>CM074722.1:293799135-294425953 GCA_037306005.1 Rhinophrynus dorsalis | reverse complement strand
AAAGAGTCAGACAGAAAAGCAGGAATAAGTTTCTTTAGTTGACTGTGAATAGTTTTGCTGTGATTGGTCATTGAACATAAATAGCAAGAGTGACTCTGCGCAAGCTGCTAAATCAAGGAAGGTGTACTTGTCTAACGTTTGTACACATTTATCATGTGCATCACCTACATAACTCTTCAAACAGAAGGAGGTGAACAGTACACATGAGGTAAGAAAGCAGATTTTATATTACCAGAAGCCCTCATACATTCACTGCTGGTAGGATTGGAAAAATCTAAGACCCTTATCCATAAAAGAAATAGGTTTAATAGGATTAACAAACCAACAGCAACTTATGGAAGAAATAAACATTCCCATTGATTTAAATAGGACTTTTAACCCCTTGAATGCTAGAGAGGTCTCAAAAGCATTTCAACTCAGTGCATAGGAGTAATTTCTTTTGTGAATAAAAACCTTATTCATCAAGCTATACAGGTGGAAATCTGGTACAATCCATCTGCACAATAGGAGGGAAATTAACATTTACAATTATTTATTTTGGGCCTTTAACCCTTGAATGGCAGAAAGTAATGAATTGGAGACCTCTCTATAATTAACTCTTTGCGAGCCAGAGAGGTCTCCAATGCATTGCATTGCTCTGGGTACTCCTCAGGCACTTGAAGGGTTAAGGGGTTAAAGGTCACATATAAATTTGCAGGATTTTAATTTCTAACCTATAGATAGTTGATTTGCTCTTGAACTGCACCTCTTTTGCTTCTTAAATAAATCTTTAAGTCTACAGTTTGTGGAACTGAAACAACACCTTTTGCAGAACATCTTTGAATGCTGATGATGACTGTTGTGTATCTTGAAGCAGAACCCCAATATCATAAATTATAATGAATTTCAGCTCTGCTTTCCGAGAGGTTCTGTAACATGCACAATCTTTACAGCACTAACCTCTGTGATGGACCTGCACTCCCATGAAAGCTCAAATTGTTAAAATGATTCCATCCCAGGCAAGCCTGGTCTTGAATGCATTCTTTATTGAGGTTATTGATTTTGTATTCTTCTTCAAAACTGAGAAACTGAACAATGTCATCCATAATGATTACCAGTAGAAGTGAAATTAACATTGAATGGGTTTTCACAAATGCCACAAGACAAAATGTTGGATTTTAAATTAGTATTAACAGTTCAAATTAAAAGCAATTCAATAATCTAATATTATTAGGAACATGCTTTTTGATAGATGACCTCATAACTATATAGCCAAGTGTATAATTCAAGGTAATAAAGCGTATTCCCCTTAAAAGGACATCTGACACAAATAAATTGCCCTCACATCAAGAGAGATGGCATAGTGTGATCATAATTCTGGGATATTAGTATATATAGACATTCGATAATATATATATATATATATATATATATAAATATATATATATATATATATATATATATATATACACACTAGTGTAAAAGGGCAGTGGAGCAGTGAGGTAAAGGCAGTACACAGAGCAGGACCAGCCTCTTGACCCTTTGAGTGCCTTTGCAATGCGTTGTGTATCCCTCTGGCACTCAAAGGGTTAACATTACCCGGACCTGCTCTGTGTACTGCTGTTACCTCACTGCTCCACGCAATTGCGCTGCCTCACTCACTTGATGCAGAATACTGGCAGTCTCTACTACACATGACTGCATCGTGACAAACTTTCTGGCCTTTTATTATATAAGTAGGATACCCCTTAAAGAGTGCTTTATAAATGAAAGAACAAGTGGAATTTATTAAGTGCAGTTTTAAAAATGATGCTGCTATTTTGATGCGACTTTTCAGTTATGAGGGTAAAAGCACATGGCATTATATTTTACAAATACAAGATGTTTATTTTTATTACATTTCATTTATATTATTTATGAATAGTACATGTCAGTAACACCCTTCTTCTCAATCTGGGGCATGGCCCTGTCACTTTAACCCTAATAGCGCCATGTCAATACATTGTACAAGTGGATCTCCTGTACCAAGACCATACAATGTACTGACTCAGTAACTGTTAAAAAACAAAAAAGGAAAGAAATCAGACCATGTTGGTGGGGGGACATCAGGATCGTTGTAGTGATCCCCCCATACTGATCGCCTATCAGATTGTGATAAGTGATCAATACCTTGTATAGAAGGAAAGCAATCACACCCTTCCTTCAATCCTACTCAACCTAGAGCTCCTTGAACTTCCAGTCTGAGTGGGAGGTGCAGAGAATCCTACTCATGTCATACATAATATCAGAAATGCACCATGGGTTTCCTGCTCCACCCATTCTAACTGCGCCTTCTGGGAGTCCCAGTCAGAGGAAGAGAGGGGGAGGAAGGCAGCTAGTGCCATCCTGTCAGCAATATTGATGTCACGGTTTTCAGGCAAAGATGGACAGACACAAGTGTAAGATATAAATCCACCTTTATTAATAAGTACAGTAATAATAGTATAGCCCACACAACCCCAGAGCACAGGATGATAGGACCAAGGCTCCTACCCGGAGCTGCACACTGTGCTGCAAACCGCACTACTGCAAGATACCAGAGACTAGGACCATGGTGTGGGTGGAACACCAGAGGGAACAGTAACTGAGGCACAAGTCTCCACCCTGGGTCATGCGACCAGATGCAACAGGGAGCAAGAGCAGACCTGAACCATTAAACACTGAGACTGAAGGTCAGGCAAGTTTGGAGAGTATAGAGCCAGTAGTCAGCAAGAGCCACAGGTCAGACAAGCCGGGGACTAGACTGAGTGATAGGCAGCAAGAGCCACAGGTCAGAGAAGGACGGGGACTAGGCGGAGCGATAGACAGCAAGAGCCAAAGGTCAGACAAACCGGGGACTACACGGAGAGAGTAAGTCAGTGTCACGGTTTTTTAAGACACTCAGACCATTGGGTGAATAAGAACACAGTTTTATTAAAATAAGATAAGGCAATAACACGCCCTCTAGTGGTGGTAAATATACACAGTGGTAATATATGGATACAATGGTAAATGCACAAATGACTGATAAGTACAATTACACAGTAATAGAATTGCGTATACCCCTCAGGGGTTAAGTCCTTGATAACAGTCAGTCTCAGATGTGGATGTTTGGAATGCCCAGGGTGTTATAAGGCTGTGCTGAAGACCAAGACTATCACCGGCTGGATACTGGACTGCCTCGCCACGGTGTTCAGTAAGAAGCACAAGAGTCCACGTAGCCCCCTCGGGCGTACCTACTGGAACAGCTTCAACTAGTGCAAGTGCAAATTGCCCCCACGGGCGTGATTGGAACCGGCCTTCAATGCGAGAACTGCCAAGCCTCCTCAGACTTAACCGGACAACGGGATAGCACACGCTAGAGCCGACAGCCCCCACGGGCGTGATTAACGGAATACGAATGCTGATGCCTGTGCCTGCCACCACTCGGTAAAGCGGAATCGCTCAATGAACAAGAGAGTCTCAGGCGCCCAACCGGCCCAAATGGATGTAAACACTCTGCAAGGATGTGTGGAGCTGCCGACGAAGAGCGGCCAGCTCAGCAGTAGTATTCACCGAGAAAGAGACTCTTACAGGAGTAGCGATAGAGTGGAACCCAACGGCACTGCTAGGGTTAATTAGCACATTTACTCGAGGCTTTTCAGCGGTATAGCAAGGCTCTGCAGTCTGAGGGAGGCGCGTATACGCACAACTCTGCAAAGGAAATGCACTGCACTGATCGGAGTACACCAGGCAAGACAGTCACACCAAAAGCTGGAACAGCAGATAGAAATGTCGCGGCGGCGACAACTGGAACACAGGTCACTGAAGGAAGCAGGAGTCGTTCTTCGGAGCGGGAAGTCAGCCAGGCCGGGTCGGAGCACGTAGAAGGCAGTCATACAAGCCGGGTCGTACACAAGCAGGAACGTCAGCCAAACCGGGTCAGGATCCAAAGGTGGTAGTCAGACGGGCCGGGTCATACACGAGCAGGAACACGGGAGAATAGTCAAGACAAGCCAAGTCGGTACACAGGAATCCGGAACACAGGAACACAGCAACAGTAACTGGCACAGAAACACCACGAAAGGGCGCCTGACAGTTGTGCTAGCCAGGTATAAAAAGGTCACCAGGGGGCGGGCCAAACCAACACAGCAAATCAGTATCTGCCAAGATGAGACTGACAGGAATCACAGGCACTGTGATAGTCAGCTAGAGCCACAGGTCAAAACCAATGTGGGTAGTCAGACAAGCTGGGGTCATACACGAAGCGGATTCTAAGGAGAGCACAGGTCACAACAGAGCTCAAGAGACAATATCAGAAACACCACATAAGGTCCATGATTCCCAGGCCCAGGGAGGTTTATAAAGGAGCAGGAGAAGGTGGGACCCAATTAGGCCACATAGAATAGATCCATAAACAGGCATAGTGCCTGTTTCATGATGTCAGCAATGCAGAGGTGGCCGCAACTATGCCGTCTGACATACCACAGAGGAAGGAAGCACATGATAACTAGGCCTCTAAGGTAGACTATAATAATTAATCACTTACATGGTAGAGTGAGGTAGAGAGAGAGAAAGAGGGAGAGAGAGATGTTCTACTAGGCCCATTTTAAAAGCGTGTGTATATATGTGAGCTTATAGTCCCAAAGTCGTGAAACAATATATCATTTTGCCACTATTTATATATATTTTTTTTTTTTATTCATTGCATAGTTAATTGCTAAAATAAGACATATCGTACACCATATAAGTGAATAGTATTATACTCTAATCGTAGAGTATGTGTTTGTAAGGAATGAAAGTAGTAACAACAATTTTAGTTGGTGTGTGACGACACATGGGTTATATTCATATGTTTACTATATGGTTACCTGTGGCATTTATTTATTTATTTATATATATTTATTTAATTTTTTGGTAGCCCAAAATCTGTCAGTATGATATATCATTACAGCCAACATGGCATCCAAGCACTCAACATAGATTGAAAAGAAACATAGATACTATGGGCAGAATGCAAAAAAATTGAGTATTTGCTATTTTCTGAAAGCCATAAATGTATGCGATATTTACATTTGCTCACGTTTTCATGTAAGAAACATACAAATGCCTTGATGCTGAATAGCACATACTCACCAGGACACAACATTTAATTCAACCTTTTATTTTTTAATTTTATTTTTGAAAATCATTTTTATCTGCAGGCTTAGAAAAGAAAGGGGAAGGGTGTAGAGCAAAACAATCCTCTAAGTATAGTAATTAGTGGCAATATCTATGCAAGCAAGGATATAATATGGAATATATTTACAAAACAATGTCAACTCATATGACCCATACATAAAGAAGAGGACTAGTAAGCAGACATCCTGATTATTGCTTTATTTTCCTTATTTGACTCCATCAGATTGATTGTTGCTACTTTGATAATTCCAAGGGATTCCCTTGTAAGCATCCACCTTAACCCCTTAATTACTGTGCATTCCTTACAAGGCTAATATTCCCCAAAATAACTATTCAGCTATTTTGAGATGTACTGGACATATCTTTTATGACCAGGACTCCATAGACAGCAGCCCCATATATATATCTTTATACATCCCATCTGGTGTTCACTTTCTCTGATACATACTAATAGAATCATATATTTTTCTGTATTTTTTTTCATATACATGCTCAAGGTATTATTTTTGATAACTTTTTGACACTTTTGTTGATCTAGTTTTTTTTTATTCACTAATTATTTCTATGATTAAAATTGTTTTGTATATATATTGCATATTATACCCTTGATTGCAAACATAAAGTCACTAAATACTACACTTAGAGGATTTTTTTGTCTGCCCCCTTCCCTTTTCTTCTTCAATTTTGCATGTTTCATGGTGATTCCTAGGAGGACTCCTTGTTCCATTAAATAATCATAGTCAAGCAGCAGAAATGAGAGGCCACACGCCCATTAAAACTGTAGATGTAGGGACAGTCTGCACACTTTGAATATATGTGCATTTACTCACTCTACATATTTATATATATATACATATTATATATACATAAAATTGAGACCCCATTTGGGATTTCAGGCTTTGTACTTTACACGCCAGAGAATAATACAGGCACATAATAATATATATATTCACTCTGTAGTATTCTCTGTCACTGTATATGTCATGTTTCTAGACATAACTTTCTCATGTAGGAAAACAGATACCTAAAACATCTCTCTATCCCACATAGTGTTATTGTGGTATTTGTGCACAGTGTCTTTCTTCCATTTAGAGAATGAAAAGCTTTCAAGATATCTTTAGCAGGCTTACAGTGCCGGTGCAAGGATTTTTGTATACACAGGCGAAGGTGCATCTTGATGCCCCCACCCCCCTCCGACCTGGCCACAATCCCCTGCCCGCCTCAACCTTGCCACAATCCCCTGCCCCGCCCACATATTCACCTCCACACTCTGCCCACCTCCACACTGCCCACTCCATCATCCTCCCCACCTCCACATTGCCCACACTGTCCACCTCCACACTCTGCCCACACACACTCTCTCTCTTTCTGACTAAGCATAAACTCTCTCTCTCTCTCAGACTAAGCACACTCTCTCTCTCTCTCTCTCTCTCTCAGACTAAGGGGAGTTGACCTACCAGACTTCTAGAAATACTAAGTGGCTGCCAGTCTGACTGCTTTGACAGCTCTAATGTCAACCCATTCACCCCCCGACTGGGCATTGATTGACTCCTCACATAGAAGAGCGGAACCAAAACATCACCTGCCAGAACACTTAACACCTTCGCTGCAGTGTACACTCATCGGACACTTACTGGCTTGCCCAGGGCACCTCTATATCCACATACAGCTACCCCACGGATTTAAAGGATACTTTGAGAGTATACAGTTCTCCCATGTATTTTATGCCAGCCTACACATCCCATAATCCTAAGTCAGCCAATCGGAAAGAATTTTACCATCCATCACACCAAGAGAACTACACGTTTTCCCCTTTCTCCTGACTGTAGGTGGGGCCTGGTCCATAGACATCACTTTACATGTCATCCTAAATGCCTCTAAAGTTAAAATCAAAAGACTTACTGTTTTCACCGCCCCATTCTGCCGGATCTGTCAGATAACCCAGCTCTCTAGCCAGGGCCGGACCAAGGCATTATGCTGCCTGGGTCCATGGATGAAATGCTGACCCCAAAAAAAAACAAACAAAAAAAAAACACTCACTAAAACACGTAAAAAGGGAAAAAAAAAACATCTTGGTCAGGGCTGAACAATCATAATCTCATTTCTGCACTAACATAATGTTAGTGCAGAGATGACAATTTTATGATGCCCAAGCCTAACCAAAATTTTTACCTTTTTTACCAATGCAAAAATAAGCTTAACAGGATACACACATTGCTCATCAATCTCCACAATGCCCCCCATATCTACACAATGACCCTTTCACAATGCCCCTTCATCTCCACAATGCCCCTTCCACAATGCCCCCATATTCACAATGCCCCTTCCACAATGTCCCCCATATCTCCACAATGCCCCTTCCACAATGCCCCTTCATCTCCACAATGGCCCTTCCACAATGCCCCATTCATCTCCACAATGACCCTTCCACAATGCCCCCATATTCACAATGCCCCTTCCACAATGCCCCCCATATCTCCACAATGCCCCTTCCACAATGCCCCTTCATCTCCACAATGCCCCTTCCACAATGCCCCTTCATTTCCACAATGCCCCTTCCACAATGGCCCTTCATCTCCACAATACCTCTTCCACAATGCCCCTTCATCTCCACAATGCCCCTTCCACAATACCTCTTCCACAATGCCCCTTCATCTCCACAATACCCCTTCCACAATGCCCCTTCCACAATACCCCTTCCACAATACCCCTTCCACAATGCCCCTTCATCTCCACATTGCCCCTTCCACAATGCCCAATTAATCCTCATATTGCCCCTTCCACAATGCCCCCTTCATCTCCACAATGCCCCTACCACAGTGCCCCTTCCTCTCCACATTGCCCCTTCCACAATGCCCCCTCTATAATGCCCCTTCATCTCCACATTGCCCCTTCCACAGTGCCCCTTCATCTCCACATTGCCCCGTCCACAATGCCCCTTCATTTCCTCAACGCCCCTTCCACAGTCATAGCAAATCCTTCCAAGTTGCAGCATGGCTGATCTAGCATTCAAGGGGTTAAAAGCCTCATTTAATAAATTGCATTTTTTTCTTTCTAGCCTGCAGTGCAGTTGGTTTTCTCCAAATTTACTCCAGTTCCTCTTTGAACATTAGCCACTACAGTCCTTAATGAACTGTGCTGCAAAGCTAATCTACCTCACTCATCGCTTCTCTAACACCAAGCCCCTCTGCCAATACCTACACTGGCTCCTATTAAAATAAAGATTTAAATACAAAATTTTGGTGCTAACTTATAGAGCACTCACTAGCACTGCACCCCTTATATATCATGTATCTTTTCCAAATACACTACCATTCACCATCATTGCTCTGCATGTGACCTTCTGCTCTCCACAGCTCTTATTACATCCTCCCACTCCCACCTATAGGACTTTTCCCGTGCTGCACCTCAGCTCTGGAATTCCCTCCCCCACCCCATTAGACTCTCCCCCAGCCTTCAAATTTTCAGACGCTCCCTGAAAACTCATCTCTTCAGGGAAGCCTATCAACTACCTCCATAAACATTATCACCAAGAATCACCCCTTTCCTGGACCACTGCAACCAACAGCACTTCTCTCTCCCACCCACTGCTGGCAGTTCATGTGGCAAGAGGCACTTAAACCCAATAGCACTCCTTCTGTGTCCAACCTTTCTTCTTCTAAACTGTAAGCTCTCAAGAGCAGGGCCCTCTGATCCTTCTGTTCTTCACATTTGATTTGTACTATTTCATATCTCTGTATGTCTATTCCCTGTTGTACAGCGCTGAAGAATTAGTTGGCAATATATAAATAAAGAATAATAATAATAATTTATTACTTAGAAGAGGATGGATACCTACATTTTGGCTCAACATGTATGTTTGTTGCAGGGAAATAGGAACCCTGAATCCACCTAGGTATTTGGGGGAGCAGAGTTAGGCAGTTGTGATAAATAAGAAACCAATCTCCTTGTCTCCCATGTTTAGCAGTGGTCATTGATTAAGCAGATGGAACTGTTAAAAACAGGTCAGTGGAAGACATTTGCCTGTCGCTCCTCAGACCTCTGTGGCTTCACTGCTCCAGTCTTCCATCTTGGGGATTTATGCTAGGATGTATGTATGACAAACAAGATGAGTTAAGATAACAACAATAAAAATATATAAACAGTACAGGGATATATAGTAAGAATAAGGGGTATGCATATTAAAATAATAGTCATTATGCATTTCTTAACCCTCTTGAGGACCAATGATTCTCAATGCACTGCACGCTCCTTTGGTCTTTATGGGGTTAATCAAACAAGGTAATTTCCTCAGAAGTAAAAGAGGTGAGACAGCCATTTTTGCCATTTCAACCTATGACTTTTGTGGAAATAACCTAATAAAGTATACTTATTTTGTTAACCCTGTAAGTGGCAGAGGGTTATCCAATGCATTGGAATGCAATGTGTTGGATACAAATCTGGCACTCAAAGGGTTAATGCTGCAATTCTTCCTGCCCGTTATTTGTGTTTGTTCATCTCCTGATAATAAACTTCTCTCTCTAACCTTAATCTGAGCAGAAAAAGCCATGTGGAATTATAAATCAACTGGATGTGAATTGGTTCTTCTATAATTAGCAATTGCTATACTGTCCACATGGCAAACATTTTTTGCAGGACTTCAGGACCCTAAACCAATCTCACTTAACTCTTTTTAGGAAGCCTTCAGTAGGTGGAGTTTGGGGTCCTGGAGTTTTGCAATGCAGAATTTGTTCAGAAGGACACGTACAAGTATTAAGAATAGAAATATAGAATTGCATCATGGTCGCCATTAAGATTTTCTATCCATATTAACTCTCTGCGTGCCAGGCAATGAAAGGGTTAAAATAAGTGGAAGTTTACTGTTAAGAGAGCATTCATTCTCAGATTAAGATTGGTATGTGTTTATTATAGTGAGATATTCGTGATCCTGGAAAGATATTGCTCAGATAACAGGATGATGGAATGAAACAAGTAGGAAAGGGGAGGGGTTCAGGAATGATAGCCAATACAATTCCTGCTGCTCTAGGCCTGGTCCTTTTGGGGTTTCCTGATATCCTCTGCTGTACTCTACACATTTCTCCATTCTTTTATAAATATTATAGAGCTTGCATGCCAATGCAAACAACTAAAATATGTCAAACTGTTTTACTATAAGTTTTTAAAAAAATGGCTCATTGCTTATATTTGTCATAAGCCTGGGATCAGTAAAGTACACATTTGCTAACCTTGTACATATATTTTACGAGTGTTTTGAATTATTTCTCAACATAATCATACCTGCTATGGCATCACACTGCTTTATTCCAATGACATGCACCATTTTGAACAAAGCAATAATTATACTTGGCTTCATAGTAATTTCTTTTGAACACTGAAGTTTGCTTTGTATCACCACTGAATAGGTTAATTCACCATAATTACAGTTCACAAAGTAGTAATAGCAAAGTGTCATCATTCAAGATTCATTTGTGTTTTTTGTTTACATTTGAAAACATTGCAAGCATGTAATTAAAATCATTTATTTTCACAATGTTACAGTCTCAGAAATGTTTAGGTGTGTCTTGATTGGAAATTAAGTAGCTGATTGTCATATATTAGATTAAAACTAATTTTCATTACAATGTTTTAGTGTTTTGTTAGGTATTTATTAAAACATGTTGTCTTCTAGAATAGGGATGTGCAACATTTTCTGAGGTAATTCCTACCCATAGCAAAACTCAGATTTTACTCCATTTCAATAATATCACATGTTTTCCCACCCAATTTTTGCCTGTATTTTCAATGGCAGTGAGAATTCCACCTCATAATATAAAAACTCAGAATTTCCCACCATGCAGCATGTTGTGAACTAGGCAGAAGAGAAAATGGAAGCAAGTTTTACAGAGGGAGAGAAAGAGGGAGATAATTTTTAACAAATAAAAAAGGTATTTTGTGGTGCTTGCAGGAGTGCCAGCATGAGCAAGAGAAGCTGGAGGGTGTTTCCACTAATGCTGAATCTGAAATGGAGAGCAGCAGTAGCTGTATTAAAGAATGTAGAAGAATAACAAGTAGAGAACAACAAGAAACTTGTGGTGCTGGTGATGACTGAGGAGGCAGTGGAGCTAGTGGTACTGAAGAGAGCATGAGAGCCTTCTTGTCTCAAAGCAATCTGGGAATGGGAATGAGAGATGAAGTGGGAAATGATCACCACTACCACCACCACCAGCTGCAGTGAGATTATAGCATTTGCTGCTCATGTAAATCCTACTGCTCAGTCATCTGAAACAAAAGAAAATCATGTGTCAGAACAGTAGAATGATGATCACAGGGCTTGTGTGTCACTCTCCACTATGCTCATGGGTATTTGTGGGAGAAGCGGTGATATTGGACAAGTAATTGTGGATATAGTTCCAATTCCTACTACTCCTCCTAGGATTAGTGCTGCTGTGAAAGCAGCACTTGCCTCATCCGTTGCAGGTGCAAATGTAGTAGAATATTGTTCTTCTCCACCTCCCAAATAAAATCATGCACATGGGATTATTTTTCTCTTAGTGCAGGCACAGTGCAATTGTCAGGGACTACTCTGTGTACATTGTGTGACAGGGTAGTGAACAGGGCAAATGAGGGGACACTCCTTGGAACATCTGCCCTAATTAATCACATACATGAGGCATACTTGATAGACAGCAGACAACACTGGTAATGTTGGTGAGGGCTAAGGCAAGACATCACACTCCATCAGCTGTGTACTGTAGAGAGTAAACTCACACAGTAGTTTAGTAATGTCCAGTAAATGCACAAGTGAGAGGGGGAAAGGTGGAGGAGTGCAAGGATGTGACTGCAGCAATGGTTGCTGTAGCATGTGCTATAAATGGTGATGATCCCTCTCCTCCCGGGATGGGTGCAGTTTGTCAAGATCCCACCAATCACATCACGCCAGTCCCCCCACCACTACTACCATACACATCTGCCACATTGTAGGTTGTACTTTATTTTTTTTAATCACTTGACATCATCATGAATATGTGCAAGTGTCACTCAAGCAGGAATTTAGTGTTGTGGACAAAGGACAAATGCACTCTGTGAACACATTTTTCAAGATATATGTTGCTGTAGGACTCACAGATTTGACTTCCAGCTACTTATTTCTCCACTACAGCCCTTAGCAAGATCTTTCATCTGTGTGCTCCAATGCTCTGCATATTTTTGGTGTCTTCACAGCATCTGACACAGTGGACACAAATAACCACTTGCATGCCATGTTGGAGAAGACATGTGAGTAGCCATGGACTTTAGTAGTGCTAAAACTCCACAGGAAAAAATTTAAAATAGAGAGCATTTGCTCCTAACACAGGGGATTCATCTGTGGTTTAATGCTGCAACACTAAATGCAATCATTTGTTTTGTACTGGTAACCCTTTCTTATGACTAATACTACAGTCCTCTGTGGCCAATGGATCAAGAGGCTAAAGGAAACCTAATTACTCAATGTCTCAAAGACTGAGAAAATTCTCCCACGCTGAGGAGTCTTGAGACCTGGCACCACTCCGAGAAAAAAAAAAAAGTTCTATCACTATGAGGAATGGAGGCAAAGAAAGGAGGGAATTTGCCCTCAATAATTTAAAGGATTCACTTATACTAGGTGTCGTTTTGCAGATGCACACAACCAAAAGCTTTTCTTTGCCTCCAATCCTCATAGCAATATAACTTTTTTGTTCTGTCCAACATGGCACTCAAAAGGTTATTTGTGTCCAAAAAATACGCAGACACTGATCTTGCTAAGGTATGTTGCGGCTTCTACAATATCAGATTGAAGTGAGGTTTAAGCCAACGACATGAGAATCTTGTGCTTTTGATGCAGGGCGAGATTCTCATGTTGCCCTTTTCATCATGGGACATGGTGAATGCGCTGTTTAGACATAGGGTTTATGTTCTCTATGGTCTGCTGTCTGTGCTTGTATTGAAATAAAGCAGTGTTTTTACTCAAATTAATTCCTTCCAAGAGTGTGTCCTTTTCGTTTGTTGCGCTGTGTAGTTGCACACACTTTTCTGTGTGACATTTTAAAAGTGAACTGATCCAAGTTTCTTACTCAGCTGGCAGAGCTTCTATGACTGACAGGTACATTTTACACATTGACACCCAAGATACTGGTAGATGACAGAGACAGGGACCCTGACAGGAGCTGCGACTGAATCTGTCAGTAACAGATACTAGAGTGATAGAGACTTATATGCTATAGTATTTTAAAGGGCAATACCTCACCACACACAAACAGTTCTGCTGAGTACTTTGTTGGCTGCTTGTGAAAGTGATATAAAACATTCCTGCACCTACAGTAGTAGTAGTGGTAGTAGCAGTAGTATTAATAAAACATGTATAACACTGAAAACAACAAAAAGTAACATTCTAGTATTGATGGCATAGAGGATGAAAGTGTAGCAGTTCCACGGTAACACAGTAAGTCAGACTCAGTAGTAGCAAATGTTCTGAAAATTCTTTAAGGGGAACATAAAATAAATTGACTTCAAAAAGCCTAGAGAAATATGAAACTAGTGGAAAAGATGTGGTGGACAGTGCTAATGATGATCTAGTTATTGATGATGATTTTGATCTAGAATATATCCCTCCAACACCCTCCTCTTCTTCTCATGCAGATGAAGTTGAAAGTGGGAGAGATGATGACATAGCCATAAAATACACTAAATGGCAAAGGTTCAGTTTTCCACCACTGAGAAGAAGCACTTTGCCTGTTTATAATGTTTTTGAGAAACCACTTGGAAGGTCTGACTAAATGTGTCTAAAAATGAGTAATCATCCTGTAAACCATCATCATTATTATCTCTCTTTCCAAGTCCAACCCATACCCAGCCACACATACTATTGTTGAGTAATCAGCAACATGGTTTGTCAAAATCCACAGCCCAAGCTATGATGAGTGCTTCTGCTGTTGGAAGTGCAGCACCTTTAACACCTAATGCAGCTGCAACATCTATTCCCTGTAGCAGTTGCCACTCACGAACCCCTCAGTCTATGAAGTCTACAATACAGAGATACTTTATTTATGATCCAAAAGGTAAAAATGTTGGTATATGTTGTCTGTGTATGAAGCATGTGAGCAGGGGGAATACAGGATCACGCCTAGGCAGTGGCCCATCCTCCTAGAGAGCCCACCTGAAGCCAAAGACATCACATGCTGCAGGTGTGACTTAACTTCTTGTCTGTTTGCAACATGTGAAAAACCTCATGCGAACATCTTGGACAACTAACAGTGAGGCAGCAGCTGTTGCCCTGCAGGCAATTGCAGGAGGTCCCAGCCCAGGCAGCAGGCAATTGCAAGCTGACTCACTGCCAGCCAGCTAGAAATTCAGCCAGACATCCCCCCCATTCATCATCAATAGAAGGCCAGATTAACACCACCACCACCACCAACACCACCACCTGTAGACAATGTCTCTTCAGAGTTCAGGATCTGAAAGTATGTTTCCATGCATTGCACATTGCATGATGCTATGACCACTCATGACAATATTGTGGAGACCAGTATAATTTAGGACATAAGGGAGCTTCTGCTGATTACACACCCTGCTGAATATACTAAGTGTATAACTGGGAGGCTATACATATTTTGCTGAATGCATGAGGGCCTAAGCCAGTGTCTGACAGCATATGATTTATTGAGGGATGGTTTAAAGGGATAGTAAACCTTGAAAATAAGTTTATTTTATACTGTAGCCCTTAAAAAAACATGAAAAATGATATGTCTTACCTCCCAAACCTTTATGGTTTGGGAGATATTCAGAAGCAAAGTTTCCCCCTGAGTGACATCACTGTTCTAACTCTCAGGTTTGGAATCCGGTCCCGGGACCAGCTGCAGCTCTCCAGAAGTGCCATGATCACGATCTTTAAAAAGAATTTCTTAATTGGAATAGTCTACAAAGTGTGCTTGCAAGCCAGGCACACTTTGTACACAGATCCAATTAAGTAGTTCTTTTTAAAGATCGTGATCTCGGCACTGCTAAAGAGCTGCCATTTGATCTGTGGACCGAATTCCAAATCTGTCCACTAGATGGCAGACTTGGCTGAAACAGCCAGGAAAAGGGAAATTTACTTTATTTTACTTCTGATAAGACATCTCGTTTTTCATGTTTTTGTTTTAAAATAGACAGAACCTTGAGGATGCTGTTGGTAGTTTGGACATATTTTCTGAGTGCTAATTGCTAACTTGCCCCTCTTAACAACATTTGTTTTCACACACTGTGCACATTGAACTTGTTAAGAACTGCTCAGTCCCTCCCTGCCCTAAAGGAGACATTGCAACACTCATTATTTTAGAAGAGTGGGACATGAGGAGGAGGACAAGGAGAATGTGGACTGTACCTGAAAGAGCTTTTTGCATTGCTGCTGTCTCTAAAGCACTAGTGCTAATACTATTAACCCTTTGAGTGCCAGAGGGGTACGCAACACATTGCTTTGCAATGCATTGTGTACCACTCTGGCACTCAAAGGGTTAAGAACCATGACCACCACAATTTATCCCATGTCACTGCTGATGAATGATCTCTTTCACACTCCTCCAATAACCATAACTATCTATTATCATGGGCATGGTGTATACAGAAGCCCATGATACTCAGTTAACTCAGCAGCCAGAACTAAGTTAGAAGCAAACGCCACAGTGTAACAAATGGGTAACATATGTTCCTCCTAGCTGTCTCCAGTGGAAATTCTGGTGGTCTGGCTTGGTTTCTACCTATTCTTTTAAGGGGTTGACTTACTATGTAAGCCTCTTCATAATTGTTTTCAAGGTTTGAATTGCTATGTAAGCATGCTCATATTTGTTTTTATGTTTTGCATTGCATTCTTAATGCTTGTCTTGTTATAGAAAGCCAGCAAGCACATTTTTTTAAGACTTTCCTTGTTATAGTAAGCCTGCAAACAATTTTTCTTGAGGCTTGACTTGTTATTATTAAATATGCAAACAGTTATTAAGGTTTGTCCTATTAAATATCTGCAAATATTTTTTGTAACAATTTTTGAGATACAGAGAATATGAAAATAAAATGTTGTTTTAATGTGATTGATGCTTATAGTGGTGTGTCACTAGAAATAGAGACTATAGGATGATAGCATTGGTTCCCTTGGTGGCTGGCAGTGCCCTGGCAAGTATGCAAATCCCTTTTCATTGTAAATGCTGACTTACATTTTTCTTTTCATTTCTTCATAACAATTTTTAAAACGTCAGACTACCCATACTGCTGCTGAATAACTGTGTTCTATGATCATTAGCAATATAACAAACAGCAATAAACCCCTTCTCTGCCTTTTTGCTTGCTTGTTTTTCCAGTTTCCACTGCAATCTACACCAATCTGCCTAGAACATAGTTATTCTGCAGGTAGGCTGTAACCTACTCCATTGACTATATTTATGGATTAATGGATACCAATATTTACAGGGGAGAAAGACCATAGAGAAGTTCTATCACTACCATCATCATGTTAGACTGTTGCCCCTGAAAATACAGAATGGCTTTCTGTTATGATGGTGCCATGTGGACTCCAAATTCTTTTTGCCAGAGACGTAACTAGAAGCCTCCAGGCCCTGGTGCAAGAAGTGCCACGGGCCCCCCGCCACCACCATATTGGCCCCACTCGACCACACTGACCCCCTCTGCAATGCCCCTCAATCTTCACAATGTCCCCCATCTCCTACCTCCCTGGAGCTCCCGCTCGGTCCTCTTAGTAATGCAGAGCGCTGGGAGATGATGCCATCTCCCAGCACTCTGCATTACTAGAGCACCGGAGGGAGACTGCGGTTACTAGGTGGAGGGGTTGCAGGAGCCGGCTGGGCCCCTGTAGTAACGGGCCCGGTTGCAGGTGCGACCCCTGCGACCCCTATAGTTACGTCACTGCTTGTTGCTGTTTATGGCATAATCCTTTTCAAGTGTTAAAGCTGATCTATAAGGATTTCTAAGTTTTGACAGAATCCGATTTGTCAGAGAAATGATAATCATACCTTGGCACTGCCACAAATTGATAACATTTTGGCACAAAAAAAATCATTTTATGGATGAAAGTTGGAGTCTATCAATGCATCAAGAATATAGTCCTCATTGTTTTTATTGACAGTTTATATGTTGCTGCTCAATGCATTCTAACATAGCAGTCACCGTCTGGTTTCTATGTGTGTTGTCATTATGAACAGACTCATCAGCCATACTCTATAGTGTTTCTGTAGTAAATAAATGGAATAAGTGGAGGCATGTCACTTATCTCACCACTATCATGACTAAAGAAACAAAATTGTCTCCTCCAAAGGCTTCAGGAGCTCACAGAGGTCTGACAGGCTGCTATTCACCAGGTGACAAAGAGGCTCCCTCTAAAGCAGTGTATATTTGCTAATGACCATATTTTGCTCCTACAGATGTTCTGATATGTGCAATGGGGAATCTCAACTAGTGGGGACCTCCATTTTCAGCTGGTGATACTGCTGGTGGCCATGATATTGTATTAAATACATAAATTGTGAGCATTATGGGACAGGCTAAAATGCGTACAGATTTTGTGGGTAATATTCAGTATTTCTCTGAGATAAGAAAGTGAGTTTTAGGTTGAAGACATGGGTAAAGCAGAGTATATACATATACAACATAACTGTCATTCTCAGGGCAGTTATGATGTTAGATCCATTGTCAGTAGACACAAAGCCAATTTGAAGCACTGGGGTACAAGCCATTTGTCTATCACTACAGTTTCTTTAAGACATCTGCAGATGTGTGTGGTACTGTCTTTCAATGCTCTCTATACATAAAGAGGTATGCAGATGGTATGGACTATTATGCTGCTGGACATTGGCGGTGGTGACCAGCTCCTGCTGCCTGCTGATGTGAAGAATACCCAGTAAGCATTCACAGACATGTAGTTTCTACTATGCTCACTGTCCACCCGCCTGCGGTCAGGTGAACTTTCTTGCCATATGATGTTTCCAGCCCTTTGCCAACCAAACAGACCATTGGTCATACTACGTTGGCACAGCCATGCTAGAAAAAAACATTGTGGCTTGGGATATGCCAGATGGGTGCAACCATGCAACACATAACATGAGTTCTTTAAAACCACTCTTCTCAACAAACGAAAAGGGTAGCATGTCAACTTTGGCTATTTTGCATTCCACAGGTGCACTTTTAGATTTATTTTGTGTAATGTTTGAGAGGTGGAAATCAAGAGGTGGAATACTTTGTTGGCCGAAAACCTTCACAATAATAATATACTGTGTCTGGTTAACATCTCCAGAAAGGCATTAATAAATTAGGGGCAGTTCAAAGAAAAGCCACTGAAATGGTGCAGGGTGCTCACAACACATAGGGTACAAGGATAGAATCAAAGAACATGTACAGAAGAATATGTAGAGCTTTGAAGAAAGAAGGTAGAGAGGTGATATGCTAGAAAGTACATTAATGGTTTTTATGCAATTGAGGAGTGAAGTATATTCAAGAAAAAATAGAAATATTAAAATGTATGGTAGAAGGTGAAAAATTCAGATTTAATGTGTGAAAGTATTACTTTATGGAAAGGGTGATAGACAGCCTCAAAGCAGAGGTGGTAAAGACAAGAACTGTTAGGAAGTTTTAAAATGTCTGGGATAAATATAAGTCTATCTCATAAGTCTGTTCTAGACGTGTGCAAGCCTGTATATTTGTAATTAAATAGGAGTCACAAACACTGCTAGAGCTGAATGGAACCAGAGCCAATAGCACCCTTCCAGTGTGGTAACGGATCTCAGTACACTGCGAGAGCTGAATGGAACCAGAGCCAATAGCACCCTTCCGGTGCGGTAACAGAACCCAGTACACTGCGAGATTAAGGGTTCAATGGAAGCACAGTGTAACGGAGGCCACAGTGCTCTGCAAGTGTAACCAGGAGGCTCAGTATAACGGAGGCTGCAGTGCTCTGCAAGTGTAAACTGAGAGGCTCAGTATAACAGAGTCGACAGTACTCTGCAAGTGATAACAGAAAGGCTCAGTATAACGGAGGCAACAGTGCTCAGCAAGTGTTCAACGGAAAGGATCAGTATAACAGAGGCAACAGTGCTCTGCAAGAGTAACGGAAGGCCCAGTATATGGAGGCAACAGGCTCTGCAAGAGTTAACGGAATGTTCAGTGTGCACAACACCGCTACTGCAAAAGTTCGGAATGTCGCCAAGCGACAGGATCAGGATCGCAGCTGGTACACTCTGAGGAAGTCAGGATAGCCGGAATCAGGTCACAGAGCAGGAACGTCAGCCAGGCCGGGTCAATCACAGAGCAGGAACGTCAGACAAGCCGGGTCAATCACAGAGCAGGAACGTCAGCCAAGCCGGGTCAATCACGGAGCAAGAACGTCAGCCAAGCCGGGTCAATCACGGAGGCAGGAACCAATGAGAGTAGTCAGACGGGCCAAGTCGGTACACAGGAACGCAGGAATACAGCAACAGTAGCACTGGTACAGGAACACCACGAAAGGGCACCTGACAGGTGCCAGAGGCCCGGTATATGAAGGCCACACTGGACGGGTCAAACAAGCTCAACCAATGGGAGCGCACCACAGCAAAGAGTGACAGAGAGATCACGGGAACCGTGATAGTTATAGGTTCCATAGCCCTCTACTGTGAAGCCAGTGGTACTCAGAGTAATTTTCTATTCCTGCTTACTCTGTGTACCACTGGTCCTGAGCCTATGCAAGTGGGTCTTATGTGGAGAGCACTACCATCACAAGAGAAAATCAGGAGAGGAGAAGCTAGTGCCTGCATATTTACTGTGGTGCCCAAGCACATTTTATCTAGTTTTGCTCTATTTGCTGTACATGGCCTTACTTGGGTATATTGTAATCACCCACATTTATATTGCAGCCCAGACTCCATCTTATATTGTATTGTATATTTTATTTATATACCGCCAAGCAGTGTACTTGGCACTTTACAGTTTACATTTTATATAGAAGGGGTACAATAAGTGCATTGATTAAGTGCTTATAAAGACAGTCATAAGGGGAACAACAGGTGAGTATACATTAGGATAAAAGGTCCCTGCCCTGTAGAGCTTACGATCTAAGTAATCTTGTCATTGTTATCTTGCCATTACTGTTTCCCCATGGCTTCTTCCTGCAGTGTTTCCTAATTTCCAGCAGCACCTGGAGAAGAAAAAGTAGTCTGCTACTGCTAGCCAGATATAAGGTACTGTAACCCAGATATCGGTCATCCTTCCCTCAAAAATGTGCTGGCTTGCCCCCCCCCCCCAAAAAAAATCCTGCCTTGGTTATTACTGATGTAGCTAACCTCCACAGTGGATGAGATCACTAAGCCAGAGGAGTTTCCTACGAGCCCTGGAGGCAATATCACAATCACATCCCTGGCAGTAAATATATGTCTGACATGGAGGTGCTGCACCTGGCCATCTTGAACTTGTGATCTTCTGGTTCCATGCCCTGCATGTTACTGCTTGACCACCAGATAGATTTGTTTGTGCAGGATTTCTGTTACTGACTAAACTGTTCCCTGCTGTATTTCCCTGCCTTTTTGAACTTTCCATGGTTCCTGATTAGCTAATAGTGTCCAGCTGTTCCTAGCTGTCTGGCTATTTAATCCAGCTTCTCTAAACACTAATTGCTCCATTGTTATTCATTACTACGTTGAACAGACAGTTATTTCGGCATGAAATTTTTTTCTGATGGTGGCTTTGTACTTGACGTTGTACCTCTACTGCAAGTCCCTTACTGCTGCTTTGGACCTTACTATTGAACCTATCCTGTCTGAATTGGCCCAGACCTGTTTTGTGACTCTGCCTTTGCCTGTCAACTTGGAACCCTCTTTGGACATGCCATTTTCCTCTAAGCAGCTTCACAAAGCTGGCAGTTTAGACTTTGAGGGGTTGGCAGCTTCCCTTCACAGATACTCTGCCCAATACCTGGCCTTGACCTGGATTACCCGACCCTGACTTCATCTATCCTGTAGATCTGATTTCTCTTTTCTCCAAACCTGCACCTGTGCTGACTCTACTGGGGCTCTGTATTCACTTTCAAGCCCTACCATCAGTACGGTTTTGCATGGGAGTGTGAGGCCCTGCTATTGAGCTCTAGCTATCAGGTACATGATCCCTGGCTGGAAATCAGCTCTGGGTCATGGAGATGTGCATGGCATGGAATCAACGGACCCTTAATCAGGACTCATGGGAACTTCTCACCCCATGGAAGTCTCATAGAAGCCCACATATGTCAGAATTTGCTGAAAATCCAGTGTTGCACTTGCAAGAATTTCCTTGGAAAAGGATATTTCTGCATGAGCACTGATGTTACTATGAAGCACTTACAACATTTTTGCAATGACTTTATGATTCAAACATGTACATGTCATGCATACACATATATGCTTAGGTATTCACACACTCATTCTAGCCTTCAGCGCAGAAGAAGTCAGTCAGTGTCAGCCTCATTTAATTCTTAATAAAAAAAGAAATACAATAATTAGAACTATATTTACCTAAATCTGAACCATAATCATTTCATCTTGTATAAAATGTCCCCCAATTTGTATATATAATTAGATGAAGGCATTTGTGTTCATGTGTATATTCATACACATTTGCAATATCGTTAAAGCTCATCTACATTCCTTTCTTCATTGGATTTTAGGAGCCAGTGGAATGTTTCCCTAACTGAGATCCATAGAACCACTAGTCTCTATGGAGTGCAGTGAATCTTTTGTGTTTATATTATCTGACATGGGAAATCTGCCACTGCCACTTAGAGTGACAAACGGTACACCTGAGGGCAAGCAGCTCATCAGGGGACCTTTAGGTAGATGAATGAGAAAGCATATTGGATTTGACTTCAGCAGCAGTGTTCAGAGCTGTAGACAGCTCTGTCCTATATACCTGCTGAAATGTGGGAAAAGATACAAAATTAACCCTTCAAGGACCAGATAGGCGTGCAAAAAGGGGTTAAGAAAGAAATGTTATCAGAAGCAGAAACTATTTATAATTAAAAGAAGCAGTAAAATCTGAATAATATTTGTTAGCAATATGTTTGCAACTGGGTTACTGCTAACTCCTTGGGTGTCATAAAGGTGAGCAATGCATTGTAGAGTGCTACATTGCTCATCTCTCTATTTTACTTTCAAAATTAGGTATTAAGAAATTAGTCCAGTGAATGCTAGAGGAAAAGGCAACATGACATCATGGAGAGTAAAGATTAGAGAGCAACAGCATTTCTATTTAATCCCTTGTATACTAGAGAAAACTCATGCTCATTGCAAAACTGATTGTTCCTGGGGAATATATTAATACAAATCAAATTAAAATAGGTGCAGGGAATAATTTGTGTGTGTGCTGTGCTTGCCAAACGCCTCAGTTCTAAGTTATTTATGCCAAACATTTCCCTCTGAATGCTGCTTGTACCAAACAGTAGGCAGAGTGGGCGTGTATGAGCATTTTCAGGGAGTTGTTACTTTGTTGAACCACATGCACTAACAAGGAGCAGAGGAAATTAGCACAGAAATCTTGCAATTTTCTGATTATACAATATGGCAAAATATGGGGCTTGTTTATTTATTTAGAAAATGTTTTACCAGGAAGAATACATTGAGATTTCTCTCGTTTTCAAATATGTCCTCTGGATAGTTTTCAGTAAAGGGTACATATTTACACAAATTGTGAAACATTATATATACATACAAACATACACATATAA
Source organism: Rhinophrynus dorsalis (assembly GCA_037306005.1). Lineage (NCBI taxonomy): Eukaryota > Metazoa > Chordata > Amphibia > Anura > Rhinophrynidae > Rhinophrynus > Rhinophrynus dorsalis. The sequence continues at coordinate 294,403,098 of CM074722.1, read as the reverse complement.
ATATACATACAAATAACATTAAAAATTATATTCCGTTAACACTGTTTTTAGATATAAAGAAGCATTTACTTTTAAGGATTTTAGACTGGGAGCCAATTTGATTAATTCAGGCAGATTGTTCCAGGTCTTTGGAGCTCTGAAGGAGAAGGCAGATCTTCCTGCCTCTTTCTTGTATTGTGGTATACGCAGTGAGTTGTTAATAGTGGAGCGGAGGTTATAGTTAGTATGGAGAGCTGGAGTAAGCAAACTGCTCATGTAGTCCGATAGTTTTCCAGAGAAGTGGTTGTGTACTAAGCAAAAAAGGTGAAGGGTATGTCTAGATTTGAGTGTTAACCAATTTAGTTCTTTTGCATATCATAGCGATGGGTAGTGTAATTACATTGGAGGATAAAGCTGCATAATGAATTATACAGAGTGTCAAGTTTAGTAAGATGGATTTCTGTTGCTGGATCATATGCTATGTCACCATGACTGGCAGCAACATCTGTTGTACGATACGTTTTCTCACCAGGGTACTTAAACATGATTTGTTTCTAAAAAGAGTACTTATTTTGGGATAAAGTTTGGAGGTTAATTTTTCAATATGAAGACCAAAAGTGAGGTTGGGTTCAAGCCACATAGCAAGATATTTGTCTACTGGGGCCAATTTATGGTTAGACTCTGTTACAAAAGATACATGGATATTGTCGAGATTACGCAGCTTGTGCTTTATGCCAGGTATCATTGTGACCATTTTGTCTGCATTTAGGAACAGTTTGTTCTTTGCTATCCATCTTTCTACTTCACAGAAATCATGATGTAATATGGCTTCAAGTTGTGATATATTTGAGTTTTTAGCATAGATCATGGGATCATCTGCATACACGTGTACTGAAGATGATATGCACACTGTTGGCAGGCCATTTATAAAAATAGAAAATAGAAGAGAGCCAAGAATGGAGCCTTGGGGAACTCCACTTGTTGCTTTGAGTGGAAGGGAGTCTTTGTCAGCAACTGACACATACTGCATTCTGTCTGATAAATAGGATCGGAACCAGTTTAAAGAATTATTACCCAATCCTGAGCTTTGGAGTTTGCTTATAAGAATGTTATGGTCTACTGTGTCAAAGGCCTTGGCGAAATCTAGGAAAATAACACCAGTGAGTTCATCATTTTCCATGCCAGTCTAGATATCATTGGTTACTTTTAGAAGAGTCGTGACTGTTAACAGATTTGGTTGAAAGCCTAACTGAAGAGGGTTGAAGAAACTGGTCTGTCGGTAATATTTATATAGTTGCACGTGTACACATTTCTCTAGGATTTTAGATAAAGTGGGGAGTAGGGATATTGGTCTGTAATTTGATACTACATTTTTATCCCCGCTTTTGTGGATAGGCACAACTCTAGCCAACTTTCAGGCTTTGGGCATATACCCTGATGCCAAAGAGGCATTAATTAAAGATGCAATTGGTTGGGTTGTGACCATGGCACTGAGCTTTAATAACATTGCTGGTAGTTGGTCAGATTGGGATTTCAGTTTTGGGTTGAGGAGGTGATCATATATTTCACTTTGATTTACTGGCATGAAATTGAATTCATTTGCACTGTTGTACCAGGCAACAGGTATCAGTGATTGTTCTGTACATGGTAGAACTTCAGATATACCTTTGTGTTTTTAATCAGAGTGGTGGCACATCCAACAAAGTAGCTGTTAAATGAATTGGCTATGGCTGTGGGGAACTGTATTGTTTCTTTGTCTATTGTTATATTAGATGGGTGAGAATGGTTAGGGGGGTTGTAGCTGTTTTTAATAACCATCCAAAATTTGGCTGGCTTTGAAATGTTATTGTCCAAGTTGACAGTATAATATTGTGCTTTTGCTAATTTTGTTTGTTTTATGCATGTATTCCTTAATTGCCTGTATGTAGTGTGATCATAAGGGGAGCCAGTTTGTTTAAATTTTTACCATAAAGCATCTCTGAAACTGTATAATTGAATCAAGTTAGCTGAGATCCAGGGTAGATGTGCCCCCCTAACCCTAACCTTCCTTAGTGGGGCATGGGTATTACAGACCTGTAGGAATTCTGAGTTAAAAAAGACAATCGCTGAATCAAGGTCAGGCTTTAGGTGTATTCTATAACAGTGGTAGTACTAGCACTGGAGGGACTGCATGGGGATGGCAAGTGTGATTTAGGGTCCTCTGCTGTCACACTTGGCATAATCTGCTCCATCCCCCCTCCTGTGAATTACAAGACACCCTGGCAGCAGGTTCAGCACTAGTAGCAGGTTCAGCACTGGCAGAAGTTTCAGCTCTGGTGGTAGCGGGGGCAGCACTAGCAGCAGCCACAGCATTAGTGGTAACAGGGGTAGCACATCTGACTGCAGGCACAGGCAGCTGACCTGTCCTGCTCTCACCACTACCCTTTTCTTCCTAACTTCATACTAATGTCCCCAAGATGCCTAGGTGTGATTTAGGGGGACTGGCCAGAATTGAGTCTTCAGTGGTCACTTCCTCCTCCTCCTCAGACACAGTGGACACATAAGGATTCTTCCAGCTCCTCCTTGTATTATTTTTAAACTTGCTCATAGTAAAAACAGTCACTGTGAGCCTCTTCTGCCTGAATTTTGCTATAAATACACAGCAAAACAGCACAGCACCTCTCTCTCTCTCTCTCTCTCTCTCTGTAGCTGCTTCTATTTTGTTACACTTCCTGGAAAACAGCACATTTTTATAACAAAAGGTTAAAACATGTTAAGCAACGAGTGAAAACTTTATAGCCATTTAAAAAATGGCAAACATTTTTTGCCAGTGGGCGAAAAATGTGAAGATTTTTAATTGCTGTATTTAAATCGTATTTTCCTGAGAAAAACCAGACAACAACATGGTTTTCGTTGATTTTTTGTTAGGAACACAACAGGACCTTTGCCCACCCCTAAGTAAGGAGGCAAACATTTAGTAAGTTATTGGCTAACTAAACAGATTTAAAATGCAAGCTTTCAAGACTTCTTAGGTCTCTTCCTCAGGCATGTTATACAGATAAATATGAAAATTTCTCTCTTAAATATAAGCACACATCCCATTGTTTATAATGGAAATCAGATAAGAACGTTAGTCCAAATACTGATTCTTTGATCAGTCAATGGTAGAGGATGTGATTTAAATTGCATTCTTCCTCTGAGGAGCAAGCCAATAAATGATGTGAGAGGCTCTGAGCACGAACAAAAGCACAATGGCCTGTTCTTCGGCTAGTCACCGCTCAAGAGCATCACATTTTAGCTCTCTAGTGCCATTACAGAGGAGAAATTTCCACATACACATTAGACTAATCCCACCCATAAGGGCGGTCCAGTACCAAAATGATGGGAAAGTCCCCTCTGCACGGAAAAACCAGCTAACCCCAGACGTACGTTTCAGCCTTATTTGGGCCTCGTCAGTGAGGTGCAGCTGGCTTTCCTAGGCACTGAGAGCAAGGGGTCCATGTCTGGATTACCCTTTACACTTAGGGGGAGACCCTAAGTGTTTCATAGAAACAAGCCAATAAATGATGTGAGAGGCTCTGAGCATGAACAAAAGCACAATGGCCTGTTCTTCGGTTAGTCACCACTCAAGAGCATCACATTTTAGCTCTCTAGTGCCATTACAGAGGAGAAATTTCCACATAACATTAGACTAATCCCACCCATAAGGGCGGTCCAGTACCAAAATGATGGGAAAGTCCCCTCTGCACGGAAAAACCAGCTAACCCCAGACGTACGTTTCAGCCTTATTTGGGCCTCGTCAGTGAGGTGCAGCTGGCTTTCCTAGGCACTGAGAGCAAGGGGTCCATGTCTGGATTACCCTTTACACTTAGGGAGAGACCCTAAGTGTTTCATAGAAACAAGCCAATAAATGATGTGAGAGGCTCTGAGCATGAACAAAAGCACAATGGCCTGTTCTTCGATTAGTCACCACTCAAGAGCATCACATTTTAGCTCTCTAGTGCCATTACAGAGGAGAAATTTCCACATACACATTAGACTAATCCCACCCATAAGTGCAGTCCAGTACCAAAATGATGGGCAAGTCCCCTCTGCACGGAAAAACCAGCTAACCCCAGACGTACATTTTGGCCTTATTTGGGCCTCGTCAGTGAGGTGCAGCTGGCTCCCCTAGGCACTGAGAGCAAGGGGTCCATGTCTGGATTATGATGTGAGATGCTCTGAGCATGAACAAAAGCTTATATCTTGTTCCTCTGAGGAGTCCAGGTATTTAAGAGGGACTGACATAAAAGTGAATTCATAATATGGTATTGTGACAAACTCTCTGTCTCTATTCAGCCCATAAGTCAAAGAATCAAATTGTAGCATTAATTTTACCTCCCATAATTTTCTGTCTTTCTGAGTGCGAAATTGTCCCATCAGTACAGTCAGTCTAATGTCCCTGACACTGTGTCCACTTCTGCAAAAATGTTCTCTCACTGGTGTCTCTGTCTTTTTGTTGTTAATTCTGGATCTGTGGAAACTGAACCTTTTATGTAATGGCTGTCTCATTTCCCCCACATAAAGAGCTGTTGGGCATTTTGCACACATGATGAGGTATATTACTTTGGATGATTTGCAGGTGAAATTACCGTTGATCTTATGGTGTGACTGGATGTTTGGTATGGGTATCTTGTCTGTGATGTAAATGTGTGCACTGGTTTTACACCTTCTTTGTAGGCAGGGTAATGTACCATTTTTTGTATTTTTGTTTAAGGCACTCCTTACTATCAGTTTTTTTAAATTGGGAGGCTGTCTGAAGGAGAATAAGGGAGGCTGTGGGAATATGTTCTTAAGTCTTTCATCTGTATGTAAGGTTTCTTGAAGTTCTCTTGATATTTTGTGCAGAGCTTCAACCTGGGGTGGTAAGTGGCAACAAGTGGCACACGGTTTCCCTTATGATGATCTTTGTAACTCAACAGATCTTTTCTTGGTATGTGAGTAGCTTTCCGTATCTGACTGTCAATAATCCTTGCTCTGTAACCCTGTTTTATAAAGTCTAGGGATGAGCGAGCACCCCGATGCTCGGGTGCTCGGGTGCTCTGACCGAGCACCCCCTGATGCTCGAGTGCTCGGCCGAGCACCCGAGCCCCATTCAAATGAATGGGAGCACTCGAGCATTAAACCAGGCACCCCCTGCTCTGATGAGCGGAGGGTGCCTGGTCAATGTCCCCCTTCATCTCCGCTATGCCCCTCTTCCACAATGTCCCCCTTCATCTCCTATGCCATAGCGGAGATGAAGGGGGACATTGTGGAAGAGGGGCATAGCGGAGATGAAGGGGGACATTGTGGAAGAGGGGCATAGAGTCTATGCCCCTCTTCCACAATGTCCCCCTTCATCTCCGCTATGCCCCTCTTCCACAATGTCCCCCTTCATCTCCTCTATGGCATAGGAGATGAAGGGGGACATTGTGGAAGAGGGGCATAGCGGAGATGAAGGGGCACATTGTGGAAGACGGGCATAGCGGAGATGAAGGGGGACATTGTGGAAGAGGGGCATAGAGTCTATGCCCCTCTTCCACAATGTCCCCCTTCATCTCCGCAATGCCCCCTTCATCTCCGCAATGCCCCCGTACCTCCATTCCCTGGTGGTCCAGCGGAGCGTCTTCGGATCTGTGCCTCTTCCGGCACAGATCCTCTTCACCCGAACATGTCGGGCGAGCACATGGCGGTACTCGTACGAGTACCGCCATGTGCCGAGCAGAGTGATGCTCGAGCCGATCCGAGCATCGGCCGAGCACGCTCGCTCAACACTAATAAAGTCTCCTCTGAGTTTCTGGAGGTGCTTGTCATGGTCCACCATTGCCATTACCCGCCTTGCAAATAATTTCCTGAGAAAAGTGCAGTTTTTCTGCTTTTTTCGCCTAGCTCATTACATTGAAATCAATGGGAACAGTGCATTTACATGCAACACATATTTTATTTCCCAAAGGCATAGTATAAAAGAGGTTTGAGGGTACCTGTGTTTGTGGAGTGAGGATTATGTTTACTGGAATTGGGGATACAGTTAATAAAAAAATAAAAACTAAATGCAATTAAAATACACCATAAGTCATGGTATAAAAAGGGGTCTGAGAAGGGTGCCTGTGTTGGTGGGTGAAGTCTGGGAAAACAATCAGTTGAACAAGGAATTTGTTTTGGGGGGGTTGTTGACTGTTATTGGTGGGACAGTTAATAAAAAATAAGTAAACAAAATAAGAAATTTGTACATAACTTGATAGAGACAGGGACCCCCTGACATAAGCAGCCACTGGGGTAGACTGATACTTGATGTGATAGAGTATTTTGTAAAGGATGATTTGTAAAATTTGTTGTTAGAGGAACAAGCCCTGAGGAAACATTGATTTGTAGGATTTAGACTTATTAGAGGCACAAGCCTTGAGAAAACATTGATTTGTAGGACTTAGACTTGTTTGGCACAAGCCCTTAGGAAGCATTGATTTGTAGGACAACAAGCTCCCATAAATTATTTATTATTTGTAGGCCTACGTCTTTTTTTTTGTTTTTTTTTGAGGGATTTAAAGCACAAGCTCTGAAAAAAAAGCTCTACTGGCCAAGTGCCAGCATGTCATGCCACGTTGGCCAGTGGCAACTGGCCATTGCCAAATGCCCTGATATTGTGGAATTTGCGACTGCTTCTTTTGCTGCTGCTCAGTTGTTTAAGCAACAGGATGATTAGGCAGCTCAAAGGGAATGGGATCAACAACAGCGGTAACATGGGTGATGATGATGAAGGTTCCACTTGCCATGACTAGCTCCAGTGATGTACCTGAGGCAGTAGTAGCACCATAACTAGCTCCCACCACTTCAGGTATATGTGGAGAAAAGAAGAAGTTGACCAATAATGCTTTTCCACCTGCACTTCCTCCAAAATCATGGGTGTGTTGAGAATAGAAATGTTTCCCTTGAGAGCAGATACTGTGCCACTCACACCTGCAACTGCAATATGCACAGTGTAAATAAGGAATGGACTGGGAAGAAAAGCTCACTGCTGGTGGTGGTGGTGATGCCCATCCCCATCCCTGTCTACCATTCGTTCTCAGTTTGTGCTAAAAAGGCCATTAATGTCTCTTCCACCCCAGCTTCTCCACCATCATCATCACCACCACCAGTCCATCCGTGCTGCTGCCGTTCTATTATAGATATCTCATTAGTTAGAGGAGGTGAAGAGAAATTTGACAGAGGGACCCCAATGTCACACTTGCCATTACTTGGTGACCTGAAGAAGGCAGATTGGCAGCATAAGCAGCAGGCACCGGCAACCTGATCTTTGCTCCTTGTTGTGGTGGTGGTATTATGGTTGCTAACCACCAGTTCTGGCTTCTTCAGGATCATGTTCCACCTGAACAGTGCAGAGAGGGGAAGGAGACTCCCAGAGTCAGGGGAATGGTGTGGGCTCCCTTGACCACTAGTCTGAATGCTCTGCATTGCTTCCCCTACCACTCCCCATAATGCTAGTCCCACCAGGTGCTTTAACATTACTGTGACTACCACTAACTCCAACTGTATCAACTTCGGTCCCTGAGCGTTCCTCCTCCAACACAGTCACTAGTAATATGATTAGCACCCTTCCTTCACTCCTAACACTAACAATCTGCTGGATCTTCTTAGTAGTAATAGTGGCAGGACAGCTTGGGGATGGCATGTGTGACTTAGGGTCTCCTGCTGTCATATTTGAAATTGTCTTTTCCTTACCCCCTCCTGGCAGCAGGTTCAGCACTAACAGAAGGTTAAGCACTGGCAGTAGGCACAGCACTAGTGGCAGCAGGCACAGCACGTCTGGCAACAGGCACAGGCAGCTGACCTGTCCTGCTCTCACTACTACCCTCTTCTTCCTCCCTTGACATTCATTTCCTCAAGATCCCTAGGGGTGATTTAGGGGGACTGGCCAGCACTGGGTCTTTAGTGGTCACTTCCTCGTCAGACCCAGTGGTCCTTCCAGTTCCTCCTTTTATTGTTAGCAAACAATACTAATAATGATAGCAGTCACTATGAGTCTTTCCTGCCTCAATTTTGCTATAAATATCACAACAGAACAGCACAGCACCTCTCTCTTGCACTGTAGCTACTTCTGTTGTCTTACATTTCCTGGAATACTGCACATTTTTATGCTGAAAGGCAAAAAAAAACAAGTTAATAAAGGGGTGAAACTTTCTAGCCATTGAAAAAATGGCGAAGAATTTTTACCAAGGGGCACAAAATGTGAAGATTTTAAATATGATTTTTGTGGATATTTTCACGACTGGAGCTTTTGCCCGCCCCTAAGTGTAAGGCTATATAGTCTGATCTATGGTCCCAGCATACACCAACGAATATGTGTATACATTTGAAAGTTCATATATTTCGGACACACACATGAATCATATCCTTTTGTTAATCCAGAGGGGATCAGAATAGAATTTTGATGAATATGTAAATGGTTTGATGACATTCTCTTAAAGCAAGTAAGAAAGAACGTTTCTTGACTTGAAGATCTTAACGAGCAATGAACACCTTGGATATAGTTTGTTCCATAAGCTTACAGATCAAAATAGTTTCCTGTATAATACAAGCTTTCACCCACCATTGTTGAAAGCAGCATTTCCTAAATCTCAATTTCTTCATGTGATAGATAACTTGGAACCCATTGCAAGAGAACATCAGCTGGACAAAAAAAAATAAACAAAATTGAACAGGATAACCAAACCTTTTTCTTAATGAGATCTTTCATAAAATAATATGGAGAAAGAAATAAAACAACAACAAAAACAAACTAAAAACATTGATAAGAGAATGGTGTTCCCAACTAAGTTCACTACAGTATCCAAACATATACAAAAAGCCATTTTGAATAATTGGAGAATCCTTGAAAATTATAAATGCCTACTAGGCCTTTCCGTGAAATTCCACTGATGGGTTGCAAACATGGATCTACTTTATAGAACTTACTGGTAAACAGTGATCCACTGGAAATGTATACCTGTAATAAACAAACATGGCCTTCAAAACCCTTACCAAGTTACTATAGATTCAGTGGATGTATTACATGTGGCTCTATGAGGAGTGGATGACAATTCATTCAACCACCTACTTATAAGAAATATAGAATTAAACATTGAATTACGTGTACCACTGATTGTATTCTTTACTTAAAGGGATAGTAATGTTTCACAAAAACAGCAGCTCCAACTAATCTTCATAGTATTTGGGCCATAGATAGTGTTATTTCAATACTGTCAGAGCTGTAGTTCAAGAGTAATTGAATGATAAAGTTTCCCCCTCCTGCCCTTTTTACCTAGTGTAACACTGCTCACATCAGATGTGGAATCTGGTTGCTTGATCAGACAGATAACAGCAAGGGACAATCTTCTTACTGTGAGAACAATGAAAACCATGCCCCCATTGACAGGTTTTTCAGGTTTTCCCTTATCTTAATTGAAGATTTCTTTGCAATCTACCTGTGCACCTCCCTGTTGCTTTGAGCTGAGCAGTGTTATATCAGTAAAAGAGGCGGGAAGGAGATACTTTATCATTCAATTACTCTTGAACTACAACTCTGACAGAACTGAAATAACACTCTCGAAGACCCAAATACTATGATGATTAATTAGAGCTGCTTTTATTATGAAACATTACTATCCCTTTAATTCCTAGTCCCTGCGGACAATGTTATGTGGGGAAGATAGGTCAGACTCTACATGATAAAATGGCAGGACATAGATCAGCCATTAAAGTGATGTTTAAAGATCAAAAATCAGAAAAGCTGGTAGCAAAATATTACCAAGAAATACTTCCAGATTAGAGATCTGAGCACAATTATTCCACAGAGGTTGAATGAGAAAAATCCATATAACTATTTTTACTGTATTGTTAATGCTTTTGTCCTTTTTAACTTTTTTTTTTTTTTGCTATTTTTTGCTGATCTGTCCATATATTTTTTCAAATTTTACTTTTTAAATTATTTTCAGTTATTTTTTTCTTTATTATGATTATTACTATTATTTTGCTTGTCTACCTGGCTTTTGATGTATTTAATAATAATTAGTGTTACTTTTTCAGCTTAGATTGTGTTAACTTTTTAGTATTGTATATGCTTTTCTTTTTTCTAAGTTATTTTTTTTCAGAGGTATTTTATGTTTTTTGTTTATTAGTGATGAGTTCTGTTTATCTCTATTGTCTCATCTGTAACGTAAGTTTCGAGGGGAGTTTTGGTGTACACGTAACAATGAGCTGTGCACTCACTCGTTTATAAAGCAAACAAAACCAGTTTAATGGTATAATAAATGCAATGTTTTGGTCATCAAATTGAGACCTTTATCAAGCAATATGATGACCGAAAAGTTGCATTTATTACACCATTAAAGTGGTTTTGTTTGCTTTATAAACCTGTGAGTACACAGCTCATTTTTTTGCGTGAGTGCTTGTCCTGCCAAGAGACTGTGCAATGCGGCGGAGACTTTTTTCCTGCTGCTTTCGCACATCTCTCTCTGTCTGTACATAGTATCTTTTGATCTATGTCCACTCTATTTTTAATATCCCTTTATTACAGTGTGATCTTGGTGCTTTCGATACAATAATCTCTGGGTTCATCTCATGCTTGGCAGGCTGTGCGATGCAGTGGAGACTTCTTCCCCGCCGCCTTCGCACAGTTCTCTCAAGCAACAATTTATATTTTCAGCTTTATTATTATTTGTTGATTCCCTTTACTCTTTGTATCCTTATCCTTAGCCACAAATGTGTATGGACGTTGTCCCCTCCGGGTCATTATATAGTCCCGCTGTGATGACGTCACCATCTTCTGAGTTGACACGTGGGTGTAACATCGTTATCCTTAAATAGCCTTTCTGCCATTTTGAATATTGTCTTGAGAAAGATCCTGCTATGGATTCGAAATGTCGACCTTCTTATTGACCTATTAGCCTTCAAATAAATATATTGTGAAAAAGTCCCACTGGTGCTGCCTCCCATTTCCCATGTATATATATATATATATATATATATATATATATATATATATATATATATATAAGTTGATTCATATTAAATGTTCTGCCTACTTGACAAAGGTCCCAGTCATAGACTGAAATGTTGCACATTGTATTTTGCCAGTAAAATGGTTTCTATTGGAATGGCATTGCATCAAAATTGCATCCTACTGCCTGGAACTACAGACATCTTGGAGGGAAATCAAAATGTCTGTAGGTATTGCAGCTTCTCCTGATGGCAGGCAGTCTCACAATTTGCACAACAATACCTACAGAGCTACAATGTGAAATACCCCAATGAGTGCTTCCTTCCTTCCCCTGGATCTTCATGCCAGCACTCACCTAGGATGTGTCTAAGCTGACGATCACCTATGATGTGAACCAAATGAGTTCCAACCTTCCTAACTCTCTCTCCATCCAGTGAAATGCACATTGCTGTATACATATTCTGTGCAGGTTATTATCACAGAGAATGACAACCTTCTCAACTCTCTCACCGTATATTGGAATGCTCATTGCAATATACACACTCTCATACTGGTTCCTGCATTCCTTTACAGACTGCATACATCCCAAGTTTTTGAGTGTTTTTTTGAGTGTTTTAGATGTCTTTAAGGAAATGTAAGTAAGTAAAGTTAATTAAGATGGGATGAGAAGAGTTTTCTGGTAAAAACAAGTTTGCCCTCTGTCAGTGTGAACGTTAAGCGTAGAGGTTAAAATATTGAGAGCAGGAATCCAATTTTATATGAGAATCTCTCTTCGTATGGCAAGCAAATTACTTCCCTTAAATACAAAAACATCTGTGCCCCAATTATACTTTTATACTATATAACTATTTCAAGGAAATCTGTATTTAAATGGTCTGAAATATTCTAACTGCATTTTTATGGTATGTTCAATTGGTTAGAAATTTAGCACTTTACAACAAAAATGCATGCACGACTTGCAGTGAAGTATAAAGAATGTTTTTAATGATTTAGTTAGATCAGGCAAAACCTATACTTCAAGTATGAATTTCTTGCCAAGAGCTAATTTTCATTTACATAGCAATTTACAGTTCAATAAAAGTAAAATCGTCCCACATGAGGCTGTTGATCATTCCTCTGTTTAGACCACTTAGATAATTAACACATATAAACGGTGTTAGTAAAAAGCACTGTGTGTTTGATGAGAATACATCATTGGAAAAGAAAGTCTTCAAGAATTATTAATATTATTGAATCTTTAAACACATTTATTTAAAAAGCCCAGATGAACTATTCAATAATTGTCCATGTACTTTCTTTTCTTGATTATTTACATAATTTACCTATTTATATTTAAGGAAACTAGAAAATGGTTGTGAGTTCAGTAATTAATACCACAGCTATTAACTGAAATATGAGGCAAGGAAATCCTGTCACAATATACTTTCATTACTAACAAATTTTAGTTATCAATAAAGTTTTTATAAAGGCATGTTAATTTGATTTTCTTTAAAGAATATAACGCAACATAAAAATATTGGTAGGCATGTACATCAGACACATATACTATTTTATGTATAATTTGCTTATACTGAGATTTCCTAGCACAATGTAGTATCTATTGATATCTCAGGTTGAGGGATGGGCAAAAAGTCCAGTTTTCTTTTCATGCAAATATTTACTGAACAAACACAATATTTTTCTTTTATGTGAAAATGCCCAGTGCTAAAAAATGTATTAACATTTCTACCTTTGTTGTTACCACCAATTACATTCCTGCAACAGCTTGGCAGTTTCCTACTATGATTTTTATGGCCAATACTACTGCTGATGAGTGCTGACATGGAGAAATCCAGAGGTGAAGGTAGAAGTGTTTAGCAACAGATGTCGTTAAACATTTTTAGAATGAGAAAAAAAGCACAACAGTTGGATAATCAAATCAACAGACAAAAGGGTGGTAAAAGTAACAGAGATTTAAAAAATGTAAAAGGCGGATGCCAATGGCAATGTAAGCTATGAAAAAAATGTTAGCAGGCAGAGGCCTATGGCAATGTAAGCTGTGAAAAAATGTTAGCAGGCCATAGCCTACAACAAAATATCTATGTTTCTGGTGGTGGTGGGTTAGGGGCTGGTATTCTGAGAAATGACAACTAGTAACTGGTGATGGTGGTGGGTGACTGACTTCCCATGATTTGCTAACAAACAAATAATAAAAATAATTGATCTTCCCTGCAATGAGCCATGCCTATCCAATAGGCGGGACAGTATCTAAATCTTCCCTTAGACCCTGTATCCTGTTAGTCTCCACCATGGACAATACTTTTAGTATGGTATTTTGGAGCACATAGTTGTTGATTTGTGGATAGACAAGGAGCATAGTAATAGCAACAGGACCTAATTTCTTGGTGTATGATTTAACATTATCAACATAAACCTCAAGGTTATGTTGGATCTGCTTAATTAGAGCTGATGTGTGAAGGTATCAGCTCTATTTCCCCCGCTTCACAGTTATTTTCACAAGAGCACTTTGCAGTTGTTGATAACAACAATCCCAAGCCCCAAGGAAAATATTTCCACCGCCATGAGTGTTTTTTCAGTTTCTTCCTGGTGTGGTAACACTGATATAATGTTTTGGGTGCCATGGATTAACCCTTTGAGTGCCAAAGAGGTACAAAATGCATTGCTTTGCAATATGTTTCATACCCCTCTGACATTCAAAGGGTTAACACAGGAGCACGCCACTGATATACCCTCCACATATATTTGGTAACTACGGATCCTAATGATATGGTATGATATAAACTTTATCATTGATATAATTATATCTATTCCATGTTTTTATAATACACAGGATCATTTTCAACCTCCATATAAGATATGTTTTTTAGTTTTGTTGCAATCTATTTTGCTTCAGGAAGGTGCTTGTTTACACAATAGATAATAAGCACATTCCTTGTTCTTTCTTCCTCCTTTCTTCTCATCTCAATTGACTGGCTTTTAGAGATTACACCTATCATTTAGATTTGGATGATAACTGGAGGATAGTAGAGATCATGGGAATTATCTTATCAGTGTTTTGGCAACAATCTTCTTTTATACTGACATTGGTCAAGTGGCTATCAAAAATGTTTAAAATATAGTGTTGCTTGCCTTGGTTCATATACCATTTTTTGTTTAAATGTCTTTATTAGAGTAATAAAACATACAGAAAAAGGAGTAAGGAGTGTGCTTCAGTTACATACATTGTACATTAAAACATTTTATTATATCATACCTGATACAGAGAAGCTTACATGGAGAGTAGACAGAAAAGAAGAATTATAGAGGAAAGGAAGAGAAGGGGGGCAGGAAAATGAGGTCAACCTCCAAGAAGGGACTGTTTTTTTTGAGTTAAGGAAATACTTCAGGAAGGGCCAGAGGGAAGAACCGACCCTTGCCGGCATGCATTCCATAATGCAGCATTGAACAGTGTATCGGCTATATAAAAGGAATGCAAGCTAGTGAGATTGATTGATGTGGAGTTTTAAGTATTAGCCAGGTAGTCCCCGATTCAGGGAACCAAAGGTGCATCAGGAGTAAAAGAAAGGTCAAGGAGTGAGGGGATAAGTAAGAGTAGAGGTAAAGCTATCAAAGATAACTGAACAAGAAGGATAACCAGGAAGATGAAGGGGGATATCAAAGAAAGGGACGGGGGAAGGAAGTCACAGGTTGCACACCCAACCCAGAGAGTTGCCTCAAAGAGCTCGGAACTAGAGGCAGTGTAAGGCAACTTGGCCAGATATGCAACCCATAGGCTCTAGACTTGTTTGAACTCCAAACACCCCTGTAGTACCTGGACACAAAGTTTATGCATATCATATGTAGATTGGAATAGAGAGAGTGGGCCTTGTCTCAAATTTCCAAAGCAGAGGGATAACAGTCTTGGCAGTGTTAGTGAGTGTGCTAAACAATGTCTTAAGGTGTGGATTCCTAGACAAAGGGCTATGGAGATCATAAGCAAAGAGAAACAACACGGAGTCAAAGTTGAGAGAGAGATTCAAATTCTTTTCCATCTGTTCAGAAACAGTTTTCCAGTAGTTGGTTATGCCAGAACAGCTCCATTATATATATATATATATATATATATATATATATAAGAGAAACTGTTGCATATTGGCATCTCCAACAGAGCAGGGATATTTGAGAGCACAAGGAGTGTAGGATCTGAGGGTACGGTACCATCTGTAAAAAGTTTAAAATTGCACTCCTGTGTGGGAACATCTAAAGAGGAGCATATCAAGTTTCTGATGATGGAGTTCAAGTGGGTTAGAGGAAGGAAGACCGTCAGATCCCACTCCCACACACGTAGAAACCATGGTTTGGAAACAGGGGTGCTAAGGAGCAGAAATTCATACCATTAACCAGAGTGTGGGTCAGTAAACTTGGACTAGATAACAAAGTTTCAAAAGGGGTCATTGCCTATGTCCGAATCTAAAATGAGAATGGAGCAGAGAAAGTGACGAACTTGAAAGTATTGCCAGAATCTGTTAGCTTGGAGCTGGAAGTCTATAGAAAGCATCTGGAAGGTATGGATTTTCCCTCCCTGCTCCAGACCACCAACTGAACAGTGGTGCAACTCATGCCACAGTGAGAATCACTCAAGATCTATTCTTGACCCGGTGGGAAAGCTGCGTTGCCCAGTAAAGGGGTGTGGGCAGATGGGTAAGGGATGAAGTGGAATTTAGAGTTGAGCCTGGACCAAAATGTTAGAGGGTGTCCTAGTATAACATGTTGCATGCATGAGTCTGGGAAAGACTTGGGATCTATCCAGCAGAAATTTCTGAGGGCTAGATCTGGGGCAAATAATTGCAAGCATATGACACATTCTTTGGGGGGTAAGCATTGAAGGTCAATGATCCACAGAAGGTCTGAGATAATAGGTCTGGGACACCCAAACCACCTTTAGCAGTAGGAAGGGGAAGATGTGACAGTGCCAATCTAGGTTATTTAAATGCCCATATAAAATTATTCACCAGACGCTGCAGGTGTTTAATAAAGTATAAAAGGATATGGGGGGCAGCTCATTAAAATATATATAAGGTCTTAGGTAAAAGAATAATTTTGGATAATTTGATGTGCTCAAACAAAGAAATATAAAGGGTGTTCCAACGCTTAACATCTGAACTGAGGGACTATAAGAGTGGATATATGTTAGATTTAGTCATGTCCATGAGAAGAGGCGTGAGGATAATACCCAGGTAAGTGATGCCATGGGAAGGCCATTTAAAGGGGAAGTGCGCTGCATGTGAGATTTTAGATGCGGGGAGAGATTGATGTTTAAAATCTTGGATTTACTGAAATTTAGTTTGAAGTGAGAGAGGTGATCATAGTGCATGAGGAGAGGAACAAGGTTTTTGCGTGAATATTCTGGTTGAGTTAGGAAAAATAGGATGTCATCTGCATAACAGGCTAATTTAGTTTGAGAGTCCTAAGTCGGCAGGCTATGAATTGTGTGGAGGTCCGAATTGTGTTCAGTAGGGGTTCTTATGCCAATATAAATAGGATGGGAGACAGGGGATATCCCTCCTAGTCCCACTGAAAATGCCGAAGGAGTCAGAAAGGAAACCATTGACCTTTACATGTGCTGAGGGAGAGGAGTAAAAGCTTAAAATCGAGGCAAGGCATTTGGGTCCCAATCCAATATGGGTCATCACAGTCTCCAAGTAAGGCCACTCTGTTCTATCAAAAGCTATTTTGGCATCAATAGAAACAAGAATTGTGGGGATGCATTTCTTTTCAGCAGTGTATATCATAGCCACCGCCTTGGCAGTATTGTCTCTAGCCTCCCTGCCAGGGATTAAGCCAGCTTGATTGGGGTGAACAAGCAAAGGGAGAAAGGTCTGAGTCTAGAGGCTAAAATCTTGGTTAATAGTTTTACATTGGTGTTCTGTAGGGAGATAGGTCTGTAGCTGCTGCATTGGGAAGGATCATTGTCTGGCTTAGGATAACTGATATATGTGCTTCAAGGCTTCGGGTAGACCAGGGTGTACCAAGGGCTATGTAAATGAAAAGAGAAGTCAGATGAGGGGTCAGTGCGTCTTTGAATGTTCGGTAATAGGAAGTCATAAGACCATCAGGTCTTGGATTCTTCCCGTAGGTGTCTGGTCTATAGCCTGAAGGACCCCCTGATCTGTAATTGATCTCTCCAACTTCTCAGAGTCCAAAGTAGACAATCTCGGAACCTTGGATTTTGCAAGGAAAGTTTGAATTTCCATGCACCATGCTATTAGATTGTAGATGGGTGAGGGGGATATTATACAGTGATTGATAGTATTTCCTAAATGCTGATGCCATATCTGTAAAGGAATGGTAGGCGAGGCCTGAGTCATAGGTTATCTTACTGACACAGTACTGCGTCTGCTTAATCTTAACGAATCTGACCAAGGTTTTGCTACAACTGTTATTGTGAGTGTTATTTTTTCAATTTTTACCACAGAAAAGAATGTTGGGTCTGAGCCTGAAGGAGTGTGGAAAGAAAATTTCCGGAGGGTGTAAGAGTTGCAAGATTTCCAGGGGTATGGTGTGACTTATGTGTCTGCTCCTTAGTACAGATGTCTGTCAGTCATCTACACATTTCATTAATACGTTGGTGATGTTTCATGGTCCCAGAGGCAATAAACTCACCCCACACAAAATGCATATGGGCTTCCCAAACAGTGGCCAAGGACATGCCAGGTGTATAATTTAAGTCAAAGAATTCCATGATTGTAGCTGCTAGGCTGTCCGAAAAAGGCGAGTCTTGAAGTAGGGTGTCATTCAATTTCCTTCTGGGGGCGAACCTTTAGGAAAGGTCGGGAAGGAAAGTGCAAGCTGGATTGGGGCATGATCAGACAGAAAGGATTAGAGCTGGAGACAAGGTGCAACAGAGACTGGTCCAAGAGAAAATAATCTAGTCTAGAGTAAACATTGTGACTAGCCAGGAAAAAGGTGTTGTCCTTCACTGTGGGCTGCATGAGGTGCCACACATCTAACAGATGTGAATTATGTAAAAGAGAGGAGAGCTTATGAAGAATGGACCTGGAGTACAGAGATTTCCCCTGAGGATGTGTCTAGGACTGTTCCAAAGCTGTGTAGAGATCACCTCTAGGTGACCTTCTTTGAAGGCGTCTAAGCTGCTTAATAACGAGGCAAGAAATAGAAGTACCCTGGTGTTAGTGGCATAGACATTTACCAAGGTGAAAGTCTTATTGTACAGCCTCCCTTTCAGGAATAAGAATCTCCCCTCTGGGTCAATAAGTTCACCTATATGGCACCAGGGTGCATTCTTGTCAAACTAAATTGCCACACCCCATAGGGAAGTTCTTGTTGAGCAAAGATGGGTGAGTAGGTCTGGTAAAATGTGTTTCTTGGACAAAGTGAAGTCTGTGAGCTTCTGTCCATAACATAGAACATTTTTCAGGAATATTCAGACCTCTAGCATTGATAGAGGGGAGGTTTAAGGAATCCATAGTCATATAATATGGGAAGAATTTAGCTCAGTCCAAGCTATTTGTGTAGGAGACAGCAATACAGGAGGTAGCTCTGGATCAGAACAGTGTAGGGCACTCACTGGTGGGGAACCACTACTCCAGAGGAGAAAGGAGATACAAATTAAGTAGAGAAGAGGAATAGAAGTAAAGAGTCAGCAATAGCATCCATACTGGTACCAGGACAATAACCAGTGAAAGCCTAATCCAGGGGGTACTACAAAATGCACCAGGACTGGCATGGTACAACATGTAGCCAATATCCGGACTCACCCATCCACATAACAGCAGCTAGGGGAGGGAGTCCTGAAAGGCCCAGAAAGGGGAGACACACCCAGAGGACAGGAGCACCCCCCCCCAGTCAAAGGCATCACGAGAGTCAATGCCCAGTCCCAGCTGGGCCGCAGCAGTTAGGGGAAGGGGTCCGGCAAGGCCTGGTCAGTTGTAACACCCCCAGGGAAATAAGCAAAATGGGACATTCTGTATGGGGGTACTGGGCTTTATATCTAACAGGCAGCGGGATAAGGCTAAATATTGCATGTAACCGGAATATCCCCAGAATGACGTGGCGTATGTGGAGTCCGGTGTCACGCATAGGCGTGAAACAGGATGATTTATAGGGGGCAGGGAAAGAGGGCATTAAACAGTCCTGAGGGGGCATGGAAACAGTCTTTCTCCCTCAGCAAACCACCCACTAGAAATTAGCAACTGTATAAAGCAAGAAGAGTGCAAATCAAATAAGTAAACATATAATAAGAACCCCAGGTATTTATAGAAGATAAAAGTGACCAAGGGAACCTCTTAGATGATCAGAGTCCAAGTTCACTTCCAGCTGTGGAAGCCAAGTATAGTCTCTCAAAGGTGTCCAGGAATATGTCACATAACCGGGCTCCCTGCTAGTGGCACCCACAGAGTGCCGCGAATCAGGAGGCTACAAAGTCCCACTCTGGCACTCGATATGTATGCATAGACCCTCTAGGAAATCTGCACCACAAATCAAGAGTCATCCTTCCCAATAAAGGAGTATAGACAGTGCTTCCCCATTTGGGTGACAACCGTCTCAGTTCCAGTTCTTCAAGGCAGAGGCTGTGGAAGAGTGTCTCGTCGCTCTTTCAGGGGGGAGTACCCTCAGAGAAAGGGTGAAGAGTGGCTAGCTGCAGCGCCGCAGGAGTGGGTGGGCTGAGCAACAGGGTCCGGTGGAAATCCATAGCCTCACTAATATCTCTCAGGGTGGCAGTGACAACATTTTGTTTTGCTGATAAGTGAAAGGGGAATCCCCATCTGTATCTCACTCCTAGGCTCTGTAGGTATTCAGTGATGGGGAGCAATGACCATTGCTTCTGGAGGGTATGAGGAGACAAATCATTGTAGAAACTCAGGACACAGCCAGCAAACTTAATTTTGGGCATTTCTCTGGTGCAGGTCATTATTTTCTCCTTTTCGGGCTAAATGGGCAGTCAGCATATCACGTCTCGTGGTTTAGAACCGGGAGGACCCCGTTGTCTCAGGGCTTTATGTGCATATTCTATTTTGACCTTTGAGCCATCCAATAGTTCTAGCAGTTCATCAAACAGTTTCTGGAGAGAGGGCAAGAGATCCTTCTGTGGAACCGACTCCGGTAGGTCTTTGATCCTGATATTGCATCTTCTCCATCTGTTATCTGGGTTTTCTAGCTTGGATGTTAGGAGAGTTAAAGTTTCCTCCTGTTGGACCATCCTTTGTTCAACCAAATGCAATGGGACCATGATACTTCCCTGTCCTCTTCAAGAATATGGATCCTTTGCCCAAATTGATTAAGGTCTCTTTTTAGATCAGAGATCTCAGCTTTCACCACCATCTCACACTTCATGTCTGTTAAAAAGGAGCGCATGTCATCTCTGGCCCATGAGGGTCAGTGTGACCGGAACATTTGTCATCTTCCACAGCAGTCGATGAAGAAGGAGAGATATTGATGTCTCCAGGGAAAGGCTTGAGTGTGGAGTTAAGGCATCCCTTGTGGTGGATGGGTAGAAAGTAAGAAATCTTCAGTGTAGAGGTCCGCTTCATGGATTTCTTCCACCCAGCATTGGAAGTGTATTATCCCTCAGTAGGGCATCGTTGAGAATCTCAAAGAAAGGATGGAAGCAGATTATGCCAAAAGTGCACAGGAGCTAATGGATCAAGTGGCCATCTTCGATCATGGTTAGCTCCACCCCTCTTTTGATACAAATGTGTATATTACTTCCACTCCTGGATCTGTTCCCTTCATAATTTGGGAGGTAGTCCACCATGAGCAGGTGATTTCCCACAAAACCTTTAAGCTGACCAGTGAGTATACCCTCACCAGGTGAGTTAGCTACACTTGTGGTCAAATTCTCTTTTTACCTATTGTTGAAATATGAATGTTTTTTTGTTTCTTTTGTTTTGATTTAAATTTTGCTTTTAACTCTGTAAATGGTAGAGAGGTGTCAAAACATTGCAAAGTAATACACTGGAAACCTCACTAGCATTGAAAACATTAAGGCTTCGATTCAGTGGAGGCCAGTAAAACTTGCGGTAGGACAAAATTGGCTACTGACTGACAAAAAAAAAAAGTCTAAATTGGTATTCAATAATCCTACCAATTGAAACCACAATGGCCTTTGGGCCACAGTAACGGAGTTGTGGTCAAAGATCAGCTGTGTGTGTTAAGTTGCCAAAACGCACACTAGCATGAGTAATGGGAACATCAAATGTCAAGCACTAAGTGTTAGCTCAACACACAGTCACCTCTGAAAACACTAAACCTACACTACCCCAACATTGAAGTGCAATAATACTACAACTTACACTATCCTAACACCCACAAGTAACACTTACCTGTCATCCACAGTCCATCTTTATCTTTAATCTTCTCTCTTCTATCTTCTTTTTTCTGTAATCTTCCTTCTTCTTGTCTTCTTTTTCTTCTTTCAAAAAAAAAAAACTTAAATGAAAGATTTGTTTAAAAAAAAAGGATTCATGGTAAGCAATTCTGGTCAGGGGCTGTTTTTCTAACTTAGACGGATTAACCCTGTAAGTGTCAGTGGGGTAGTAAGCATACCCCACTGGCACTCATAGGGTTAATTCTACTAACATTTGATACTTTTGGGATTGCTATAGGATTGTCCTTGTCCCCCATAGACAAAGGCTGTGTCTGCCTAGTAAATCCTGTGGGCATCTCTCTTGCATTAGAAATTATGATGGGTGCTTACTACCCACAACCTGTGTTGAGTGCAAATAAATACAATGGGGTATTGTCTCTCTTTAAACTCTGATAACCACTCTTTTTCTGCCCCCAGTGAGTTCAAGGCTAGGTACAGCTTTGGACTGTTCTTACATACCATATCTTGTTCTTCTGCTACTTTATTATTTCTGCTTTCAATTACAGTATCCTGAAGTTCAGTAATTTTAACTTGATAATTATCACACTGCTCCTCCATCTGTTTTTAGGTTGCCAACCATAGTGGTTGTTCCCAAGGCAGCGAGCCTCAGACGAGCATTATATTAACCCTTTGCGTGCCAGATGGGTATGCAACACATTGCAAAGCAATGCATTGTGTACCCCTCTGACACTCAAAGGGTTAATGGGCTTCAGATACATTTTCTGATCATTGTACATTAATTGCCCTCAACTCTTGGACAATATCTGCTAATGCCCTCTATTTCATTCATAACTGCCTATACCACTAAGCCCTTCTTTTTCTTTGCACTATATCCCTTTCTAGACACCACTTGAGTCAGCACATTCATAAAGCTCTCAAAGTTGCCACATTTTGGGTCTATGGGGTCAGGAAGTACATATGGGCCATTATGGTTAAAGATATCCTCCCTGAAATAATCACGTACTTTAGTAGAGAAATTATTTGCTCCTGGGAAAGACATCTTAAACCCTGTGATATTTCCTACAATATTTTTTAATAACATATTATACTTTTAACCCCTTAACAACCCTTGATGGTCATGGCACATCATGGGTTGTTTGGAGTTAACGACCCATGAAGTGCTATGACCTGAAACCGGAAATTGATTAAAAAAAAAAAAAAAAAAAAAGGTCCGTGGTCCTTAAGTGCCAGCTGCATGTGCTCACAGCCAGTCCATAAGGGGTTAAAAAAGTAAACTATTTACTATTTATTGAAAAGCCACAAGAAAAACCCAAAACGGCCTCTGATGTACAAACTAGGCCTCTATGGCTAACAGGAAACTGTTCAGTCAAACTTTTCTCTTTATCACAAATAACTTTCTAACACATAATAAATCAGTTATTATGTGTTAATATAAATCAGTTAATAAATCAGTTAATAACACATAATAAATCAGTTACAAAGTACCTGTTAAATTGCCCAGTGGATCGTCAAAACTGAATATATATAGTAAAAGTGGCTAAAAATCAATATTCATTCAGCAGTAAACTGATTCCTTGCAATGGTTTACAATTCCAGAGTGCAATCCATTCTTAACTATATCAGGCAACAAAATCCCCCTTTTTATCCCACTATGGCTAACACAGTACCACACTTTTGTCAATGTTACCTGAGATTACAATGTTCAGCACAACAGATGGGTGAGGGTAAATGGGGAAGGGGCAGAATCACATAGAAGAGAAGGAGGCTGAAATCCCCAACAGCTGGAGAAGAACACAAAGAGACCAGAGAGTGTGTGCTGTATTCTTTTATGCCCAATTTCTGGCCCTGCCCTCCTTCCTTTGTATTGGCTAAAGGCCTAGATCTCACAACACTTGCCCCATCCATTTCCTATTATGTACAAAGTCACCACAGGATCTAGCACCACCTTGTGTGATAACATCACAACCAGTTAACCACTAGATCACCAGGTACAATACGTATGATAGGAACAGATAGAGAGTACCAATTCCAAAGCAGATATACTGACCCTCCAAGCTCCTATCTAAGGATAAGTGAAAACTTTCTCCTAAAAAATGCATAATTCCCATGAAAAGTGCTGCATTCCACTTTTTTCACACATTAATCAGTACCCCTAGCCTTGTCACACTGTTAAACATAGAACAATCCATACTGACCCCCCCCCCAGCCTTGTCGTCTGAACTTTTAGGCAACCATATAACCACACATACAGTCCAACCAACGTTGTCTCATAGAACCCATAGAACCACACATACTGAATTCCCCAGCCTTGTACCACAGTAACCATAGAACCACAAACACACATTCTGACTCCTGTCAGCCTTGTCCCACCACTGCACTGGTAGCTGTAGAACCACACACACACACACACACATACACACACACATACACACACACACTGATCTTCAGCCTTGTCCTATTGCACTGGTAGCCATTGATCTACACATTCTAAGTCTGACCCACCCCTCCCCCAAATATTTTCTAGGCAGGGTTTTCTATGCACAGGAATTTCAGTGTGACAATCAGGAATTCCAGCAAGAAATGTGGCTTTCCACTCACCCCTGCTCCTATCAACAAGCTCGACTTTTCAATAGTACCCAACATGATGGGGTGCATGGCTATTGATCTCATGACTGCCCACCCTGAACTTTAGTATAAAGTGAAAGTAAAACTAAGGAAGGGTCTCTTTCAGAGCCCAAATCCCTGCCACCTGCTCAAAAATGCTCAAGACAGGTATCATTGAAAAAGGATATAATATCAGACATTCATTTTTTCTTTTTAAGGTTAAGTGAGCAGGGGGACTTCAAATGGAATACTTATCTCAGTCCCCTCCCAGATGAGCACAGAAGTTCACTTGTCTGAAACATGAGAGTCTTCTCTTTGAACCAATACCACTCACAATATTACCTAGCCAGGGTCTCACTTGGAATTTTTTTGAGGGGCTGTTTATGACTACCTATCATCCTCTATCCCTGATTCAATATGGACATGAGCGCCTTCATTTGTGTGAGGCAATATGCTTCTTTCAAATGATGAAACGTTCTATGAAACGTACTAGAATTGGATATTCATGTGATCATCCAGTAATAGTAAGGGAAGATTCACTGGAGGTATGTGGTGGGAAAGGATAGTAACCCCTTTTAATACCAGAGGGATATCCAATCCAATGCAATGGCCTGGCATTTAAACCCCTATGTTAACCCCAAATACCTATAAGTATTAATGTGATATATTTTGAATAAGGAAAAATTCCTCTTTCAAATTAGTATACTCAAGTCGTGACAGTACTAATGCTGAGAGAAAACATGCTCAACATTAATACATAGGGAATAGTTATTGTTGAGAGTGAGATGTAATTCAAACTGCCTGTTCTTGGCATATAGTCTCAGGTATAATACACACCTATGTATAATACGCAGGTGTAAATTAAACTCAAGATTTTTGGGGAAAACAAAAGTGTCTATGTATAATAGGCACCCTTGTTTTTCCTCCCTGTACCCACCAAAAAAGGTTTTGTCTGCTTCTCTCCCTCAACACACCTCAATATTCTCCCACCTTCTCCTCCCTCTACTCACCCCCTCTGGAGGCATCTTGGATATCCATGTGAGGACCTGTGTTAGTTCAAGATACTTCTAGTGCCCTTTGAATCCTCTGCACAAATGTCCCAGATGCCTCCAGACGGGGTGAGTAGAGGGAGGGAAAGATGGGAGCATATTGAGGTGGATGGAGGTAGGAGAGGAGCAGACTTGAGAATGTATATATATTTTTTTCTCGTGTATAATCCACCCCCCAAATTCACATAAAGGGGAAAAGGGGCAAAATTGTGAGTATTATATGTGAAATTTTACAGTATACCTGGTGGACTGTAAGCTCAGAGAATGTATTTGTTTACAACTTCATTCATCTACATTTGTATATCATTTCATCTCCATAATTGCATTTATATTTTACCTAATTGTGTACATTCATCTGGAAATTAAACAATCAAATTGAAGGATTATTTCTTAATGTAGACATTATTTCAATATCAGCATATGAACATCAGTATTATCATTTCCAATGATATATATGCAAATCCTTGCCCTGTCACATACTTAAAATCTAATAAAAATATATATATAAAAAATAGGCTCAGATTACATTGCAAATTATCTTTGAAATATGTGGGGGCATTTGTGGATAACCCTTGAGAAAGTTATCAATTGCAAAGTAATCCAGATCATGGAGGCTGATGATTGGCTTGTTTTTTTTTATTTAGAAGTCTACAGTGACTTTTTCTAAACCATCAACACTATATAAGAGGGAAAAATGGCTATTATAAAAGTAGTGATTGCCATCATTATATTAAACCCACTCATTGCATTGGACGCTTCCATAAAGTGCAAGGGTTTATATAAGGCTCAAAAATTTGACTTTGACAATATTATGTGCT
The DNA here is from genome assembly GCA_037306005.1 of Rhinophrynus dorsalis. NCBI lineage: Eukaryota > Metazoa > Chordata > Amphibia > Anura > Rhinophrynidae > Rhinophrynus > Rhinophrynus dorsalis. The sequence goes on along the minus strand of CM074722.1, from coordinate 294,377,352 downwards.
TGTTTACATATTGTCAACAACTAATGAATATTCCGCACGCTCACACATTTTGAAAGATTAAGGCAAATAACATTTAATTAATATTCCCATGGACAAATACACAAGTGTTTTCCACTGTTTCTTTTCTTTAATTTGGCTTGAGTCCCACAAACATCATAGAGTATCCTGAGAAAAATGTTATAAATCATTTTCACTTTTTAATTATAAGGATTAACTGCAAAGTGTTTTTTGCTAATCCTAGGTCTCTGATTGGGCAAATATGTTTCTTTTATCTCACAAATTAGTTAATTTAGTTATTAAATGAACATTCTTTCTAAGTCTGTTCTTACAATAAAGCCTGAGTGATATTTAAATCAGAAAAAAAATTACATTGCATTAACCCTTTGAATGCTAGAGAAATCTTCAACACATGGTGAAACAAAATCCTATATAACTGTATAGATCAGTGGTTCTCAACCCGTGCCCTCAGTGGCCACTAACAGACCAGGATTTGAGGATTTCCTTGTGAAAGCCCAAGTGAGTTAGTCAATGTGAATGTGCCTCGGATCAACACACTTGTGCTCTAACAGGGGAATTCCTAAGTCCTGGTCTGCTAGTGGCCACAGAGGGCATGGGTTGAGAACCCCTGGTATAGATGATGAAGCATATGTGAAGGGAGAATGATGCTTTTTTTTGCCTTATTTTGTATCAATTCTACTTTGAGTTATGTAGGGCCCTATTGTGTAAAAGAAAAGGGGAGTCAATTAGAGGTGAACGATTACAGTATAGGGAAACAAATTTAATTTCCAAAATTCCTATTGATTTGCCTTAGCAATGTATTAGAGTCCTCGCTAGTAGACATGGGTGAAAATTTCCACCTCAAACTGAAATTGGCGAAAAATGGCACTTTTCCCTTGGTGAAAAATTTCTTTGGAAAAGTGCCGATCTTCAGCTTTTTTTCCGCTTTTTTTGCTTAACTTGTTCCATTGAAATCAATGGGAACATAGAAGTTACACACAACACATAGCAAATATTATTTTATTTCTCAAATGCATAGTATAAAAGGGGTATGACAGTGCCTGTGTTGGTGGGGTGTGGGGAAAGAATCAGTTGAATAGGGGATGATTTTCAGAGGGTTGTTTACGGGGATTGGGGGGCAGTTAATAAAAATAAATCCTAAATAAAATAAAATAAAAACCATGAGACATAAGATAAAAGGGGTCTGAGGGTGCCTGTGTTTGTGAATGAATGAATCATTTGGACAGGGAATTTGTTTTTTGGGGGGTTTCTTAACTGCTATTGGGGGGACAGTTAATAAAAAAATAAATCAATAAAATAAAATGAGACATTTGTATGTAAAGTGATAGAGACAGGAACCCCCTGGCATAAGCTGCCACTGGGGTGGACTGATACCTGACTTGATAGAGTATTTTGTAGAGGATGATTTGGTTGATTTGTTGTTAGAAGCCTTTGTAGGGCTTACACTTTTTAGAGGCCCAAGCCCTGAAGAAACATTGATTTGTAGGACTCAAGCTTGTTTGGCACAAGCCATAAGGAAACATTGATTTGTAGGACTTAAGCTTGTTAGAAACAAACCCCCCAAAATTTATTTTTTTGTAGGGCTATTTTTTTTTTCTAAGCACAAGTCCTGAGAAAAAAATAAAAATGCCCTACTGGCCTAATGGCAGCAGGTCATGTTGGCCAGTGGCCACTGTCAAATGTCCTCCTGAATCCTGAGTTGCAGCTGCTGTTTGTACTGCTGTTGCTGAGTTGTTTAAGCAGCAGGATGATTAGGCAGCTGAAAGGGAATGGGATCAACAATATCAGTAACATGGAAGATGGATGATGAAGGTTCCACTTGCCATGACTGGCTCCAGTGATGCACCTGAGGCAGTAGCAGCAGAATAAGTAGCCCCCAGTATATGTGGAGAAAAGAAGAAGTTAGCCATTAAATCTTCTCCACCTGGCCCTCCTCCAAAATCATGGGTGTGTTGTTATTAGAATATATTTTTTCCCTTGAGAGCAGGAACTGTGGGTCTCCTCAGTAACTGCAATGTGCACAGTGTGTCTGTGGTAAATAACATCTGGGGGCACAACTGTATCCAAACACCATGACACCAGAACCCAAGTACTGCCGCTGTCACTATATCCCTTGTCCAGACCCCGCTAAGGACACATGACAACTTGCTGACAGTTTAATAGTAATGATGAACCCTCCATGCCAGAATCCTAGCATATTCTGCGGGATGGAATCTCCTCAGATGCCACCTGATGACCTGGTATTGATTCTTCTCCACCACACTGGCATGTGTGGTCAGTGCACCACACAGTGTGCAATGGGTAGAGATGAACTGCTATATCCTAACATTAACAGAGTGGCTATCATTTGGTGGGGGAGGTAATGATGAACGAGGTGGATTGGCAGGAGATGTACTTGTTACCCTAGAGGAAGAAGGTGCTGTTGATGGTGAGCTAGTTGTTTCGCTCGTCATGGAACTTCCAGTGTCTGTCTGGGTTTCTTTATTCTTCCTCCTCTTTGATCTCCACCTTGCCTCTTGGTGCCTTTCTGGAGAGTCAAGGGGTACAGTAGCAGCGGTACTAGATTTCTGTAATGGGTGTTTGGCTTTAACATGTTTGACATAAATGTCATGTTGTCTGTGTTTCACGTGTGTGTTATCAGGTGTGTGTTATCAGGGAGGTTGTGTCAAGGTATGTTCCCTACTTTCCCCTTCTCACTAACTTGTCACAAATTTTGCACTGTACCATTGTTGATGATTACTGCACTGTGCCTGCTGGAAGAGAAAAATAGTCCCACACCTATGACTACTGGGGGGAGGGATAGGGAAGAGGTGGAGAAGAATGGTCTCTTTCTTCTTGTTCTCCATATTCCCCTTCACTTTCTGTGGCAGGATAATTTGATTCTGTTGCTGCTACTGCCTCAGATTCAGCACTGTAACTAGGATAAGGAGTACTGCTGGCGCCGGCAAGTAGAACCTGTCCTAGTCCCGCATCACTTTTTGAACCCATTCCCACTGTGTCCACAGTGGTCTGTGGCACACTAGCCTGCTCCTCAGCACCCTGCTGCCTTGTCATCTCAGCAGCAGCAGGAATTAGAGCAGTTGCAGTCTCTGCAAATTCCAAAAGTTGATTGCTAGTGGTGGTGGTGATGCCCATCCTCATCCGTTTCTCCCATTCCTTATCAGTTTCTGCTAAAAAGGCCATCAATGTCTCTTCCATCCCAGCTTCTCCAACACCACCACCACTAGTCCCTACATACTGCTGCTCTATTACAGACATGTCACTGCTGCTTGGAGGAGGTGACGAGCAATTTGACAGAGGTTCCCCTGCCTTCACACTTGGCATCATCTTATCCTTTCCCCCCTCCTGAGTGTTACAAAACACACTAGCAGCTTCAGCACTGGTGGCAGCAGCTTCAACACTGGTGGCAGAAGGTTCAGCACTGGCAGCAGGCACTGCACTGGTTTCAACAGGGGCAGCAACAGTGTCAGCAGAGGCAGCATGCCTAGCGGCAGGCACAGGCAGCTGACCTGTCCTGCTCTCACTAGTACTACCCTTTCCTCCCTCCCTTCCCATTCCTTTTTCTCCCTCCCTTCCCATTAAATTCCCCAAGATCCCTTGGGATGATTTAGGGGCACTGGACAGCATTGGTTCAGTAGTGGTCCCTTCCTCCTCCTCCTCCTCCTCCTCAGACTCAGTGGACAGATAAGGGTCCTTCTAGCTCCTCCAATGATTATTTTTCACCCTGATCATAGTGATAGCAGTCACTATGAGCCTTTCCTGCCTCAGTTTTGACAAAATATCACAGAAGAACAGCACAGCACGACTATCTTGCTCTGTAGCTGCTTCTATTGTATCTGCCTTCCGGGGAAACATCACTTTTTTATAGCGGAAATGCGAAAACAATGTAAATCAATGGGTGGAAACTTTCTATCTATTGAAAAAATGGAGAAAGATTTTGGCCAATGGCCGAAAGATGCAAAAATTTTAAGCGTTAGTTTTAAAGCAGATTTTCCCACGAAAAAGCGGATAACAACGTGGTTTTCGAGAATTTTTTCACGGGAACACGGAGACAACTTTCGCCCATCCCTACTCGCTAGCATTCAAAGGGTTGAAAGCCCAATTAAAATCAGTGGCCTCCCTAAGGTGCTCTTGGTTTGCCCTATAATTGCTGCACATTTCTTTTGTGCATCAGGCTATAAACGTAGAAAATTGCTTCTGAAAAAATATATATTGCCATATATTGAATCTTGAGTCAAGGAGAGAAACATGTGAGCATGCAACTTTCATTACCATATTTGTGTCAGGCATGTTCATTAAATGTACAACTGTAAACAGAAACTGTGCATTCAAATGGCGGGCAGTTTGTCTGGTGTGTACATCATGAAGAAACCTGTGTGCAAGAGATAAAAAAATATGGGAATGTGTAGGAATGGCTATGCTGTCTGTGGTCACTAACCATCAAGGTACAAAACAATTCATTATTTTCATTAATGCTTTCTGGGATTGATGGGAACTGCAAATGAAAGGCAAACTTATATGTTGTTTCTTGGAAAGCAAATTGCCTGCATTTATGTATAGATGTACTTCCATTAGTATATGCACTTAGATATTGAGAACATATGTGCAACAAAGTATGCAGTGAGCCCTCATTCTGTACATACACCTCAATATGCTGATAACAAGTTTAAAAAACAAAAAAAGCTTGTAGGCACTCCTATACTCTGGCAATATTTTGTTTAGAGCCCAAAACTAATTGTAATGTTACCTAAAGAAAGGAAGCAAGCATACTCTGACTACCATTCAGAGACAGCTGTTTTATGAGGCATTGCTGGTCTTTATCCAGGCTGATTTGTAATCAGATAGTGTTTCTGAGTTTTTAACCCATATCGAGATGTATGCCAACCTCATGTATAATTGAGCAGTCTAAGATTATGTTTACATGGGCAACTTGGCTTAACTCTGTTTCAGCACAGACCCAACTGCCCAGGATTGTTTATCTAGTATCTCCTGCATTATCCAACAATTTCATCTTATATGGATGTTGTGAAGTGTGACGTATGGCAGACCTATGTAGTCGTCAACAACATACATTAGAGAGAAAAATTGTGTGAACCTCAGTGATAATGACTGAAATTCCATAGCTGTAACACAGATAATCAATACCAGTTCTTGTTTAAATACCCAGTTGGGTTGATATTAACCAAGTCAATGACTTTTTTAACAAAATGATTGAAAATTAGACACACAATAAGCATTTAAGAGGAAAGATATGTGCAAATGTAAGTGAAACCATGGAGCTGTCAGCTCAATTAAAATGAATAATTTGAATCATAATTTTAAGTAATGATGTAGATCTGAAAGGGTGAGTCTGAGGACCTCAGAGAGGCAATTATTGTTGCTCCTTGGTCTAGAAAGGCCTACAAATCCATTTAGAAGGATACAAGGCTTAACCCATCCACTGTCAGACAGTTTAAAAAAGTTACAAGACCATAGTCATGCTATCCAGGAGTGACCATCCTAATAAAATCTCTCCAAGAAACACTTGGCACATCATCCATGAAATCACAGGATAACATCCAAGGATCTGCAGGGCACCCTGACTTGACTGATGTGAGTGTTCATGACTCAAAAATCAGAAAAAGACTGAACAAAAATGGTGTTCATGGGAGGATAGACAGGAGGAAACCACTCCTCCCTAAAAGGACATTGTTGCTCCTCTGAAGTTCACTAAAGATCAGATAGATTATCCATAAGCCTTCTGGTTAGAGATGAGCAAAAACTTTTTTTCCCATGGAAAATTCCATTAAATATTTTTAGTTTCCCATGAGAAATTTTTCTTATAGAAAAGTAAATTTTTCCTAACATTTGAAATGTTTTCTGAAAAGTTTGACAATTTTCACTTTTTGTTTGTCTATGGGATGCGATTTCCCACCATCATAGAATAAAAAGCCTGAAGTTCCCCCTTTGATGAAGAGTGTTTAGGGTTCCTTAGAGCCATACAGGCAAATTGGAAGAGACAGAAAGAGAAATAGGGAGGGAGAGAGAGGTAGAAAAATTATGAGAAGGCTTGCGTGGAAAGTTAAGCCTTTAAAAACAAATGGTGGAAGTCAAGCCAGGACAGTAGTATGCCAACAGCACCACTGCCAGCCAGTAACATATGCCACTGATTTGTGATAGTCTAGTATTTGTGGCAAAATTAGTTCTTTAAATTAGTTCTTGCTGCTGAGTCATTTGAGTGTCATAAGGCACAGAAGCTTCTATAAAAGCAACAGCTGTGAAAGCAGCTGCAGAACAACAAGCCATATTAGTCACAGACAACATACTCATATTCGTTCTTCCATTCCTCTAAAATCAAGATGTTGGAATATGTTTCTTTGGGGGCAGGGAGGGTAAGCAATAAATAATCAAAGATTTACATCACGTTATGACTGATGAGGCAGCATTAAAAGAAATATTAGTCAAACCATAACTCCTCACATTTCAACACCCTAAAAGCTTCAAGTAGAAGTTAATAAGAAGGAAGCTCCCCAATAATACTGATTAGGGGTGGGCGAAAAGTGTGAGAAATTTCCTGCACGACTTTTCACTTTTCCTACGAAAAAATTTGCCTTCCGCCTATGCAAAAATGTCCTCCTTTTTGCATATTTTAAAACATTTTTCACATATATTTCCTATATGTACTACATTTCCCACTGTAATATTACTTCTTCTGAGGGCTGAAGTTTAGAAATAAGTGACTGAAAGTCAAAGTTGTGAGTCCTACAGCAACACATGCCTTGAAAAATGTGTTAGCATGCTGAATGCATTTGTCCATTGCCCACAACACTAACTTCTTGCTTAAGTGACACTGGCACATATTCATGATGATGTCAAGTAATGAAAAAAATAAACAACCTACAATGTGGCAGATGTGTATTGTAATGGTGGTGGTGGAGGACTGGCATGGTGTGATTTGTGTATGTATTTTTACCATTGTCATACACTATCCTCCTTCTCAGATTATTGACACACATTACGTATCGGTCATAGAAGTGGCAACCTTTCTTCACATTCCTCCTCCACCTCCTCATCTGTGCTGCTATTAATATATTTGTCTTGACTTTGTCTGTCATACTCCTCTGCAGCAGGATCCATAGGTGTTATTTGGACTGAACTAACTGTTGGCACTGGTGAACTTCACTACTTCTTTTTTCTGCCCTACAGCCCTGGGAACTTTTTAAAGTGCTTCTGCTGCTGCTAGTTGTGGCACCTTTGGCCTACTGATAGTGTGCCTCTCAGTCAGACCTATGGTTGTGCTTCAGGTAGGATCTCGTAGAGGAGGTGCCTAGGCATTAGGCTGCTTTCCCCCTGCTCATGTGCTTTTTGCACAGATAACAGATAGCAACATGCTTTGCTTAAGGATCCTGAATGACGTATCTCCATACTGTGGACTTCATGTAATGAGGGGTTCCTGAGGTGGTGGTGCTGCTATTACTACTACTACTGGGGTTAGATGCTTATGTTATTCTACTTGCACTACTACTAGGTGTCAAAGGTGCAGCATTTACAGCAGCAGCAGAGTATCATGGTACCCATGATTATTGCCTGCCTGGTATGGGTGCCTGTCCTGTTCCCTCTGGCGAGTGGGCAGTTGCATTGCTGGCCTCTGCCACCTGTCTGCTGGCCTCTCTGTCGCAGGTGCGCATCATTGACGTCACGCTTGCTGTTTTGTAGCCTTCGGCACTAATTGGCCGATTGTGTCCCGCCTTCTCCTGTGGCCTCATATACGGCCTGAATACTGGGCTTAGCTGCCCTTTCGTGGTGTACCTGTGCATTACTACTTTGTGTGTGCTCTCGTTTGCTTGACTTCCTTTGATTGGCTTGCTTGGCTTCCATTGATTCTCCAATTCGATCCTTGGCTGCTTTCTGCTAACCTTATAGCCATGTCATCAGCATCGTCACGCTCAACTTCATCTGTATCTGAACAAGAGACGGATGCTGGAGAGATATATTCTAGATGTGTATCATTATCAGTCATCATTAAGTCATCCTCAGCAGCGTCAGCATCACCTGACAATTCTTGCCCACTACCCTTATATTCCTCTAAGCTTTTTGGAGGTCTCATAAAATTTCTTTTTACTTTTTCTGTAACAAAGTTCCCTACTACAGGTGTTTTGGTGCTTGTTTGTCTCACTATCTGATGCAGCAGGTGGTTCAGCTGCTACACCTTCCTCTATTATGCTATTGCCAGCATCATCAACACTTGAATGGGACTTGTTTTCGTCTTCAATGTTCTTCTTATATGGTTCTTTATTTCTACTTGCACTGGTGGTGCTGGAACTAGTTTTGCTGGGACCTTGACAAACTGCATCCTCCCTTGGAGTAGAGGGATCATCATCACTGATTGCACACACTGCAGCAACCATTGCTGCAGTCAGTTTTTGAACTACTACTTTACTCTCACGTCTCTGTACTGTTCCAACCCTCCCCCTTCCCCTTGTGCGTTTGCCGGACATTTTGCAGCTACTCTGTGTTTTTCTACGTAAAGTACACAACACAACTGATGGAGCTGTATGATGCCTTGCCTAAGTCCAGTCAGCTGTCTGTCACTGTCACCTAATATATTTAGTTCTTTATTCTTTTTTATTTTTTTACTTTTTTATTTTTTTTTAAGTTTTCCACCCTGTTGTCTTATCACAGTCTGTCCCAAAAAAATTATAACTGAAAAACAAAATCAACAACGTCTTTTCCCAAACTTCCCCACCCACCATAGAGACAATAAGAGCAAGATCAGCAAGCAAATAGGTCCCTAGCTGCCTGTGTATTGCCAGTCAGTCACATGGAATTTTGGAGTATTTGGGGTCAACCTCCTTCCTCCCTTCTTCTCCCCAGAGTGTCCCACTGACTCTCCTAATAAACAGAACAAATGTCCTACATAAAAGATTCCCTAAACTAAACTTCAATTCTCCTGTCTTGTCTAGCTCAAAAAACGTATTGCTCTCTCCTCTCACAAACACAAAATGGCATGCTGTGAGAGCCTGACAACCTTTTATACAGCTGTAGAAAACTTTTGTGTGGTCAAGAAATATTTTTCTTCCCATCAATTTTAATGGCTGAAAAAGACAGGAAAAAGCAGAAAAACTCTACTTTTCACTGGAAATTCTTCGCCAAGCAGAAAGTGGGACAAAACTATGTAATGCCACTCGCTGCGAACTTTGTGAACACATAAATGAATTTAACATAACCGTCCACAAGACAGAGACTTTAATCATCGCAGGATCATACTGCTGCACATACAGCAATGTAGTATATATGACTGAAGCCAAGATGTGCCATCAAGGATGCTACATTGTGGAAACATTCCAAAAATTACAAGCCGGTATGTACAATCACAGACACAGAATAACAGTTCATAATGAAGACGATTACAGTTGGATACCAAGAAAGACATTTCAACTAAGGATGTTTCTTCTCTTTAACTCCTTAAGGACTGTATGTGAACAAGTGCAGCAGGCACTTAAGGACCAAGGAGCTGTTTTTTTTTTGAGGATCCGATTCAGGGCTCCCCAAATGGTGTGCTGCTGCACGGGGAGCCCTGAAATCCTTGACATACCTGTACATCATGAGTCCTTTAGGAACATTCACTCCATGACATACATGTATGTCCTTGGTCTTTAAGGGGTTAAAACATATGAAAAAGGACTCACTAAAGATCTGGAAGTTTTATCTCACTACCAGAAATTCTTATACCCAGTGCTTCCTCTGTAGATTTCCCACCATCCTCATATTCTGTCTCTGCTCTGCATCCTTTACACTGCTCAGTCACTCTTTATTTATTGCCTGTTCCAGTTACATAGATATCTTGTTGTAGAATTTCTTTAGAGGTATATTCAAATGCCTGATTGTCCATTCTGGGTAAGAGCTAAAAATTCTAACAATTTATTAATCTTGCTTCAAATCAATGATTGGCACACTAGATCAGATCACCATTGTGAACTAGGCATAGTGCAGCACAACTTTGTATACATACAGTTGACAAAGGAAGCTACATATAATTTAACAGTGAACGTAAGTGCAAATTACCTGGGTTATATTTTCTAATATGTATGAGATGTCTGTGTAGAAAAATACAGCTCTTCCATTCTCTAAAGTTTCACATTCCAAAAATACACTAACCTAGCACCTGCATCCATATTCCACCACAAAACTATGCTTATCTCAAAACATTTGTGTGCCTTTGTAAAAGCATAGTGCTACTTAAACCAACAATCTTAGACTCATTATTTCACAAAGTCTTAACCCTTCATGTGCATGAACCAATTCCAATTTCTTTGTAAGCATCCTAGACTGGTATGTAAACTGGGAACTCTGAAATGTTTTGAAAAGACTGCGTGACTGAACAGACGTTGTGATTCAGTATTGGTTTATCTGAGGAAGACAGCTGATCTCTTGAAAGCTTGTCTTAAAATATATAGCTGTTAGACCAAACTAAAACGGTATCACTAAATACCAAAGTTCTTACATCACTGTATTCCTAATTCTTAGGATGATGTTGTTACTATAATCATTTTATTGACTTCCCTATCCTTTCTATTTATTTTTGGGACCATGCATTTAGCTTTCTTCTACTCCCCAAGTCAATGTTCACCTTGATCTTGATTTCTTTATTAAGTTTTGACAGAATTTGATTCTTCATAAAATGCTGCTGATCACACCTTGGCACAAATTGGTCATGCTTTGGTCCAAATTCAGCCATTTTATGTTTGAGGTGGTGATCTAGCAATGTAGCAAGAATGTATTTGTCAGTGATTTTTATAGACACTATTTGAGGATCCTGCCCAAAGCTTGCTAACATATTAGTAACCAGCTGATTTATATCTGTTGTGTCATTATGAACAGAATAATTTACCATGTTCTTTAATTGTATCTGCAATAAATAAATAAGGGGAGTATTTCACTTATCCTCCACAACATCACAACTAACTAACAAGGTGCCCCCCCCCAAAAAAAAAAAGTATTTGGGATCTCACAGACTATCCATTAGCTTGTACAACTATGACACAGCTATCTTAGAAAAATAATTGTGGCTTAGGATATGCCATTGGGGTGAAACACATTATATCAGTTCTTTAAAACACCTTTCTCAAGAAATGAATAGGGCAGCATGTCAGCCACTAACATTTTGTCTAGTTTGTCATTCCACAAGCTCATTTTGGGATTATTTTTGTGCAATTGTTGTCTTCTTTATATGGACTCTGTGTTTGTGGGATGGTTGCACGTAGAAGAAGAACTCTTTAACCTAATTGTTTTAACTAAATGATGACTAGTGGACAAGCCTGTTGTTGTACTTTAGGTGGGATCTCAATGAAGAGGTTCCTAGAAGGAACCCTGCTTTCCCCTCCTTATATGTTTTTACACAGACAACAGATAGCATACATTTTTAAGTGAAGTACCTCAAAATTGTAGATTCCATGAACTGACAGACTTAAACTAGAGGCGATAGATGTTAAAATAATGATATCAGTAGGCTCTGCACTTTCAGATGTATCATAAACACTCGTAGCTCATGGTTGGGACATTCTTGACCGATGGTGCTGTTTACTTAATATTACTAATTACCAGTTTGACTGCTTGGGGTTTGCACTTACAAGCAATGATTCTGAGGATGACCAACATTGCATTTTTTACACCTTGCTAACATGGCCAGACTTTCCATATGACCTCTTAATCAGTTTATAAACAGGCTTACATCTTCTTTTATCTTTAGATAATTGTTGAGCTAATTCATCATCACTCTCTACTGGATCTGTATGTGAACAAGAATAAATGTACAATGGAGGGGCATATTACAAATCACCATCATCAGCCTCATAATTAATAAATAGAGTAGCATAATCTGCTTCCTCAGAGCCATCACCAGTACCCACCCCTAGATTCTCCAACACCACTACATTAAAGGGTTAGTAATACTTCATTTTGGCTGTAAATAATATTGTATGTATTAAAGAAATAAAGAAAGCATCTATGTATTTTTTCTGTAACTTGCAGCATTTAGGAGCAATTGCTTTTTAAAGTTTACCTCTCCTACCCCTTTTATACATGTCAACGGTCAAGCTGTCAGACTTGGGGTCTAGACTGTGGACCGGATGGAGCATTTGAAGAGCTGAAATTGGAGTGGATACCAAGGAAATCTTCATGATGACAGTCTAAAAAGGGGGCATGGTTTGAGGCAGTAGACAGTCGCCATGAAGATTTTCTTTGTATCCACTCCTATTTCAGCTCTCCAAATGCTCCGTCTGGTCCACAGACTAGTGAAACATTTACCACTCAGCGGAAAGTGCCATTTTTCACCTATTTAAGTTTTGAGGTGGGAGGATTCCCTCATCCCCCTGGAACAATGGGGTAGATGTATAAAAAGCCTTCTTAATATATGTTTAAGAATTGTCACTAAAATTCATGAGCAGTGAAGTCAAGTTAATAAATATGTCTATCTGAGAATAGTCTTATAAGATTTGCAGTAAACTCACAACTGGGAATATTTTTGGGCATACATAGCTGTCACTATATATTTTCATTAAGAAGTGCTGTTCCCTGGTGTTAAGATTTAATTGCTAAATCGAACTGTATTTTTTGGTGCAGTTAGTGAATTTCTTAAATATGCTATGACACAATTCTTACTGGCAAGATCATTTATACTCTAAGTTTAAAAAAAAGTCACATGACTGGAGTTAGCACTAAGCAAACATGTTGCTAAATGTTTATATATAGCCTTATGTCTCTTTGTTACAATTTCACAAACTCTAGTTTCATAAATCTCCCCCAATGTTCTCTGAACAAACTAATCTTTTACCTCGATAAAAAAACTTGTTTGGCTGAAAAGAAACACTGAATTTGAACAGAAGAACTTCATCCCAACTGTCAAGCATAGTGGTGGTAGTGTGTTGATTTTGGGCTTCTTTCCATCCTTGGGGCCTGAATGGCCTGCCATCCCTGACACAACAATTCTGCAGCATGTCAGAATATTTTTAGAATGTCAGTTAATCCATTTGTGAGCTAATGCTGAACCAAAAGTCATGCAACAAGACAGTAATCCTAAACATTAAGACGGATCTATCAAAGAATGGCTGCAGAAGAAGTTCCATGTTTGGAATGGCCTACTCAAATTCCGAACCTAAAGCTCACTGAAATGTTGTGTCAGGACCTAAAGCAAGGTTTCCATGCAAGGAAGCCTTCAAATGCCCCAGAGTTCAAACAGTTCTCTAGGGAGAAATTAGCAAATATTCCTCAAAAATTATGTGAAAGACTGAATGATAACAAAGGAAATACTTTAGGTCATTGCTTCTCAGTTGGGTGCCACCAGATATTAAACCTAAAGGCTTACATATATGTTCATGTGTGGGTATTGAATATTGAATCAGCTGAATCATAAATAAATGTTGACAAAAGCATCATATTTGAGTGTCATTTTTTAATGCTTTCCATTAGGCAAAGATCTCAGAGTGATTGACAACATTAAGGTCAAGCAGTTTAATTTTGGCAGTTAACACAGTTTTCAGATATGCCCCAATGTTGCAAGCGTGATCTTACCCTAAATGGCACACCTTGACTAAAAGATTATTGGATGTATTGGTCAGGTGTGAAATATTTAAAATAAATGCAGAAATTAAAATGCATAACTGTCAAGCAGTTATAAACAGTGAAGTTGATGGACTAGGAATAAATAGAGTACTTTTGGGGCAAACCAACTGCATCATAGGGAGAAATAAAAATTGCCAAAATCCTCATTAACGTAAATTATGTTTTTAATCCCTTGAATACCAGAAAGGTCTCCAATCAATTACAAAGAAAAGTGATGGAGATCTCTCTGGCAATCAAGAGCTTACGGTCTATTTAAATGAATGGTCATTTTTATATTTCTGCTATGGTTCATTTGTTTTTACAACCTTAATGTGTCCTCCACTGTCTGCTTGCAACAATAACAAATCTCTATTACTTCCTGTAGATGGCATATTAATCTTTTCTAGTCCCATCAATTTTACACATCATAGATCTTGATTATGTGCTCTTCTAAAGTGTAACTCTGTACACCATTGGTTTCAAGCTGGAGGTTTTTGGTATACTTTTGTGTGGTTAGTTATTCAAAATGGTTGACAGCTGTACAAAAGCAGAAAATATGTGTGAATGTGTGTGTGTATACAGTGTGTGTGTGTGTATGTATGTGTGTGTGTGTGTATATGTATATATATATATATATATATATATATACACAACATAGGAAGTACCACAGATAAAGAATGATTTGAGTCTGTAGTCAAGTCCTTCATGTAGCAAAATGCAATGACTAAAGCAACCACCTTTATGATTAGTCATATAACATATCTTAATTTCTGCTGACGACCTGTTCAGATTTTGACCTGTCTAAACAGCACTTCCAAACAGATCAACTTCATCACAGATTCAGCCTGAAATGCCTGTCAATATTTATTAGCCCTTTTTAAAATTCCTTTTATCTTGGTATATAATAAAATGCAAATGCTATTGCATTGTCATTTTCCAAAAGTCTTCTACTTACTACATTTGGTGCTAAATTCATTATCTCTACACCTCCTTCCATTACGATATAAACTATTTTTTAGCTATCCCCTAAGAACTAATGCATATCTGGCTTGCATTTCTAAGTCCACTATCTGAATAACTGCATATAATTCACAAAAATTGCCCAAACCGATGACTCTGTCTAAGCAGTTGGTGATGATTGCTGCCACATCTAATTATAGAATTGGTGGCAGCACCTTTTTTAATAGTACATAGTCCACATGATAGATTAGAAGATTTAAACATTCATTCAATTAAAAGATTGGTAATAAAATATTATTTAGCTCTTCTAATACACTCTGTGGATAATGTGATGAACTGTCCCACATAATAGCACTTCCCTAGTGCTATACTTGGATATAATATAATATCTATAAGGTGGTAGTAAGACTGTATGCTGAGAGATACCTGGCTCGGTGAAGAAGAAACACCCTTAGGGTTTTAAAAGTCAAGCCAAAAATGTGATATAATCACTAAGAGCATACATAACTATTACTTTCTTGTTCTATGGTTAGGCACCACTCAGGAGCTTAATATTGTCTTCTCTCTAGTGCCAGTATAAAGGTGACATATCCATGTACATATCAGAAGAACCTCACCTGAAAGGGAAGTCCAGTTCCAAAATAAAGGGAAAGTTCCCTTTGCATATTATTATCAGCTAACCCCAAACATATTTTGCTGACCTTCATGGGCCTCGTCAGTGAGGTGCAGTTGGATTCCCTAGGTACTAAGAGCCTGGGGTCTATTATTATTATTATTATTATTATTATTCTTTATTTATATAGCACCAACTAATTCCACAGCGCTGTACAATTTGGGCTATGTCTGAATTACCTTTTTTCTTTTAGGGAAACACCCACATGATACTTAAAATCAAGCAAAAAAAGTGCAAAATACTTACTGAGAGCGAAAATGGCATAATTTGCTGTTTTTATGGCTAGTCACCATAGGATGTTTAGCTCTCTTGTGCTATTACAGACTAAGTCCACCCAAAAGGGTAGTTCAGTTCCAAATGAAAGAAAGGTCTCCTCAGCAGACAAATAGCAGTTATCTACATGATGAAGCAATTTCTCCTCTGTAATGACACTAAAACATGAAGTTCACAAGCAATGACAAGTTCTAGAACAAGAAAATGATTTTGTTCATTTTTCACTTTTTCTGTATGATAAAGTCATTATTGCACCTATGGTATAAAGGTAGATTATTCTGTTTCTACAGGTACAGTAGAATTGCAAAGTAGAAGAAATGTAATACTTTTAGAAATACATAAGTATTGCACATCTTTGATACATGCCCCTGAATTTAACTCCTTATATGCTAGAGAAAATGTTTGGAATTTGGAAATGTTTAAACTATGTAAAGGGTTAATATCCTCAACCAGAAGTACCACCGGCAATCTCACTTTTTGCATTGTCTCTCATTGCTTATATTTAATACTGCCTTTTTATATAGCAGCACAGAATACAAATAAAAGATGATAATAATAATGGGTATAGGCCATATCTACACGTTAACATATTTTTTGCAAAATGCATAAACTACAAAGAAATGTAGCAAGAAGAGAAATGTATGCTGTAAATTATTGCGCACCATGTCAGTGTCATGCAATGCTGAAAACAAATTATTATTATTAGCTATGTGAACCGCAATAGATGCAATTATAAGAGGCAAACATTTCTAGCAATCTATCTGAAGTCTGCTATTATAATCCTGGGCTTCTCAGTACAAGATTTTACATGCAAGTACTGCAATAAATAATAAAAGCTATTCAGTTCATTGTATATGTCATTTATATAGTTAGACTGGTAGCGGGTAGCTTTGTTTAAATGTACCAAGCAGATTTTATTAGAGTATATTTTAATGGTGCCATATAACTGATAATTATCCTTTGCACAAGTGGATGAGTTGAGTTTACAATCCAAGTTCCAGGCTACAGCAAATATACTGTATCTGATAAAATAAAACAAAGGCTAAGTTTTTTATATATATATTTTATATGATGGTTTCTATAATATGTGCAATGCTTTTATTTGTAATGCTTATTCAGGATATGTGATTCAGGCTCTTTGGACTCATTGTGACTACAGGTGAAAGAAAGTAGAGTGAAGCTGGGTTGTACATTGACTTTGTGTAAACCTATAAATATATGAATGTCAGGAGCTGAATATCTAGAAATATAACATCGACACAAGAGGTTTTTTTACCTGGATTTGACATGCATGCCACCTTTGTAAATGAGCAATACACAGTACTGTGCAAAAGTCTTAGGCAGGTGTGAAAAAATGCTGTAAAGTAAGAATGCTTTCAGAAATGTTAATAGTTTATAGTTATCAATTAACAAAATGATAGTGAACAGGAGAAAACCCTAAATCAAATCAATAATTGGTGTGACCAACCTTTGCCTTCAAAACAGCATCAATTCTTTTAGGTATACTTGCACAAAGTCAAGGATTTTATAGTCATATAGTCAGGTGTATGGATAAACAATTATACCAAACAGGTGCTAATAAGCATCAATTTAATATGTAGGTTGAAACACAAACATTAACTGAAACAGTTGTGTAGAAGGAATAAAACTGGGTAAGGAGCAGCCAAACTCAGCTAACAAGGTGAGGTTTCTGAGGACAGTTTAATGTCAAAAGTCATACACCATGGCAAGCATAGCAACAAGACACAAGGTAGTTATACTACATCAGCAAGGTCACTCCCAGGCAGAAATTTCAAGGCAGACAGGGGTTTGCAGATGTGCTGTCCAAGCTCTTCTGAAGATGCACAAAGAAATAGGCAATGTTGAGGACCGTAGAAGCAGTGGTCGGCCAAAAACACTTAGAGCAGCAAATTAAAGACACATCATGCTTACTTCCATTCACAATCAGCAGATGTTTAGTAGTGCCATGAGCTCAGAATTTGCAGAAAACAGTGGGATCCTGGTACACCAATCTACTGCACTAAAACACAAGAACTGGGGTGCAGAGAAATGGCAGCAGGTGCTCTGGACTGCTGAGTCAAAATCTGAAATATTTGGCTATAGCAGAAGGCAGTTTGTTCTCCGAAGGGCTGGAGAGTGGTAAAGTTGGGGATTTGGTCAGAACTAATGGTCTTATCAATGTTGAGCTGTACAGGCAGATAATTATCCATCATGCAATACCATCAGGGAGGCATCTGATTTGCCCCAAATCTATTCTCCTGCATGATAACATCCCCAAACATACAGCCAAAGTCATTAAGAACTATCTTCAGTGTAAAGAAGAACAAAGAGTCCTGGAAGTGATGGTATAGCCCCCACAGAGCCCTGATCACAACATTATTGAGTATGACATGAAGAGAGAGAAAAGCTGCCTAAATCAACAGAAGAACTATGGTTAGTTCTCCAAGATGTTTGGAACAACCTACCTGCTGACTTCCTTAACAAACTGTGTGCAAGTGTCCCTAGAATAAATTATACTGTTTTGAAGGCAAAGGTGGTCACACCAAATATTGATTTCATTTAGATTTTTCTTCTGTTCACTCACTATCATTTTGTTAATTGATAAAAAATAAACTATTAACATGTCTATTTTTGAAAGCATTCTTACTTTACATCATTTTTGCCTACCTGCTTAAGACTTTTGTACAGTACTGTACATAAGAGGGCATCTCAATAGAATAAGGGAAAAGGAGAAATATATTATCTCAAGAAAAGAAAGAAGACAGAAAAGCCATGGGTAATATCCCTCAAAGGAAAAAATCAGTTCAATACTGTATGAAAATTATGTCACTGATATAGAGAATAAACTAATGACGCCATAAAAACAAAATGTTCATTAATTTGACTGCTTAAAATAATTAAAATATAACAGGCACTGGCCAACCTTATGTGGCCAGATCACTAAAAGAACTCTATGTGACTGTAAGACCGTCCCTTGATATGATACCCGTATCGAAACGTACCTATTGTACCTATAAGTATAACCTGTCTAGTGCATTCACCAGTACTACACTTATGCTCACCACAGATTTGCCGTAATGAGCTTTAGAAAGGACTAATATATTTGTCTAAAAGTATCATTTAAGACAGTCTATTTTGTACTAAATACGTTAAAGTAAAAATATCCTATAGTTGTAAAGATTTGCATGTGCCTAACTGTATACATATACGTTTTTTAAAACTCAGCGTCTTAGTTATCTATATATGTATTCTCACTAGTCTGGGAATATATTAACTCGTAGTGAGAAGTCTCAATGAGGGTGGAGAACGGTGTTATGCCAACTCTATCGTGCTCAATTTACATAAGACTGTAACATAAGCTGTTATTGAATTCTAAACTACCAACCCAGAATGCATATAGATTATGAGAACATAACATACAGTTGATGAAGGATACTCTAATTAATAAGCACTGCTGCCGAACTAAACTCTATCTATAAAGAGTACTTGCCTTAAGTATGTATACTCAAAGAATGTATAAACCCTTTAATTGCCAGTTAACTGATACATGGAGGCTTTCTCTCAAAATTCAGGGTAGAGCGTGGTCTCATGCCAACTATCCCCCTAAGTCCAAAATTAACCTCTATTACGGATTCACCTTCTTGGCCAGTTAAAGCTAAACTTGATTAATGGGATACAAATTATCTATGAAGTGGTAATCACTGAAGTATCAAAAGATGATATTTTAACCCTTTGACTGCCAGATGTCTAGCAAATGGAGGTTTATACTAAAAGTATTTAAGCGCTTCACAGTCATCCCAGAACCCAGAGATATAAGTGAAGCACTACCTCTGTATGGACCATATCCGGGTGGACAGCGGTCTCGTGCCAACTTTCCCCCTAAGTTTCATCAGACAAAGCCGACTTCATCAGGGGCAAATTCTTGAGTGGTGAGTTATTAGTACCTTATTATACACCCTAAGAACTTTTGGGTCGATTTCAAATATCCAATATGACCTCTGATTGGATAACTCTCTTTGTCTCATGAGAATTGACACTTAGTAACTAACAGAGCAGTATATATTATAGTCTATTTGAAAGGAATGCGTACCTTCAAAGTTACATGTTTAACTCTTGCCATGCCGTTCTTTAAATCTCTACTTGCTCCTCCCAAATCTCCTAAATAAAAAATGATATGAAATAATAACCCCAATACCCCAAAAATGTAATTTGTTTGAAAACATCTTTTTTATGTGAACAAAAAATATTTTTTTAGGAGATGAACGGTTTAAAATTAAACCCTTCATTTAACCCTTTAGGTTCCATAGCATTTAATCTAAAAATCCATTCGGCTTCTTTTTTGTGAAGCACTTTATCAAAATCACCTTTACGAGCTGAAGGGAACACAGAACTTTAAAACTGACAGATCAGAATTGTGGCACTGTATTACGTGCCTAGCTACTGGGGTGTCTCTGCCATTTTGTATATCTCCCAGATGTTCTAGGATTCTCGTACAGAATTCTCTTTGGTTTTCCCTTCATAGAAACTGGTGCATTTACACTTAATTAGATATAGAATACCTTTTGTTTTGCAATTAATAAATTGCTTTATTTGATAATCCTGATTAGGATCATTTGCAGAAAATGATGAACTTTTCCAAATGTATAAACATGCACTACAGTTATTACATGGATAAGTGCCTCGTAACATCGATTTTAACCATGTTTCTGATCTTTTCGATGGAAAATTACTATGGACCATATAAGACCTGCAATACGTCCCCATTAAGTATTTTTCCTGTCATGTTTAAGTAAAAAAGGAGAAATATCCTGTATGAGTGCTCAACTTATGGAAATTTAGACTAAAGCAGAGAAAAATAAATTGTTTCTCTTAAAGGAGAAACAGAAATAAAATAAGTAAAGACATTTCTTACTGATAAGTAAATATGGAGATGAAATGGATGAATGGTTAAATGGAATGATGAAATGCATGACTGAATGATGAGATGGAAATGTTGATGATTCACATGCATGTGCCGCAGAATATGGTTTTAGTGGCCTTGTCCACTAAACTGTGAAAACTGGATCACAAAGACCATTCTTGGGCTTAATGTATATCTAACGGGTCTCTCTCCCTTGTAGCCAATGTACTGTGTCCTCAGTCTCTTCTGTTCTCTGCTCTTCTGTTATCCTTTGTCTCTCAAGATGTTGTTGGTACAAGATATTATTAGCACCACTATATTGTCCACTGATGGCTGAAGGCCTGGTGGTATTCATAGTGTGATCCAATAAAGTAGTCAACATACTCAAGACTGCGGGTGGGGTACATTTTTCAGTCCAAAAGTCATATCAGTGTATGCAGTTTCTATGGAGGTCTGAAGTTGTACGTCCCTGCCAATAAACATTAAATATATCTCAAAATATACGACATTCACACCTGATATCACTCATTTAAACTTATATAAATGCATTATGTGAATGTATGACAGACTTTTAGAGGAGAAAAAAATGGAGATTTTAAGAAGGAAGAGGGATAAGGTAGCTTTCCTGTTCAATGCTGGAGAAGTCTGAAATGCATTGGATACCTCTCTGACATTTGAGGGGTTAAAAAGCTCTATTTAAGTGCATGGGGATTTAGAAATATTTGTAATTTGTGGAGCAGTTGGTTTACTCCAGAATAACTCCAGTTTGCTTCTATAAATATGGGCCACTGCATGGGAGTTACTGCATGACACTAATATGCTTTAATGTGGGTGACTGATAAGGCTTCACTGACATCTTCATTTATTTCATATACTATTGTTATGAGAGGGTTTTCCCAGGTGCCCAAGAGAAGTGGAGTATTTTACTTATTTAATTAAGCTTACTTATATATAACTATAAATCAGTTTCTGTAGGATTCAGAAAGGTTATGTAATTTAAATATATTTCAAACTAAACAAGCACATCATCATAGTATTTAACATAGCTTAACGTAACTTAACTATGTCTAAGTGCATTGTTATAAAACATATGGTGATTAACATGATTAAATTAAGTTAATTTATGATAATATCAAAATAATGAACAGTGTATCAAAGCCTTCAGTGCCACCATAAAATGTAATGTGTTGACCTATGATTTCATTTAAATAATCAAATATATTGGCAGTCTTGTAACCATAGCAAATATTAGAAGTGATCTGATACAGCATGCAGAATGATGCATGGAACTGGACCAATTCTAGAGCAAATCAACAGTTCCAGAGGGGACAAATGTTAAATGTGGATTTACATACCAGAGTGCTATTAATTGCATTGCATTGCAATGGTTAGATACCTTTCTGGTATTCAACTGCTTTAGAGGTGTCCAACACATTGTGAAACAACATGTTGGAGACCTCTCTCATATTCAGGAGGTTGTGGGAGATGGTGTCTGGGAGCAAGCTGGGGGGTATTATATGGTTCTGGTGGTTTGTCCAGTCCAGCAGGGTAAGAGATGCCCTGTTGGCCGAGGATTCCCTTAAATTTTCTGGCCCTTCTGGACAGGCAGCTCAGACCCAAGAGGCCCCCATGGGGCAAGGTGGCCCGTTTCAAGTGGGCCTGGACCTTGCCCAACTGCAGGCACTGCTTTGGGCAGCCCTGCAGCAGGTAACCCCTCTGCAGGCAGCTCATCCAGGTCTTCCAGGGGTGTCTCAGTCCACATCCCTGGAACATCCTTACCTTCTTGGGCATTCTTCCAATTTTTAGCAGTCCCCTAGCTCGTAAGGGACAACTGTAGGACAGGGGGCTCTGGGCCTGTAGAAGGGGTCACTTTCATTGAGCATGGACAGGGAAGGGGGTAGGGAGGTTTCATGGTGGACAAGTTTTCCAACTGCAATGCACTCACAAAACAGCCAACACTTTACATATAGTCCAGGGCCCAGCCAGGCAGGGCAAAGTGAAGGTACTACACAGGTGGCTAATGTTCATTCTCTTTCCAGTCACCAAGTCAGCGTGGGAATGTCAGGCATGCAGCCAAGAGAGATAAGAGGAAGGAGTGGTAATCAGCTAGTTCTTGGTAGGAAAAGCATCCAAGGGCCTCGGACTCAGTGGACTCCATGTCTGGGGATTCAGAGCATGACTCAGATGCAAGTGATAATGTGGCTGGCTTAGTGAAGAAAGGCTTGAAGTGGTTAGGGGGACGATCAGAAAGGAAGGCTAGTAAGGGAAAGCAATGGGAACATTTGGGTAAACAAATGAAGCTGGCAGAAACTGGGAACATGTTCATTTGTGGTTTGTCTATCCTGTATCATCATATCCCTAAGAAAATGTGTAGGCAAATAAAAGCAGCAAAATGTATCAATGTGTTTAAACTTACATGCCAAGAGGATAGTGTCAAAGAGGAAAATGGCATGCAGAAACCATGATGTAGAACAGACAATGATCATTCTCAAGTACATGGACTTGTAGATGTGCATTTAGCTTATGGGGGACAGCCTGGTTGCATTATGACCAGGCGTTCCTTTGTAAGATGGTAGACAATGATGTGCTTATATTTGGTGGCAGGAACATGGAATTCTGATCCAGGTTGATTACACACAACAGGGTAGGTGGAGCTGCAAGAGTTCAGAAATCTCCCTTTCAGGTGCAGCGTAGACAGGATCAGTGTTATGCCTACAATGAATCAACTTGTAGAAGGGGGTAGTATGCTGGTACAGGCATGTTTGCTTAAAGGGATAGTAATACTTAATTTTTACTAAAGCCTTGTAAGATTGCATTTAAAAGTTATGCACAGTGGTACCTTACTCATGCTCTGAAACACTCTGGTTCTTCTGAAATTTGTAATTAAAATTTCCCCTTCCAGCCCCTTCTCCTGACGTCACAGCTCTGGTTCACGCATGTGAATTCTGGACGTATGACCAGATGGCTAGCACAGAAAGACAAAAAGTACTAGGTTACAAGTTGAAATCCAGCCCCCTTTACATGTCATAGTCCCATTTGTATTAACTTGCCAGCAGTGCCGGAACTTTTTTCTCATGAAAAGCTGTAGAGAAGCCGAGTACAAGTGGAGACTAAAGAACAGTCTAGCAGAGCTGTAATATGTCTGTCATGCTGTGCCCTGAATGTTATTTGTAAATGTGGAAAAACTGTATCTGCTGCTCCAGACAAACGTGATGTATGAAAAACTATAGATGCTGAAGCACCTCTTTGGAAACAGAACTTACAGTCCCCGTTCTACTAAATGATTTGATAATGTCATCAAACTACAGGAAGGCAATCTTTCCAAATAGGTTCTGCAGCAGCTAAGTTTTTTCCATCACTTCCTCTAGTTTAGTGGACTAATGTTTTTGTCCCTGCCTCTACATACATTGTAAGTATGGCGGATTCTGAGTTGATATCTGGCATGTATAATTTATTTGCACCCCCCCCATTCAATTGTAGAATACTTAGTGCTTTTATATATTGCGCTTACACTGCTCCGTAACAAGAAAGCATCCTGTATCAGTTTTCCAATCAGAACAATGTATTCATGTACTCAGAAGTCCTGTGTACTTAGATGACCCATGCCACTTGTCTCTATCACCCATTCAGGATAAGCGAGTGCCTCCAAACAGAAAGGGAAACGCAATCTAAGGGTAACCTGTGCGCTTGAATTGAATGTAACTTTTAAACTGATACGTGTATCTCCTGTAGAATTGTTTGAGTATAACATTGTATCACTCTTATGGTATCGTTCCGCTATGATCTCTTTTTATAAATTTCCAGGGTGCAAGTAATATCAGACCAATAGTGAGAGCATTTTGATGTAACCATGATATATTTTTTTAAAATGTAGTTATATTGGTCTGTATACATTTTCATTGTTATGCACCTTCATCACATTGGAAAACAGTGCTTTCTCCCATTGCAAATACTACTTTTGCTCCACTACACTCATGAATATGTAGTGGAGCAAAGATAGTAATCGCTACGAGAGTAAGCACTGTTTTCTAATGTGATGCAGGTGGCCAGCAACTACATATTCACGATTGCGCTCTTTAAAGAACACTCCATTTCAAAAGGATACCTACAATTAGTAGCTCTGAGCGGCCCCGTAAGGATGTTACTCACCAGATCCAAATTCGGTGTAATCCGAGATAGTGCGTGTTGAACTACAACACACAATGAATGAAAGCCAGACTCAATCGTGGGTTCACCGGACACAGAAAAATACTAATGATTCTTGGATATTAGAAGTAATCATATATTTATTGATGATAAAATTTGTCATGACACGTTTTGGAGTGAGGTGAAAGGTCAAAGCTTGTAGAGTATATAATGGGGGTAAGTGTGTTCAGTCTTCTGATAAAGATCCCTGATGGGATCGAAATGTTGATTGACCAATAAAACTTTTTTCCTTACTGAACTATATATATATAATTGTTGTTTAAGAGGCACTTCTCGATTCAGAGGTACATGCCTGGGTGCCGTCTAAAATGTTCAGCACACTGGAAGGGAAGCAGCACTTTCAGGAGACTTCTATCAGGTGCATAAATATTTTATTAGTGGATCAACGTTTCAATCCCAGCAGGGATCTCTATTAAGATGGCTGACAGTCAAACATGCCCCTATTAACTACCCTACGCCATAAAACATTGTTGCAATCACTCTTGCATGTATAGCCAAAATCTGTGACATTGTGTCCCAGACCCCAGTGCATATCTAATACATGTTAGGGAAAATCCTAATACATTAAAATAAAATCAACATAGTGTTGTAAAACAATTAGTTTAAGGTAGGTTACAGTCTCTGGACATCAAAGATATCTTGCTGCAGATGTCTCAGGTCTCAGTCATATGTCACACTGTAGCACCTAATTGCGTTTGTTACACAGAGAGAAACATCTTTGTTGAGAAACAAAAATTATTTAACCTCACTTTCGGGTCTCTCCCACATCGCACAGCAGGTGTATAAATACAAATTCATTTGCTATCAAGAAATTCTGTAAAGATTTAAATCTAAATACTTATAAATATATTAGAGAGTGAATACTAATACAAGTACAGAGATTAAATAGTTCAAATCGGATAATTCAAAGTCAGAATGTTCTCTAGGTTCTCTTAGCATAGCGCCCACACCGAGACTCTAGTACAGTGCGCAACTATATGTGCAATGTTCAACTAGAGTGATGAAATGACAGACCAGTGATCATTGATTCCATCACTCTAAGGGCTAGATTTAAAGGCACCCGCTAGTAAAAAAAATCACTAACGGGTGCTTTAAGTTTCATGTAGCAATTCACAGATCCGTCTAAAGAACAGCTAATGGCAGTTTCAGAATCCTTATGGCCGATACACTTACGTGCATTGAGACGCATGGAACAACATACCCCAGAGCTATTCAAAGGCTTGCGGTACTGTTAACGGCTGAAAAAAGAGACACCTAACGGGAAAAAGTTAAGACCCACTTTTCTTAGACGTTAGACACTTAACGGTCAAAACAAAACACCCGTTACATAGGAAAATACACAAAATGCTTACCGCACAAGCATGTAAATGGAAAAATTAACCCATGCAATGCCAAAACAGCACAAAAACATGGACAGACAACACAAATCACTCCACACACAACAACAAGCAACATCACAGGGACAAGGACCCCCAAAAAAACACCAACACAACATGGCACGGAATAATGGGGGTTATCACACAAAACGGACACCTGCAAATATAAGCTCACCTGTGCAATGTCAACACGCGACCTGCACCCCACAACTACACACCCGCAAATGGCAGACACATACCAAGCACAACACACCACATCTTATAACACACACACACCTGCAAACACTTACCTGGACAAAAACAACTTCCCATTGGTTAGCACTCACCTCATCCCCACACCTACACAACACCCTATCAAGCACTTAAAGGGACAACTCACCACACTCACTTGTGGCTTGTTTTCCACTCAGGGAGGGAGAGATAGATAGAGAGATAGAGAGAGACAGAGAGAGATAGAGAGCGTAATCAGTATGTTGGGTTACATATTGTTGTGAAGACTGCGGAGAAGGCGTGCAAGAGAGAGAGCTAGGGAACACCAGCAACCCCCAGGCACACCTGATCAACAGCCTTCACCTGTTGCAAGTGAGGAGGCTCTGGCTCAGCAGCCACACAGGAGTCCATCCACACCAGGAGGACAGCACCTGCCTGCAGATGCACAGCTGCAGCAACAGGATGCTCCACAGCAACAGGATTCTCCACAGCAGCAGAGGATGTATAGACGACCACCAAGGCCCAGGATATACCTCCCAAGGGTCACCCTCTTTGGAATGACCGATGATGAGGTCATTGATTGCTACAGGTTGAGGCCTGACAGCATCATTGCCTTGTATGAGGTCATCAAGGATCAGGTGGATCCCATCTACATCCACAACCATGTCTTATCTGGCCTGCAAAAACTACTGTGTGCCATACACTTCATGGCAAGTGGGGTCTTCCAGTCCACTGAGGGTTACACATCTGGCATGTCACAAGCCACATTCTTCAGGGAGCTGGCCCAGGTCCTGCCAGCCCTCAGAAGCAAGGCCAGTACTTATATACATTTCCCCACCACCGACATGAACTGGATACACGTCAAGCAGGCCTTTTACGCAAGGGGAGGCATGCCCAGGGTCATGGGTGCTATATATTGCACCCATGTCCGTATTAAAGCCCCAGCACGTGACGCACATCTATTCATCAACAGGAAGAACTTTGACTCCATCAACGTGCAGATGGTGTGTGACAGCCATATGAGGATTATGAATGTCTGTGCAAAGTATCCTGGCAGCTCACATGATTCATACATTCTGCAAAACTCCTCAGTCCACAGAGGTTTGGAGAATGGAACCTTTACAGGGGGATGGCTTGTGGGTGAGTTCACAATACAAAATCATACCACATCCACAGGTGTACACACAATGCTGCTCAGCATGCTCCTGACCCACAGCTAGTACGTCCACCACACAAAACATCATTCACACAACTTGTGCTCCCTGTCTCACCATGTCACTTACATTACAAGGGTGATGCTGGCTATGGCTGCAAGTCCTGGCTACTGACTCCTGTGGCCAATCCTCAAACACATGCCCAGGAAAGGTACAACCAGGTTCATGGCAGAACGAAGAATGTCATTGAGCGTACCTTTGGCCTCCTCAAGTCACGATTTAGATGTCTGGACCACTCGGGGGGAGCACTGCAGTATGCGCCTGGAAAGGTGTGCGACATAATTGTGGCATGCCCAATACTGCACAACATCGCAGTGGACACCAGGCTGCTGGATCACATCCAGGATCCCCCATACCTGAAGTGCCCATGGACATCGGCCATGTTGTGGAGACCTTGAGAGGGGTGCAGCTCAGAGACACACTGATCACGGAACACTTTACCTGTGAGTATAACGCAGGCATGCAAACAATCCATGCAAGTCCTCTATCAGTCCTGTGAATTGGTGCCAACACACTAACCACACTGCACATGATGTTCTGTCTCACCCCACAGGAACATTGACACAGCACTGCACTGGCAGCAACATGGCCCCAAACATCAACCATACCATGGACATGGCAGATTGTGTGTGGGGATTCAAAAACCATCCTCCATTCCCCTCTCCACGTTGACATACAGACCCCAAGGATATCACGCACACCCCCAGGAGAAACAAAGTACAACACATAACCCATGTTCATCACCTTACAGGGCTTGATTGACAGCAACTAACTTGATTTGCCATGATCATAGCCTGAGCAACCATGCTAGCCCAGTAGCGAAACAGTATTATCCAATGCTATGCATTGGATAATACTCTGGCACATCAGGGGTTAAAGGGCCATTGGACTCAATATGGGACCTGTACTGGCTAGAGCTCAGAAGAGCAGCAGAGGGGTGGATGTACAGTGGTATTGTCACACAACGTAGAGGTCATGAAACATAGATCAGATTACCAGGGACTCCATGCTGACCTGTGAGTGTGCAGACATATGTGCCCCCGACATGAATACACACATCAAGAAATATGTCCTAATAGTTCCAGGGAACAAATGACATTGGGCTGCCACTGTCACTTTCACAGTGGCAGCCCAAATTCATTACTTCCATGGAGCTCTCAGAACACTTGTTGATGTGTGTATACATGTCAGGGGCACATATCCATAGGGCTGGTGCACATGTCCTTAGTTCTCCACATAATTGGTTACAGATGAGTACACAACACGTTATCAAGCAATGATTTGTGTACTCACCTGTAATTAAGAAAATTGAGAGGATTATAAAGTCGAAATTGTTGTTGCTTGATGATCAGTTCAGGTCTACTGCTCCAAATCCTGTCCTCTTGTCCCACAGGCATCCATAACTTGATCCATCCTTGAACTGAAGATCTTCCATGTGACTGGATTGATGTCTTGACAACACCTTCATGAAGATCACCCCTTGCTGTTTCTGGTGATGTTGTTGGTGATGCAATGTTTGACCTGAGGTTCACAGCAACCTCTACTGGAACATTCTCATATAGACACAGAAAACACAAATTCATGAGTGTAATAACCTGTACAGTTAGAATGCTCATCTACAGAGTTGTCAAACCTTGTGGACAACACATGAGCAGGACAGCAGTGTTACTAAAGTAGTACAATTTAGTTTCAAAGTACATTTAGTGTTCTCATACAAGTGTTCAATGCATATAGGCAATACACACAGAAAACACATGTACGTTCTAATGTACTTTGAGACACAATAAAGATGAACCATCACTATTCAATCTGTGTCTGTATGACGATATATTTGATTACACATTTGTCAATGTGTAACCACTCCCAGGATAGAGTATCCCCCATACATGGAAAGGCATCACCCACATCACAGGAGTCCACCACTTGTTTGCCAGTGAGTGGACTCTGTGATGTATTCATGCAAACAGATGATGGTGCCAGTGATACACTAATGTGCTGTGGGAGTGATAAAGTGGTGATACAGGGGACATACTTCCACAGTGAATTCCTGTCCACAGTGTCTGTGTTGCTCAGTATTATCAATGTTCTGAGATAACCAACCAGACTAAGTGGACATGTGTTATCACTGGTGAAGTCTGTTACACCCTTAGGGAAACAACAACTCAACTTACTGGAGACCCCAATGCTCACCCCAGGATATCAATGTGTGTGCTACACATTGAAATCCTAGGTTAAAAACATTGGATTCCCCAGTAAGTCAGTTGCACAATGAGTGTTTGAATCCAAGACAATATTGATGCATGTCCCATTTATCTGTCCTGCTTGTTATGTCCCCGCTAAGACACATAGCTGTTTGTTTGGTTATCCCCTTAACCCTCTGAGTGCCAGAGTGGTACCCAACGCATTTCTTGGCAATGCGTTGCCTACCACCCTGGCACTCAAATGGTTAAACACAACATATGATGTAGACAAATGTTCAATGTTGTACCATTTGTTGTGCTAAGGGGTATGTTTTGTTGTTCAAATTAAACACACAACATCGCCATATAACACAGTTGAGTAATATGGCTCTAGGGATGTATTTCCAGTTGAATTCGTACAACGGTGTGTGTGTGTGTGTGTGTGTGTGTGTGTGTGTGTGTGTGTGTGTGTGTGAACCCATGTTGTAGCATCCCACAAACATTTCACCCAGGCAGAGGTTGTGTTCACTGCATTGTATGGCAATGCATTGGAGACAACCCTGCCACCCAATCCATAACTGAAGACACAGCAGATCAGACAGGAATCCAAAAAAAAGGTTTCTTTATTGAGGGGGAAGTTAACAGGTTGGGCCTTTAATTTTTTCTTTTTTTGGGGGGTCCTTAGCCTGGGTGCCAGAAGTGGATGCCCTTGTTGATCACCTGGTCACCCTCTGTCCCCTAGGTGTGGCTTCAGGGGTAACACTGGAGGGGGTGGTGGTTGCAAGTTCTCCCTCTCCATCCTCAGGTTCTTGCTGCGGTTGATCTCCCTCAACTCCACAAGTTCCTGTGTCAACATGTCCATGATACCAGTCTTGAGCTGGTGGAGTTGTGTGTTCCCACTGGCCACCTCCAACTCCAGGGCTTGGATTCTGGTCTCCATTCGGGCTATGTTCCTCCTGGATTGCCTCCTGCTCCTGATGATGTTGCTATCTGTACTCCTGCTTGACCGGAGTAGTCTCCTCTGAAGGGCCATACACTCCACCTCCATCCCTGTGAGGCGTGCAGTGCTGGAGGTGGATGTGCCCAGTGACCCTGGTGCTGCTGTTTCCTCTGCTGCTGAGGGTGCTGTTTCCTCTGCTGTTGAAGATGCTGTTTCATCTGCTGCTGAGGATGCTGTTTCCTCTGCTGCTGGAGGTGCTGTTGCTGCTGTGACAGCTGTTGGAGTGGCTGGTGCAGATGATGGGTATATGCCCACCACATCAAGTGACTCCGAGCTGCCCAATGATGTGTGTGCTGGTGGAGGTGTGACTATGTCCCTGGGTAGGGGGCGCTGGGGCTCACCAATCAGGCCCAGGTGTGGGTAGTCCAGTGGCCAAGGGTCATATGGTGGCCACTGATAGGTGCTTGGGCCCCAGCTGGGATCACACCTTGGGGCATGCTGTGGAGCCATCCAGGAGGGTGGGTTGATCTGTGAGGCATATGGCCCATATTTGGTGGTGGCCACTGCCATTGCCATTGCAGGTAGAGGTGGCTGGATACATCCACCTCTCCTCCTGTTGCATCCAGCCACTGTACTGGGGAGGTGCAGCTTGGAGGGGTGCAGCCTATGGTGGTGCATCTTGGAGGGGTGCAGTCTGTGGTGGTGCAGAAGGTGGTGGTGCAGCCTGTGTTGGAGGGGATGGGGATGGTGGGTATGGTGACCACTGGCTGGTCCCCTCCTCTGTGTACTCCTCACTGGGGGGTGACATAGCCTCCTCCAATGGCTCCAGCTGGGCTTGAGTGCCGTAAGCTGTGTGGAGAAATAAGATGTTGTGATTAGTGACCTTAGCCATGTTTGTGGAGACATTTATACTTTGATATGTGGTGAAGAAAAATATATGTGTTTGGGTTAATCCCCCTGGGTAAACAAGGGTACTCCCACTGCTGAAAGGTGTTGTTTGAGTTATTATGGGTGAAGGTTTCATTTTGAGGTGCAATATCACAGTGGCCCGAAATAGTACAGTGGGGCTGTTGCAACACCCTCCCATGTAGATATCTGGTCCCTGTACCAGAGATGTCCATATGATTGTGTAGTAACAGCACCACTCTACAATTTCAGGCCACTGGGATATTGCCCCTGACATATCCATGTCTGAGCTGTGATACCTTTTGAATCAACACACCTTTCAGCAGTAGGAATAACATTGTTTAATTTGGGGGGTGAATCCAACAACATTTATTTGTCTTTACAACTTTTAGGGATGTCTATCCCTCCAGGGGGATAACAAAGGTTAAGTCCACCTTGATGTCATATTGTAGACATTGTGAAAACAAATGTTGTTCGCTGTTAGTCCTATCCCTCCTACCCTCATGGTTGTTCAGATATTGCTCTATGTGACAGATGGAGATTTCAGTCATTTGTCCACAAGAGGGCTTTTCAGCAGAGCCAAAATCGCCCCATTTAGAGAACAATACTTAATTGGAATGGTGTACAGAGTGTGCATGGTTTGCAAGCACACTCTGTGGACCATTCCAAAGAGGTATTTATCTCAAAATGTTGTGAATTTGGCTCTGCTGAAGAGCCTCCGTGTGGTCAAATGACAGATATCTCCACCTGTCACATAAAGCAATATCTGTATAACCATGAGTGTTGGAGGGATAGGACTTACATCGAGACACATCTTTTTACGATGCCAATGATATTACATCATGATGACATTACCCATTGCTATCCCATTACAGTCACACACAAGTAGAAATGGTCATATATGTATGTGGATATGTACCCTTCATATGGATACAGTAATATCCTTTCAAGATGTGAAGCCAGAGACCAGTTCAGTAGGTGTGATTGCCTTACTGGCTATATATGTGCACCCATCCAACAATACATTGGATTGATATGATGGATATGAACATACCTCGTATATCCCATCCATGTAGAGTGTGATATACTATGTATATGTATTTGGATGGTAGCAATGTAGGTTGATTTGTGATGGGTGCACATATCTGGCCAGTAAGGCAATCACATCCAGTGAATTGATCTCTGTGTTCACATTGTGCTGGGACATATTTAGAAACATTTGAAAGGTACATATCTGAATGTTTCTCCTTATTTGATGCCGTATAATGCACAATTTTGGATTACTTGACAGGCGACTCTCTGGTTGTCATGATGATATCCTATGCATTACATTGTGATGCATGGGATACCACCCTGGCAATCACAGATTGATGAATTTGACAAGATCCCATCCGTGTTGTATGTTGCAGTTGAATCCTAAGGGCAACAATCAAGCCAGTAGTGAGGGATATCTTTAACTGAGGCCTGTTTTTCTCTGTGTATGAGCCCATCCATCCTTCTGTGTGAGGCAACCGTACTCAATCCGAGATATACATCAGTCATGGCCTGTTGGTGACCAAGGTACAATGGTTGATATTTGGTTCCCATGTGTATCCTGCAAACAGCGGCTGGTGTACCATCCATCCATGGCATCAGTACCCCTGTGGATCCATGTGGGAATCAGATGTGGGATATGTCATTCCAAGTTAGAGTAAATGATTGCAGCCACAACACCAAGGCCTACTTCGTCCACCTTTAATTCTGTGGAATAGTATTTGGCCTGTGTGTTGCACATACAAGCAGTTATTCTCTGGGACACTGTGATGTGTGACCTGATCCACCCTTTTTGTGATTCAGTAAGTGGTGATGTTGAACTGATGAAGTGAACATGATGGTGACTTCTCCAGTGATCTCCTTTCCCCATTTCCAGTGTTTTTCATGGAGTCTGTACAATGGGACCCTATCAACTTGATTCTTGTTTTTGCATATTTTCCATAGACTAACACTGGTATTGGTGAAGTGAGGGTGTGTGAGGGTTACTTTGTCTCCACCATCTCTTTGTCACTGCTTAGTGAATGTCCCCAGTGTAGCATGTGATCGTTGGCCTATAGACTTGTTTCTTGTCTGGTTAACCCTTTGAGTCCCAGAGGGGTTGCCAAAGCATTGTTGATCTATGCATTGATGATCCCTCTAGCACTCAAGGGGTTAGGTTCTGACTAGTGTTGAGCGAGCGTGCTCGGCCGATGCTCGGATCGGCTCGAGCATCGCTCTGCTCGGCACATGGCGGTACTCGTACGAGTACCGCCATGTGCTTGCCCGACATGTTCGGGTGAAGAGGATCTGTGCCGGAAGAGGCACAGATCCGAAGACGCTCCGCTGGACCACCAGGGAATGGAGGTACGGGGGCATTGCGGAGATGAAGGGGGCATTGCGGAGATGAAGGGGGACATTGTGGAAGAGGGGCATAGACTCTATGCCCCTCTTCCACAATGTCCCCCTTCATCTCCGCTATGCCCCTCTTCCACAATGTCCCCCTTCATCTCCGCTATGCCCCTCTTCCACAATGTCCCCCTTCATCTCCTATGCCATAGCGGAGATGAAGGGGGACATTGTGGAAGAGGGGCATAGCGGAGATGAAGGGGGACATTGTGGAAGAGGGGCATAGACTCTATGCCCCTCTTCCACAATGTCCCCCTTCATCTCCGCTATGCCCCTCTTCCACAATGTCCCCCTTCATCTCCTCTATGGCATAGGAGATGAAGGGGGACATTGTGGAAGAGGGGCATAGCGGAGATGAAGGGGGACATTGACCAGGCACCCTCCGCTCATCAGAGCAGGGGGTGCCTGGTTTAATGCTCGAGTGCTCCCATTCATTTGAATGGGGCTCGGGTGCTCGGCCGAGCACTCGAGCATCAGGGGGTGCTCGGTCAGAGCACCCGAGCACCCGAGCATCGGGGTGCTCGCTCATCCCTAGTTCTGACTTCCCTGTGGGGACATGGGTGACACTGTGTGTGAACAGCGATGATATTTAACAGACAACATTTTGAACATCACGGTTTGTGTATTGTGTGTGATGAGCACAGCGACAGGAGGGTTGAAGTAGGACTTTGACAGGTTTATCCCAAGTTGGACCTTGACATTTGTCCTGATGTTGTGTCCTGTTTTTAACCCTCAGGGTGCTGTGTTGGTGCAGTTGTATGGATGACTGATGGGCATGTGTTGAGGTGTGACTGTGTGTGCAGCTGGTGTTGGTTGATGTAGTGTGTTGTTATGTAGTGTTGCACTTACCGGTAGTGTGGAGGCTCCTCTCATCCCCAGTGTCAGCTCCTCCAATGACCCCCTCGATCAGGGTCGGGGACATGGTCTGCCACACCATCTCCTCCCAGCCGCAGAAGGTGATAGGGACGGGTGGGCCACCTCCAGTGCCTCAGGCATGTTTGGCAAGCTCGGTCATCTTATTCTTGACCACCCTCCGGCAGTCGCCCCATCTCTTTTTGATGGACTCCACATCCCGCCTGCATGGAGCCACCGCGTTAACCCGGCTGCATATCTGTTTCCAAGTTGCCTTCCTCCTCGCTGACAGGCCAAGGACCTTCGCTGTCGGGTGGAGAACACTCTGCCTCTCCAGGACAGCTTCCACGAAACACGTGTTCTCCTCCTCTGTGTATTTCGGATCCCTGATCCTACCCTCGTGACCTCTGGCATGGGAGGATTCAGAGCCGGAGTGCCCTGCCTGGTCTGACCTTGCTCTTGTGGGCCGGGTCCCCCTCCACCCTGCGGATCTCCCTCTCCCACCCCTGCTCTGCTCAGGGATACCCTCCTGACCTTCCTCCTCCTCCACTACTCTCCCCATCCCTCTCTCCTGTCCTCCTGTTCTCGCCATCACTCACCCACTCACACCCAGGCACTCCCACAGGCCCTTACAGACACACTCGATCCACTCACTCTCTGTCACACACTTTCACTCACAGATTCACACTGTAGAAATAAAATGTAAAATGTGTAAGGTGTTATAAAATAAAAGGACTATGTGTATGTATGTGTATGTGTTTGTATGTGTGTATGTAATATGTGCAAAAGTGTAATATGTGTATAGTTAGTGCACCTCTCTCCAAACTCCTAACTCAAAAATCTCCTTCTACCTCCAATGAATGCTCCTGTTTTCCTCTCTCTGATCACTATCCTCCGCTCCTGGGTCCTGATATCTAGCTCTCAAGAACTCGATAACAGACAGTGTGTGACTGTTATTTTTGGGTATATATAGGTGTATTTGAAGTTTTTTGATACTTTGGGGCTTTGGGATTGGCTGTGTGTTTGAATTTGTTTTTGCATCAATCAGGGTTGCTAGACAATGGC
Source organism: Rhinophrynus dorsalis (assembly GCA_037306005.1). Lineage (NCBI taxonomy): Eukaryota > Metazoa > Chordata > Amphibia > Anura > Rhinophrynidae > Rhinophrynus > Rhinophrynus dorsalis. The sequence goes on along the minus strand of CM074722.1, from coordinate 294,341,583 downwards.
AGCCGTTATGTTACATGTTGTTTTGAGCTATGTTATCGTGTGATTTGGCCACCTGTTGTGCATTAACATGAGTGACAACGGCTTTTGTGTTACGTGTTTTGTATGTGCCTATGCTCGATAGCTATTCTTGTAGAGTACCTATTGAATCTGCCGTAACTCATGTATTATTTGCGAGCAATGTGCCTTTTTCACTTAGCGGCTGGTTTAACGTGAGCCTTTAAATCTAGCCCTAAGTCTCTATTCGGAAGAATCACATGTCTTTGTGTAATGCCCTTAGAAGGAGTAAAATTATAGCGGAGCCCTCCTTCATGTAATAATGAAAAATGATCACTCTCAGTCAGTATTAGAGTCAGTCAATTTTCTTCTTAAACATACCATGAGGGAAAGTGAGACTATAGCGGAGACTACCTTAGGTGGAAAAAACGAGTGTAGTGGTGTAAAAGTAGTATTCGCAATGGGAGAAAGCACTGTTTTCCGATGTGATGAAGGTTGATAGGATGGATACTTTCATACAGCTTTGCTAGGTTGGCTCTTTCAGTGCTGCTGGAGATTGAAATACTTGTCCATCAGCCAGGTGGACTGATACATGTGTTAAATAGGTCCCTCACTATCGCGATACTTCACCGTTCCTCCTCAGTGACCCAGCCATCCTGTCCCAAATAGAAATGCAAAGGCTCATCCACATATAGATTCAAAGACATGGCCGACATTTTTAGATTTATTGTGTTTCAGAGCATGAGAAAGGTACCACTCTGCATAACTTTTAAATGCAATCTCACAAGGCTTTAGTAAAAGTAAAGTATTACTATCCCTTTAAAGTGTAGTGGGGGGCCCCCTGCAACTCTGTGCACAAAGGACCAGGTGAAGGAGGACCACTTCAGCTAATTTCTTAAGGTTAATGTGGGGTACCTTTTGTGAAATGGTTTTAAATTGCATTCCATCTGCAAGCAACATATATATCAACTGTTGATGTATTCCATTCTGTTTAGTGAGTTCTTTTAAGAACTCATTAAAAAAAAGTCATTTGTGCACAGGGCTTATGGCTGATGTTTGACACATTGAGGTTGTAAAGTTATGGCGACCCCCCGGGGGATCTAGCCCCCCTGGGGATAGATCATACCATGGTTAGCCTGTTTTAGAGAGTCACCCTGGATTGTAAAGTTGAAATAAGGGGACGGGTTTTGAAGGGGGGGCTAAGACATAAGGCTCCTAGCGGTAGAGACTGCTGCCCTTAAGTAAGGCCTGCAGCCCCTCCCACAAATCCGGCCTAGCCTAATACTTGTGCTCAGGGCCTATGGCTGATGTTTGACACATTGAGGTTGTTAAATGTTGGCTTCCCCCCCAGAGGATCTAGCCCCCCTGGGGATAGATCATACTGTGGTTAGCCTGTTTTAAAGGCCAAAAAGGAAACCTAAAGAATCAGTGAGTGAATCATGTGCATTTATTTATCCATAAATCTCTGACACTGGATTGAAAATATATGTTGTAAAGCAGTTGAGTCTCCATCTGCCCAATCTCTGTATAATATGTGCTGGTACTTTGTTTTTTGAGGCTGAAGAGGCTGCTGCAATACGGAACGAGTGTCCAGAGAATATTTCAGGATTTTGCCCCATCTGGGACAGAAGGACTCTAACATATTTGATGAATGTTGTGGAGGAAAGTGGACCCTTGTGTATTGGTAGTAGTGGACTGCTCCGATGGTTATTACAGTTAGGTTGACTATATTATGGAGAGACCTAATGGGGCACCATTTATCAGCTGTAGGATAAAAAGATATAATTGCTCCTTTCCCAGTCTGACCTGTTTTTGACCTGTTTAATGTAAGCTTGAAATGATTATGGTGGAATGTGAGTTGGTCCTTGCGTAGGAAGGTTCCTTTCTTAGATTTTATTGTGAATTCTTCTGGCCTAAGGAACCCAAAAAAGGTGATGCATATTGCTGCCACCATTACCATACTGGTGTGTAACCCGAGTGGATGTTTATTTAGCATTTCTATCATTTGTCGCATCAGTTTCCCTGTGACTGGAAGCCGCTGGCAGGCCGGATGGCAGGATAGTTTGGCGAGCCCTTTGAAGAACATATTAATGTGATAGTTGTTAAATAGTGAAAGTCAGTTTGGTTTAAGCATAGCCAGGTGGTGTTGTAAGCCTGCTATGTAATTTTTTATGGTGATTGGCAAGAGGAAGAGTGAGGTGTAGCAGTAAGCGGCAAAGGTGAGTACAGAAACTGATGAAAATGGGTTGGGCTGATGAGTAAGGCTAATGAATTTATGGTATTTACTCTATGCTGTATTATATGCTCTGACTGTACTGGTGGCCAGTGCAGCCTGTATGATGGCACTTGGTTGGCAAAGGCATTCAGGGCATCATTAGATCTTCGATGGTGGGGGAGTGGACAGGTTGTGGGTTTGCTTCTGGCATGTGACTAAAAAATACCTGGAATTTGAAATGAGATAGAGCGTCAGCTGCTGTGTTCATGTTACCTAAAATGTGGGCGCTGTGAATGAGGGATTTGTGGTACAATGACAGCCAGGTGAGTTTGCGCGTGAATAACATTACTGAGTGATTGGAAGATCTGCCTTTGTTTAATATGTATACTGTAGCAGCGATGTCTGAAAGAAATGTGACTGTGGAACCTGACCATTGATTTCCCCAGACTGCTGCTACTACCGGAGAGATTTTGAATAGGAGAGAAGTATTCAGGAAATTTGGAATAGTGGCAATGTCTGCCAGCCACTTCTTGGCCAACCATTCCCTTCCCCAAATAGCTGCAAAACTGTGTGCCGGGGAAGCGTCAGTAAAGATAGTAGTGGAGGACTGAGAAATTGGGGGGGGGGGACATTGAGTGTCCATTCCAACATAGCAGGATGTTGTCCCACATCCTAAGGTCTGTTAAGGCTGGTAGATCAAGCTGAAAGGTGTTGGAAGTGGATTGGGCTGACATGAGAGAGAGCAGGTGAGATATGAATGACCGCCCTTGTGGTATTATGTGCAAGGCATAACTCAGGTGACCGAGAAAGGATTGTAACTCTTGGCAGGTGGAATGCATGCGCTGTAGAAACTGATGGACCAATATCTGTATTCTAGATACCTTGTCTGGGGGTAGGCTGGCTTTGCATGTAATCGAATCTAGTGTGATACCTAAAAATTCTACAAGCAAGCAGGAAACAGTCTGGGGGTCTAACAAGGCTGAGCTGAGGTTAGGACAGTTGACTGTAGAGTCTGTTGAGGCTACTATCCCCATATCAAAGCCCTCCCTTAAACCTGAAATGACAAAATTCACGGATTGAGAATGTGGATGCGAGATCAATAATGATTCCAAGACATTGATGTAGATGCTTACTATTAAAATTGTTACATATGGGAAATGAGCCAAGATAATGGATAACCCTACCCAACTTGTCCCTGGTCTGAAGGGCTGGTGTAGGGGACAGGTTGGGACCCTGTGAAGTACATGGTATGGCCTTGTTAGGTATATCCATGGGAGCTGTGGCTGCGGGGCAGAGACTGGGGGAGTGATATGTAGACTAGCATGTGTTGCAAGTAGGAGCCCTGATGCCGGCAAAATGGCAGCAAAAGAGCTCACTATCCAACACACCCCAGTCTAAGATGAAATTTAACTGAGACAGACTCGATGCTGCTTTGGAGGAAAAGGACCGGTGGTACTCAAAGAATGATGATCCTCCATACCTGTAACAGAGATCCGACATTGTATAGAGGTGGGTGTCCATTTCCTGTCTCCTGTCAGGAAAGGCCGAGCAATAGATTTCCCTGAAGATACTGAACATGAGGATGAATTCCGTGATAGACAATTTCTTTAAAAATCTGGGTTCTTTTAATTTTAGTGTCACAGAGACATCCCCGCAGCTAACGTTCTTGTGCTCGTCCAACTCCTGGGAAGCGATGAGGAGGGAACTAAGTTGACATCCTTGCCATCTATTATGTCCCTGCGGAGTTGTGGAGGGACCAGGTGAGTGGGAGTAATACGGGGGGTATGGAACCCCACTCTTTTTTTTTTTTTTTGTGCTGTGGTAACTTATGTGACTAGTAAGTTGCTTGCTGTGCATAGGCATAACATGGTTAGCTAAAAAAATGAGTTATAAGAACCGCTGGTGGTAATAGCTCTATGTGGTTTGGTATGGCAGTCCAAATTGGTGAAGTGTTGTATTGATGTACTGAATTGACGTTGCTGGTTTGCCCCTCCGTGACAGCATAAGGGAGCATAGTAATATTGTGTGCCTAAATTGCCTGTAATTGCCCAAACTGACTGATTTTAGGAAGAAGGATCTGCTTCCTGTTGCCTTACTGGACTGAGGAAATACTTGTGGGGATAAGGGAAAGCATGGCGAGGATTACTGAGCAGTAAATGACGAGTCATAATGAAAGTTTAAAACACAGTTTAACATTAGCCTACCCAGAGAAGCTGATTTGTACATGATTGGTGATCCTTTGCTATGTTAATTCACCCCATAATGATATTGCGAGTAAATAACAACGTGGCAGGGAAGTGAGAAAAGAGAAGAAAAAGGCAACATACTTATAACAGTATAAAAGCGCCTACTTGCTAACGAGGTCTCTGAAGCATTGCTTGGCCTTTGCATGGCAATAAATTGTTATACAGCACCATGATAAGTTAATGAAGTATTATCAGTTTGCAGTAGGAGCTCAGTACTGTAAACAGCAGGAAAGTCTATCTGGTGAGGTGAGACCTATGCCTACTGTAAATGCTATAACTGACTGAGTAATATATACTTATGTGGGGTCTTAATAAATGGCGTCAATTGTACACTAGTTGACTCTTCTGACTATTTATGCAGTGAACTTGTGTGTGTGAACTTGTGCATGTAACAATATTAATGGGAAAGAAGAGAAAAGAAAACAGGCAACATACTTGTAGCGATCTGACGAACTTATTGCTAGCGATGTCTCCTAGGCTTTGATTAGCTAGAAGGATGACTAGCCATGAATTACTTAGGTGATTAGAAGGAGTACCTGGATATCACTCAGGGTTGGGCGTCCTCGCTGGACCTGACGCTGACGGCTCTGGAAGTGACTCGCCGGAAGTGATTCTGGTATGATCGAGGAGGCTGATTCGCGTGTGATGAGCTGAAACAACGTAGGGGCCCTCGCCTAAGACGTAAGGCACCCAGTGGTAGAGGCTGCTGCCCTTACATACGGCCTGCAGCCCTTCCCACAAATCCAGCCTAGCCTAATACTTGTCAAACATTGCATCTTGAAACACTGTTACATTGGGCATTTCACCTTGTTTTGTTGTTGTTGACTATGATATAAATGTGTCTGAAACATCTTATGTAGTTCAAGTTTACCCTTTTGGCAGGGTATGCAAAAAAATAAGCAAATAGCTAGTCAAAGATGATCAACTAGGAATGAGCCTAACCACGAATTGATGAGGCTCTATAGATTAAGTATCCTACCCAGGGTGCAATCTCTTTTAGCTCACTAGTGCCTTTCACAGACAGGAAATATCCTAAAGCACATCATATTGATCCTACCAAAAGGCAATCCAGCCACGAAGTGCCAGGCAATTCCTCTCTGAACAAGAGAAGTAGCCAATCCCAGAAGTACGCTTCGGCATTGTTGGGCCTCATCACTGAGGTGCAGCTGGTCTCTCTAGGCACTGTGAGCAAGGGGTCCACGTCTGGATTACCCTGTTACCCTGGTGACTAGTCCCAAGGGCAAGTTGCATATGCAAAAATCTAGTCAGAGGTGCTCAACTGGGAATGAGCCTGCCCTCGAATTGATGAGTCTCTATAGATTAAGTATCCTCCTCAGGGTGCAATCTCTTTTAGCTGACTAGTACCTTTCACAGAGAGGAAATATCCTAAAGTTCATCATACTGATCCTACCAAAAGGCAGTCCACCCACGAAGTGCCAGGCAATTCCTCTGTGAACAAGAGAAGCAGCCAACCCCATACGTACGTTTCGACCTTGTTGGGCCTCGTCAGTATCACCCTCCTGCCCCTTTTAGCTTAAGACCAGACAGCTGAAAGCAAGAGACAATCTTCTTACTCTGAACATAAGGACAACCCTGCACCCCTTGACAGATTTTTCCCTTATGCTGATTGAAGATTGCCTCTCTCTGAGATCCATCTGGACACCACATTGCTGCTCTGAGGTGAGCAGTGTTACGTCAGTAAAAGGGGTAGGAGGGGGACACTTTATCAATTAAATATTCTTGAACTACAACTCTGACAGTATTGAAATAACACTCTCCAAATGCTATGAAGATTAATTGGAGCTGCTATCCCTTTAAGTGTTTTTTTAGTGTGATTCCACTTGGTATGTTTAGCAGTTCTTCACTCTAAGCACTTCATGGTCCCAATTAGGAACAGTATTATTCATGTGATCATCAGGTAGAGGTAATGACATATGAATCTTCAGCTGTACTTACTGGACAAAATGTCTATTAGATGCAGCATGTGTCTAGCAGAGGTTTATATGATTTATTGTCTAATAGCAGTTAGCTATTTTTTATTAACTCTGTTGAAAAGTGTCCTGTGTGTTGATGACATACCATATTTTTTGTTCTGATTTGTTCATACCCTCCAACATTTGAAATTTTCAAACAGGGACACTTTTTTCCCCAACGGCACCCCCCACCCCATTTCAAACAAACCTCCATTATGCAGAATATTGCTAAGCAATGTGTACCACTGACACTCAAAGGGTTAACTCTTCATAAGAAGTGTCTCATGAGTTTTGTATATTGAGGATATACATTACCATCCTAGGAGTAACTTTATCAGTCAGCAAAAGCGCAAACAAAATATACCTAATTACCTTCTCATTAACCTCTACTACTTCTTACATTTCCACTCTGATCTCCCACTATACCCCATCCCGCCACTTACATTCAGCCAATGACTGTCTTCTCTCTGCTCCTTTTGTAACTACAGCCCTCTCACGTATCAAACCTTTTTCTCTCATTGGTCCGTATCTATGGAATGCATTACCTCCCACCCTGTGCCACTGCACCTCTTTGATGGTCTTTAAATCTCGCTTGAAAATGCACATCCTGGATAAAACCTCAACAGGCTAGAAGGCACTGATATTATACAAAGAACGCTCTTTTAAATTATTTACTTTACTTGTGCCCCCTATCATCATCAGAACACTAGTACTATATTCAGCACTCTACCCTTATGTACTCTGTATTTTTGCAGCTCACTGGGCATGATACTAACCGTCTAGAGACAGTACCTATGACCCATACTGTTATGCAGGGCAAAGCACTGGGAATACACTGAAGTGCACTTTTTTTTTTATAGATGTAACAAAACGTCCTTAACCCTTTGAGTGCCAGAGAGGTACCCAACACACTGTGTTGGATTCCTCTCTGGCACTCAAAGGGTTAATAAAGGTAGGAAGAAAAGAAGATAGAACAGATACTACTGAGTAGTCACTTAGAGACTAAGTAAATAATTGGTATCCAGCCCTCAAAGGGTGCTCAGTATTGTTGTGGGGACTAGTTCAGTGCTTTTATAGTTACAAAGGTATATTGAAATTTAAAAACTAAAACTTTATTCACATTAAAAGATAAAAAGCATTGTGTATGTCACATCATTTAAGTGTGACTAATTGAAGCAGAGATGTGCATATAGTTAGTTTTTAGAAGCTTAATGGTATTTAAATGGACTTCTTAAAGTGATAACTAACCACGAGATAATTGGTAAAGATCTCACCTACGCCCTGAGTATCGCTCAATATCAACAGTATTCCTAGGGATGTATAATTTTATTAGTAATACATCCAAAATTGGACCCCGAATCCGAGCCACGGGTAATGTATGACTTAATTATATACTCGAGTAGTATATACCTCCGGCTTAGCTATATCCAATTTCCCCGTGTTTATTACTTATTGTATATGCGCACAATTGTTCGCCATAATTTTACACACAATAAATTGTCCCTGTGTGACTCCCATATATTCTTGATCTAATTATAAAGGGTTAACCAGTGCTAGAGGGGTATATGATGCATTGAGCACCCCTGGCACTCTCTTAGTCTCAGAGGGTTACGAGGAGAGCGCTGGTGGCTGCAAGCACTGCATGTATACCAACCTTGCCCAGCAGCTTCTTTGACTGCTGCACTGCTGGTAGTGGTTATTGGCCTCGTATGCTGAGTGACGAGTCAGGCTGATCGTGCACTGAAGATACCGGCAGCCAGGCTAAGCTTAGCTGTCCTCATCCTGATGGCTGCTGGTGTCATTGGAGGCCAGAAGGCTGCACAGACTGAGTGAGCGGCAGCATGAGCACAGCAGAGAGCAGTGCTCATTATGTCCCACTGACTCCGTGGTGATTCAAGCACCGCCGCAGTGGCCAACATGATCAAGACAGCCTCTCACAGCAATGAATATGTCCTGATGCCAGTGACTACTCACACTCCGCGGCAATTTAAGCACCTCTATGGCCACATATCATTAAGACAGCCGACATGGCCTACCACTCCCCTCACCGACGCACAATGAAATTAACTGAGGTTGGCACTGTTTACAATATTATCACAGAGTCAGATGAATTGTGTACCTAGAAATACCAGGCAGCAGGACAGAGACAAATTTGACCAGGACTAGGAGCACTTCAGGTGCGGCACCATGTGTTCTTGCTTCGGACTCAGCAGGGTTCAGCCTCACACTAACTTCTCAGGGTGGCAGACGGAGTATGGCGCAATTGTGTGTGTGCGCATATTATACAAGTGTGGCACGTATGCACAGTTAGTGAATAGGCATGATGACACAACTCAGCTGATCACACAGCGTGGTGCTGTGTGTCTTAGGCGGCTTTGAAGCGGTAGTGTATATGGGCAAAACAAGGAACAGGCCAGGAAAATAAGACATACTGCTGTCAGACGGGATAGCTGGTTTGGGCCCTAAAATCGGGACTATCCCACATAAATTGTTACAGTTTGCTGATATGATTGTTGATCTACATTGTTAATGGTTTGTAAGAACAATAGTTATTTTGTCAGGTAAAATATTATATTTGCACAGAAACCTTTTTCCTTTTAAAACTGTTGGTAGTCAAATATAATTTTTTTAAGTGAATGTGAGAAATAATATATAATACAATCCATTCATAAATGCAAATCATATACACTACATAGTTAAACTGTGAAAATTATATACATCAAATGGGGTTTTACCATGTGCCTGCACAAAAAAAATAATTTCAAAAAATGTTGTTGGATTTCATTTTAAAAATCTGTTCACCTTAGTATATACTGCTAATGAGCATGGTAGATTCCAGGCAACCTTTCAGTTCCTCACACACTTTTTAATGCTAAAGACTCAGTCAATAATCCAAACCCCCCTAAAATGGCTTTAGTAATGCTAGGGCTCAACCATACAATGATCAAGTATAGAAAGAGTAACTGCTCTTAATTCTAAGATATTTCAAGTGAGTTATGTTTGTTTTCTGTGCAAAAGTAGCACAGGGAGAAAAACTTTGTTATAATCAAGATTAAACTGATTGGATAAGCCATCCTTTTCTGTCCAAAACATCTATATTTCAGAGATAAAATACAGAAAAAATAAAAATACATGAAAAACATACAAGGTCATCATAGAAAAAATGAGGTAAGGTAGGAGGAGGGAATATACCACTGAGACATGACAACCACAAAATGTGCAGGGCTTAACCCTTTGAGTGCCAGCATGGTGTGCAATGAAATGCTTTGTAAAGTGTTGCATAATCCTCTGGCATTCAAAAGGTTAATAGTTCATACAAAGAGAAGCAGGGCCATGGTGGAGAAGATAAAAGACTGGCTCCTCCTCAGGTCAGCCCACCCTTGATGATAATATATAGCTGGTGAGCCACATGTTCTTACCCTCTTACCCAAAGTCAACTGTTAGATGCAACAGTAATGAATAACATTAGGATTCATATATACAGTACTGTGCAAAAGTTTTAGGCAGGTATGAAAAAATGCTGTAAAATAAGAATGCCTACAAAACAGACATATTAGTAGTTTATTTTTGTCAATTAACAAAATGAAAAGTGAGTGAGCAAAAAAAAAAATCTAAATCGAATCAATATTTGGTGACCACCCTTTGATTTCAAAATAGCATCAATTCTTTGTACACTTTCACACAGTTTTTAAGAAACTCGGTAGGTAGGTTATTCCAAACATCTTGGAGAACTAACCACAGTTCTTCTGTGGTTTTAGGTCTAGATTCTATTGCATGTGCTAAATGTTAACACCTGTTTTATCAAACATTTTCCTATTGAAGTCTATGGGAAAAACTGGAGATAAACGCAGTGATAAAATTAGCACCTGCAGTAGAATCCAGACCACTGCTGTGTGTGGCCACAGAGGTGGCGGCAGCGACGAATGTGAGATGGTGCACCCCCCTCTGAAATGACCCACACTTATGACCAGCCCAGGTCACAATTGCCTCTCACCCCCACCCCGCCCACACCGGTCCATCACATGTCTGACAACCATCAAGGCTTTCATCCTGTGCCACTCCTATGTCTATTGGGCAGAGAAGCATGCAGCTGAATTGGAGGGAGACCGGTAACTAGGAATCCCACAAGAATGCATGGCTGGGTAAAAGGGGCCTAAAATGAGGGCAGGTGTGGAATCTGTAGCTGAAGGTAGTGGCAAGGTGGAGGTGGCCCCATATAGTTATTATTCATGTTGGAGGTAATGACTTGATGATGTTGAAGGTGGTGGGCCTGGTCCATTTGATACTTACAAGCAGATTATGGACACCTGCCCTGGAATTAGGCTTATCTGGTCAGAAGAGTTGCCCAGGCTGTGTTGTAGGGATTCGCCCTCCATCATCATAGAACTTGGCTAAAAGTGAACCTAGCAACAGCTAGATTTTTACCTTTCTGTGAGGGTCACACCATCATTCATAATAAGATTTCACTCATGTTATGGGATCTGTACTGGGGAGATGGTGTGCATCTAAGTGGGACAGGGTTAGAATTATTTATCAGCATACTAGGCTTAGCACTGAGGGATAGCATAAGGTCACAATAAATGGGTGGGGAGTACATTGTTCACCTTACAGACCTCTCTTCGGTTGGGGGCATGCAGGTCCCCCAGACTGCCTCAGTGTGGGTTAGACTCAGAATGTACAGTCTCTAGAGGGCCTGGCCAACTGGAGCCGAGTCCTGCCCACTGAAGGTTCCAGTTGTCCTTGGGGCTGGCTGTATGGGGACTCATGGCTAAAAGGGCGGGCTAATGCTAAGAGGCACTGAGGAAAAAGAGGAAGGCTTGGGGAGGTGTTGGGTGCATACTTATACCCACAAGCCCTCACAGTTGCAGAAAGAGTGTTGCCATCATGGGGGTCCAGGGTAGGCCATGGCACCTGAGAATCTCCCATATGGCAGGAATCTGGATGTGATGGATTCAGCTGTGGGACCTGGACACATGGTCTGTGTGTGCTATTTGCCTGGGGGTCCCGCATTGGAGGGGGGAGTGTCCTCCAAGGGTAAAAAAAAAGTCAATCTCAGTTTAATAAAGCTGTGACCACTTTATTCCCATCAATTTCTGTGTCACTGTGTAAATTTAAGCTGTTGTTTATAATATATTTGGGATTGCAATGCACTGGATACCTCTCTGGTACTCAAAGAGTTAAAGGAACATTGATACCTAGGGAAAGCATGATTCACATATCTTATTCATATAAAATTTAAAATAAATATATTAAAAAGATTCTTGTTTTTTTGTGGCAACAGGGTGTCTTTACTTTCATTGTCTTTCACTATGATGTCAGCTACTCATATCCCACCCACCCCTCAAAGGTCAGACTGGTCATTCAAATTTCTTTCAATGGACCTGACTTTTGATCATCAGCGACAGAAGGAAGTTAAGACAAGCTAAACTTTGAGGCTCTGGAGAAAATCAGATGATTGTGAAAATATCATCTACTAATGATAATCTTTTAAGACTAGTGGGATCACTTAAGAGAGTCAGGGATAAACTGCTTGTATGTATTAACTATCTTTTCAACTAGGCGGCACTGCTAATAAAAAATAAACTCTATATTTTAAACTATATATATGTTTTTGCTAGTTAAAAACTGCTATTACTGTCTCTGGGAGTAGCAGTACTATGAACTTTTAATCAGAGACTATGACTTCACACCCACCTGTACAGCAAACTGAAATGAGCCTGCCCCTGACAGCTTGAGTTCAATTATAGTTCTCAGTATTTTATATGCTATGTAAGTCTCCCTAGAGGGGTTCCATCAGATGTCATTCCTGATGTCTGGAAGATTTCCCAGTAGGGATGAGTAAAATTATTATGTAAATTATTTTTTTTTTAATGAAACAGGCTGTTTGCAAGATCTGAAACATGTCTTGTGAAGCAGCTGTTTTGTTTTAAATGTTCATGAACAATCAAAAAAGTTCACTTAGCTTTAGAAGTCATTTACAGTGTGTTCTTATCTAGGGCAGTAGTCCCGACTCTCACTTGTTTGCTTTCTCCCTGTTGCTTCCCCCTGAAATCCTACCACACTACTATCCCTCTAATTAGTCTATTCACCTTCCTTCTCCTTGGCCTACTCCCCTTTGCTCTCCTTAGACCACTCTCCCTTTGTTTATGTTAGACTGGTGACTTTTGTTTCCATCTCCTCAGACTGTGTTCCTCTTCCATCATATTGGCTCAGTCTCAGTGGAGTGATCACCCCTTCTATTTCCTTGATGCATTCCTCCTGGCTTGTCTTTTGAATGCTTTTCAAAATTGTCCTCTGCTGTCCTACTAGCTGTGTAACTAGTGGTTGGAGGGTATTTGTGCAAACATTTTGTTGGGCCCCCTTTGGACTCTTTACCCCACCACAGTGTGTATCTGTTTATGTGTGGTGTTGGAGTTCCAGTGGTGCCCTTGATGCCCTGGTCTTCTATTGATCCCCTAAACAAATAAAAAATAATGAAAAAAAAAAAACCTTAATATCCACCACCACACTCACCACTACAAAAAAAAAAAAATAGTAAAGTGCCCCCCTCCCCCCTGACCTGACTGGGCCTTTATCCAGGCCACTGTGGAAAATGAAAACATGGATACGCTTTTATATGGACAATCCCAGTTTTTATTTTATGACCCTCCCATGTGCTGGGAGTGGTGCACAGAACATGCCCTGGAGTAACCTCACATCCCAGTCAATTACGGATGAGGAGAAATATGTCACTCATGTGTGATACATAACCCTTTCATCTAGCCAATAAGAAAAGCAGAAAGGATCATACAGTGTGCATGTGTGACACCTTCTCCCTTATCTATGATTGGCTGGGAGGTGAGGTTACTCCATGGCACATTCTGTACTCTGTGTAACATCACCTCCTAGCCAGTGGGAGCATGGGAAAAAAATTAACAGGGATTGGACATATAAAAGCCAATCCCTTTTTATTTTCCTCACTGTGGCCTGGTCGACAACCCAGGCAAGACTGGGGTGGGGGTGTAACTTTATTTATTTTGTAGCTACACTGTGTTGAATGTGGTGGTAGGTTTTTAGGGCTTTAATTATTTATTAACTTTATTTGTTTAGATTATTAATGTGGAAGAACAGGATGTAGAAGAAACAGCTGGGCATACAACATCAAGGAGTGTAAATGTTTTACCAAAGAGATACCATGGGTTTGACCCTTTCCTTGTTTTTCCTCTTTCTTAGGAAGGGCAGAGAAGCGGTCCTGGACCCCTTCTTGTGTAATTTTTTAGACTGCTATGAGAACCCCTTAGCATTTTTTTTAACTTGGCCAGTGTATGATTTGTTGACTTCATTCATTGGCTTTTATATTAGTTGTATGCATTATATGGGATATAGATACCCCATAAAAATGTATAATGTTGCATTTTAAATTAAAAAAAGGAGGTTGACTGTACCTCATTTTTTTCACTTAATTTGTTAAAAGAAGGGGTGAAACTTCCCTCCTTTTAATAAAAAGTAGTGTTTAACTGTCCCAGGACCTATTTTATATTTTAAAAACTCTCCATCCTGATCTGCTTAGGATGTATAGATAGAGGTGTAACATTATCCCGTACATTTTTATTTAAGGCCCTTTTGGTCTTAAAGGGATAGTAATGTTTCACAAAAAAAGCAGCTCCGATTAATCTTCATAGTATTTGGGCCATGGAGAGCGTTATTTCAATAGTGTCAGAGTTGTAGTTCAAGAGTAATTGAATTATAAAGAATCCCCCTTCTGCCCCTTTGACTGATGTAACATTACTCACCTCAGAGCATCAAAGGAAAATCTTCAGTGAGCATAAGGAAAAACCTGAAAAACCTATTAAGGGGGGCAAGGTTTTCCTTATGCTTACAATATTGTCCCTTGGTGCGACCTGTCCGGTCAAGAGACCAGATTCCACATCTGAGGGGAAGCAGCTTACACTAGGTAAAAGAGGTGGGAGGGGGATACTTTATCATGCAATTCCTCTTGAAATAACACTCTCCGTTGCCCAAATACTATGAAGATTAATCAGAGCTGTTGTTTTTGTGAAACACTATCACTTTAAATGTAACAAATGCTTAATTTTTAATAAGTTTTTCCTCTCCATTTCCAGGCTCACTGGAATGCGTTGAATATAATTTGTTCCCAGCCAATCTGTCAATATAGACCAGTGGTTCTCAACCCGTGCCCTCAGTGGCCACTAACAGGCCAAGACTTAGGAATTTTCCTGCTAGAACACAAGTGTGTTGATCAGAGGCTCATTCATATTGATTAACTTACCTGTGATCTTAAAAGTATATTTTCAAATCTTGGCCTGTTAGTAGCCACTGAGGGCACGGGTTGAGAACCACTGTTATAGAGGTTAAGATTGGGCAGAGTTAGAACTGTGGGGGTTGGTGAGGTAGTGTCAATTTATTTTTGGGCATTTATCCCCTCCAAAGCGAGGTAGTTTACAATGTATTGCACAGTAATGCATTGAAAGCTGTCTGAAGGATTCAGGGGGACTTGTGTGTGTGGATATGGTGGTTGGGTTCACAAAGGGAGACTAGGAGTTTGTGGTGGCCGCCTTTGGAGGCTGAATAGGGTTTTTTTTTCCCAGGCTAAGAAGCCCTGACCTGCTGAGCCTGGGAAGGCCTATCAGGTCAGATAAGGGAACCATTCAAAGGTGACCTGCTACAACATATTAGCAGAATGGACATTTGCTATGCTTTTTGTTACCTTTTGGTAAGTATTCCAAATTGTAAAGCAGAAGTTAGAGACACTCAACTAGGAAGAAGCCTACAGTAGAAAGTTGCAGGCTCTCTAGGAGTGGTGTCCTACCCAGAGTGTAGTCTTTTTTAGCCCACTAGTGCCTTTCACAGAGAGAAAATATCCTAAAGCATATCATACTGATCCTGCCAAAACAGCAGTCCAGCCAAAATGCCAGGCAATTCCTTTCTAAACAAGAGATGCAGCCAACCCCAGACATAAGCTGGGCCTTGTCAGTGATATATAGGTGATCTCTCTAGGCACTGTGAGCAAGGGATCCATTGCTGCATTCCACTATTACACTTGGGGTGACTAATCCCAATGATAATTTGAATATAAAGTAAGAGTCAGAGACGCTTAATTAGGAATTGAATACAATTTGCTCCCAGCCAATCAGTCAACATAGAGGTCAAGGTTGGGCACAATTAGAATAGTGAGGGATTGTGTGGTAGTGTCAATTTATTTTTGGGCATTTATCCTTCTCCAAAGGGAGGTAGTTTACAATGTATTGCACAGTAATGCATTGAAAGCTGTCTGTCATCTGAAGGGTTAAGGGAGACTTGTGTGAGTGTGGATATGGTGGTTAAGTTCACATTGGGACAATGGGGGTTTGTGGTTGCAGCCTCTGGAGGCTGAATATGTTTTATTCCCAGGATAAGAAGCCATGACCTGCTGAGCCTGGGAAGGCCTATTAGGCCAGACAAGTGAACCTTTCAAAGGTGACCTGATACAATGTATTAGCAGAATGGACATTTGTAATGCTTTTTGTTACCTTTTGGTATGTATTTCAAATTGCAAAATTCAGTAGACATACTGATTGGATTTTGCAGTCCAATTTTCCATTCTGATCCAATGGAATCTCAATCTTAATAACATTATTTTTCCAGGACTTGTTAGCACAGGTATAGTGGAACCTGTCTGCTATCTCTAAGTGTAGATGAGTAAAAAGTGAGTGCAAAAGGCTACTTTTTTCAAATATTATGCAATTATTTCTAATGCCAAAACTCAGTCAACCAATGTGGACAGTCATCACATTTAGAGTGAAGTTAAATAAAAAAGAAAATCTAATTTACAGAAGAGTAACTCTCTTCAGAATTGCACCTTGCAGCACATTTGGGCCGAAAAACACTCACTCTTGGTTTGATGCCTGATTTCTGAAACAGTAAGAATGACACCTCATATAACCTTGAGAGACGTGTCTCAGAACACCTATTAACTTACAGAGCAACATCCTAATGCTTTTCTGTAAACTCATTTTTTTCAATGCATGAGAAAATAGAATGTACTAGCAGTAAATTGTTGATTTCCCCTTGGATACTTAAAATTATAAAATATATTTTAGCACATTCTCCAAGTCATTATCATCATTAATCTAGTTCTCAGGTGCTGTGTTAAGAAAGAGTTCACATTGAAATTTGAAAGAACTACCTAATTAGAGGAGACAGAAACATTCAGACTTTATTAGTTTGGACTATACTGTGGGGCTGGTGAAAAATAATGAATTGGTTTTTCAAATCAATTCCACATGAAAAAGAAGAGTAGTGCATTGAGGGACTTTCACTGCTTGCCAGCATTAATGGCACCTTGATTAACACCAGACTCACTGGAAAGAGAACCAGGCTGCTCCTTCTCTATGTACATACTGACTCTGTGACTTATCACTTTATATTTTTAAATTGGTCTTTGCAGCAGCAACTGATATATCAGCACACAAGTCATTATTAAATGGTTCATTATCCCAGTAATATGACTCACTCTTACCCAGGAAAACCCAAGAAATTGAGGGAGACATAGAAATATTCTGCTTTGACATGATATATGAACTGGTCGACACAGTTCAATTGGGTGTAGAGGTCGATGAGATTCTTCAGTTTATGGTAATTTTTCTCCTACAGCCTACAACCCCTGATTAGAAATAACATATCTGTAATCCATAATGCCTAATAAGCAGTGTGGTTATAAATGTTATTTCAAACTTATTCTTTATTTTTCATTTGCACATATCTGTACTTAACCCCTTAATGACTGGCTGATGCAGCGCATGGTAAGCTGGCAAGCACAGGGCACTTTTTTTTTCTCCAATGGATTCCTGGGTCATGTTGTGGTGTGTAGCTGCCCTGCAAACCAGGAAATCCATGATGTGCCAGGTCCATCACTGGTCTTTAAGGGCTGGATCAGGTGTGATGGTTCTGGCACATCAAGGGTCCTTAAGGGGTTACCCTCTTTCGTTTGCCCTTATATTCTTGGATAGTGAACTGTTGTGCTAGTTGTTTTTTGTTCTTTTCTTAAAGGGATAGTAATACTTTGTTTTATCATTATTTTATTTTTTAGGCATTAAAAAAACATGAAGAACGATATAAGTCCTATCTCTCAAACCTTTATGGTTTGAGAGATATTCACAATCAAAGTTTCCCCCACCCGCCACTTTTACTAGTGTAAGCCATCTCTTCTCAGATGTGGAATCTGGTTGTAAGACCAGGCAGATAACAGAAGGGGACAATCTTCTTCCTATGAGACAAGTTTTTCAGGTTTTCCCTTATCTTAATTGAAGATTGTCTCTCTCTGCAGTCTACCTGGGCACCTCCCTTCTGATCTGGCTGAGCAGTGTTACATCAGTAAAAGGGGTGGGAGGGGCATACTTTGTCATTGAATTACTCTTGAACTACAACTCTGACAGAATTGAAATAACACTCCAAAGTCCAAATACTATGATGATTAATTAGAGCTGCTTATATTATGAAACATTACTATCCCTTTAAATACCTTACAGATATCATCTTTTGTGGTTCCATTTCCTCTCTCACAAAAAGATCATTAAGTCATTATGGAGTTTTGAATTAAAACATGTAATATAAACTTTATCACATTTCTCCTTAGTTTACCATAGTTTTGCAGAATATTATGAGGCAGGGACTTTGCCTCCTGATCGAAGACATGTTCTGAAATTTAGCAGAATTTTCACCTTGAAAACAAAGAGTAAAAATATATAGACACGCATAATCTGTTAAAGCCTATTCCACATTGGCAACTGTGCTGCTGCTGCTGCTACAACCATTGTAATGCACTAAAATATGATGCGTTGTCCCCTACAACACTGTTCAAATGGAGTCGACAAGTAGATAATCCAATGCTAATGGGAGATTAGAAAACAGCATGGTCCCATTCCAGCTGTGATGTCCATGTGGTGGTTTGTAGGGGGGAGTGCAGTGCACGGGGCACTGAAAATACCAGTGGAGGTGTTGCTGTGTTGGCATTGCCCATATGAACAAGGCTTAACAATTGGCTAGATTCAATTGTGTTTTATCTCTTCAGCATCTCTGAGACAAAACATTTATAATCTGCAATAGAATTCAGCACTGAGACAGATGTATTAAGGAAAAGTAATACAATTCTGGAGCAAACAAGCTGCACCAAAAGGAAAAACTAAAATGTCCCCAACATTACATTGATTTAAAAGGGGCTTTTAACCCCTTGAAAGTCCCCATCACATTTAGTTGTTTTTGTGGCACGCTTGATTTACTCCAGAGTAACACCCCGTTTCCTTACTACATCGACTTACCAATGTGCCATATATGGAAAGACAAAGTGGAAGAATTCTGGGGCAAACAGCTGCCCTATAGGGAATACCTAAAATCCCCATTGATTTAAATGAGGATTTTAACCTCTCGAATGCTAGCGAAGTCTCCATGCATTGATTCACATTGCATAGGAGTCCTCCTTTCCAACCAAGTGGTTGCAATCACAATTTTTCTCAATATACATTTTTGGAATTTTTATTTCTTTCCTATGGTGCAGTTGGTTTGCTCCGAATTTCTCCACTTTTGAATACATTGCCCGTATATATGTGTACTTCAAAGAGCTCATATTTTTTAAAGGGATAGTGATACTTAAAATGTAAAAAAAAATATGTTGTAGGGTTTGTCCCCCTGAGTAATTACAGCTCAAAGTTGAATTTTTTTAGGTGCAATATTACAATCGCCTGAAATTGCACGGTGGGGCTGTTGCTACACCATCCTATGGAGATTTATGGTCTATGGAACAGAGCTGTCCATAGGATGGTGTAACAACAATGCCACTGTACAATTTCAGGCGATTGTAATATTGCACCTAAAAAAATTCAACTTTGAGCTGTAATACCTTTTGAATAAAACATCTTTCAGCAGTGAGAGTACCTTTTTTTAGTCAGGGGGATAAACACTACATTATATATTTTTTTACATATTAAATATTACTATCCCTTTAAGTAGAAAACCTGTGAAAATAAGCTAGAAGTAAACAGCATACAAATCACAAATTCTAATGAATGGTGAAAGTTTTGACAATGTGCTTTGCTATATATATATCTATTTTTACGAGGTGGGTTTTGTTTTTTTCTTTTCTTCAGTAGAATTGTGGATGCTCAATCAGATAGACAATGAGCAATTTGCATTGCAGATTACCTTAATGTTGAAGTAACAATCTTTAATGGGGAACCATGGTAACTGTTGCTTGAAAACCTGATGCATTGTGCGGTATCTATTAGTATAATGTGAAAAGAATACTATGCTTACAGCATCGAAAATAGCTTACTTAAATGTTGTTATCTCCGTATGGACACATTATTTGTCTCAACAATGCAGTCAAAGACTAAAGTGGGAATTTTCTGTAATGCAGACAATGTATTGTCTCAGCTATATTTGGCATAATAGGTAGTTTGCAATGCTGATACTGCGTTTACTGCACTCATTGAAGTAACTTGTATTCTCATATATTTCCATTTAGGAACATTTCCCACCATAAGATTATCTCAATTAAATGCTGGAATCAGTTTTCTTTTTTATTAATATTTCTATTAACAGAGGCAGCCTCCGAGTACAAACAGAAAGGAAGTCAACAAAAGGGAACATTACATCTGATAGAAACAGCATTATAGACAACGTAGCAATTAGCTACATAGCAGGTAAACAGAAGACAGGCATTGTGGTTAATTAAGTAATATAAGTATCTATATATATAATAATAAATCAAGGGCGGAGGGCGGCTTGTCCACCTGTAGCACAATGAGGCGGCTGCCCTCTCCCCTGTGACAATGGAATGTGTATTCCTCCCCTGCTGGGCTGGGGAGGTCAGCCCCTAGACAATGGGGGCTGGCCGCTCCAGCCCAGGGGGGGTTAAATTAGATCTGCATACCTGGGAACTTTTCATGAAGGGTGACCTGGAGGGTAACCCTGTCAGTGCTGAAAATGACACGATTTGTGTCATAAAAGGGGTGGGGCTTAGTCACAGGGGCGGGACAACCCCCCCTGCAAAATGAAGGTAAGAGGGTGGGGAGTGGGAGGAACCGGGTAGGATGGAGCACAAGTGGGCAGAGTTTCTACTTAAACTCTGCCCACCCGGTGATTCACACATTGCCCCTGAGACCCGGTAATTCAGTTTGAAATACGGAGTCTCCGGGGCTAAACCGGAGAGTTCACAGGTATGTAGATCTGGGAGAGGTGAGGTGTTATCACCTCATCTCCCCCATGTAATGGTGTGAGAAGGGCCGGGGGATATGTCCTTAAAAAGGAGGCCAATGTTACCTTAGTTATTAACTAATTTTGATTTTATCTTACAGGTCATGGAGCAACGCCACAGAGTCAGCCGTCCCCTCCAGTTTCGGGATCAGGAAGGCAGCATGCCGGTGCAGCAGGAGAAGCAGAGAAGAATAAAGAAGGGAGCGCGCCATCAGCCAAAGCTAAGTGCTCTAAATGATCAATTTGCATTGACTTCTCCTCTCCCCGTCATCGGCTCTTATTCCCCCGGTTCACCGGGCTTTGTTCCCCCATCTCCTTCCCTCCCTGCCATGGCCTTGCTTCCCTTTCACTCCCCTGCTCCCCCGATCCAGGCAACGGCTGCGGAGGCTTCCACTGAAGCCGCCACCGCCTTGGATCTGTCCGGGTCTAGGAGATCTCATGGAGCCAACGTTGGCTCTCGCAAGATCTCAGGGACCAATGATTGTCTCGGAGCCAGCACATCATCATGACGCTGGCAGCCGGGAAGCGGCCATGTTTGTCCAGGGCAGCCACGCGGGTCAGAGGTCTGTAGTAGTGTGAAGGGAGGGACTCACTAGACACCAGGGTGGTTATCCCAGAGGGTGTGGGGGAGTTGGGCAGTCAGGGCGCCCGGCCCTCCTTAGTTCAATGGTTCCTTCACTCCTGCCCCCAGTCAGAAGGGAGATGCCAGAAAGGGGGTTAGAGGGGTCTGGAGGAACACATATGTTGGGAGGGGGCCCCAGGGATTCTCTGCCCAGGCCCACCGAAGTTAGGCAGGTTGGAGGAATCCAGACTGAGCCCTCTAGCCAGCAAGATTATCAGGTAGTGGGGGGGGTGAGGACCCTTGTATTCCTTTCCATATTCCCAAGGAGTGGCGCTGGGGGGTGGTCTGCGACGGAACACCGGTCCTTTGTCCACCACAGGGGTCTTTTCTTCGGGGGGTTAGAGGGATGGCGTCCTTGGAAGGGGGGGGCGGGGAGGAAAGTCTTGACGGGGTTGTTGCACACAATGTTGAAAATGCACATACAGCGCAAGATGCTTACAATATCTCTGTTCCAGATGACGCTGGTAACATAGAGGCGGAAACAGCTAAAGCAGGAAAACGGAGGAAGAAGGGCAACGCAAGGAAGGTGAACCGGTGGAACGCCATGAGTGGGGAGGGCTCCAGTGACGGCACATCAGCCTCAGAGGAGGATGACACAAGAGAGGGCAGGCGAATGTCGCAGAAAAAGAGAGGGAGGAGGCAAAGTTCCACAGAGGCGTCATCTTCCAGTGAGTCATCCACCTCTGAGTCAGGGTCAGACACAGACGTGTCTACCTCTGACTCAGAAAAGGGCAAAATATTACATGTTGTAAAGAAATATTGCAAAAATGTTCATAAAGTGAAGGAGAGGAGGGAGCGGGCATATAAGGGGGAAAAAGGGCATAGGAGGTGTAGAAGAAGGGAGGATTCTGATGACAAATGGGCAGCAAAGTGTCTTATTTCAGCACCATATGCACACTTGGGGTCAAGGTTGCGCAAGCGTATTAAGGAGGGTAAATTTGTGGACATGTTTGATCTGTCAAGGGAGGCGGTAGAGGCAAAAGAGGAGGACCGCAAGGGTGAAAAGAGTGGGGGTTTGGCAAAGAACAGGACACTGGCTCACTGGATTGAGGGTTTTCTGGTCTTTGCCAACTTCTATAGAGACCAATTCCCTGAGCAGAGCATAAATGTTTTCAGGTACATGAACTTGATAGTGCACACACACAGGAGGTATGGGGGATCAGCGTGGGCCGACTACGATAGGGCATTTAGGAAAAAATTGTCAAAGAGCAGGCATCTTACATTTGGGTACAGAGACATGGACATTTGGGTGGATTTGGTCACACATGAGAGAGGGTATCCCCAGTATAAGAATATCTTAGCAGCAAAGTCAGGGGAACATCAGGAGTTCAGAAGGGTCCCTGCTTTGCTTTCAAAGACAAGAGGTGTCAGAGGGGCTTTGCCTGTAGATTTAAGCATTGCTGCTCACTCTGTGGCAGAGCACACCCTGCCACAGACTGTAGCAAGCAGAAGGCTTTACCAAACAAAAACAGTTCCTTTTGGGGGGGTGATGCAAAAGGCCCCTCCCCCCATCAGGCTCAGCTGCCTAAGTAGGCTGACAGGGAAGTACCCGGATAAGGTTAATGGCCAGTTTTTGTTAAATGGTTTTAAGTATGGGTTTCCTATCCCCGTTGGGAAGGACTTGTTGCCAGGAAGGGTGGTGAGAAACTTGCTGTCAGCATATGAGCTACCGCAAGTGGTTTCAGATAAAATATTGAAAGAAGTTAGGGCGGGCAGGATAGAAGGGCCCTTCAGAGCAGCGCTATTACCCCAGCTTTTCATCTCACCCATGGGGGTGGTACCAAAGAAAGAGGAGGGAAAGTTTAGGCTGATTCAGCATTTGTCTTATCCTGAGGTGGCTTCGATCAATGATGCCATTGACAAAGAGATATGCAGCGTTAATTATCAGTCATTTGATATGGCATTGGCGTTAGTAAAGGCATCAGGCCCAGGGTACCTCATGGCTAAGATAGATGTTGAGTCAGCATTTCGTTTGTTGCCAATACACCCCAATAGCTTTAGATTCATGGGGTTGAAGTGGGGAGGTCAGTTTTATGTGGACAAATGCTTGCCTATGGGATGTGCGATATCTTGCGCCTACTTTGAAGTTTTTAGTACATTTCTCCATTGGACGGTGGCAGACAGAGCAGGCGTAGGGGGCATCGCTCATTACCTAGATGATTTTCTGTTCATCGGTCTCCCTAGTTCCCCCATTTGTGGTAAATTGCTAAAAACAGCCGCAATGGTTTTTGGAGAGCTGGGGGTGCCAATAGCGCAGGAGAAGACATTGGGCCCAGTCACCTGTTTAGCCTTCTTGGGGATTGAGATTGATACTATTGCCCAGGAAGTATGGCTGCCTAGGGAGAAGGTAGAAAGGGCTAGGGAACTTGTAGCAGGGCTGCATGGTAGGAGTAAGGTCACACTCAGGGAATTGCAGTCTGTACTTGGGCTGCTGAACTTTGCCTGTAGGGTTATCGCAATGGGCAGGGGTTAAGAAGCAGCAGTTTAAAATAAGGTTGTCTAAGCAGTTACAGGAAGATTTGAGGGTATGGGACCAGTTTCTGAGCAATTTCAATGGAACTAGGATATGGGTTGCTAGAGGGCAGTCCAATCAAGAGATAGAGCTGTTCACGGACGCAGCAGGCGGCATAGGCTTTGGAGCATACTTAAAGGGCAAGTGGTGCGCAGGCAGGTGGCCGGGGGCCTAGGAGCAAAAGGGGCTCACAAAAAACTTGGCCTTTCTAGAACTTTTTCCAATCTTTGTGGCATTAGAACTGTGGCATGAGGAGTTTGCAAATAGGGCAGTGGTGTTTTGGTTGGATAACATGAGCATGGTTTATGCCATCAATTTGCTGACTTCCTCATCCCCACCGGTGTTGGGTTTACTTAGGCGAGTGGTATTGTTATGCATGCAGCACAATATCTTGTTTAAAGCTAAACATGTCCCAGGGGTAGACAACAGAATTGTGGATGCTCTGTCTAGGGAAAGGTGGGATGACTTTTTTAAGTTGGCACCATATGTACAACCTAATGGTATTGTATGTCCATCTACACTCTGGCAGCTGGCATCCACCTACTACACCAGCTGGTGCAGCAATCAGTGGCTCCAAGGACATGGGCAGCTTATGCCAATGCGTGAGTTTATTCAAATAACAGAGGTTAGCCAGCTAGATCCCAAGGTACAAATGTTTACATTTTTGGTGTCCTTAAAAGAACAGGGATTGTCTAAGAGTTCCGTGACTGCAAAAATGGAGGGCATATCGTTTTATTTTAAAAAATTGGAGAGGGAGGATCTGGCCTCCAAGTTTGCAGTCAGGCGAATTATAAAAGGTTGGGAGAAGCAGGGTCACATACAGAAGGACAGGAGGAGACCAGTGGACAGGGCTAGGTTGGAGTCCCTCATAAACATATTGCCGCAGGTATGCACCGATCAATTTGAGACATGGTTATTTACAACGGTCTTTGCCATGACGTTTCATGGGGCATTCAGAATTGGGGAACTGGTAGCACCTTCCAAAGCTCAAGGGCAGGCAGGGCTACAGAACCGTCAGGTTGAATGTGAAGCAGGGGTGGTCAGGTGCTGGCAGTCCAGGTCAAAAACAGATCAGGAGGGGAGAGGTCAATGGGTGTTATTGAGGGCCACGGGCGGGGTGGATTGTCCATTACAAGCAGTGGTGAACTACAGGTCAGTCAGGCCCCATGTAGGGGGAGCCTTTTTAAGACGTGCAGACGGTTCCGCATTATCGGGTTTTCAATTTAAAGCTGTGTTTAACAGAACACTGGCGAACTTGGGTTTGGACCCCAGGGCATATGGCTTGCACTCTTTTAGGATTGGGGTGGCAACAGAAGCTGCCATAAGGGGTCGGTCAGTGGAGGAGATTAAGTGTGGGGAGATGGCGCTCTGGGGCCTACAAACGTTATGTTAGGCCATAAAAAAAAAAAAAGTTGGTGTAGGAAATTATTTAAACAGCGATTTGTTGTACTAACACTTAGGAGTTGGAGTGTACTAATCAGAATGGTTGTTGTGTTTCAGGTCCAGTCAAACACTCCTTCATATATTGGGTGGAAAGGCACGCTTCTACCAGACACAGTGGGGGACAGATGGGGCTGCCGCACGACAGATTTAGACTGAGGTGGCTGGGAAAATGCGACCTTCAATGGACTGAGATGGCTGGTAGGCTTGAGCAGGCAAGAACCAGGTGGGGAGAGCCGGACATTATTGTACTGCACGGAGGAAGGAATGATCTTACCTCCAAAAAATCAATGCAGCTGATTCAGGACATTCAGCAAATGTGCAGAGCATTGTGGTCTCTCTCTCCCCAGGTGGTAATTGCGTGGTCTGAAATTGTTCAGAGGGTTAAGTGGAGAGGGGCAGTTTCTATCAAGGCCATTGAGAAGTCCAGAAAAAAAGGTCAATCGCGCAGTCAGGAAGTTTGTTTTCTCTCGCGGTGGCTACGTTATTAGCCATAAGGAATTGGTGGCGTCTGACACCAATCTTTATAGGGCAGACAGGGTCCATTTGTCCCTTACAGGCATGGATAGGTTTAATTTGGCCATAGCATTAGGACTATCCCAGATATTGGAGGAACGGTTTAGTGGGGTAAAGAGGTCCAAGTAATTTCCCTCTTTTTGGGTGGCGAAATGTGTCTCTCCTGGGCACTGTGTCGGTGGGGCATACCTGAAGGTTACGTTTAAGTCAGGACACCGGTTGTGCCACTGGTGTGGCCTGAGGGGAAAAGGTTTTGCCAAGTACCAACACCAAGGGCACGAAGTGGTGAGCTGCCGCGGGAAGGTGGGGAGGTGAGGCTAAAAATGCGTGCAAGGCCGATCCCATGCCAGGACACCAGGGTCCAGGAGCTCCACATTATGAGGTTGGGTTCAAGGGTTTAAATAGTTAACTAGGCCTTAAATAAACCGTGACCTCCATTTATCCCACAATTTCTGTGTCGTGTCTTTATGTTCATTAAAGTGTAAAAAGTTTTAGTTAGGCAGGATGTTGGTGTGTGTAGGGGATCATTGTTGTGGTTTTGTCAGGGGGAGGAAACAGGACTTGGAAACGGGGGTAGGGCATGCCCGCCTCAATAAATACACAACTCCAATGGGTTCATTTTGTCTAGGCAATATTTACATAGAAAGCTATATTATACGGAGATTTACATTCATAAGAGTGCAATTCCTTCAAACTATATTAGGAAAACTATTTCCCTTATTCTACCCCTTATTGCACTAAATTACCCATAGAATTACCCAATGTTACCTTGAGATGTTCAGCAAAATTTGGATTCCAGACCAGCATACCATTAACAAACAGAAGTAGGGATAGGCAGGAAATGGGGGAGGGGGAGAAGACACAGGAGGAGGCTGGATCAACCAACAACACAGGATAAGAAAGAACAAAATCAGAGCAGCTGTGTGCTCTATGCCATTACCTACGTCCTAGCCACACCCCTTCTTTCCTATTGGCTAAAGGCTATGATGTCACAAAACCCACCCCTATCCATTTTCTAGTATGTGGACAGATCACAACATTCCACCACTTTTACTCGTCCTATGTTGCCCAGTTCCCAAGTATCTTCCCCCAGGGCAGGGAAACCCAGCGGGTGCAAAAAACCTTTTTGAGGTAAAAACCACCCATGACATGATATTCGCTGCAAACTTTCTATGTTGGATACTTATTCTAACATCCGTCGATAATTGCACACTTCTGTACAAAATATACACATATTTACAAGATTGTATGTTAATTTCTTTGCTAAAAGGTCTGTACAGGACTGTGACCATGGTAGATTCCCTGCAATTGAGGCCTAGGATATTCATTGAACTCCACATCCCAGTCATGTTGCAACTATCTCCAGAAGTGGTTCCTTGTATTCCCAGTTCCATTGGTTTTGGGCCGCTATTGAGGTTGTTCCAGACATCTTAAAGTAAGTGAACAAAAATTAAAGTCCCACCATACTGGAATATTTGAAAAACATGTCAATACAACTCTTTAGGAATGTGATTCAACTATACTTTATGGATCTCTCATCAGATCCTTACCATGCTATATGTTAAAAAAACCTTCCTCCCACAAACCAATACACTTATTTGAGCATGCCAGAGCATGTCATTCTCTCCCTTAATTTAAAATGATGTTGCCCACTTACTATCTGTTATAACTGCCCCATACAAGATCACCCATTCCCAGGTCTGTCATGATTTTAATGGTACTCTGAACATAGTCCTTCCCCCCTCTTTCTCTATTTTACCCTGTGTACACATATACATACACATAATGCTTGCTCTCTATGAACATGCATCATATGTAACATTTCCTTCCTTTGCCATTGTGATACAATGTATACTTAGTCCTGTGAGGAAGTTCCACCATTGTCCTTCAAAGAGTTCCACCTCTATAATGCTGTTAGAGAGAGAGCGAGATAGAGAGAGAGAGGAATAAGAGAAAGCAAAGAAACAACAGATGAGAAAGAAAGAAAAAAATTATAGAGAAAGAGAGAAACAAAAGCAGAGAGAGAGCGAAATAAAATAAAATAAAATCCTGAATGGAAATCCTGTCTCTGTCTGCTTTTCAACTATTTTCAATCCTGCTTGTCTCCTAGAAAAATGAGAAAGAATAAAATGTTAGTATCACCCCCCCCCCCCCGGAACCCACACATTACCTCCCTGGGATATGTGGCCTTATTGTGAGTCAAACTGCAAAGTTTATACCCACAAGAGTGTTCAGCATCCATCCCTGTACACACATATGTGACAAAAAAAAATAAATAAAAAGTCAATACCCCCCCGGAACCCACACATTACCTCCCTGGGATATGTGGGCTTATTGTGAGTTAAACTGCAAAGTTCGCACCCACAACAGTGTCCATCACTCATCCCTGTACACACATGCACACCCACATAACTTTTATGTTCCCCCCAATTCATAAAAACAACACAATTTTATGATACAGACAAAACATCCAACTGCAATATTACTGCACCCTCCCCTCACTATAACATTATGGGTATGTGCAACAACAGAGACAGAAAGGGAAAAATTATTATACTTTAAGTTTTCTCTGAGACCACTGTCAAGTCACCCTGCTTAAGGTGGCATAATTCTGCCTCAAGCCTGATAACTTAGTAACATAGTAACATAGTAGTAACATAGTAACATAGTAAATTAGGTTGAAAAAAGACACAAGTCCATCAAGTTCAACCTTCGCCTCATACCTCAGTAACTGAGAATTTTATAGCTTTCCTGCTACCAATTAAATTAGTCTTTATCAGACCTTCCTGATCAGCCTACTGATAAACAGTATAACTCTGTATGTTCCCTTTTGAAAGAAATGTATCTAATCTTCTCTTAAATGTATCCATTGTATCTGCCATAACTACCTCCCTGGGCAATGAATTCCACAATCTGACAGACCTTACCGTAAAAAAACCCTTCCTCTGCTGAAGTTTAAACCTCCTTTCCTCTAATCTCAAGGGGTGTCCCCTGGTCACCTGATCAGGCCTTGGAATAAATAGCTCACTGCAGAGATCCTTGTATTGACCTCTCATATACTTGTACAATGTGATAAGGTCTCCTCTTAGTCGTCTTTTCTCTAGAGTAAATAAACCAAGTTTGTTTAGTCGTTCCTCATATGTCAAGTCCTCCATTCCCTTAATTAATTTTGTTGCTCTCCGCTGTACCCTCTCTAGTTCTAGTATATCCTTTTTCAGAACCGCTGCCCAAAATTGCACTGCATACTCAAGGTGAGGTCTTACCAATGATTTGTATAATGGCAAAATAATGTTATCCACTCTTGCTTCAATACCTCTTTTTATGCAAGACAGGACTTTGCCTTTGCTACTGCTGTTTGACACTGGTCACTGTTTCCAAGTTTGTAGTTGACAAGGATACCCAGGTCTTTTTCTAGCAACGAGTCACCTAAAATTATTCCATTAAGTTTATAAGTAGCCTTGGGATTGTTTCCTCCCAAATGCATAACTTTACACTTCCCCACATTAAACTTTATATTCCATATGTTTGCCCAATCTGACATTGTATGTAAGTCCCTCTGTAGAGAGAAAATATCATGTTCTGAATTAATGACTTTGCATAATTTAGTATCATCTGCAAATATTGATATTTTGCTTTCTATATCTATTTCCAGGTCATTTATAAACATGTTAAAAAGCAGCGGACCCAATACTGAACCCTGAGGTACTCCACTCTCCACTTTAACTGTACTGGAGAATTTTCCATTTACAACCACACACTCTTCCCTATCCTTCAGCCAGTTTTGTATCCAATTGCAAAGGTTATCTCCTAGCCCCAATTTCCTTATTTTATACACCAGCCTTCTGTGTGGTACTGTATCAAATGCCTTTGCAAAGTCTAGATATACTACATCTACTGCCTTGCCATTGTCAAGGTTGCTGCTTACCTCCTCAAGAGATCACATTCAATTTTTATTTCAGTGTAATCTCTTTCTAGATTCTCGTGTTCTCTTTTCAGAGAAGAAAATGGTCTCCATGTCCCAAAATTGTCTTTCACACCTCTATTATTATTTCCCTCAATGTTTGCTCCTTCTTTTCCTGACCAATGTTCCTTTGCTGTGCCTCCCCCAAAAATCCTTCATCTCTTATCCTCCAGTGTTTGCTATCTCTGTTTTGCTGTGGTGCATTCCATCTCCGCTTAAGGGGCCTTACTGATGAGATTGCGCATACCCATTCAGTATATGAGTGGTCAAGCCACCACTTATCTGCTCTCAGTAACAAGAGTACTAAATCTGTGTGGGTTGGATCAAACAACTTCACAA
This sequence comes from Rhinophrynus dorsalis, assembly GCA_037306005.1. Taxonomy (NCBI): domain Eukaryota; kingdom Metazoa; phylum Chordata; class Amphibia; order Anura; family Rhinophrynidae; genus Rhinophrynus; species Rhinophrynus dorsalis. Next base: position 294,311,536 of record CM074722.1, on the reverse strand, counting down.
ATTCCTGACATTGCCTAAGAAGAGTGCTGTGGCTGATGCAGGGTGCACCAGAACAAAACCATTTGTCCCACCCCATTAGGTCCCTCTGTTGGCATCATGGTAATCTGACTTACCTCTTTTTCTATATTGTTTATATAAAATTGAGTCGCTGTTATTCTTCCTGCCTGAGCAGACACACTTACATTGAAACCTGCTAGCCATAGGAACCAGAGCCTGTTCTAACAGCTCACTACACTCCTCCAAGTGGAGCCCTGCATTTTTAGCTCTTTCAACCCCTCTCTGGAACTGGCGGGTAAATTCATTAAACTTAGAAGTTGGCATAGCACCCCACCCTTTTTGGAAGTTGTCCTTGTCCCCCATGGACATGGGACGCATCTGCATGGTAAACCCTGTGGACATCTGTCTTGTGTTAAATATTTCAGACACTATCACTGGTGCTTTGGTAAGGGGCTTTGGTAAGCTTTGGTAGGGTGCAGTAAGACACAGTGAGGTCTTTCCCTGGTCCACTGTCAGCTGTTGTGGCTTCTCTTCCAACCATAATGAATCTAGTGCTGGATACCATTTTGGAATATCCTTCACTTGCTTATCTTCCTCCTCTAATTTATCTTTTTCTTTATAGCCCATAATTATATCCTGGAGATCTGCAACCTTAGCTACATACACATCCCTCTGTTCTTCCATCTCTATCAACTCAGTTTTTAAGTTGCCAACCATAGTGGTTGTTCCCAGGGTAGCTGACTTTAGAAAATCACTATACTGATGAGCTTCAGATTACTTCTCTGTTAAATGTACATTAATACCCTTCAACTCTTGGACAATATCCCCTAAACCACCAATTGCTTCAACAACTGCCTGTACCACCATGGCTTTTCACTTATTTGCATTATATTCCTTACTAGTTACCGCTTGTGTCAGAACATTCATAAAACACTCAAATCTGCCATATTTTAGGTCTATGGGATCAGGTAGTACATATGGGCCATTATGTCTAAAGATATCATCCCTGAAATAATCACGCACTTCAGTAGAGAAATAGTTTGCTCCTGGAAATGACATCTTAAACCCTGTGATATTTCCTACAGTGTTTGTTAATAAAATAATATACTTTTACCAAGCAACTAGGGATGGGCAAAAATTGCCGCTGTGATATCACGAGAAAGTTTTGCATTTTTCGCCCATTGGCCAAAATTTTTTGTATATTTTCAATGGCTAGAAAGTTTCCACCCATTGATTTACATTGTTTTCACACTTCCACTATAAAAACATGATGTTTTCGCTGAAGGCAGACACAGTAGAATCAGATACAGAGTGAGATAGACGTGTTGCGATGTTCTCTTGTAATATTTTGCAAAACGTGAGGCAGGAGAGGCTCATAGTGACTGCTATCACTATGAGCAGGGTAAAAAATAATCAATGGAGGAGCTGGAAGGACCCTTATGTGTCCATTGAGGAGGCAGAGAAAGAAGTAACTAACAGTACTGAACCAATGCTGTCCAGCCCTTCTAAATCACCCCAAGGGATCTTGGGGAATTTAATGGGTAGGGAGGAAGAAAAGGGTAGTACTAGTGAGAACAGGACAGGTCAGGTGTCTGTGCCTGCTGCAAGACGTGCTGCCACTGCTACCAGTGCCACCATTGCTGTACTTTCAGCCACTAGTGTTGTACCTGCTGCCAGACATTCTGCCCCTGCTTCCACTAGTGCTGAACCTGCTGCTAGTTCTGAACCTACTGCCACCAATACTTTTCCTGTTGCTAGTGTTTCTTGTAATACTCGGGGTGAAAGAGAAAATTTTGCCAGGTGACCCTCTGTCAGGGGACCCTCTGTCTCATCACCTCCTCCTAGCAAGTGATGCGGGACTAGGACAGGTTCCACTTGCCAGCGACAGCAATACTCCTGGTCCTAGTTGCAGTGCTAAATCTGAGGCAGTAGCAGCAACAGCAGCAACATTATCCTCTGCCACAGAAAGTGAAGGGGAATGTGGAGGACAAGAAGAAAGAGGCCATTTTTTCCACCTCTTCCCTATCCCTCCCCCAAGAAGTCATGGGTGTGGGACTATTATTCTCTCCGCAGGCACAGTGCAGTCATCATCAACAGCTGTACAGTGCAAAATTTGTGACAAGTTAGCAAAAAGGGGAAAGGAGGGAACACACCTTGGCACAACATCCCTGATAACACACCTGGAACACAGACACCATGACATTTATGTCAAACATGTTAAAGCCAAACACCCATTACAGAAATCTAGCACCGCTGTTACTGTACCCCTGGCTCTCCAGAAAGGTGGAGATCAAAGAGGAGGAAGAATAAAGAAACCCAGACAGACACTGGAAGTTCCATGATGAGTGAAACAACTAGCTCACCATCAATATCACCTTCTTGCGCTAGGGTAACAAGTACATCTCCTGCCAATCCACCTCATTCATTGTTACTTTCCCCACCAAATGATAGCCACTCTGTTAATGTTAGGATATGGCAGCTCATCTCTACCCATTGTACACTGTGTGTTGCACTGACCACACGTGCTAGTGTGGTGGAGGAGAATCGATACCAGGTCATCAGGTGGCATCTGAGGAGATTCCATCTCGCAGAATATACTAGGATTCTGGCAGGGAGGGTTCATCATTACTATGAAACTGTCAGCAAGTTGTCATGTGTCCTTAGTGGGTCTGGAAAAGGGGTACAGTGACAGCGGCAGTGCTTGGTTTCGGGTGTCATGGTGTTTGGATACAGTTGTGCCCCCAAATGTTATTTACCACACACACACACACACACACACACACACACACACACACACACACAGTGCACATTGCAGCTGCTAATGGAAGCCACAGTTCCTGTTCTCAAGGGGCAAAAATATATTCTAATAACAACGCACCCATGATTTTGGTGGATGGGCCAGGTTGAGAAGATTTAATGGACAACTTCTTCTTTTTTCCACATATACTGGGGGCTACTTATTCTGCTGCTACTGCCTCAGACGCATCACTGGAGCCAGTTGTGGCAAGTGGAACCTTCATCAACCATCTTCCATGTTATTGCTATTGTTGATCCCATTCCCTTTCAGCTGCCTTATCATCCTGCTGCTTAAACAACTCAGCAGCAGAGGAACGAACAGCAGTTGCAACTCAGGACTCAGGAGGACATTTGACAGTGGCCACTGGCCAACATGACCTGCTGGCATTAGGCCAGTAGGGCATTTTTATTTTTTTCTCAGGGCTTGTGTTTTAAAATAAATAAATAAATAAATAAAAACTAGTCCTACAAAAAAAATTAACACTTTTTGGGGGTTGTTTCTAACACGTCTAAGTCCTACAAATCAATGTTTCCTTAGGGCTTGTACCAAACAAGCTTAAAGGGATAGTAATACTTAAAATGTAAAAAAAAAAATATGTTGTAGGGTTTATCCCCCTGAGTAAAACAAGAGTACTCTCACTGCTGAAAGGTGTTTTATTCAAAAGTTATTAATTTTCAAAGTTGAATTTTTTAGGTGCAATATCACAGTGGCCTGAAATTGTACAGTGGCGCTGTTTCTACACGATCCTATGGACAGCTCTGGTCAATTGACCATAAATCTCCATAGGATGGTGTAGCAACAGCTCCACTGTACAATTTCAGGCCACTGTGATATTGCACCTAAAAAATTCAACTTTTGAATGAAACACCTTTCAGCAGTGAGAGTACTCTTGTTTTACTCAGGGGGATAAACCCTACAACATATTTTTTTTTACATTTTAAGTATTGCTATCCCTTTAAGTCCTACAAATCAATGTTTTTTTAGGGCTAGTGACAAACAAGCTTAAGTCCTACAAACCAATGCTTCTTCAGGGCTTGTTCCCCTAATAAGTCTAAGTCCTATAAATCAATGTTTCCTCAGGGCTTGGACCTCTAACAACAAATCTAACAAAACATCCTCTACAAAATACTCTATCAAGTCAAGTATCAGTCCACCCCAGTGGCAGCTTATGTCAGGGGGTTCCTGTCTCTATCACTTTATATACAAATGTCTTATTTTATTTTATTGTTTGATTTATTATTAACTGTCCCCCCAATAGCAGTCAAGAAACTCCCCCAAAACAAATTCTTTGTTCAAATGATTCATTCATTCACCAACACAGGCACCCTCCTCATACCCCTTTATACCATGTTGTATGATTTCCATTTTATTTTATTATATTTAGGATTTTTTTTTTATTAAGTGCCCCCCCAATCCCAGTAAACAAATCCCCCAAAAACCATCCCCTGTTCAACTGATTCTTTCCCCACACCCACCAACACAGGCACCCTCATGACCCCTTTTATACTATGCCTTTGTGAAATGAAATAATATTTATTTTATGTTTTGTGTAACTTCTATGTCCCCATTGATTTCAATGGAATGAGCTAGGCGAAAAAAGCAAAAAAAGTGGAAAATCTGCACTTTTCTCAGGAAATTTTTGCCAAGCGGAAAGTGCCATTTTTCACCGATTTCAGTTTGAGGTGGAAATTTATGCCCATCCCTACAAGCAACCTATTTACCAACACACTTGAAAAGCCACAGGACAATACCAAAAATGGCTGCTGATTTAGGGCTGGATTCTATTGCAGGTGCTAATTTTATCTCTGCTTTTATCTCCAGTTTTCTCCATAGACTTCAATAGGAAAATGGTTGACAAAACGGGTGTTAACATTTAGCACTTGCAACAGAATCTAGCCTTTACAATCTAGACCTGAATGGCTAACAGGAAACTTGTTAATTTAAACTTTTTCTTTTTTAACAAAATAATAAAAATGTAATAAATCAGTAAAAAACAGTTAAATGACCCACTAGATCCTCAAAACTGAAAATACACAAAAAGTGGCTAAAAAGCAATGTTCATTCAGCAGTAACCCGATTCATTGCACTTTGGCTCCAAAATGGACATGTGTGTTACACTATAACACAACACAAAACCAACTTAATGATATTACATGTAATTTGTGTTAGTAAAATAAACTACTTTTCAACAAGCAACACTATTTAGCCTCACTTCATAAGCCACAAAACAAAGCTAAAATGGCCACTAACAAGAAACGGCCCATTCAAACTTTTTCCCTTTAACAACGTAATATTTATGTCTTAAACCCAGCGTATAATTATCAGACATTAAAATGTGTTAATTTTTTAGACCTAGTGTTAGTAAAAAAAAACTTTTCAAAAATCTACCCACTGCCACTGCTTTAAATATCCAAATGACAAACTCTCCAAACAAAGCGAACAGGGCTTCTTTAAGAAACCATATGCTGCTGTTTGCCCTCCCCCACAAGCAGAAAAAATAGAGAATATGCAAATAGGACACTTTAAACTTTTCTAAACACCCTCCCAAGTCTGTAGTCTATTTTAAATTTGTTACCTCCTATGCAGCTATGATTTAAAGGGATAGTAATGCTTACAAATTACTAATCCCCATATTGTAGGCATGCTAAAAAGAAATGTATTGCCCCCAGTGTCATTTCTCAAACCCTTATGGTTTGAGAGATAATAGCTCACAAAGTTCCCCTCCCTCCCCTTTCCCTGAAGTCAGCATTGTAGCCGACTGCAGGGGAAGCCTGTCGTACGACAGTCAGGCAGCTCTGCAGCAGATCCAAGATCGCATTAATAAAAAATAATTCTTTCACTGAAACGGTCTTCTATGTGTGCTTGGTTTGCAAGCACACTGTAACGGATCCTACCCGTTACTGAGCCCCTTGTCTGGACCTCAAACTAATTATTCAAAGACTATGGACATTTATTACTGTTTGGACTCTGTGCTGTGCCTTGGCGTACAACTGGCCAGCTATTCCCTAAGAGAAAGACTTAAATTCATAGACTTTGGATCACATACTATGTTTAATGTATGGAGAACATTTTAGTTATTGTATGTAGTATGTTTGAGGGTTTAATCCAGGGAATAGGCAGTGAGGGGTTAATTATTTCGATATGTATTGCAGACTCCCAATCCTTTTGCTTAATTATTCCACTCCTGGCTATTGTTAAGGATATGTATATTCAACCACTCAAGTCATTGTATTGAGAGCTGTCCTGAGACCCCCTGCTGTGTGTGTTAATCCATTCACACCCCTCAAGTCTTTGTTTAATCAAACCCTTTTATATCTGTTAAGACCATCTGTTGGCCTTTTGTCTCATGTAACATGATTGGATTAATTCCTTTTGTATCTGGTTTCACCCATAAGTTCAATGTAAATATTTCTGTATAAATATCTGTAGTTTGTGTCAATAAAGATGAGTTCTGTTTGGAGTGAACAAGGAGTCCTGGAGTCTTGTATTGCTTATGGTCTAAAGTATCCACTCTGATACCCATCTGCGCCAAGTATCCTGAATCGCCGACCGCCTGCTGCCAGTTTCCTGCGACTTAACTTTGTGGACTGTCAGGTGGCGACGTGGACTCTTCACTGCTTCCGTTACATTGGTGGCATAGCGGTGGGATTTCTCCTTCATATTGGGTGCAGCAATTGAGGCATGGCAGATGAAGCAGTGTTGGCAGACACTCTGGGAGCATACGAGGATCGCTACAGCGCCATCCGAATACAGTGGTGGACCCGGCTGGGCAATGTTATCTACGACTTCGTTCCAGAGTTGGATGCGTGCATTACAGAGGAGCTCAGAGTACAGGAGGAGTACTGGGACTTTGTTAAATACCTGGACCAGGAATATGGATCCGAGGGCCTTTTTGACTGGTGCCCAGCCCGCTTGCGATGGGACATCCAAGGGCTGGTATGGAACGCCTACCACATGGACTCTACTTTTGGGTGCCCTGACTCCAGCAGATACTGGGAGATCCGGGACAAAAGAGAGGACCGTTTTGGTGGATACATTCCTGCGGACTGCCAGGGAAATTTGGATATTCTGGCAGGATGTGAATGGGACCTGGAGCAACTATATGCTGGGTTCATTCGAGAGGTCCGGGAATTCCAAAAAGAGGAAGAAGAATGGGGGGGTAATGCATCTGAGGAGGACTTCAGCGACTTTAAGGGCCAGGATTGTGTTACCCCTGTTCACTCCACACTGGTGAGTGGGAATTCGTTCCTCACCAGTGCCCCTGTTGTTGCCCCTGCATTAGGAAGTGGGAAAATCGTCCTTCCTGATACCCCTTTGCCCCTGAACTGTATTTTCCCTGAGCTGAGGAGTGGTAATGCGTTCCTCCTCAGTGAAGAAGATGCCTCGGCATCAGGGGATGGGACAGACGTCTCCCCTGATACGAATGTTGCCCCTTACCCTGCCTTCCCAGCTGCGGTGGACGAGATGCAGGTCCCCACCAGCAGCAATTGTGTGCCCCAATTGATGGGTGGGAGCAAGCCCATCAGTCCCCATGAGCCCCCTGCTGTAGTGGGTGTAAAAGAGCCCACCAGCAGCCCCAAGATGTTGCCCCCTGTGGGGTTGGAAGATGTGCTGGGAGCGGAACCGTGCGTGCTCCCCAGGATTATAAGTGATGCCGCCTTGAGGGATGGGACTGCGGTCTCCCTCAAGGCAGAAGAAGGGCCTGTGTGTAATGGCCTACAGGAGGAGGACCCCAGCAGACTGGAAGAGAATAGTGCTGCTGGACCTCCTGCGGATGTGTCATATGACCTGATGGGTGGGGAAGAGTGCCCCATCAGTTTCCCTGAGACCCCTGGCCTAGTGAGTGGGGCCACGGTCTTCATTAAGGAGCCTGTTATTACCCCTGCTGTGGTGAAGGAGACGCAGGTCCCCACCAGCAGCCCTAGTCTGCCCCCTGTTGTTAGTGCCCTGGAGAAAGGGAAGATGGTGTTCTCCAGGTGCCTGAGTAAAATTGCTGGGAGGTTTGGGAGTGCCTCCCTGCTAAAGAAAAGAAGTGGCCCTGAGGAGGAGGCCCCGAACGCCAAGGAGATCAGCCGATTGCCCCTTTGCAGCGCTGATTCCTTGGATATCCACCTCTCTGTGACCCCTGGCTTGGTGGAGGGGAGTGAATCCACCGAGTCCTGTGAACCCCCTGTTGTGGTGTGTAGGAGTGAGCACACCACCCCTTGTTTTGCCCTGACTCTGGTGAAGGGAAGTAAGCTCACCAGCAGCCCCACGGAGGTGATCCCCATGGAGACTGCCCTGGAACAAGAGTGTTTACGACTCAGGGACACAAATGTTCTTGGCAGGGGAAGTGGGATTACAAGCTTTCCCAGTGGTCAAGGGAACCCTGAGCTGGTGAGGGAGGAGACAGTCCTCACTAGGGATGTTGCTGGGGCCCCTGAATTTCCTGAGCTCTGCCTGGGGGGTGGGAATGTGTCCCAGAACGTTGCCCCAGCCCAGGAGGGTGGGACAAACATCCTCTCCTGTTCCTCTGGGGCAGTGGCCCAACTAAAAGGGGGAGATATGCCTCTCTCCCCACACTCTGATGCACAGAAGCCAGAGACACAATTGCCCCAGGAAGATCCCCCTTATAGACTGGCTTTGGACCCTGAGCCCCTGGCCCCAGACCCAGGAACATTGAACCCCAGCTCTGCATGGAGCTGGGCCCAGGGAAGGCCACCCCATTTGTTGACTGCCAGGACAAACAGGCATCAGTTCCCCTGGCCCAGCATTATGGACAAAGGGGCTTGCATTTTCTTCCCTGGCCCAGGACAAGGGCCTTGTTCTCTACTGCCAGGCTCGGACAAGGGGCTCATGTTTTCTCCTGGCCCAGGACAAGGGGCGCAGCTATTCTTTCCTGGCCCGGACAAGGGGCTCCCATTTTCTCCTGGCCCAGGACAAGGGGCTTGCTTGTTGTTTCCCTGGCCCAGGACAAGGGGCTCCACACTTGTGACTGGACTAGGACCAAGGCCGCTGGACTAACGAACTGTCCAGACAAGCGGCACACAGCAGCAAGGCTCTCCTAGAGTCCCAAGCCAGCATTTACTACCGCAACCGCTGGCTTGGTACAAAAAAGGGGGAGAAATGTAACGGATCCTACCCGTTACTGAGCCCCTTGTCTGGACCTCAAACTAATTATCCAAAGACTATGGACATTTATTACTGTTTGGACTCTGTGCTGTGCCTTGGCGTACAAACTGGCCAGCTATTCCCTAAGAGAAAGACTTAAATTCATAGACTTTGAATCACATACTATGTTTAATGTATGGAGAACATTTTAGTTATTGTATGTAGTATGTTTGAGGGTTTAATCCAGGGAATAGGCAGTGAGGGGTTAATTATTTCGATATGTATTGCAGACTCCCAATCCTTTTGCTTAATTATTCCACCCCTGGCTATTGTTAAGGATATGTATATTCAACCACTCAAGTCATTGTATTGAGAGCTGTCCTGAGACCCCCTGCTGTGTGTGTTAATCCATTCACACCCCTCAAGTCTTTGTTTAATCAAACCCTTTTGTATCTGTTAAGACCATCTGTTGGCCTTTTGTCTCATGTAACATGATTGGATTAATTCCTTTTGTATCTGGTTTCACCCATAAGTTCAATGTAAATATTTCTGTATAAATATCTGTAGTTTGTGTCAATAAAGATGAGTTCTGTTTGGAGTGAACAAGGAGTCCTGGAGTCTTGTATTGCTTATGGTCTAAAGTATCCACTCTGATACCCATCTGCGCCAAGTATCCTGAATCGCCGACCGCCTGCTGCCAGTTTCCTGCGACTTAACTTTGTGGACTGTCAGGCGGCGACGTGGACTCTTCCCTGCTTCCCTGCTTCCAGCGATCCTGCGGCTGTTTCCAGTGACTGTTCATACTTCAACTGGCGCATCCGACGGCGCTTATCTGCATCGAGAAGGAGAGACCCAGGAACGACGGCGGAAGGCGACGCGGTCCCTTCCCAGCATCCCTTACACACACATAGAAGACCTTTTTCAGTGAAAGATTTATTTTTTATTAACACGATCTCGGCTCTGCTGCAGAGCCGCCTGATGTATGTAAGACTGGATATCCCCGCAGTCAGCTACAACCCTGACTTCAGGGAAGAGGGAGGGAGGGGGAACTTTGCAAGGGTTTGAGAGATGACACTGGGGGCAATACATTTCTTTTTAGCATGCCTACAATATGGGGATTAGTAATTTGTAAGTATTACTATCCCTTTAATCCTCCAACACAATAAAAACAAAAACCAAATCACAGTCCCACAACCCTATGCACTTTAAAGTCAGAAAACTCACCACAATCTCCCTTAAAAAGGTTTTACACTCTAGAAATTAAAATCCTGTGCCTTCTAAAATAGTCCCTGTAGAAGTCCAATACAAGTGGTCACCAAAATGTGGTTAATTAAGTAATATATGTGCCTATATATAATAATGAATAAATACACAACTGCAATGGGTTCATTTTCTCTAAGCAGTATTTACATAGAAAGCTATATTATACAGAAATTTACATTCGTAAGAGTGCAATTCCTTCAAACTATAATAGGCAAACTATTTCCCTTATGCTACCTCTTATTGCATTAAGTTACCCACAGAATTACCCAATGTTACCTTGAGATGTTTAGCAAAACTTGGATTCCAGACCAGCATACCATTAGCAAACAGAAGTAGGGATAGGCAGGAAATGGAGGAGGGGGAGAAGACACAGGAGGAGGCTGGATCAACCAACAACACAGCATAAGAAAGAACAAAACCAGAGCAGCTGTGTGCTCTATACAATTACCTACTTTCTAGCCCCCTTTCTTCCTACTGGATAGGCACACAGCTCATTTATTCTAGTTCTGGTGGCAGCATAAAAAGTTGCATTAACCCCACATTCCAACGAATGGTAACCTGGGAACCAGTTTGAACAGAGATTTGCCTTATAAAAGCCAATCTCTGTTCAAATTTTCCTCAGAATGGCTCAGGCAATAGCCGAGAGGCAACTGAGTTGGAGAGGGGGTGGGGGTTGCTCTTCTTTTCTACTGCAGGCAGCAATAGCATACAGTTCAGCAGATCTTTGGGGGTATTGATTCTATGAACATGGGTTTCATCTTAATTGATTTGGCATACTAGTTTGACAGATTGGAAGATGGAAGATACAAAGATGTAAAGATAAGAAGCCAGGAGTTATACAGCTATGGAATATGGGTGTTAGGGCTAGTATTGTTTCACTTTATTGTTAGGAGTAGTGTAGGGTTAGTGTTTGGGAAAGTGATTGTGTTTATGAGCTCATGCTTGGTGTTTGACAGTGTGTCAAAGACTGTGAGTTAGCTGTTTTCTTTTGATGTTCCCATTTTAGCCTGAGTTGTGGGAACAAAAAAACACACATCGGATGTTGGGCCAAAAGTCAGGTTCTGTGGCCCAATGTTCGTTGTGGTTTCTGTTGGTAGGGCAACTGTATGTCTACGGTAACACGGTATGAGTGACATCCAGTATCCATTTTTGCCCTTCTGACAGTTTTACCGGGCACCATTAAATCAAGCCCTAAATTTTTTAGTTTCCCTATGTGAAAGGTTATCCCTTGATCTTCTTGTGCCTGGAGGGATACAACAGCACCTGACTGACAAAACCCACTAAATGCTAAAATGTACATCTGGAGAATTTCTGTCTGGCATACCAGTGCTGGACTGCCTGTGGGCAGGACCAGACTGATATGAATATTGAAATATCCACTCTTAATGATGCAAAGGAGTAACAAACATGACTAACATAACCTGTGGGGAGGTTGCCATCCCCAAGAATAATTTAGTTGCTATTCATTATGTGTGATAGTGGTATGAATGAACAACACACTCTAGGCCTGTACAAATATTCATACTCCACTGGGGGTTTAGTTACAGCAAAGTAACAAAATGCATTTTGGGGTGCTCATTGCCTGCTTTCATCTTTGGAATGGACTAGGTAATGAACCCCTCTCCAAAAAAATAAAGTCCCAGCAGCTGCTGGGTATTTGTAAAGAGTATGTTCTCCAATTTTGCTTGGCCAAACAGGAGGCTGCAGTGTGTCACTCCATTTATCTAATATTGTATTAATTCTGGGTGCTCATGTCACATCTATTTTTTGATTTTAGTCTCCCAGTTTCCACATAGCTAGAGCATTTGTATAGAGCAATGGCATGTATAGAAATACCCATACATTATTTCATTGCTCAACCCATAGTATACACAGTACAAGGTAAACATTTAAAACATTTAAAAGCAATATGAGTTTTGTACATAGGTACAAAATAGGTACAGAACTTTTTAATCCCTACATTTTTGCATGAGTTTAGTCTTTATACTTTCTTCTCACTCCTCAAGTAGTAGAGATTCACCTCAGGTGCTATAGCACCTATGTAGAGGTAAGATATACTAATAACAACAAACAGAAAGCAAGCAGATGCCAGATAATAAGTTATGTGTGATTGGATCTAATTTGGGGGGTTGAATTATTACATATGTTTAAAAAATCTTTTTAATCTATGTAATCTATCACCCCTCCCTTCCACTTTACAGTACAAAATAAATATTTTTACTTTATCTTATAAAAGCTTAATTATTTAGTGATACCTACATTGTTGTCTTCTAATCCCTTTGCTGGTAGATGTGGTATTACAGGACAATTTTGGTAGATATTGTTCACATTTTCAAATTGTCTGACTTCCCACTGGATCCTAGTGATTACAGAAGCGCAATGTTTGAGAAAAATAAATGTGAGTTTCAATATTTCACAGTGGGTATGAAAAGCTAGTGCTTGGTAAGTTATGTGTAGCAGCAGGAAGCAAGGGCAGATATAAAATGTGTTTCTCGAAACTGTGGAGTATCATAAATTGTGACACTAATGTCTAAATGCACATTCACAGTCATACTGGACTATCCCTAAACCATTATCCATTTTACAATTACATTTCCAATGTGAGGATGCTGTCTATTTCAAGTGATGTAATCAAATAACTTGCCAACTCCAAGATATGGTTTTTATGTTGTTAGAGATGGTATTCAATTGACCCCAGCGTGCAACATTTACTTCAGTTACATGATGCTCACTTTTAAGGGAAGATTGCATTCACTGTGATCTTTCTATATGGCATCATCCTCTTCCATTACAGATTAAAGTAATACATCTTAATCAATAAACAATGGGGCACCACAGTGAGTCTGTAATAAACAGCCATAAATGATACATCTTAAGTAAACTAAGACAAGTAACAATTAAACTAGTTGGAAAGGCTTACCTGTGATGGCATTCTTCATACAACAGTTATATTTAACTTTAAAATATAATCTACAAACAGCTGTAGACTCAAAAGAAAGTGCAGAGGAGGGCTACAAAACTAGAAAGGGGAATGGAAAGTTTTAGTTATGAAGAAAGGTTAGAAAAGTTAAACTTGTACACACTAGAAAAACTGCATCTTAGAGGGGATAAGATAACACTATATAAATATGTTCAGGGCCCATACAAAGGGCTCTTCAAAGATCTGTTCATTAACAGAACAGTACAAAGGACAAGGGGCCACCTGCTTAGACTGGAGGAAAGGAGATTTCATCTACAACAGCGGAAGGGTTTCTTTATGGGAAGGACAATAAAGGTATGGAATTCACTGCCTGAGGAGGTAGTGCTATCAAATACATTAGATGCCTTTAAAAAGGGCCTGGATACTTATTTAAAAGAGCAGAAAATAGAGGGTTATGTATCTTAGTATTGGGATTAATATTTAGATAGTGCTTGATGATCCAAAGGGAAATCTGACTGCCATTTGGAATCAAGAAGGAATTTTTCCCCCAATTCAATGCAGAATTTGAAATTGCTATATTGAGGGGGGGTTTTTTGCTTCTTTTGGATCAACGATGTTAAACAGGAATAGGAAAAGGGTTGGACTAGATGGACGCAAGTCTTTTTTGAACCTAAATTACTATGTTACTATGTTATGAAGTGTAAAGGAACTGCTTAATGAAGAACCTCTATCCAGATAATAGAGGAAAGTGAACATTTTTACTGAGTAAAGGTGTGTGTGTGCATGAATGCCTGAGTGCATGTTTGTGTGTACTTACATGTGTGTAGAATGATGCTTGCATGCATTGTGAGGAGTGCTTACGTATATGTTTGTGTGTGTCTACAAAAAAGAAAAGGTGCACCACCATTCGTAATGTATGCAGGATACCCACAGGGGTAAAGATCTGTGCTGGGATATGTAAATAATAATACAAGCAAATAGGTGTAATGATACAGGAATGTGCCCTATTGCACATGGATAATTAAAATATAACTTTTATTTACATTATAATAAAAACAGAAAAATGGAAAAACATAACTGTTCTCTCAGCGTACTGTTGATCTTCTCTGAAATCAATAAGCCTCCCTTAAGTGCATGGTGCTCTCTGACACCAATTATAAACCACTGATTGATACTAGTTCAGTAAGACTCATCTGAACTAGATCAGTGGTAGTAAATATTTGTATAGCCAGAGAGTATTAGCGATCCTAACATATATCAGTACAGATGCATGTGATCTACTGTAGGATATATTTAGAAATAGTGTATGAGTGATTTTCTAGCTGTCAGTCTGTAAAAAGTGTAAATTTCACTCACACAAGTAAATCGACAGTATCTAGCCTCCCTACAAATATATAGGTTAAAATGTAAACAACCCCCCAGAGAGTGTATTAGCGACCAAACCCTCTGCTAATAAGTGATCGATATTTCCCTGAGGCTTCAAGTTATATATGTTAGGTTCGCTAATACTCTCTGGCTATACAAATATTTACTACCACTGATCTAGTTCAGATGAATCTTATTATATAACTTACTTACTTACTATATAATTGTCATCAGAGAGCACCATTCGCTTAATGACTGCTTACTGATTTCAGAGACGATCAGCAGTGTGCTGAGAGAACAGTTATGTTTTTAAATTTGTCTGGTTTTATTATTTTGTAAAAAAAAGTTATATTTTAATTATCTGTGTGCAATTGGGCACATTTTTGTATCATTTACATATCTGAGCAGGTGGTTCAACCAAGTATAGGTTTTGGTGCTATTCAAGGATTTTTTATTTTTTCTTTTTTATGTTTGTGTGTGTCTACAAGCTATGATGCTAGAAGGTTAAGCCCATTAAAATAATGGAATTACACTTTCCTGCATAGCATAGCTGAATTTTTGTTGGCATATATTTATTCCATGGTAATTCTCATGGAAAATAAATTAAATATTTTGTCCAGCACTGCTACTAGATCTATCTTTAAAGCATATTAAGAAACACTTATTCTTAGGAATGTCATGTGCAGTTACATCACAGTAAGTCCCTGCAGGTAGAATGTGTGTGTGTGTGTGTGTGTGTGTGTGTGTGTCTGGAGGACCCTGTCTGGCATTAGGTGATGATGAAGGAACAGAAATGTATTTCTTGCTTTACAAAGAATATGAGTGACTCTGATGTGGTTATTGAGGCTGTAACTGATATAAGGTGAGGCTGAAGTATGACTGTGGGTGACTTAGATTAATAAAATATAATTTAGTAGTTAGATAGAAGAAGTCAGAGATGCTCAACTAGGCTCATGAGCTTGCAAGGGTATGCAAAAGCTCACTGGGACTGTGTCCTCGTGCCCAGGATGCAACCTCTTTTAGCTCACAAATGCCATACACAGAGAAGAAATATTCTGAAGCATATCATACAGGTCCTGTCAAAATGACAGTCCAGCCTTGTTCTCTAAACAAGGGAAGCAGCTAACCCTAGATGTATGTTTCAGCCTTGTTGGGCCTCTTAGGTGAGGTGCAACTGATCCCTCTAGGCACTAGCGAGCAAGGAGTCCACGTCTGGATTCCCCCATTACCCTTAGGGTGACTAACTGGAGTTAGCTGCTTCCCTTGTTCAGAGAAGAATTGTCTGGCATTTTGTGGCTGGACTGTCATTTTGGCAGGAACTGTATGATATGCTTCAGAATATTTCTTCTCTGTGTATGGTGTTTGTGAGCTAAAAGAGAATGCACCCTGGGCATTAGGTCACAATTCCAGTTAGCTTTTGCATACCCTTGTAAGCTCATGAGTCTAGCTGAGCATCTCTGACTTCTTCAATCTATAATATAGTAGTGAAAGATTGAGAGACACGGTGGTGAAATGGTTTAGAGTGGTAATGTGGATGATATGATTGTGTAGAACATTCAGTTCAATTCAGTGGGAATCTGGAGAATTATTAATTCTCCCATATGGTGCCGTTGGTTTTCACCATAATGAGTAATCTTTTATTTAGAACATAAGCATCTCAGAGATCTTTAAGCCATGACATTTAAGGAAAGTTTATCTTTACTGATACACAAAGACAAAACACCAAGGGCTCGATTTAAAGGAAGCCGTTAGCAAAAAAAATCACTAACGGGTGCGTTAAGTGTCATGTTGCAATTCAAAGATCCGTCTAAACAACAGCTAACGGCAGTTGTAGAATCCTTACGGCCGATACACTTACGTGCATTCAGACGCATGGAAAAACATACCCCAGAGCTATTCAAAGGCTTGCGGTACTGATAACGGCTGAAAAAAAGACACACCTAACGGCTAAAAGTTAAGACCCACTTCTCACACACGTTAGACACTTAACGGCCAAAACAAAACACCCGTTACAGAGGAAAACACACCAAATGCTTACCGCACAACCATGTAAATGGGAAAATTAACCCGTGCAATGCCAAAACAACACAAAAACATGCACACACAACACAAATCACTACACAAACAACAACAACCAACACCACAGGGACAACAACACACAAAAACAACAACACAACATGGCACGGAACAATGGGGGTCATCACACAAAGCGGACACCTGCAAATACAAGCTCACCTGGGCAACATCAACACGCCACCTGCACCCCACAACTGCACGTCCGCAAATGGCACACACAGAACAAGCACAACACACCACATCTTATAACACACACACACCTGCTAACACTTACCTGGACAAAAACAACTCACCATTGGTCAGCACTCACCTCATCAACACACCTACACAACGCCCTAGCAAGTACTTAAAGGGACAACTCAACACACTCACTTGTGGCTTGTTTTCCACTCAGGGAGGGAGAGAGAGATAGAGAGAGATAGAGAGA
Organism: Rhinophrynus dorsalis; assembly: GCA_037306005.1. Classification (NCBI taxonomy): domain Eukaryota; kingdom Metazoa; phylum Chordata; class Amphibia; order Anura; family Rhinophrynidae; genus Rhinophrynus; species Rhinophrynus dorsalis. Next base: position 294,294,601 of record CM074722.1, on the reverse strand, counting down.
GATAGAGAGAGAGAGACAGATAGAGACAGATAGAGAGAGCAAACAGTATGTTGGGTTACATATTGTTGCGAAGGCTGCGGAGAAGGCGTGCAAGGGAGAGAGCTGGGGAACATCAGCAACCTCCAAGCACGCCTCATCAACAGCCTCCACCTGTTGCAAGTGAGGAGGCTCTGGCTCAGCAGCCACACAGGAGCCCATCCCCACCCGGAGGACACCTGCCTGCAGATGCACAGCTGCAGCAACAGGATGCTCCCCAGCTGCCACAGGGACCCCTGCAGCAGCCCAGGATGCATAGACGACCACCAAGGCCCAGGGTATACCGTCCAAGGGTCACTCTCTTTGGAATGACCGATGACGAGGTTATTGATCGCTACAGGTTGAGGCCACACAGCATCATAGCCCTGTATGAGGTCATCAAGGAGCAGGTGGATCCCATATGCACCCATAACCATGCTCTAACTGGCCTTCAAAAACTCCTGTGTGCCATACACTTCATGGCAAGTGGCGCCTTTCAGTCGACAGAGGGTTACGCATCTGGCATGTCCCAGGCCACATTCTCCAGGGTGCTGGCCCAGGTCTTGCCAGCCCTCAAAGCCAAGGCCAGTACCTACATACGTTTCCCCATCACCGATATGGAGTGGACACATCTGAAGCAGGGCTTCTATGCAAGGGGAGGCATGCCCAGGGTCATGGGTGCAATAGATTGCACCCATGTCCGTATCAAAGCACCAGCACGTCAGGGACATATGTTCCTGAACCGCAAAAACTTCCACTCCATGAATGTGCAGATGGTGTGTGACAGCAACCTGGCCATAATGAATGTCTGTGCGAAATTTCCCGGGAGCTGTCACGATTCACATATACTCAGAAATTCATCTGTGCAGAGGGATTTCGAAAATGGGACCTATACAGGCGGATGGCTTCAGGGTGAGTTAACAGCACCAAATTACACCACATACACATGTGCTAGTACGTTCACCACAGAAAACAACATTTACACAATATGTGCTCCTTGTCACACCATGTCACTCACTTTCCACAGGTGATGCTGGCTATGGATGCAAGCCATGGCTCCTCACCCCGGTCGCCAATCCCCAAAACGATGCCCAGGAACGATATAACCAGGCTCATGCCAGAACACGGAATGCCATTGAGCGGACCTTCGGCCTCCTCAAGTCCCGATTCCGATGTCTGGACCACTCGGGGGGAGCATTGCAGTATGCACCAGGCAAGGTCTGCGACATCATCGTGGCATGTGCCATCCTACATAATATCGTGGTGGACACCAGACTCATCGACGATGTCCATCCCCCACCCAGACCTGAAGACCCTGTGGATATCGTTGAGTGTGAGGAAACCCCAACAGGGATGCAGACAAGGGACAGATTGATCAGGGATCACTTCTGCTGTGAGTATAATACATGTATGCACACAATCCATGCATACACACCCACCACAACACACATGTTCTGTTTCACCCCACAGGATCAGTGACACAGCCCTGTCACTGGCTGCAGTATGGACCACCAGCATCAACTATTCCGTGGACCAGTCAGATTGGGCCTAGAGATTCCGAATACACCTGACAACCTGTCGTCCATGTTGATACTGCTACCTCAAGGATATCATGCATGCCCCCCCTGGAAACCAAGGTACAACACTTTAACCTTGTTCAGCATATCCCACAGCTCCCTAGGCACCAACTAAAGTGTTCTGCTAGGATCAGACCCATAGCAACCATGGTACCCCTGTAGCAAGGGAGTCTCATCCAAGCCAATGCATCGGATAGAACTCTGTCACATAAGGGGTTCAGGGGGCATTCGTGGGGACATGGGACCAGTAGCTTGCTACAGTTGAATAAAGCAGCAGAGGGGTGGATCGACAGTAATAGTGTGTTACACAACATGGAGCTCATGAAATGTGGATCACATCTCCATGGACACCATGCTGCCCTGTGTGTGTGTATGTGTGTGCAGTGATATGTGCCCCAGAAAGAAATACACACATTAACAAATATGTCCTACTAGCTCCATGAACCAAACATATTTGGCCTGTCTCTGACAGTGGCAGCCCAAATATATTGTTGTCAGGAAGCTATTAGGACATATTTGTTGATGTGTGTAACCATGTCAGGGGCAAATATCCCTAAGGATGGTTAACATCCCCTTAGTTCCCCCCATGATGGTTCATAGACCAGTACACAACACATTACAAAGCAGTGGTTTGTGTAGACTTATGTAACGGGAAAGATTAAGAGGATCATGATGTTGTAGCTGTTGCATGACGATCACTTCGAGGGTAATGTTCCAAATCCTGTCCTCTTGTCCCACAGGCATCCATAGCACGATCCATCCTTGAACAGAGGAGTTTCCATATGACTGGACTGAAGTCTGGACAACACTTCCATGAAGCTCACCCCTTGGCGTTCCAAGTGATTGTGTTGGTGATGCAATGTTTGACCTGATGTTCACAGCAACCTCTACTGGAACATTCACATATGGACACAAATTTATGCGTGTACTAACATCCAGGTATCAGACCTGTACAGTAAGACTGCTCATACACAGATGCCAAACGATGTAGACAACACATGAGCAGTTCACTAGCATTTCTAATGTATTCCTATTTAGTTCAGATGTACCTTTTTGTGCTCATACAAGTGTTTAATGCATATTGGCTACATACACAAGAAACATCACTACTCAATCCGTGTCTGTATGAATGAATGTTGGATCAAACACCTGTCAATGTGGAACCGTACCCAAGGCTAGAGTATCCCTCATACAAAGGAAGGCATGATTTACATCACAGGAGTCCACTAGTTGCCTGACCATGAGTGGACTTTGTGATGTATACATGCAATGACATGATGGCAGTGATACACTGATGTGTGTTGTGAGTGATTAGCTGGTGATACAGGGGACACACTTCCACTGATGTGATGTCCATGGTTTGTGTGTTGCTCAATATAATCAATGTCCTGAGATTGCTGTAGGTTGTCATATCTCAGTACATGGGCTACATCAACAAAAACAACCATGTGGACAAGTGTTATTACTGGTGAAGTGTGTTATAACCTTAGTTAAACAACAACACAACTTAAAGGGATAGTAAACCCTGAAAATAAGTTTATTTCACATTGTAGCCCTTTAAAAACCATGAAAAATGATATCAGTCTTATCTACCAAACATATATGATTTGGGATATAAGACTTATATCATTTTACATGTTTTTTTAAGGGCTACAATATAGAATGAACTTATTTTCAAGGTTTACTATCCCTTTAATACATAAGCCAATGCTCAGCCTAAGGTTCCAATGTGCGTGCTACACAATGAAATCTTAGGAAGATTTTTGGGTTATGCAGTAAGTTAGGCTGTGATTCAAACTCCCGTTGTGCAACTGACTTGCTGGAGAACAGAATGCTCACCCTAGGATCACAATGTGTAACACACACATTGAGATCCTAGGGTGTACATTGTGTTCCCCAGTATGTCAGCTGCACAATAGAATTTTGATTTAAAGACCATATTGATGCATGTTCAATCTGTCCTGCTTGTTATTTCCCTGCTAAGTCGCATAGCTGTTAGTTTGGTTTTCCCCTCAAACACAACAATTGATGCAGACGAATGTTCAGTGTTGCACCAGTTGTTGTGCTAAGGGGTATGTTCTGATCAAATCTGACACACATCATGGCCATGTAACACTGTTGTGTTATATGGCTACAGGGATGGGTTGCCAGGTGAATTTGGACAACGGTGTGGGTGTGTGTGAACCCATGTTGTAACATCACACAAACATTTCCCCCAGGCAGGAGTTGAGTTCACTGCATTGTTTGGCAATGCATTGGAGACAACCCTGCCACCCAATCTATAAGTGATTACACAGCAGATCAGACAGGATTCAAAAGCACAATTTTCATTTATTGAGGGGGCAGATGACAGGTTGGGCCTTTCATTTCTTTTTTTTTTGGGGGGGGGGCCTTAGACTTGGTGCCAGAGGTGGATGCCCTGGCTGATTGCCTTGTCACCCTCTGTCCCCTAGGTGTGGCTTCTGGGGTAACACTGGAAGGGGTGGTGGGTGCAGTGGACCCCTCTGTGGAACGCAGGTTCTCCCTCTCCATCCTCAGGTTCTCCCTGCGGTTAATCTCTCGCAACTCCACGAGCACCTGTGCAAACATGTCCATCATCCCCGTATGTATCTGGTGGAGTTGTGTGTTCCCCCTGGCAACCTCTGACTCCAGAGCTTGGATTCTGGTCTCCAACCTGTTCGTGTTCCTCCGGGATTCCCTCCGGTTCCTCGTGAGGTTGTCGTTGGTGGCGTGGGTTGCCCGGAGCTGTCCTCTTTGAAGGGCCATGCACTCAGCCTCCAGATCTGGGGTGCGTTGACTGCTGGAGATGGGAGTGGCCGGTGACACATGTGCTGTTTCCCCAGCTTCAGCTGTCTCCTCAGCCTCTGTTTCCCCAGCTTCAGCTGTCTCCTCAGCCTCTGTTTCCCCAGCTTCAGCTGTCTCCTCAGCCTCTGTTTCCCCAGCTTCAGCTGTCTCCTCAGCCTCTGCTTCAACAGGTTCAGCTGTCTCCTCAGCCTCTATCTCCCCAGCCTCTGCTGTCTCCTCTGCTGGTACTGGGTGTGCTGTGGCTGCTACTGCTGTTTGTGTCGGTGGAGTGCCTTGCACAGACGGTGTGTGGGTGCCCACCACATCAAGGGACCCACTGCTGCCCACTGATGTCTGTGCTGGTTGAGGTGGTGGGGTGAACAAGTCCCTTGGCTGAGGGCGCTGGGGCTCCCCAATCAGGCCCAGGTGTTGGTAGTCAAGTGGCCAAGGGTCATACCTTGGCCAGTGGTAGGTGCTTGGCCCCCACCTGGGATCATACCTGGGGCCATGCTGGGGAGCCATCCAGGAGGGTAGATCCATCTCGGTGGAATATGGCCCATATTGGCTGGTGGCCACATTCCCGGGCAGCCATTGCCTCCCTGGTGGTGGTGGTGCTGCTGCTGGAGGGTAATAGCTCCCGGTGCTAGTGGGATGCATCCATCTCTCCCCCTGAATCCAGCCGCTGTACATTTGTCGAGCATCCTGTGGTGGGGCAGGCAGTTGAGAGGCAGGCAGTTGAGAGACAGCCAGTTGAGAGGCAGGCAGTTGAGAGACAGCCAGTTGAGAGGCAGGCAGTTGAGAGACAGCCAGTTGAGAGGCAGGCAGTTGAGAGGCAGGCAGTTGAGAGACAGCCAGTTGAGAGGCAGGCAGTTGAGAGACAGCCAGTTGAGAGGCAGGCAGTTGAGAGGCAGCCAGTTGAGAGGCAGGCAGTGGTGATGCAGCCAGTTGGGGAGGAGGTGTGGTGGTTGTAGACGCTTCCCAGTGGCTAGTCCCCTCCTCTGTATCCTCCTCACTGGGTGGTGTGGTCGGCTCCTCCACGGGCTCCTGCTGCGATGGAGGCCCATAAGCTGTGTGGAGAATTGAGATTGTGTGATTAGTAAACGTAACCATGATGGGATTAATGGGATACTAATACATGAAATGCAGAAAGGGAAATATATGTTTTGTGGTTTATCACCCTGAGTGAAACAAGGGTACTCCCACTGCTGGAGGAGGTTTTTGTTCAAAAAGTCTCCCAGCTCAGAGTAGAATTGCTTTGGTGCTATATCCCAGTGGCCTGAAGTTGTACATTGGCACTGTTGCTACATTATCCTATGAGAATTTATTGCGTCTGGACGTAAGCTGTCCATAGGATGGTCTAGCAACATCGCCATTTTAGAGTTCCAGGCCACTGTGATATTGCCGCTGGAGTAGTCAACTATGAGCTGTGCTACATTTTGAATGAAACACCTTTGAGCAGTGGGAATACCCTTGTTTTGCTCGGGGGATGAACCCTGCAATATATTTTTCTTTTCACATGTTAGGTATTACTATCCCTTTAACGGAATAGCAATGGTTAATTTCACCATGATGTAATATTGTAGGCATTGTAAGAGATAGATGTGGATCGATGTTAGTCCTATCCCTCCAACCCACATGGTTAGACAGATATTGCTCTATTTGACAGTCATTTTGACATGTTTGACAGTCATTTCACCACACAGAGGCTCTTCAGCAGAGCCTAAATTGCCCCATTCAGAGATGTAAACCTCATTGGAATGGTGAACAGAGTGTGCTTGCAAACCTGGCACACTTTGTTGACCATCTCAAAGATGTCTCCATCTCTGAATGGGGCAATTTAGGCTCTGCTGAAGAGCCTCCGTGTGTTCTAATGACTGGAATCTCCAGCTGTCAAATAGAGCGATATCTGTCTAACCATGAGGGTTGGCGGGATAGGACTAACATGGATCCACATGTTGGTGAAATTAACAATTGCTATGCTATTACAGTTACATACAAGGAGAAATGGTCATATATGCATGTGGATGTGTACCTTTCATATGGATATGAATATATCCTTTCCAGATATGAAGCCAGAGATCATTTCAGTAGGTGTGATTGCCTTACTGGCTATATATGTGCACCCATCAAAATATACATTGGATTGATATGATGGATATGAGCATACCTCGTATATCCCATCTACGTAGAGTGGGATATACTAGGTATGTGTATTTGGATGGTATCAATGTAAGTTAGTTTCTGATGGATGCACATATCTGGCCAGTAGGGCAATCACAGGCAGTGAGATGATCTCTGGGTTCACATCGTGTTGGGACATATTTTGAGCCATTTGAAAGGTACATAGCTGACCATTTTCCTTTGTGTGCATATCTTTGTTTGAACAGATGTGCAGTGAGAATCAAGTGTTATTCAACCCTATCTTCTTAGCTGATCCCGTCCAATTCACAATTTTTCATTACTTGACAGGTGACTCTCTGGTTGTCAGGATCATATCCTATGCATTTCATTGTAGGGCATGGGATACCACCCTGGCAATCAGAGATTGATGAACTGGACAGGATCCTGTCCATGTCGTGTGTTCCAGTTGAATCCTGAAGGGCAACAATCACGCCAGTACTGAGGGATATCTCTGATTGAGGCCTGTTTTCTTTGAGTATGAGCCCATCCATCCTTCTGAGTGAGGCAACCGTACTCAATCCGAGATATCTATCATTCATGGCCTGTTGGTACAATGGATGATATTTGGTTCCCATGTGTATCCTGCAAACAGTGTCTGGTGTACCATCCACCCATGGCATCAGCACCCCTGAGGATCCATGTGGGAATCAGATGTGAGATATGTCATTTGAAGTTAGGGTAAATGATTGCAGACACAACACCAAGGCCTACTTTTTCCCCCTTTAATTCTGGGGTATTGTTTGAGGCCTGTGTGTTGCACATACAAGCAGTTATTCTCAGTGCCACTGTGATGTGTGACCTGCTCCATCCTTTTTGTGATTCAGTAAGCGGTGTTGTTGACATGATGGAGTGTACATAATGCTGACTTCTCCAGTGATCTCATTTCCCCATTTCCAGTGTTTTCTATGGAGTGTATACGATGGGACCTTAGCAACTTGATTCATGTTATTGCATATTCTCCATAGGCTAACACTGGTATTGGTGAAATGAGGATGTGTGAGGGTGAATTTCTCTCCACCATGTGTTTGTCACCGCTTAGTGAATGTCCCCTGTGTAGCATGTGATCGTTGGCCTATTGACTTGATTGTTGTCTGGTTAACCCTTTGAGTCCCAGAGGGGTTGCCAAAGCATTGTTGATCGATGCATTGATGATCCCTCTAGCACTCAAGGGGTTAAGTGCTGACATCCCAGCGGGGACATGGGTGACATTGTGTGTGAACAGTGATGACAGTCGACATTTGGAACTGCATGGTTTGTGTATTGTGTGTGATGAGCACAGCGACAGGAGGGTTGAAGTAGGACTTGGACAGGTTTGTTCCAAGTTGGACCTTGATATTTGTCCTTGTGTTGTGTCCTGTTTTTAACCCTCAGGGTGCTGTGTTGGTGCAGTTGTGTGCATGAATGATGGACATGTGTTGAGGTGTGAGTGTGTGTGCAGCTGGTGTTGGTTGCTGTAGTGTGTTGTTCTGTAGTGTTGCACTTACCGGTAGTGTGGAGGGTCCTCTCATCCCCAGTGTCAGCTCCTCCAACAACCCCCTCGATCAGGGTTGGGGACATATTCTGGCGCACCATCTCCTCCCAGCCGCAGAAGGTGATAGGGACAGGTGGGCCACCTCCAGTGCCTCGGGCGTGCTTGGCGAGTTCGGAGAGCTTGGTCTTGACCACCCTCCGGCAGTTGCCCCATCGCTTCTTGATGGACTCCACGTCCCGTCTGCATGGAGCCACCGCGTTGACCCGGCTGCAGATCTGGTTCCAGGCTGCTTTCCTCCTCGCTGACAGGCCAGGGACCTTCGCTGTCGGGTGGAGAACACTCTGCCTCTCCAGGACAGCTTCCACAAGAGCCGTGTTCTCCTCCTCTGTATACTTTGGGTCTCTGATCCTGGCCTCATCAGCTCCGGCATGGGATGACTCAGAGCCGGAGTGCCCTGCCTGGTCTGACCCTGACTGTGTGGGGTGCTCCCCAGCAACTACCCCTCGTCCCACTGCAGGTTCTGTCCCTGTCCTGCGTGTTCCTGCTCTTGTGGGCCGGGTCCCCCTCCGCCCTGCGGATCTCCCTCTCCCACCCCTGCTCTGCTGAGGGATCCCCTCCTGATCTTCCTCCTCCTCCACTACTCTCCCCATCCCTCTCTCCTGTCCTCCTCTCCTCGCCATCATTCACCCAGTCACACCCAGGCACTCCCACAGGCCCTCACAGACACACTCGATCCAGTCACTCTCTGTCACACACTTTCACTCCCAGATTCACACTGTCAAAAATAAAAGTAAAATGTGTGAGGTGTTATAAAATAAAAGGACTATGTGTATGTATGTGTATATGTTTGTATGTGTGTATGTAATATGTGCAAAGGTGTGCTATGTGTCGTATTCTGTGCAATGCTCTCCTCTCTCCAAACTCCAAAACTCCTCTACCTCCAATGAACGCTCCTGTCTCCCTCTCTCTGATCACTATCCTCCGCTCCTGGGTCCTGATATCTGGCTCTGAAGAACTCGATAACAGACAGTGTGTGGCGGTTATTTTTGGGTATATATAGGTGTATTTGAAGTTATTTGATACATTGGGGCTTTGGAATTGGATGTGTGTTTGAATTTGTTTTGGCATCAATCATGGTTGCTTGACAACGGCAGCCGTTATGTTACATGTTGTTTTGAGCTCAGTTATCGTGTGATTTGTCCGCCCGTTGTGCATTAACATGAGCGACAACGGGTTTTGTGTTACGTGTTTTTTGTGTGCCTACGCTCGATAGCTATTCTCGTAGAGTAGTTATTGAATCTGCCGTAACTCCTGTATTATTTGCGAGCGATGTGCCTTTTTCACTTAGCGGCTGGTTTAACGGTTGCCTTTAAATCTAGGCCCTAAAGAGCACAGAGAGGGAAAAGTGAAAACTGATTAATACATTTAATGACCATGAACTGCCATTTTCAAATAGGATAACTCATAAAATGGTTCAAGGAGCATTTTAAATGGAAAGATAAGCAGTATGAGGAGGAAAATTACTCAAAACAGCATGAAAGCAGGTGTGACACAGTGTGGGGAATGCAGGTGATTCCACCCAGAATATATTGAAAGAACCGTGCCTGTACTTAAAGTCTATGTGCAAAAAATGGCCAGGTATATATTTACACGTGGCTCTGTTTTCTGTTTAACCCCTTGGATAATAATATATCTCCCATGCATGAAGAATCAATTGTGAAATAAATCTTAGATGTTTTGCTCATTTCTAACTTTGTTTCTACACAGCATTCTGCTCCAAATTTGTCATTACCCTATACTAGGATAAAAATATAAATGGAAGAAAGTATTGGAGCCTCGAGAGATGCCAATATACCTCTTACCCCAGAGGGGTGTGCTGTGCATTGATTCATAATGTATTATATCAATGGAGAGTTCTGGAAATAGGGGTTTTTATATATTAAACTATGACTGCCATACAATGCCAATATGTACAGGAGTACTAAATGGTGCTGCTGGTGTGATATGTCTGTGTCTGTTGATCACACACAAGAAGCACAAGCTACTGGTTTGTTCAGGAGTCTGCCCCAAAAGTCCCTCCCCTCAAGTAGTTTCACCTACAATGGGATTGTGGGCAGCCAATCGATTGCAACTGTGCTCCCTCTAGATTAGCCAGTGACAATCACCTTATGTGGTTGCCTATCTCCCCAGACCCCCATCAAACCAAACCTGATCCATCTGAATCAGAATAACAGGGTCCCTTTTCATTCCCTCTGATGTTGGCCCATAAGGGGATGGTCTAATCAGAGTACCAATGCCCTTTTCACTGAGGTCTCCCCAGCAGACTAACTGATTTGTACTTCTACATGCATTGAAGCTACAGATCATTGAAAGTAAATTGAACAACCGATTTAGTGTTATAAGAACAGCAGATCAATGAGTGTACACGTGACTTCTGCTGTATGGAGAACCTCTACCTAGGTAAGTCATCATTCCTAGGGTATATTTCCCCTTTAGTTAAAAAAACAAACAGTGGTTTACATATAAAGACCTTAAGCTAATTCACAGAACAGACTTCAAATCTGAAAAATTCCTATGTTTTGTAATTAGTTCTCATTCATTTCAAATATTTTCTTTTACTTTTCTCCAACAATTTTCCTTTTGCTTGCAATAATCTTATTTTCTATACCAGTAGCTAATATTTAATAAAATTTAATGAGGTTAAATATTAATTTTGATGCATCTAAAATAAAAGATTAATTATCTTGCTGCAGAATTGTTGGAGAACTTTCTTAAGAGGCATTTAGCATTCTGATTTCTACATTATGAAGTTTAATTATGAGTCCCATAGAATTCATATGAAAAAAAGAAAGAAAAAAAAATCACTGGTTTAAAAACAGTTTAATTAAATAATTTATCAAGAACTTGCTTATGATTACCCATTCAGGAAGCTGACAACCCTATAAAAATAATAATTATTGTTTCACAAATCTTGCAAATGTTATTGCTCTTTTTCAGCAAAAACTGTATTGAAAATCACATTATAATATTGTGCTGTATTAGTTCCATGGCAGGATATAACTGTTAGCCACTATCCATGTGCAATGGACAGTACAGCTGGGGACATTCAAACTCATGGAGTACAATGGTCATCTGATTAGCTGCAAGCTATGTGCTAATCAGCTGTCCATTGTTCATAACTCAGTCTAAAAGAATGGGCCTAATAATGTGCACAGAGTGCAAGGTAATGCAATTTGCTTTTGAATTTCACATATTCAGCTCCATGCAGGAAGGGTTCATAAAAAGGTGCAATAATATTTTTTAGCTACATCTTAAGTTCAATGAAGTATTGCCATTTTACCATGACCTATCGATTATATAATAAAAAAGTTGCTGTATCTGCAATCTATAATGGAGCAGTAACATTCATAGTGGACCTGTCATGCTAAGACAAATTTAGGTGTTTTATGGAGAATAAAAAGCTGCATACTAAACATTTTTCTGTAAAGTAATGTTTTTCAGAAAGTCATTTTTTTACACAGTCTGGCACTTTATGCTAATTTGTTTCTTTGTCAAGCATTATTACTACTCACTGTGGTATGAATGAATCTATGCACAGTCCACACATTGGGAACATTTTTAATAGTACAGTAAGGGTCAAGATTAGCCTTACAGCTATTCAACATAATGTGCATGGAATTTGCATAAAGTGACACACTCTGCCATTTTTCAAACACTACTACTAAGAATAATATATGTGTTAATTATTTCATATAATAAAACAATAAATAATTGCTAACAACATTTAGGGAAGTGCTAAAAATTAATGCTTTTGAAGAGAGTATATGTTAACTAAGTAGGCAAGTGAAATTATATAATCCTATTTTGTTGAGGCTGAGCTATAAGACATAGGGTCAAAAGAGGCCAGAAATGTGAGTATTAGTATAGTAAACAATATTGTGATATTTCATGTAGTTAAAAAAAGTATATGCCTTAGACAATGTCGGGTAAATGAAGGAAGTACAACGATCATATCAGAAAATAGTTGTTACCAAGTAACTTGGTCTAAGAAAAAGGTTCCCCTTAAGTGAACCCATTGTGCTTACAAGAAATATTCTTTGTTGGTTACTCATAGTGTCTCACACCCCCATGTACTAACCACTTGCTGGAAATGTTCTTGATGGTATAGTGTATCTATAAGAGTATCTGGACTCCTCCATCTTCCTCATTTACTCCCTCCCTGCTTATATTTATCTCTCAGCTGGTCTATAGATTTCTGTCTGTGTACTCTTTAAAGGGATAGTAATACTTAAAATGTAAAAAAATATATGTTGTAGGGTTTATCCCCCTGAGTAAAACAATAGTACTCCCACTGCTGAAAGGTGTTTCATTCAAAAGTTATTAATTTTCAAAGTTGAATTTTTTAGGTGCAATATCACAGTGGCCTGAAATTGTACAGTGGCGCTGTTGCTACACCATCCTATGGAGATTTATGGTCAACTGACCAGAGCTGTCCATAAGATTTTTAATAATAATAATAATAACTTTTGAATGAAACACCTTTCAGCAGTGGGAGTACCCTTGTTTTACTCAGGGGGATAAACGCTACAACATATTTTTTTTTACATTTTAAGTATTACTATCCCTTTAAACTTCAGATTGAAGTGTTTCAAGTGTAATATGACCCATTGGCAGGATTTGTCTGTATGTCTAGTGTAAATCCTGGCGAAAAGGGCATTAGACCAGTGTTGATTCGAAGCCTTAAGAGAAAACAGATTGAATAGTATAGACTGACAGAGATAAAGATTGGGCGGGGGAGCTTTCATTATAAGGCCAATATACTTGGTAGCAACTCTTTGATGAACTAGTTTTTGTGTTTCCTTTATTTACCCCTAATCATTTAAGCTAGATACTTACTATTGTTCTCATCTCTTGCCTCCTTTGATGCTAGGTTTTATAGCCTACCCTTGGCTACATATTTTCACTTGCCTACTTATGTAACAAATGCAGAGGAAGAAAAAGAGACAACAATCAAGAGAGTAATATCAATACTGGACCTTTACCATATACCCTATTGTGTGCACTCACAAATAAAGTAGCTGGTTAATGACATACATCAATGCCAGCAATAGGACATCTAGGGTTAATTCCTGTCCCCAGTCACAGGTTCATTGGATTAGATAATAGTCTGCTCTCTTCCAAACCATGCTTCCCAAAAGCGGTACAGATAGCTCCTCAAAGGCCAAAAAGAAAAAAGAAATAAAAGTTGCCCAATACTGTAACACTGTTGCAAAACACAAATACATTGTGAATAAATATAATGTTACTAACAAGTGAATTGGTTAGCCTGCTGTTACCAGTCAGTCTAACACATGAGCATACGGAGAGTATTTACCCATCTCTGTTTGGGTCTACCTTTGGCATCTGGCATGTTTCCAGTTGAATAAATTCAATATTCTTAGACGGAGGTTCTTTTCAGGAAAAATATATTTATTAAAAAATTAAAAATACAAATACGAGGGCTTAAACGCAAATGTGTTTCACGGTTTACCACCACTTTCTCAAAGCTCCACAAGCCCAAAAAACTACAAACAAAAGATTACCTCTAACACGAGTAACCTCCCATATAACTTTCTATTCATCTCTAATTGGTATGCCGACTATTATTATCAATAACATCTCCTTTAAGGGTTGGCAATTGGGTAAACAAATTGAGCCAAGGTAGACCCGAATGGAGATGGGTATATACTCTCTGTATGCTCATGTGTTAGACTGACTGGTAACAGCAGGCTAACCAATTCACTTGTGAGTAACATTATATTTATTCACATTGTATTTGTGTTCTGCAACAGTGTTACACTATTGGACACCTTTAATTTCTTTTTGGTCTTTGTGGAGATTATGTAACATATATTCTCTTCAAGCTCATTCCTTTTTAGGGCTTCTCTATATGTTTTTAGACATTATTTACTTTTATTTCTAGAAAGTTATCTTAGTGCTAATAAAAACCAGTACAATTCCATTGGACCTATAATATATATTATTAAAAATATATAAACATACTAAACATGAACATGAAAAAGAACAGAAGAATACAAATACTAAAGGTGAATTATCCTCCAGTCATGCAACAGGGAACACAGTGCAACCTACAAAACAGTCATAATAGCAAAAATGATTGTGGTTATGTTTATACTATATATCTGCCTGAATTTCCCTAAAGTATCAGGGAATGTTGCAGCTACATTAAGCATGCAAAACAATATCTATGGGCGTGGGCTCTTGATCTTGTTCCCAACATAGACGACTGGCAAATTGTACGCCCTCGGAATTAAATCTCTTGCCCACGATTCAGTATTTTGGTGATAAAACAACTGCTTGGCTTCATTTACCTTTGAATGTAATTGGCAGATCTAATCTTATTAAGATGATTTTTCTTCCTAAATTTCTATATGTCTTTCAAAACTCTCCAGTTCCTATTCCCAAGAAATATTTTAAACACATTGATAAGATTATATTGTGTTTTATATGGCGGGGTGGTAGGGCTAGGATCAGTCTCCATACTCTTATGAAACCCAAACGAGAGGGAGGAATCGCTTTGCCCAATTTTTATAGGTAGTACTTAGCAGCACAGAGCTGATATGTATTGGACTTTGTTTCTTCACAGCCTCGTTATCAGACTACCATGGTAGACAAACTTTTGATGTGACCCACTTATGTCTTATCACAGTTTCCTCATTGTGATCCAATGATTTTTAAAGCCCAGACCCCTTTGATTCTAATGATGTATGAGGCGTGGGTGGAGCTTAAAAAACTGTTGAGATTCATTGTTATAGATCCTGATACTCCATTGTGGGGACCTGCAGGGTTACCACACCTGCTTGGTAATGACTTTGCCCTTTTATGGGCTAAATTTGGTGTTTCCACTTTGGGTCAGTTGTATCAAGATAACCAACTGAAATCTTTTGCATAATTGCACGAAGAGTATCACTTACCGAATACTCTTTTCTATTCATATTTATGTATTAGACATGCTCTTCGGGCTCAGTGGGGTGACCGAACTCCAGAGATTGCTACATTCCCGCTTCTTAGTAGATTGCTTCTTATTGAACCGAAGAGGCCTCTATCTTTCATATACAAATGGGTTGAATATCACCTGGAAGACCGTGAGGTCCCTGCATGCGCTAGATGGGAGTTGGATATTGGTCCCTTGGAAGCTTGGGAGTGGGACATGGACAAAATGGGGCCACCATTGTTAGCAACGTCAACCAGGCATCAAATGCTACAATTAAAAATCCTACACAGGATTTACTACACGCCATTTAGGTTATTTAAGATGGGAACATCTCTTACTGACCACTACCCTAGATGTAATGGCATTCAAGGCACATATAAGCATATGATATGGGAATGCAGTGGAGTTAGAATGTTCTGGAGAGATGTACTGTGTGTCATAAGTTTGGTTTTGGGGAAGCCTGTTCCTGAGACTCCATGGTTTTGTTTATTGTCTATTTTTCCCGATGAGATTGAGGGGGCTGATGATAGGAATCTATTGGGTGAGCTCTTGGTGATGGCGAGGAAGGTGGTGGCTTTGCACTGGATGTCGGACAGAGCTCCTAGCTGTAGGGCATGGATACAATTGGTTTCTCAGTGTGTCCCACATTTTAAATTGGTTTACCTGCATCGGGGTAAACCGAACAAGTTTGACAAAATCTGGGGAAAATGGCGAGAGTGGTGGAAGAATGGAGCGGAAGGTATTGTGGTGTGATTTATAGGGGGGAAAAAAGGAATGAGAAAAAAAAAAAAAAAAGAGAGAAATCTAATACAATTGGCCTTGATATTTCCTGTGGTACGACCAGGCATGATTGATTGGCTGTGGGACTGGCGAGGGGGTTGCTGCGGGCGCAGGGGGAGAGGAATCGGGGAAATGGGGCTTTAGTTAAGTTAGGTTAGGTTAGTTTGTAGTTGTTTGGGGTTAAATTTAAAAAAAACCTTGGGCTGGCTCTACACACCTATTCATTTATCTATGTTACTTTTCATTGTACAAATAACCGTACATTTGTATTGTTGCACTTGCTTATTACAATATGTACTTGTTTTGAGTCTATACTGTGTTTTGGAGCGATTCGATAATAAAATGTATTAAAAAAAAAAATTTTACGCCCTCACCCAAAAAAGAGTGCATACATCAAAACCTGCCATAAAGTAAAAAAATGCAAGAGAACAAAAGCTTAAAGTCACAGCCCTCTCAATCTCATCATATGAGCAACAACTGTAGTGCAATGCTGACACTCTGTCACACTATTATATACAATAATTAAACTATAAATACTTGTGGCAATGTGAACCACAGAGAATATTGTTTCAGGATGCAAAGGATTAATGGTGTAAGAAGAGATGTGCACTACAGAAAATATTATCTCAAGATGCACATATATTTACAATGTGAATGCTTGTAACATCATATATTAATACTAAGCAACAATAATCCAACAGGGTATACAGCATTGACACACCTAGCATAAATCAGTTACAATCAATAAACAAATGTACATATATCTATCCGATATAATAATTCACTAAAACGTGTGTAACGCCTCAGCCTGCTGCAGTCATGCGCAGTAGAGACTGCCCGGCCACAGCTGATACAGAGTGGGACGATCCGAAGGAGCATCCTGTTCTGTATTAGCCGCGGCGCATGCAGTCTCTACTGCGCATGACTGCCCCGCAACCGGCTGGCAGTGGCAATGTGGCCCGTGTAACGGACTCTTCAATTAGTTTACTCATAAAAGCACACATATATAAAATAAACCCCTTGAGACAGTATCTCCTGGTGCTGGGTTGTATAGCTAGGGGCATTGGTTACAGAAAAAGGGAAGTGGTCATGCCACTCTACAGATCTCTAGTTAGATCTCACTGAGAGTATTGTGTACAGTACTGGAGACCCCATCTCCAGAAGGATATAGATACTCTAGAGAGAATTCAGAGAAGGGCTGCTAAAATGGTGACTGGTCTACAGGAAAATAAATATCAGGATAGACTAAAGGATCTGAACTTGGAGGAGAGAAGAGAGAGAGGGAATATGATAGAAACATTCAAGTACATGAAGGGATTCAACAAAGTGCAGGATGGAAGTACATTTCAAAGGAGTTCAAATGTTAGGAAGAGAGGCCATAGTCTAAAACTAGAGGGACACAGGTTTAGACGTAATGTAAGAAAGTTTTGCTGTACTGAGAGGGTAGTAGATAAGTGGAATAGCCTACCAACAGAAGTGGTAGAAGTTAATAGAGTAACAGAATTTAAGCATGCATGATATAGGCATAAGGCTGTCCTTAACATAAGAAAAGACCAAGGACCAAAAAAAGATTTGAGGTTTTTACAGTAGGAATATGGGCAGACTAGATGGGCCGAATGGTTTTTATCTGCTGTCAAGTTCTATGTTTCTATATAAATCTTCTAAACACCATATGAACTGATACATAATTGATAGAGCCTTATTATGAAGTATACAGGGACTTCAGTCATAAACATGCATTTAGAACCAAATAAACAGAAACCTCTAGTATACTCCGTCCAATGTTAATGTATATATAGGCACTTCAAATGCAATAATGTATTTTAGTTATCCAATCATCTCCATCTCAAGAAACATGTATACATATACTGTATATGTAGTGTACTCTACAACAAATATTTAAATGCCAAAGGGCTGGATCTTTATGATACCAGGGTGTCTTATCATAGACATCAAATATAGAACAAAAAAAAGATAAAATCCTTTGAGTGGTATTAGGACCTTTTCTTCTAAAAAGAAAAGAAAAAAATAAGATTAATAGGGGTTCCAAAGCACTCATATTAATCTGAAATAACCAAGAAAGCTCTCATGTCAGTTTCTTCACTACCCGCAACATCTGTCACCTCTTCTATGATTCCTCTGTCCTGGCTCGCAGTGTGGGTCAAAGCACCGTGTTGCGTGCATCACGTGCATGTGACATCACACGTGATGTTGATATATTGGCTTCCTGGTCCTGGCCAAGAGGCACTGTCACAGTGTTCTATTGCTGAAAGGACATCTCAGCAAAATGCTGTTTGTTGCCAGGCTATCTTGGGCTTTCTTCCGGCTCCTCTGGGGTCTGTCATCCAACCTTGTGGCTGGCACCTATACCCGGCCGCTGCCACAGCAAGGCCTAGTAATAAGCAGCTTATGCTTGACCAGCCTCACACGCTAGCAAAACAACCCTAGCACTCTATCTCTTGCAGGTCTCCTGTCTCTACCTTCTGGTGACAACAAATGTAACATAGGGGTACCTAGTATCACAGTCATGGACACAGCAGCAAACCTGAGAACAGGTAGCTACATTGTGCTGCTACTGCACACAGAAACATCTAACATTACCTTTTTTTAAGAAATGACCCCAGGTTCCTACGGATATTGTGGGGGTGAAAACACTATCTGCTGGGCTGAGAGGGCTCCAGTTAATTCTGCTTCTTATAGATTTCTCCACATTAACAGCATCCCTCCAACTCTTCTTATTCATATTCTCTGTCAAGAAAACAGTCCCTAAACTTTATTTCTCTCTCTCCCGCTCTCTCCCTTTCAGTCATCTCTGCATGTGTCTTCAACTTCTGTACAACCATGCAGCAGAGTAGGAGGTTCCTGGTTTGATATATTATTGCAGTGAAAATTCTCAAAGCTGTGAAAAGGAGGAAATATTATGTGTTTCCTATGGATGGGAATATACATGGAAAAAGCGGCAAACTGTGAATTTTCCATGCAAATTACTGTGATAAAAAGTATATTTTGCCCATCTCTAACTGGTACATTGAATAAAATCCTCTTTTTATCCATTTTCCATAAGCAGTACTTCTCAGATCATCTTGTGATAATGAACTCCAACAGTGAATAATGTTTGTATCTATAGTTTACTGCTTAAGCCAGACAAGCTCATGTTCACTGTTTAATACACAAAGTGATTGCCTTTTACAGCACCAATGCCTTATAATATGACATATGACTATAAATACTCAGTAATATATGAAAGGTCTTGACATTTGGACCAATGAAAAGTATTCTGCAAATAAAATGTATCACTTTGCTAAATTAAAAGTTAACCTTCTACAAGGAGCGTATTTTAATATTCTGAATCTGCCTGAAAGGGATCATATTTTTCTACAGTAGCTTGTAAGGTATTAAAGGTGTGCATTGCATTAGGTCAGATAAATAATACCGCTACTTTGTCGAATGACTTAAATATAGATACACTTTATCTCAAAAATAAATGTGTGTTTTTACACTACATCTTAAAAATAACATAAATTATAGTAAAAGGAAAAAGTACTAATGGATCTATTTAGAGATTAATGTTATTCTAACATCACAATATTAATAGCCATTTTATGTAGGTTGCATTACATGTTCTGTTAATTGAGATGGTTTTAAAAATTACATAAAGTTCAAACATGGCACTCTGCTGATCACCATTGCAGTCTTAATAAGCCATTGTCATATTCCAGTGGGTACACAATAAAGAGCGTTACTATAAACAGTGTTATGTCCAATGTGTTATACAAGAAATATACAACGTTGCCTCTTAATTACAAATAAAGCTCAAATAAAGACCTCCACTACCAGCGAATAGTCCATAAACATGAAATCAATAGTGTCTTGAATTTTTCCACAGTCCAGGGCAACTGAAACTCAGATGGGTAGGTCATTTCCATTAAATCATCACAAACAAACAAAAAACAAAACAAAAAAACATGCAGTGCCCACAGACTCTGAGTTTAGTATTCTTTGTGTTGTCTTCTATCTTTACCAAAAACCATGGTGATAAGAGTAATAGGCCTCAATTCAATGAATCCCACTAAAACTTGTGGTAGGGCAAAACTGGCTACGGACCTTCAAACCTAAAATGTCTAAGTTGGTAATCAATTGCCCTGCCAACTGAAACCACAATGGATGCTGGGCCATAGAAATTGACTTGAGGCCAAAAGTCTGCAGTGTGTTTTTAGTTCCCAAACCCCACACTAAATAATGTGACTATTGGGAACATCAAAGGAAAAGAGCTAACAATCAGTGTGAGCTCAACACACAGTCACCCTCCCAAACACTAACCTTACACTACCCCTAACACTGAGGTACAACAATACTACCCCTAACACTAGCCTAACACCCAGATCTGTGTAACATCTGTCATCCACTGTCTGTTTTCTTCTGTCATCATCCTTCTTCTTTTTTTCCTCTTTCTCTGTCTTCTTCTCTTCTGTCTTCTTCTCTTCCTGGTTTCAAATAGCTTCCTATAAAGAGACAACAACATGAAACATAAAATTTTGCCCCAAAACAATTTGGAAATATGTGCATTGTTTACCCTTTGAGTGCCAGAGGAGTATGCAACGCATTGTGGGGTCCGCAAAGCATTGTGCCTTTGTAAAAATAACTAAAGTTGTAGGCTTCCCTGTTGTCCCCAGCAGTGGCAGCAGGAAGTGAGACAGACAAACCCCTCACCTTTAGTACCTTTTGGGCAGATGCCTGATCCAGCTTGTGGAAAATTTGAACAGACACTGTCTTTTAGTGCGGGATACAGAACCAGCTAGAAGCTCATTGGCTGGGAGGTGTGTAACCCCACATTCTAGCAATGGAAGCTTAGGAACCATTTTGAACAGCGACTGGCAATCCAGTCTCTGTTCAAATTTCCCTCAGTCTGGCCCATGCAATGACCCAAAAGGTATACGGGGGGAGGGACAGTAGC
The DNA here is from genome assembly GCA_037306005.1 of Rhinophrynus dorsalis. Taxonomy (NCBI): domain Eukaryota; kingdom Metazoa; phylum Chordata; class Amphibia; order Anura; family Rhinophrynidae; genus Rhinophrynus; species Rhinophrynus dorsalis. Next base: position 294,273,845 of record CM074722.1, on the reverse strand, counting down.
ATACATTTAGTGCACATTGAACTTTGGAGGTTTACGGATTATTATCCTTTCTTTCTTGAGGAATACTATTGAAGAAGACTGAAAAGTAGAAAGATATGAAGATGGCTGATAAGAAAGGAGATGGAAGATAAGAAGCTTACAGATGAAGAATTATAGTGGATGACAGGTAAGTGTTACAGCTAGTGATGAGCGAGCACCCCAATGCTCGGGTGTTCGGGTGCTCTGACCGAGCACCCCCGGAGGCTCGAGTGCTCGGCCGAGCACCCGAGCCCCATTGAAGTCAATGGGAGGACTCGAGCACTACACCAGGCACCCCCTGCTCTGATGAGGGGAGGGTGCCTGGTCCATAGGAAAAGGGCAGAAAATGATGGAAACACCACAGAAATGGTTCAGGGACAGCATAGGGAGGATGTCTGGATGCATCTTGGACTCCAACATCGCTGCTGGGAACGATCTTTCGCCCGTAGTACGCCATTTTTACAGACTGACCATAAAACACACAAAAAGGAAAATAAAAACGACTTTAGGCGAAAAATTGTTACTAAACAATATTTGCTGTATATTTACTTGTATATCATCTGCAAATTCTCCCAAAAATTTCCTTGATTTTCTGAAGTGAGGCCATGATTAAGAGGGAAACGTGCGCAGAGGCAAATTCTCCCAAAAATTTCCTTGATTTTCTGAAGTGAGGCCATGATTAAGAGGGAAACGTGCGCAGAGGCAAATTCTCCCAAAAATTTCCTTGATTTTCTGAAGTGAGGCCATGATTAAGAGGGAAACGTGCGCAGAGGCAAATTCTCCCCAAAATTTCCTTGATTTTATTGAACTGAGGCCATGATTAAGAGGGAAACGTGCGCTGAGCTGACCATCTAAAACATTATGGGTGAGGGTCTGCTGCAGAGCTGACCATCCTAAACATTATATGCGAAGGCCCGCTAGTGAGCTGACGCTATAAAACATTATATGCGAAGGCCCGCTAGTGAGCTGACGCTATAAAACATTATATGAGAGGGCCCGCTAGAGAGCTGACCCAATAAAACATTATATGAGAAGGCCCGCTGGTGAGCTGACCTATATAAAAATTGTCAAACAGGGCCCGCTGGTGAGCTGGCCCTATATAAAAATTATATCACAGGGCCCGCTGGTGAGCTGGCCCTATATAAAAATTATAGCACAGGGCATATGGAAGAGGAGGAGGAGGATGAGAAGATTAAGAGTCAACCATATACCCGTTTTTTGGGTGGAAGGGGTGAATGGGAATACAGAGTATTCCCATCATTGTAAATAATATATGTAAAGTGAGTTTATGTTCCCCCGGGGCTTTCCTCCAGTGGAGTGGAGAAGTCAGGGGAAATCCAGGCCTTGTTCATTTTTATAAGTGTCAACCTATCAGCATTGTCGGTGGAAAGGCGGATACGCTTATCTGTTATTATGCCACCAGCAGCACTAAATACCCGCTCAGACAGAACGCTGGCGGCAGGGCAGGCCAGCACCTCCAAGGCGTAGAGTGCCAGTTCATACCACGTGTCCAGCTTGGACACCCAGTAGTTGTAAGGCACAGAGGGATCATTGAGGACGCTGACACGGTCTGCTACGTACTCCTTCACCATCTTCCAAAACTTTTCCCTCCTTGTGACACTAGGCTGCGCATCAGGGTGAGGGTGCTGGCGGGGTGTCATGAAGGTGTCCCACACCTTGGAGAGTGTTGCCCTGCCTTTGTCGGAACTGCTGTGTGCTCCCCTTTTCTCCCCTTCTCGGTTGGCCAAGGTAGTACGTACTCTGCCGCCAGCGTTGTCAGATGGAAAATTTTGGAGCAATTTTTCAACAAGAACCTTCTGGTATTGCACCATTTTGCTTGTCCTCTCCACCGGAGGAATGAGAGATGAGAAATTCTCTTTGTAGCGGGGGTCCAGAAGGGTGAACACCCAGTAATCCGTGTTGTCTAAAATGCGTACAACGCGTGGGTCACGGGAAAGGCAGCCTAACATAAAGTCAGCCATGTGTGCCAGAGTACCAACAGTCAAGATTTCGCTGTCCTCACCAGGAGGATGACTCTCAATATCCTCATCCTCTTCCTCCTCTTCTGCCCACCCACGCTGAAGAGATGGAACTAAAGTTCCATGGCTACCCTCTGTAGCGGAGGCAACCGTGTCTTCCTCCTCCTCCTCCTCCGCCTCCTCCAATTGTCGCTGAGAAGACGAAGTGAGGGTGCTCTGGCTATCACCTTGTGTAAGATCTTCCTCCCCCATTTCCACCTCTTCCACATGCAAAGCGTCGGTTTTAATTGTGAGCAGCGAGCGTTTCAGTAGACACAGAAGTGGGATGGTTACACTGATAATAGCGTTATCGCCGCTCACCATCTGTGTCGATTCCTCAAAATTGCGTAAAACCTCGCAGAGGTCTGACATCCATTCCCACTCCTCACTTCTGATTACAGGAAGTTGAACGGAGAGGCGACGACCGTGTAACAGCTGGTACTCCACTACTGCCCTCTGCTGCTCACAAAGCCGGGCCAACATGTGGAAGGTGGAGTTCCAGCGCGTGCTCACGTCACACAGCAGCCGGTGAGCTGGCAATTGTAAGCGCTGCTGCAGCTTCAACAGGCCGGCCGAAGCTGTAGATGACTTACGGAAATGTGCACACACGCGGCGCACCTTGGTCAAGAGATCATGCACATTGGGGTAGGTTTTTAGAAATCGCTGAACCACTAAATTAAATACATGCGCTAGGCATGGTACGTGTGTGAGCTTGCCGAGCTCCAAAGCCGCCACCAAGTTACGCCCATTATCACACACAACCATGCCTGGTTGCAGGTTGAGTGGCGAGAGCCACTGCTCGGTCTGGTGACTAATCCCCTGCAACAGCTCTGAGGCCGTGTGCTGTTTGTCCCCAAGGCAGATCAGCTTCAGCACGGCCTGTTGACGCTTCCCCACTGCAGTGCTACACTGCTTCCAGCTACTGGCTGATGGGGGAGTGGCGCTGCGTGTAGAGAATTCGGAGGTGGAAACGGAGGAGGAGGAGCCAATAACGTAGGTGCTGGTGGAAACCCTGATGGAGGTAGGGCCCGCAATCCTCGGCGTGGGTAGCACCCGTGCCATCCCAGGGTCCGAGTCGCTCCCAGCCTCCACGACATTCACCCAGTGTGCCGTCAGGGAAATGTAGCGTCCCTGGCCACAAGCACTTGTCCATGTGTCAGTCGTTAAGTGGACCTTCCCAGTAACTGCGTTGGTCAGGGCACGGGTGATGTTACGGGACACATGGTGGTGTAATGCGGGGATGGCACACCGGGAAAAGTAGTGGCGGCTGGGGACCGCGTACCGAGGGACAGCTGCTGCCATCAGGCTGCGGAAGGACTCAGTGTCCACAAGCCTAAATGGCAGCATTTCGATGGCCAGTAATTTGGAAAGGTGTGAGGTTAGTGCTATGGCCTGTGGGTGGGTGGCTGGGTATTTTCGCTTGCGCTCAAATGCCTGGGGTAACGAAATTTGGACGCTGTGCTGGGACAGGGAAGTGGATGTGGTCGCTGATGGTGCTTCAGATGGTACAGGTGCAGGGCGGGAGGTATGCGGGCCTGCGCCTTCGACAGGCGATTGGCCGGCACCGAAAACAGGGGAAGAGGAGGCAATGGTGTGGCCTGCAGACACAGATGGGCGATCCAGGCGTTCCTCCCACTTACTACGGTGCTTGGATGCCATGTGTCGGATCATGCTGGTGGTGGTGAGGTTTCTAGTGTTCATGCCTCGGCTCATTCTGGTGTGGCACTGGTTGCAAACTACAATTCTTTTGTCGTCCGCACTTTCCTTAAAAAAACGCCATACCGCGGAACACCTACCCTTTGGCAAGGGAGATTTACGCAAGGGGGTGCTCCGTGGAACATTTGCGGGCCGGTTTGGTGCGGTCCGCCTTCTTTCTGTAGCCACACCACTGCCTCTTCCAGCCTGTTGCGGTGCTGCAGATGGCTCACCCTCAGGACTGCTGTCATCGCTCGGCTCTACACCTTCCCAGGTGGGGTCAGTCACCTCATCGTCCACCAAGTCCTCCTCCACTTCCTCACTCTGATCATCCTCCCCATGTCTTGATCCCACCACATACTCAGTCATTGACAACTGTATAACATTCTCCTCAACAAGGTCTTGAGACAGTAATAGTGGTTGATTTAATGGCAACTGTGTCTCATCATCATCATCATCATCCACTACTTCCTTTGACCTTAAATGCCGTTCACATCTGTCATCTTCTTGTGATTGGGTACCCTCTAGAGGTTGTGAATCAGGGCACAAGATGTCATGTTCCTCTGCAAGCGTGCTTGGAGAGAGGGTCAAATGAAGGATTGGTGATGAGACGAGCTCCTCACTATATCCCAGTGTGGGATCACTTCTTTGACCAGACCGTCTATGGTGGGAGGAAGGATGATCAGAGTGAGGATTATGTTGACCAGACTCTTAGCTACTGAGAGTGGACTTGGTGGAAGACAGGGTGGTGCTTAACCGACTGGAAGCAGTATCAGCTGTCATCCAACCGACCACCTGTTCACAGTGGTCGGACCTCGAGAGTGATGTCCTGCGACGCCCTGTAAAATTAGACATGAAGCTAGGTATGGTGGATGTCTTTCTTTCTTGTGCTCTGGCACCAGGCACAGTTTCTCCGCGTCCTGACCCGCGCCCTGAACTATCAGGATCACGTCCACTTCCCCGTCCCTTTTTACCCGCCTTCTTCATCTTACACGGAATATGTGACTTTAATATTTGAGTTTGAAAACTTAACAGTATTTCTTCCTATTCTGCAACTGTGCAGAGTACACAGAATAGGCTGCTAAACTGCGGTGACACACACTGAATGGAATATGTGACTTTAATATTTGAGTTTGAAAACTTAACAGTATTTCTTCCTATTCTGCAACTGTGCAGAGTACACAGAATAGGCTGCTAAACTGCGGTGACGCACACTGAATGGAATATGTGACTTTAATATTTGAGTTTGAAAACTTAACAGTATTTCTTCCTATTCTGCAACTGTGCAGAGTACACAGAATAGGCTGCTAAACTGCGGTGACGCACACTGAATGGAATATGTGACTTTAATATTTGAGTTTGAAAACTTAACAGTATTTCTTCCTATTCTGCAACTGTGCAGAGTACACAGAATAGGCTGCTAAACTGCGGTGACACACACTGAATGGAATATGTGACTTTAATATTTGAGTTTGAAAACTTAACAGTATTTCTTCCTATTCTGCAACTGTGCAGAGTACACAGAATAGGCTGCTAAACTGCGGTGACACACACTGAATGGAATATGTGACTTTAATATTTGAGTTTGAAAACTTAACAGTATTTCTTCCTATTCTGCAACTGTGCAGAGTACACAGAATAGGCTGCTAAACTGCGGTGACGCACACTGAATGGAATATGTGACTTTAATATTTGAGTTTGAAAACTTAACAGTATTTCTTCCTATTCTGCAACTGTGCAGAGTACACAGAATAGGCTGCTAAACTGCGGTGACGCACACTGAATGGAATATGTGACTTTAATATTTGAGTTTGAAAACTTAACAGTATTTCTTCCTATTCTGCAACTGTGCAGAGTACACAGAATAGGCTGCTAAACTGCGGTGACACACACTGAATGGAATATGTGACTTTAATATTTGAGTTTGAAAACTTAACAGTATTTCTTCCTATTCTGCAACTGTGCAGAGTACACAGAATAGGTTGCTAAACTGCGGTGACACACACTGAATGGAATATGTGACTTTAATATTTGAGTTTGAAAACTTAACAGTATTTCTTCCTATTCTGCAACTGCGCAGAGTACACAGAATAGGCTGCTAAACTGCGGTGACGCACACTGAATGGAATATGTGACTTTAATATTTGAGTTTGAAAACTTAACAGTATTTCTTCCTATTCTGCAACTGTGCAGAGTACACAGAATAGGCTGCTAAACTGCGGTGACACACACTGAATGGAATATGTGACTTTAATATTTGAGTTTGAAAACTTAACAGTATTTCTTCCTATTCTGCAACTGTGCAGAGTACACAGAATAGGCTGCTAAACTGCGGTGACGCACACTGAATGGAATATGTGACTTTAATATTTGAGTTTGAAAACTTAACAGTATTTCTTCCTATTCTGCAACTGTGCAGAGTACACAGAATAGGCTGCTAAACTGCGGTGACACACACTGAATGGAATATGTGACTTTAATATTTGAGTTTGAAAACTTAACAGTATTTCTTCCTATTCTGCAACTGTGCAGAGTACACAGAATAGGCTGCTAAACTGCGGTGACACACACTGAATGGAATATGTGACTTTAATATTTGAGTTTGAAAACTTAACAGTATTTCTTCCTATTCTGCAACTGTGCAGAGTACACAGAATAGGCTGCTAAACTGCGGTGACGCACACTGAATGGAATATGTGACTTTAATATTTGAGTTTGAAAACTTAACAGTATTTCTTCCTATTCTGCAACTGTGCAGAGTACACAGAATAGGCTGCTAAACTGCGGTGACGCACACTGAATGGAATATGTGACTTTAATATTTGAGTTTGAAAACTTAACAGTATTTCTTCCTATTCTGCAACTGTGCAGAGTACACAGAATAGGCTGCTAAACTGCGGTGACACACACTGAATGGAATATGTGACTTTAATATTTGAGTTTGAAAACTTAACAGTATTTCTTCCTATTCTGCAACTGTGCAGAGTACACAGAATAGGCTGCTAAACTGCGGTGACACACACTGAATGGAATATGTGACTTTAATATTTGTGTTTGAAAACTTAACAGTATTTCTTCCTATTCTGCAACTGTGCAGAGTACACAGAATAGGCTGCTAAACTGCGGTGACGCACACTGAATGGAATATGTGACTTTGAAATTTTAGTTTGAAGACTTAACAGTATTTCTTCCTATTCTGCAACTCTGAACAGTACACAGAATGTGCTGCTAAACTGCGGCGAAGCACACTGAATGGAATATGTGACTTTGATATTTTACAGTTTGAAGACTTAACAGTATTTCTTCCTATTCTGCAACTCTGCACAGTACACAGAATGTGCTGCTAAACTGCGGCGACGCACACTGAATGGAATATGTGACTTTGATATTTTAGTTTGAAGACTTAACAGTATTTCTTCCTATTCTGCAACTCTGCACAGTACACAGAATGTGCTGCTAAACTGCGGCGACGCACACTGAATGGAATATGTGACTTTGATTTTTTAGTTTGAAGACTTAACAGAATGTGCTCTAATCTGCAACTTTGCACACTAAACAGAATGTGCTCTAATCTGCAACTTTGCACACTAAACAGAATGTGCTCTAATCTGCAACTTTGCACACTAAACAGAATGTGCTCTAATCTGCAACTTTGCACACTAAACAGAATATATAAAATTTTTTTGTTTTTGCTTTTTTCCCCCCACACAAAATAACCTGCTGCCCCCACACACAGTAGTCCTAAAAAGGACTTTTGGTTCTTTTTTTTTCACAATTTTGCTTTTTTTTTCCCTACACTGACTTTCCCTTCCTATCCTCATCTCTCCCTGGCTAAGACTGAGCCGAACTCGCTGGTCAGGTGCTATACAGCACCCGACCACGGGTTCTGGCCAGCCAATCAGTGTAATGCCAGCAGCCAACATGGCTGCTGGCATTACACCAATGTCAGAGCCTCCCTGCACGTTTATTGGCTGCGCAGCAGCCGCAAAACGTGCGGGGAGGAGACCCGAACATGGCGGGCGAGCACATGCAGTACTCGTACGAGTACCGCCATGTGCCGAGCAGAGCGATGCTCGAGCCGATCCGAGCATCGGCCGAGCATGCTCGCTCAACACTAGTTACAGCTATGGGGTATGGGTGATAGGATAGTGTTAGGGCTAGTATTGTTTCACTTTATTGTTGATGTTAGGGGTAGTGTAGGATTAGTGTTTGGGAGGGTGATTCTGTTTTTGAGCGCACACTCTGTGTCAAAACACCAAGCTGTTTTCCTTTGATGTTTACATTTCTCAAGCTATTTAGTGTGAGTTTTGGGAACAAAAATCACACAAAGAACATTGGGACACAAGTTGGGTTCTGTGGCCCATTGTTAGTCATGGTTTCTGTTGGTAAGACTATCGGATTCTGACAGTACCACTGTATGCATACTGTTTTTGCCCTACCAACAATTTTACCGAGGTATATTAAATCGAGCTCAAAATGAACAGAGTGTGACTACTCGTGAACTAAATTCATACAGAAGTCTGTATTTATTGAGTTAAACAAAATCTGGAAATTTGTTTTCATTTTCCACCTCCCTTAAAGGGATGGTAATACTTTAATATTACTAATCTCCATAGTGTAGCTATTTAAAAATAATTCAATTGCCCCCAGGTTCATCTCTCAAACCTGTAAGCAAAGTTCCCCCCACCCCCCTCCCTTCCCTGAAGTCAGCATTGTACTGACTGCAGGGGAAGTCTGTCGTACGACAGGCTTGCGGCTCTGCAGTTGAGCCGAGATTGCGTTAGTGAAAAAGAATGATGTCACTGAAATGGTCTTCTACATGTGCTTGGTTTGCAAGCACACGTAGAAGACCATTTCAGTTAAATAATTTTTCTACGAGATCTTGGCTCTGCTGCAGAGCCACCTGATGAAAAATAAAAACGGATATCCCTTCGTTCAGTACAACGCTAACTTCAGGGAAGAGGGAGGTAGGGGGAACTTTGGTTATGGGTTTTCTCTCAAACCATAAAGGTTTGAGAGGTGAACCTGGGGGCAATTTAATTATTTTTTAAATAGCTACACTATGGGGCATAAAGAATTTCTATTCCTTTAAGATTTCTACAGACTAGATGATATTTAATGTGTACAATTCAATAACATTTCCAAAAGGTAAAAGAGGAACATTTTCATGCTTTCAAAAAAAATACTCTTCCTTTTACTGCCTGACAAACTTTTTAAGTGCATGAGAGTGTAAAGTTGAAAATCCATGTGCAATTCACTAATCTTGAGTTATTAATTTGTGATTGTATGGTTTATCCAGTGGTTTTATAATTGCTCATCTTTATTGATTGACACTTTTAGGGTTTTATGCACAAAATAAATGCGGGGTAAATCTGGAGAAAAACATCTGCACCATTGGGGATAAATAAAACATCCCATTGATTTAAATGTGGTGCTCAACCCTTGGAATACCAGAGAGGTCGCCAGAAAATTGTTTCACAATGCGCTGGAGACTTTTCTAAAATTCAGTTGGTTAAAAGCTCACAATAACCCTTTTATTGCCAGGTAGAATGCTGTAAGAGATTCTCCAAATCACCCTTCATTTGATGTGATTGGCTGACTACTTTCTAAATTGGTATGCTTTGTCTAACTTTCCTTAATTTCTGTATTTGATACAACCGTTTTAGTACAGACATGTCATAACTGAACAATGCATGGAAAATGATAGATTGTAGTTTGCATAGTTTTGTGCTTCTAGAACCCTCTTCTGTATGTGAACTCATACCAATTGGGTGTCACTGGAAGAGGAGTAGCTAACGATTACAGTAGGACTTTCATGTTTTTCAAAGGTATCTTAAAAGAGTAACAAATGTAAAATAACTTTGTTTTCCAGAGCTCCACCTTCTGGAAACATTTGTGCATACCAGCAAGTAGCTACAAAATATGTAAGTGTAGTTTTGTGCTTCTTACATTCCCTAGAGTAGGTCAGCTCATACCAAAGGGATGTCATTGTTCTTGGACGAACAGTAGCTAATACATACAGTAGGATATTCCATAGTTTTTAATGATTTCAGAAACTTTGGAGGGGAGAAAATGTAAAAAAAAGTCATTTTTTAAACATTTAGAGCCACATTCTGGGAATGTTTGTGCACACCAAACGTTTGGTAGAAAGGTAGGTGATCCCCTTTTTTTAAGCAGAGGGTATCTTTTTTTTTCAAAATGGTATGCTTTGTCAAGCTTTTCTTCATTTCTATAGTTCGTATGACCATTTTGGTACAGGCCAAAAAATATAAGAAAAATGAGAGATTGTAGTTGGTGTAGGTTTTAGCTACTGGCAGCTGCTACAGAATGTCAAGTCATGCCAATGGGGTGCCACTTTGCTCAGAAGAGCAGTAGCTAATGAATATAGTACTAAATTCCATGGGGGCAAGAAAGTTTAAAAACTCCTAAGGTTTTTCTTCAGCTCTATCTTATGGTAACCTGCATCCCCCAGGATAGAGGTATAAAGGGAAGACACCACTCATTTGATGTAGTTGGATATATTCTTCCAGGAAATGTATGCATTTAGAGGTTTAAATTGATGTTATGGGGTAAATATGTCTTCAGACTATAGTGCATTTTGGTTATGTCCATAGAAATGTCAGTAAAAATTTGTTTTTACTAATTTAGGGCCCCCGGGATGGACACACAGCTGTGCACTTATACATATGGGATGTTATTGTACACAACAAATATGTGGCATTCATATTTCATACCTTTTTGTTTGTTTTACTAAGCATGTCAGATGTCATACAGTAAATTGTACCTTTAGTATACATTTCTGAATCCTTATTTTTCCATATATAACTAGAATGTTACTAATGGAAATTTTACTTAACAGTGGTTATCAAAAATACTGATAATGTGTCCAGCTAGCAGGGTACATAATATGTCATAAGCCTATGGTAGGGAAAGGGTTAAGTCTATGGCTATTTTGGAAATTTGTATCACCTATAGTACAGCTGATGAGCTCTAGAATTGTACCTCTTTTCTTCTGTAAATAAGTCCCTTAATGGGTTAAATTATCTGTTATGTACTGTAGTTAACCATTTAGATGCCACATACGTCAAATCAATGTGTTACAAATAGAGACAGTGTCAAAGACAAACATACTAGTACATCTAATTGTTGTTATTATTACTACAATGGGAGTGAACATTGATTTAAACCTTAGAGTGCCAGAGAGGTATCCAATGCATTGCAATGCAATCGCACTAAAATGGTTAAACCAGTCAAGCATCTGAATTATGACTTGCTTCATTCTCCACTAATTCTATATACTGACCTTGGGCAGCAACACATTACAGGACACATCTATGTATAACTGCAGGAGACTTTACTGGAGAGATTTTTTATATATAGTATTTCACTGTATTTGTGAAGGACAAATCTATGAACCTAAATGAATATGTTACATGAGTGGGTAATGTTGCAGTTTAATTATTCTCTCCAATGTCTCCGTTCTACCAAGCTTTTACATGTCAGATTCCCTGCTGCATAAATATTCTCAAAACTATTGTCTAAAAAATCCTTTGTTTGTATTGAATTAAAAATGTCATTTGTCGATAATTACTACTATACACCAAAACCAGGGAGTAAAGTACTTACTTCCTAAAGTGAATAATATTTTTTACAAACAAAGAAAATGAATGTCAGACCCTGTATGAATGGGTACATTATGTGAGAAAATCACAGATTCATGCAGGGTTGGAATACAACTCTCCTAACCAATTCAATGGGACCGATAAAGGACAAACTTGTTAACTTTACATGCATGGAAACGTAATTCACCCTCTGAATATTAAACCCATTTGTTGCTATCATGAATATTTCCTTGGTAAATTTGAATTTACCCTAGTTATTCATGTATTGACATATAACACCATGTGGCAAGGTTTAAGGCATGGATGGGCAACCTGAGTCCTTCCAGCTGTTGTGGACTATTACTCCGATCATTCCCCACAAGCCAAAGACTGATGGGGGTTAAGTGAATTGTAGTCCACAACAGCTGGTGGTAATATTTTGTCTATCCCTGCTCTAAGGGCTGTAGTCAGTATGTTAAGATGGGCAATACTGTAACAGACCAATAGCACCATAAGAGACAAAAGGGGTATTTAACACCTTGAATGCTAGATTGTCCCCATTGCATTACAATGCAATGAACAATACCTCACTAGCATTCAAGTTCCCAGTTTAAATCATTGGGAGACTCAGTTTCTCTCTTATGGTACAGTTGGTTTGCTCAAGAATTGCTCTTTTTTTAGAATAATAAAAACAGCTTTATGAGCCTTGTGTGTAAAACAAAAAGAAGAGCAAGTCTGGAACAAATCATTTGCATAATAGGGGATAACCCCTTGAATACTCAAGACAGAGGGAGACTAGTGTTCAACTTGTTAAAAGCAATATTTAAATAATTGGGAATCTTGGTATTTCTTCTATGGTTGTTTTACTCCAGAATTGCTTCTCTCTAACTTAGTGAATACATCCTATAGAGTTCAGTGACATTTTTCTCTGTGATTAAGCTACTGCAAACATAATTTGCACACAGGAAACTTTAGTCAATAACCGCTGTGTTTCCTGTGAAGTTCAGGAAGAAATCTTACGTATCCTTTAGGTTTTATTGAGTAGTATTTAGTGAAAATGTTTTTCACATAAATAGTGAGGGACAAATTTATTTGATCCCCTGCTGATTTTGCCCACTGACAAAGAAATGATCAGTCTATAATTTTAATGGTAGGTTTATTTGAACAGTGAGAGACAGAATAACAAAAACAAATCCTGAAAAATGCATTTCAAAAAAGTTATATATTGATCTGCATTTTACTGAGGGAAATAAGTATTTGAGCCCCTATCAATCAGCAATATTTCTGGCTCCCAGGTGTCTTTTATAAAGATAACAAGCTGATATTAGGATCACTCTCTTGAAGGGAGTGCTTCTAATCTCAGCTTGTTACCTGTATAAAAGACAGGTAATCAATCAGATTCCAAACTCTCCACCATGGCCAAGACCAAAGAGCTGTCCAAGGATGTCAGGGACAAAATTGTAGACTTACACAAGGCTGGAGTGGACTACAAGACTGTCGCCAAGCAGCTTGGTGAGAAGGTGACAACAGTTGGTGCTATTATTTACAAAGGGAAGAAACACAAAATAACTGTCAATCTCCCTTGGTCTGGGGCTCCATGCAAGATCTCACCTCGTGGAGTTTCAGTGATCATGAAATCAGTGAGGAATCAGCCCAGAACTACATGGGAGGATCTTGTCAATGATCTCAAGGCAGCTGGGACCATAGTCACAAAGATAACAATTGGCAACATACTACACTGTGAAGGACTGAAATCCTGCAGCGCCCGCAAGGTCCTCCTGCTCAAGAAAGCACATGTACAGGCCTGTCTGAAGTTTGCCATTGAACATCTGAATGATTCAGAGGAGAACTGGGTGAAAGTGTTGTGGTCAGATGAGACCAAAATCAAGCTCTTTGGCATCAACTCAACTCGCTGTGTTTGGAGGAGGAATGCTGTCTATGACCCCAAGAACACCATCCCCACCATCAAATATGGAGCTGGAAACATTATGCTTTGGGGATGTTTTTCTGCTAAGGGGACAGGACAACTTCACCGCATCAAAGGGACAATGAATGGGGCCATGTACCGTCAAATCTTGGGTGAGAACCTCCTTCCCTCAGCCAGGGCATTGAAAATGGGTCGTGGATGGGTATTCCAGCATGACAATGACCCAAAACACACAGCCAAGGCAACAAAGGAGTGGCTCAAGAAGAAGCACATTAAGGTCCTGGAGTGGCCTAGCCAGTCTCCAGACCTTAATCCCATAGAAAATCTGTGGAGGGAGCTGAAGGTTCATGATGCCAAATGCCAACCTCGAAACCTTAATGACTTGGAGAGGATCTGCAAAGAGGAGTGGGACAAAATCCCGCCTGAGATGTGTGCAAACCTGGTGGCCAACTACAAGAAACGTCTGACCTCTGTGATTGCCAACAAGGGTTTTGCCACCAAGTACTAAGTCATGTTTTGCAAAAGGGTCAAATATTTATTTCACTCAGTAAAATGCAAATCAATTTATAACTTTTTTGAAATGTGCTTTTCAGGATTTTTTTTGTTGTTATTCTGTCTCTCAATGTTCAAATAAACCTACCATTAAAATTATAGACTGATCATTTCCTTGTCAGTGGTCAAACTAACAAAATCAGCAGGGGATCAAATAATTTTTTCCCTTACTGTAAATGTCTGTCACAAATGTCTTCCCAATGCCCATCCTGCTTGCACTCAGTTAAATGCAGAAAACCTTCTTGTTCCTCCCATATGCTTCATGAAAGGTCATATGGTAGACCTTTACAATGTGTTGCGTAGCCCTCTGGCACTCAAAGGGTTCAGGAATTTATTGTTGTTTTATCACAAGAGCAAACCCTGTAGAAGCAGCTGTTAAAGCCCTACAGTCAAACGTGCAACTTAACAATCTCCTCAACCTGTGCTGATTATTTAATGAGTCTTTCTCCTTCTGCTTACTTTGAGTTTAGTGTTTTTGGACCTCTCCCAAATGTGTAACCTCTATTTTATATATGTATTAATTAGACGGTAAGCTTCTTGGGGCATGGTCCATATCCCAGTGTATGATTCCCTTTGCTGCACTTTTCCCCCGCAAATAATGCAATGATTGCACTTTAGCCTAATGCTCTTAACCAGTTGTATGTTTTTGTATTGTATTATTACAACTTCTGTAATGCGCTGTGTACATGTATGGTGCTATATACATAATATATATATATATATATATATATATATATATATATATCGTTAGGGTGTTTTTTTTACATTTATTCATTGGAAAAAATAAAAACATTTTCTCCAGCTTTAAAGGGATAGTAATGTTTCACAAAAACAGCAACTCCAATTAATTTTCATAGCATTTGTGCCTCGGAGAGTGTTATTTCAATACTGTCAGAGTTGTAGTTCAAGAGTAATTCAATGATAAAGTTTCCCCCTCCTGCCCCTTTTACCTAGTGTAAGCCACCTCCCCTCAGATGTGATCATAAGGAAAATCCTGCCCCCCTTGACAGGTTTTTCCTTTTGCTCACTGAAAATTCTCCCTCTCTGAGATCCATCCGGACAGTCTTGCTGTTCTGAGGTGAGCAGTGTTACATCAGCAGTGTTACACTAAGTAAAAGAGGTGGGAGGGGGATACTTTATCATTCAATTACTCTTGTACTACAACTCTGACAGTATTGAAATAAAATGGCCCAAATACTACAAATACGGAGCTGTTTTTATTGTAAAACATTGCTATTGCTAAGTAGTACCTGTTTCTTTATATGTTGTACATTAACTTGTGCATGACTGAATGAGTGCTCTCATTTTTTTGGTTGATAGTTAATATAGTCTTGCATATTCCATACCATGGATGGGCTTAGACAGGAAGATAAAGTGGAGAAATTCTGGATCAAACCAGCTGTACCATAGAGTGTAAATAAAAATTCCTTAAATTCCCATTTGGCATTCAAGGGGTTAACAGGGTGATGCTGTTCGTGGTGCTGAAAGTATCCTCTCCATTCCCTTACTAAGCAATTAGGGAAGCAGAGAGCATGCTGTCAGACTTCAGGGTTTCCTGCTGCTGGTGATGTGTGCGGGAGAGCATCCCTTTCATATTGACAGCAGTTGACAAACCTCCATGCTTTTGATTGATTGAGGGCTGTTACTACATAGGAAACGACAAGGATATCGCAAACTTCACCAACCTCAGGTAGGCAAAGTTGAGACTGTGAGCAGAGGTTGCTATAGGAGTTTAGTGCATGTGGTAAAGTGCCACATTAACATATAAACACACCTCCATTAATAAAATAATGGCTCATTAGAATTTCCATATGGAAATGAGGCAATTTGCTGCTTTTCCATATGGGAATAGGCTATTGTTGGAGTGAAAATTTGTAAATCTGTCGAAGGCATGAAGGATTGATGTCGATGCAGGCTGATTTTTGTCAGATCCATGGGGATGTGATATCAAAGACACTTTAGTGCATACTGTCAATGTGCCTTTGACAGTATCAGAAAGGACATCAACATTATGAGACCCAGTTCTTCTTAGCACATGATCATCAGTGTTTCTAGCATGCAAAGGGTTAACTGCCAGAGGGTTAGTTTTACATTCAGGGATCGATTCCCATTATTAATACTAGTTAAGATACAATGTTAAAGTGACATGAATAGCAAGACATGAAGATGCATTGATGGCTATGTAATGGTTAACTGTTTTTGAACTTTAGATATGTTACATAGATTTTGACAGCAGATCATTGCCAGCTGGCCCATAACAACCAAATGGTCTGCTTATTTTCCTATCCAACTAAAATGCGCAATCTTGCACACATCTCAGAAAGAGATGTATCTAGCAGATATTTTTGAAGACGTATGCTGTATTATTTCCTACCAGCTTTGCTGTGAGGCTTACATGAGTCTCCATACAATAGTACTTAAGCACATCACTTACACATTTTTCACCTTCTAACCTTAGATCATGGCCTCTTGTTCTAGTAAACCACTTTTTCTGAAAAATGCTTCCTTCCTGAATTATAGTAAATCCCTTAAGGATGATATATAAAAAGCTGATTTTGACGGATGCATGTCTTTTTTCAGACAATTTTACTATCCCCTATCTTGTAGCCCTTAAAAAACTGAATTAAATGAGCCCAGCGGCATCTCTCAAACCTTTATAGTTTGAGAGATTGTCACAGCTTACCTATATCCAGCGTCGCCGCTTCAGCTGGCGCTGGATTGCACCGCTCTTATTGACGCTTCTGCGTCATCCCACACATCATTTCTGGGACTGGGCTTGGGCGCACTTGGCTTCAGTAGCGGACGCCCGTGTCCTTGCGCTAGGCGATTTGGATGCTCCAGATGACGCAGCGGTGGTTCTGGAGTGCAATACATCTCGTGGCGAGATGCGTCAATTACGGGCATGAGGAGGCGTGTTTGATGCAGGCTATCTTATTATACTTTGGGTTCTGGTCTGGCTCCTCCTATCTACTTCCTGGCACCTTGTATATAAAGGGAACTGGATTTTCATCCAGTTACCCTTACGTTGGTGTTCTGTATAGTTCTACTTTGTGCTCCTGATCTTTGTGTATGACCTAGGCTTGTCTGACCATCCATCCTGGTGCTGACCTGTGGCTCTGTCTGACTATTTTCTCATATTACACCTTGTAGTAGACACCCAATCTGGTGCAGACCTTGGGCTCTGGCTGATTACCAGCTCCGTGTATGACCTAGCCTTGTCTGACCATCCATTCTGGTGCTGACCTGTGGATCTGTCTGACTACTCTCTCGTATTACCCCTTGTAATGGACACCCAATCTAGTGCAGACCTGTGGCTCTGGCTGACTACCCGCTCCGTGTATGACCTAGGCTTGTCTGACCATCCATTCTGGTGCTGACCTGTGGTTCTGTCTGACAATTCTCTCGTATTACCCCTTTGTAGTAGACACCAAATCTGGTGCAGACCTGTGGCTCTGGCTGACTACTCTCTCGTATTCCTCCTTTGTGGTGGACACCCAATCTGGTGCAGACCTGTGGCTCTGGCTGACTACCCGCTCCATGTGTGACCTAGGCTTGTCTGACCATCCATCCTGGTGCTGACCTGGGGCTCTTTCCAGCTAACTGCCGCATTTCCTCCTGTTGAAAGGATATCCTATCTGGTGCAGACCTGTGGCTCTGGCAGACTCTGACAATACTGACAGTAGGCGTGAGTCAGTAGGTTTGTTGATTGTCTCACCTTCAGGC
Source organism: Rhinophrynus dorsalis (assembly GCA_037306005.1). NCBI lineage: Eukaryota > Metazoa > Chordata > Amphibia > Anura > Rhinophrynidae > Rhinophrynus > Rhinophrynus dorsalis. The sequence goes on along the minus strand of CM074722.1, from coordinate 294,256,311 downwards.
GATGGTCTTCTCCTGGCTGGCTGCAGGCATGAGTCAGTCATCTTACGATTTCCAACCTTGGGGAACCGTCTGGCCTACTCTTCCTCTCTGACTTAGAGACTACCATTCGCTTCGGCTTTGTCTCTACAGTTCTGGGATCTGGAGACATACTACTATTTCTGATAGAGTCCCTGTCTCTTGGTTACCCTCTGCTCCATCCTGAGTATTGGTATTATTACACTTACTTTAATAAAGGTGAATAGCAGTGTTACTGATTGGTGGTCACTGGTCCTTGGTTTCTCATACACAGAAACATCCGACAATATGTCAGTATTCATGTGTATCAAATTTAAATTTGTTTCCTTTTGAATTTGAAGGATGGCCTTAGCAAAGAATTCAGGCTCATTACTTAAATCATGACTTGATTTAGGAGGCAGAATGATGTAAATCCCCCACTCGACTTTCTAACTGAAGTCCCTAAAACATTAGTATAACCCTGCCCTTTGCTTATGACATAGAATAGAGGTTATGTGCACTCATTTGTGCTGCAGAATAAAGAAATTAAAAGAATGCTATACATTTGGATGAATATATATATATCGCTTTTCCTAAAGTGTAAAACAATGATACTCCAACTTTTGGGAGATTTTTCGTGCAAAAGTTATTATAGTGCGAACATCTTTTATTGAGAAGCTAAGAAAAAAATAATCTCACGGTACTAGCACACAATATTTCATATATCGTCTGTATAATATAAAGTGCAAGGCTGCAAAGCTCCCTGTGTGCGTAACAGCACATGCGCAGTAGAGACTGCCATAAAGATGGAGTCACGTGCAGTAGAGACTAGTCGAATGCACTGATCCGGAGCGGGGCGCTCCAAACGGCTTACCACCTGTCTCTGCTCACGGCCAGAGCTGCTGGGTGGCACTTTAGCCCCAGTACATTGGCTTTCATACAAATATATTTATAATAAAGCTGCAGCCATTGTCAATCCACTGCAGGTTGAAGGCAACGTCATATGGACCATAATCTGCCATGCTGTTCCAGTGTGGGTTGGCAGATATTTGACCCTGTCGGAATCTAGAACCTTTGATTTTGCAGTTTGAGCAGATTCCCCACATCGAACAGCAAAGAATAAAGGGATTTTCCAAGTCACCAAGTTAGAAACAACCTAAAACAAACAAACAATCCTTATCTGTTTCATGCAAAGTACCAAATGTGAACCTAAAGTACCAAAATGTGAACCCTGTATAGAGCAAATATTATTATTATGTGTTTTCCTGCAAATTTTGTTGCATAGTTTGGCTTAAGTATGTTTAAGCTCACTAACATCACCAAGGTACTTTGTTTTATGTTAGTCATTTATGGCTTACAGAAATATTTTGGATTCAAAAACTCCTGAATTAAAAATTGCTTCAAGCCAATTAATTCTGAATAAAGGCATAGGATTTAAAAACACAGCTAAAGAGAAAACATATTTAAAATTAAGAACCCTAGTGAGCCCAAGCTGCTCGCCATTCTGTATTCGCTTAGGTAATTTGTATGAAGCAGTATATTTTCAAAATGGACTTTATCTTTAGAGTGCACTCTGTGGGAAAGCTTGAGTCATTGCCTATGGCTTTCCCTAGTAGCTGATCGGAACAGTACCAACAGGTGACCAATAAAAGAACAATAGATAATCCCAGGTATAAATAAAAAAAATAAAAATATTTGAGTTGTAATTTTGGTATAAAAAGATAATAATATAATTTTGATATAAAATAATTACTATATATATATATATATATATATATATATATATATATATACACACACACACACATACCCCCATTTTTCCAGTTTTTATTGAAAATTATGTAGTTTAATGTCTCAATGTACTCTAAAAATAAAGAACAAATAAACAATTGGACATTAAAAATAACCATGGAATCATTTTCTTTAACAAAATATAATCTAAATTATTGACTAATCAAAGTAGCCAGCTTTTGCAGCTATAACAGCCAAAGACACTCATGGCATTCTTTCCACAATGGAAATCAAATATTTTTCTGAAACTTTTTCCCAACACTGTTGCAGAAGTTCCCACAAATGTATTGCTCTTGTAGGTTTCTTTGCTTTCACCTTTCTGTCCAGTTCATCCCAAACCAACTTGATAGGGTTTAAGTCTGGAGTCTGTGCTGGTCATTCCAAGCCTACCATCTTATTCTTTTCTTCTAAGGTAGTTCTGACACAGCCTGGAGTTATGTTTTGGGTCATCATCTTGCTGTAGGATGAACCCCTGACCAACTAAGCGTGTACCAGAGGGTATTGCATGGTGCTGCAAAATGCTGTGGTAGGATTATTGCTACAGGGTGCCACTCACTCTGTGCAAGTCGCCAACTCTGGATCCAGCAAATGAGCTCCAGACCATCACGCTCCCACCTCCATGTTTGACAGTTGGTGACACACACTGAGGAACCATCCTTTCTCCTACTTGACGGCGTACAAAAACCCTGCGTGATGAACCGAAGATCTCAAATTTCCAGTCTTCGGTAGTCCACTGGTGGTGCTTCATGGGCCAGGCAAGCCTCTTTTTCTTATTATGCCATCTTAGCAATGGCTTTCTTACTGCCACTCAACCATTCAAACCTGCAGCTCGAAGTCTTCTGTTCACAGTTGAAACTGACACTTGCTTACTTCGATCTGTGTTAAGCTATGCTTGAAGCTGTTGTGCTGCCTGTCACACAAGCTGTCAACTCTCAGAATCTTGTCATCTGATTCTGTTGTGGCTTTGGGTCTACCAGACCTCTTCCTGTCAGAGTTTCCTCCAGTTTCCAAGTGCCTTTTGATGGTGTAGGAAACTGTACTCACTAACACCTTGACTTTCTTTGCAATTTCTCTAAAGGAAATAGCTACACTTTTAAGGGTTATAATGGCCTATCGGTCTTCCTTTTTTAATTGCTTTTTTTTCGCCATTTTGAGAGCAAAATACTACTTCCTGCAGTATAATACTGTCCAAATATCGCTTAAGAGGGTGTAGTAACATGGTCTGTTCCAACACTGCTTTTATATGGACAGAGGGCTTGAAAGTAATCAACAAAAGTTGGGACACCTATAGGCATTATTAGCATGAACTTTCAAGGATTAATTTACTTACATTGCTGCAAAACAACTGCAAGTTAACTCATTACTTTTTCCCTGAAAAGGCCTTTTTGCATAACTCTGAAATGTACATTATTTTTCAGTTTATATTAACCTAAACAATTTTTTTCACCTCTGGCAGTTTACCGCTTACCTTTGTACCATTTCAGGTTATTCACTGAACTTGAACTGCGTAAATGTCAATAAAAACTAGAAAAATGGGGGTGCTGTAAAACGTTTGACCTGTTGTGTGTGTGTATATATATATATATATATATATATATATATTAACAAGGTGCACTGTTTTAAAATGGACCTTTTTCCTACACAGCTTTTTTTCCGCAGACAGATTATGCGTCAGTGCATCAATATTCTGGGATCAATGACAATGAAGTAAGAGAAAAGAGCAGTGTGACTGGCAACAGAGGAGTTATGCACTAAGGAGTGACAAAGGGGTGATAAAGCAGAGATAACTTCCTCAGTGATATCACTTCTTCAGTTCCTATGTTATTTTATGGATCCAATGCACTAAGATTTATCGAACTTTAGAGATCTTGGTGCATAGGCTCTATAAAATAACATAGGAACTGGAGAAGTGATATCACTGGAGAAGTTGTCTTCGTGTTATGACCTCTGTATCCCTCCTTTGTGCATAATCCCCCAGCTGATAGTATGTGATGGTGCAGGCATCCTGAACAAGTGCATTTACTATTTAAATTAGTATTTAAATATATAAATATCCAAATGGCTTTGCATTTTATGTTTGACTTATTTTCAAATGAATGAACTCAGCACGAAATTGCATTTAGATACATAATTGAATTATTCTAGTCCAAGTATGGGTGCCCAGTGAGTCTTTTCTTTACTGCTGTTAACCTGAAGTTAAATCCAATTAATTTCCCATTGCATATTGTCAGAGCTTTGCTATCCTGACCCTTTATTGTCTAGTTTTATTTTTGCAAGGACATAAACACATTAAATGATATCTATGATACTTCCCCTAAATTAAAATATTCATGGGAATATTGTATATGTAATAAAAACAGAAATGTAAAAACTCTATACACAGCATCATCCAAAACATGAACTTTGAATATTTCATACTGCTTGAACCAACCAATTTTCTCTATTCTTATCTGTTGACAAATCTGTTTGATACTTGGCTTCCCTTTATATTCAAGATAATGTATAGCAAATGCCAGGTATTCTCCTAAACTTTAAGTGTTGTATTTTCAAAAGAGAATTGAGGGGATTTTGCAGAAAAACAGGATCATTTTAGAGAACAAATTAAAATTCACCAAAATCCCACTTATTTAAATTGGATTTTAAACTCTTCAAATCTACAGAGGTTTCCAAAGCAATGATTTTGAGACCTCTTGAACATTCAGGGGTTTAAAGCCACATTTAAAGCAATGGGAAGTTTTAGTTCTCCCAGAATTATTCCACTATTTTGAAAATACATCCCAAAAGTCTCTTAGGTGAGATTATAGCAATTGTAGACAATATTTGCATATCCAGACGTTGGAGATTACAACTCCCATCATCCCTAAACAGTCATGGGGACGATGGGAATTGTAGCCCCCAGACAGCTGCCTATATGTTCATTATATTATTAATGCAGAATTGCCTATCCCCATTCCTCAAGCACCACACTGTCAAACAAGGCTGTCAGAGCAATAGAGACATAATATATTGCTTAGATAAGGATTATTTACCTTCCAATATAATGCAAGTAATTTGTTCTTTTTATGTTGCCTTTTCATTATTTATTGCTTAGTAAAACTCAAAGCTGACATTGTGCAGGCACACATTTTGTCTTTGTAGCTACCAGAATCAAGGTAGTTGGGATTGCAGATTTCCATAATTAGAGCATAAAGAAAGGCATTCTTGCACTGATCTATACAGATTATCCCAAAAATTATAAATCCTGTGTAGTGTATATTACATATCTATGTGTTTATTCATTTCAAACAAATAAGGGTTTCTTGCATTATTTGGCCAAAGAAAGTACAGTATACGCTACCTTACCATGACAAAGTACCTCAATTTCACGAGACTCTAAACCATTACATAATAAATGATAATAAAAAAATAAACAAAAATAAAATTAGGCTTTGATAAAGAGGCCTTTGTGGAAATGTGTATATGTTGATGTACTGCAATTAAAACATGCTTCATGTCCACATGTAAACGCAATAATGTGAAAAATATAAGAGAAGACTTTAGAGAAAAAGAACCTCTCCAACAAAAACACCAAAAGTAGCTCTTTAATAGAGGCTCTCTTCAATAAGTAACTATAAAGACAATATAGAGAAAATATACATAAATGTTTATTGGTATACAAATGAAAAGATTACATTAAAAACAATTAAAATATATACCAGCCGGACTACATCCCTCAGTTGGTGCAGTCCTCAAAATTACATGCATCAATACATATACAGTTGTTAATCAACTCTATAATAGAATAATACACATACCATAGGACATAAAGGTGTCCCTGATATTCAAAACACACCTCTAAAAAGTCAAACATATAGATGGTATCTGTGCAGCATAAAAATGTAAGTATAGAGAGAATATAAACAGATACTTATCAACCCCAAGTCTTAAATGAGAAATGTTGAAGATGTATGGAAAGGGGCTACAAACTGAGGAAGAGAATCCGGCCGTGCTGACCATCCCAACGCATATCGCCTAAATGGCTTCGTCAGGGAATAATGGTCATGTGCAATTCTAAGTACATTTAAATGTTCCAGGGGCCAATCATACTGTGTTCAGATATCACATGATCAGCGTTTGTGATCTTGAATGCAAACAATCCAGTCAACAAGATGGGATCCGTGTGCATCCACTAATCCCTCCCCACACAACAGACCTCTCACCCAGGAGTTCTGTGATAGCATATAAACACTTCAAACTTATTCCGAATGCATTTGCATATCAAATGTTAGTATATAGACAGAGCATAATCAGTCATAATATCTTCTCCTGGTGCGTATGTAAAAAGGAGAGAAGGATTAAATAAGGTAAAACCAAACAAATTGTGTTGATGATTTACAAAGTACATGGTCCATTATATTTCCATTTCAATGCATGCGCATATTAGTAAGTATCACAAAAGAAGGGTGTTATGAGCGAAGTGAAATATGTATACTTCAGAATCAGACTCCTGTAGATAACACAAAAGCCAATAAAACCCTGATTGTTACTCAAATAAAAAACTCATCACCTAACAGTGTGACGGTATAAATAGACTTATCGCCGCAATACTCCCAATTATAAAACGCATGCTCAGTCTCCTCCTGCGCATTAGCCATATACTGGGAAAGAATTGTAACACAGCTCTATCTCTAGAGGGTATCATATTGTATTGGAATGAAAATATGGCGTTTGTTAGTAGATATCTAAATGCAACCTGAACACTAATAACTAATTTTGTATATATTGGCCCCTGGAACAAAATAGTAATCAATACATTCACAAAACTTAATTATAGACAAAAAGAATAGTAGAAAAAAACACAAAATCTTAGATTAGAAATAATATTCACATATATAATAAACAATACTATAATGTAAGCAGACTAGCATTATATATTCACTTAAGGGTCACAGTATAATTAATGATTCCTCTTAGAGTGATCATGGTTACAAAACCCTTTATACAAATCCCGAAATACCAAAAAAGATATAATGGGAACTAATTTGCTTGACATTACAAATAGATATACTGGAAACTGATTTTCTTGGCATACAGAACTGGGAGATAGTCACAATCATGATGACAACCAAAAAAAGATCTTGTTTACTCATCCTCTGAAAAAGGGGCCAGTAGCTTACCGACTATCCAGAACAATACCACATATGACTCAAAATAGTCTTCATATATCATAGGGTAAATGATTATCCTTATCCCTAAAAGAATTTCAAAATTAACTAAAAGATGATCATAATATGTCCATAGTTGAGGCCATGATCCCATTAGCCTTAGTATTCATGTCTTCTTCAGAGATGTTGTCAATTGTTCAAGGTACAGATGAAGTTGCTCCATAAAATTGTGGATAGGCAGAAAGTCTTGTTTAAGAAAAACAGAAGTATTAAAGAAATACTGGCACCTAGTGACATAAGTCGTAAAAACAAAGAAGGGTAACACATCAGAGAAATACTATAAATGCCAATTTTCTGAGTGGTATAAGAGGTATGTTCAAATGTGGGAAGGTGAACTGTACTACATGTTCCCACTACCACTTAGATAAAAAAAATACTGGCCCTTACAAATAATAACATCCAGAAAAAGGTAAAGAAGTATATTTTTGTCTCCAGTAATACTAAAAAGGAATACAATATTAGGTATTTTTTAAAATGTAACCCTTCATATGTGGTTTATCTACTTACATGTGGGTGCGATCTACAACATGTAGGCCGCAACAGTAGGAAACTCAAAACATGTTTTTCGGAACACCTGAGTAATATTGAAAATGGTGTTGAAAATCACAGTGTCCCCAAACATTGTAAAAATTGTGATAAAGCAAAGGAAAATGATATCTCGATATGTGCTATTGATCATGTTCAAAAAGACAGGAGAGGGGGTGATAGGTTAAGAAAGCTACGACAGTTGGAATCCTTCTGGATTTATGAACTAAAAACTTTGACTCCAGAGGGTCTCAATATTGACATATACTTAGCACTATTTATTTGAATGAGGATATCTGTATGGTACTACGAGATTATATATACTGGGTCTGTTATAATCTATGGCTAGTTCTGGAGGAATTAGAAATATCTATTAGCTATTACAGAAAGGGTAATTATTAGTTACTGGGTTTTAATTAAATTTGATTTTAGAAATTGTATGATATTAAATTATTTAGGGAGGGATGTGTGTGTTTATTTTTAAAAAAATTGTGAGTCTGTAGGAAAATTACTTTTTTTAAGATGTCTGCCTTATTTGATAATTTAAGGTTTTATAGATTATAAATTATAATGTATAATTTAATGTCTTCTTTTATACATATTAGGAATGTTGGTAAGTTCTTGAGAACTGTTTTTTAAAAGTGAAGTATTTAAACGTAAGGTCCTTGTTATGTATGAGCATTAAGAGGCTATTATGCTTTGTTTATAATTGATGGGGAGGTTATTTATAGGAGGAACCGATAGAGAGCTCCAAATAATTTTACCCTTGAGGAAGCGGGCAGTGTAGTCCGCGATACGCGTGGGGTTGTTACAAGTATATACGAGATGGCAGATGCCATTTTCAGCCTTCCATTGTGGTTCACTGGTGTTGCAGAACTCCTATGATAAAGAGGCCAAGTAATGAAGTCTCCTTGTACAGTGGTGGATGGGCGAGTAAGGGAGAAACACTTGGCAACAACAAGACAGGTTGGAGGTTGGTGTGTGAGAGATGCCAATTGTCTCTTGTGGAGATAGCACACAGGGAAGGGTGAAAGGCGATATATCTGCTGCAAGTCTGTAAGTGCAATCTGCATGTGTTTTGTATTTTAGAAAATAAAACACCGCTTTTAGGTTTGTGTATTATGCTCTTCCTTCCAGATCTGCAATTATATGATCTGTTTATATGTATGTAACATCCCTTGTTCACCAGCTTTAGGAGAGCAAATATAATTTGTCTTTTCTGCCTTTTTTCCTACATATTTTTTTATTATGTTTTACATATTTTTTGTTATATATTATTATTTAATTTTAGTATTGTATGGCTTTCCAGGCAGTGGAGGCTTTTGTGCATACATGTGTATTGTTGCGTCTTGTAGAGATTGTAGTTGCTTGGGAACATGAGTTAGGATGTAGCCTGCTTATGCTTGTGTTCCATGGTTGGAGCACAGTACTTGGGGGCGCTGGTTAAGATGTATCTCTCTGCCGCTTGCTTTCTACAGTTGGAGCTCAGCGATTGGGAATGTCATCTTATGCAAGTGGAGTTGCACACTCACTTCCGGATGCCTTCATTCAATGTTTGCAGGCATTATCAGAAGGCTCCCTTATCAGAGGTGATGACTCTTTTTTTTAAATATATTCCTTTTTAATCGCCAATTAATATATATGTTCTTGTTCTATGGAAGGAGCTTAATCTGTCGAAATGGGCTCAACTTATATTATTGGCATTATTGTTTTCTTTGACAAATAAATTGTTACACTTTTTAATACAGAAGTAGATACAGATTACTTATTTACCACCAGAGGAATTTAGCCGTAGCAGGGTTGCTTGACAACCGGTCACCTATAAGAAGATGTGTGAGTAAATAGTTGGTTCATATCCACATTAAAATATTTACTAGTGGTTTGCCTGTTGTTTCTGTTTCTACTAGGGGTCCTGTGGATCCTCCTTGTTCTGTTGGGAAATATTTACCATGCATTGAAGGTCAGTCTGGAGTCCCTCATCCATTCTGCTGACCACTTATAGTGGTCCTATATATTGTGAGTACAGTGGTGTATTGGTGAAGGTCGAATTATTGAAGGCTATTGAACTAGGAAGCTCCCTTCTCTTTTCTTGTCATTAGCCTCTAATGACAGTGCTTGCATTTCAGGGTATGCACTACAGAGTACCAAGAGCACTATATGGAGTACCAGAGTATTTTTGAACTGTGTAATTGCTGTATTGCATACCAGGAGAAAATTTCTGCAATCCCTGTGACTTTAAAGCCAGAAATTCTGGCACACCAGCCCCATAGCATCCTCATGTAAAAGGAGTAGGCCTTGTTAAGTACATTGACTTAAATAAGGATTATGGTAAGGAACACCCACAAAAAGTCCTCTCCTTGGTGGAAGTGGCATCAAGGGGAGAAATAATGGTGTAGGTAATGTAATAACTTGATTTCAGGCAAGTTGAACCCCTTAACGATGAGTAATCTGGAGAAGTGACCTTACCTTTAAGACCGCTTTGACCTATGTCTGAGTGCTGGCACACGTGACTGATGATATGTACAGGCATGCCAAATGGGTGTCTAAGAGAGAATTCTCCAGTCTTGGAGCGGTGAATTTCAGACCCAGCTAGTGCTTATAGCTCTCCTGAAGGAGCACTGTAAACACAAAGTATGTGACGTACCAGGACCATCACTGATCCTTCAATGAAAAAACATGGTGACAGTCCTGACGTGTCACCAGTCGTTAAGTGGTTAAGGAAAAAATATTGATTTTAACATCTGAATTAGAGAGAATGTCTGTTATACATTAACTCTATTGTCACTGATCTTTGTTACTTCTGGTTTAGGCAGCAATATTGTAATGAAGCCTAGCTTACCTAACACACTTGTTTCTTGTTCAGGTTAATGGACAAGACAAAAGTACAGCTTTTGTCATTTTCATAGCTTGTAACTCTCCAGATTTGCCCCAGAGACACCTGTTTATGCTGCTGATTACTGCGTCTCTGGGGCAGAGACTGATTCTCCGGATGTGGGGAGTTTCTAATGAAACTCTGCCCACTTCTAGTCTTTCCTAGTCTGTTCCTTCCACTACCTTCCACTTCTCCTCCTTCCCCAGACTATTCCAACTACTTTTTTTATGTTTTATAAGTCCCGCCTCTAAGTACAACTAAGCCACACCCCTTTTGATGCAAATCAAATCATTTATCTCTCACAGAGGCACCATAGTAAAATTATAAAATTTAGATTTGCTAATGGTCCTAAAAGATTGAGCTATATCAGTGATGAACAACCTCCAACTGTTGTGGCCTACAACCAGGGCTTAAATTTGCATCCCAGGTACCCCTAGGTAAAGTAGTCTAGGCAACCTTAGCTCTGTCCATGGCCACACACCCCACGCCACACATGACCCCATCAAAGAAAATACTCTTGGTCTATAAGCAGCAAGATAAAACCTTCAATCCCAAGTAATGCATTTGAGCTCTCTCTAGCACCTGTGGGGTTAAATAATAACCTGAAAAGGGGGATAAAACTGGTGCAGGGTTATTGAGGTTGCCATGGCCACACCCATAATTTAGAATGTGACCATCGCAGCTGAGGCACCCATCAAAATTTGGAGCTCTAGACAGTTGTCTGTATTGTCTGTTAGCAAATATGGCTCTTACAACAACTCTCACCATCCCCTGACAGCCATTGGCTGTAAATGGATGATGGGAGTTGTAGTCCACAACAGCTGGGGCACCACAGGATGCACATTCTTGAGATAGACGGTTTGAGCATTGTCGACTTCTGTAGCATCCAAGCTGATGGTCTACAGCACCATTCTGTAAAGTCAAATCACCTCATATAACTGTGCATGCTCCTTATATGAATGGGAAAATGCATAAAGTATATATAACTCAGAGATTTTTCAGACACTTTAGGCCTCATGTATAAAAGTGGAATAGAGCAATTCTGGGCTAAACCAACTACACCATAAAGGACAAATAACATCACAAGTGATTTAAATGTAACATTTAACCCCCTGAATGCTAGAGTGGTCTCCAAAGCATTGCATCACAAAGTGTTGGAGACTTTTCTCCCATTCAAGGAGCTAAAATCCCCATTTAAATCAATTGCAGCCTCTGGTGGGATTGGTATGCGTCCTCTATGGTGCATTTGGAATTTACAGTTCTCCCCTATAGTGTAATTGGTTTGCCCCGGGACTCCTCCATTTTTCATTTGAACATACGGCCCATAGTTTATGCATAAAATGGTGCACATGCAAGCTGTACAATGCCTAATCATATGTGTGCCATCTGCAAAAAAGTTAGCAAAAGTTTGAAAAAGAGGACATTTTAAAAGGGTAGTAATGTTTCATAATAAAACCAGCTCTAATTAATCTTCATAATATTTGGGCCTTGGGGAGTGTTATTTCAGTTCTGTCAGAGTTGTAGTTCAAGAGTAATTGAATGATAAAGTATCCCCCTCCCGCCCCTTCTACTGATGTAACACTGCTCAGCTTAGAGCAGAAGCGAGTGTCCAGGTAGATTGCAGAGAGGGACAATCTTCAATTAAGATAAAGGAAAAAGCTGACAAACCTGTCAAGGGGGGCAGGGATTTAATTGTTCTCACAGTAAGAATTTTAACCCTTGATGTGAGCTGTCTGGTCTATGGACTGGATTCCACATCTGAGGAGTGGGGTCTTACACAAGGTAAAAGGGGCGGGAGGGGGAAACTTTATCATTCAATTACTCTTGAACTACAACACTCACAGTAATGAAATAACACTCTCTATGGCTCAAATACTATGAAGATTAATTGGGGATGCTGTTTTTGTGAAACATTACTATCACTTTAAGAAGGTGCAAAAAATGTATAAAAATAGATACAAATTGTGTTATGAAGTTAAGCATATTTGCTCCCAAATTGTATGTCACAGTAACATGGTCTAAAACTTGGAGAAATCCAACTAAAATGACAGTCACCTTTAAACATTCACAGTGCCACACTACCTAAGAAACCTTTCTTGCACCACTTTTATACATCCCCCTTTGTGTCCTTGCCCACAGTTTTATTATGGATCCTGAAATAAAAAACCTTTTGGGACAAACTAACTGCTTCACATTAAAGCAGAACTACCACCCCTGTTCAAATTTGGCCCAAATAAACACTCATCTGGTGACTAGCTGCTCAATAGCGCTAGTCGCCAGAATTATTACCTTGTTATTAAAAATTAAACACAGTTCCTGGACTGACAGCAAGGAAACAGCACAGACATCTTTCCATAGTGACGCCTGAGCGGTCAGTCCCTTTTGGTGCCAAACAGCTCCTAGCAACTCCTCTTAGAGCAGGCTGGGACTGACAGCGCTGTTTCCTTGCTGTCAGTCTGGGAGAAGTATAGAATTCTCAATAACCAAGTAATAATTCTGGCAAAAAGCGCTATTGAGCAGCTAGTCGCCAGATGGATATTTATTTTGGGCCAAATTTGAAAAGGGGTGGTAGTTCCGCTTTAAATTAGTAAAAATTCCCAGATTCCCATTTATTTAAATAGGTCTTTTAACACTTTGATTGCTAAATAGGGCTTGCAAATCAATGTAATGGAGACCACTCTAGTATTCAATGAGATAAATGTCTTCATTTAATCCATGAAAATTTGCATATGTCCTCTATGGTGCAGGTGGGGAAACCCTGGAGTTACTGCACTTTTATTCATATAGACTCATTGGGGGAGAGTTATTAAACTGGAGTAATAAAGAAAGGGTCTGTAAAATTGTCACAAAGCAAAATAAGAATATGTATAAGCATTTAGCAACATATTTACTAAGTACAAATCCCAGTCAGACGACTTTTTAATACGTAGAGTAGAAATGGTTCTGTCCAAATAATAAGCGTGTCACAACGTATTTATAAAGAAGTTCTCTAATTGCAACAAGAATAAAGGAAGTTTTAATGACTAAATATTAACACCAGGTATAACCTGTTCTTAACTCTTTCAGTGCCAGAGAGGTATGCAATGTATTGCTCTGCAATGCCTTACATACCCCTCTGGAACTCAGAGGGTTAATGGAAGTATAAAGTGAAAGCAAAAAAGTTCTCAAACTGTGAACCCTTTATAGACCATATTTTATACTAATGTGTTAATTTGTTTATTTAAAAAAATGAGGGTTTTGTTGCATAGTTTGGCTAAAGTATGTTTAACCCTTTGAGTGCCAGAGTGGTATGCAATGCATTGCTTTGCAATGCGTTGCGTACCCCTCTGGCACTCAAAGGATTAAGCTCACCTTACCAATGTACCCCATTTTAAGCGAGTCATATAGTATATATTTCCATGTTTATAGGTTACAGAAATCTTTTTTAATTCAAAAACTGCTGAATTAAAAATTACCCCTGAGGAAAATACTTTTTAGGGAAAAGCATAGAATTGAAAAACACTGTATAAAGAGCTAAAGAGAAAATATATCTAGAATTAAGAACCCCAGTGTCCACAAGCTGCTCTCCATTCTGTATTCACTTGGGTAATTTGTATGCAGCAGTACATGACTGTTCGTTTATTTATCTTTTTTATTGAAACAATAAATGTTCAAAATGCACTTTTTCTTTAGAGTGCACTCTGTGGGAGAGCTTGAGTCATTGCCTATGGCTCTCCGTACCACCTGATGACCAACAAAGGAACACTAGATAATTCAAGGTATACTTAAAAAAACAAAAAGCTGTAATAAAATGTTTATATAAAAATATTTTAATATAATTTTGATATAAAAAGAATTACAGAATATATATATTCTAATATTAACAAAGTGCACTGTTTTAAAATGGACCTTTTTCTGCAGACAAATTATGCGTCAATGTACCAATATTCTGGGATCAATGATAACGAAGTGAGAGAAAAGAACAGTGTGACTGGCATTAGAGGAGTTATGCACTAAGGAGTGACAAAGGGGTGATAAAACAGAGATAACTTCTCCAGTGATATCACTTCTCCAGTTCAAATGTTATTATATGGAACCAATGCACTAAGATTTATCCAACTTTGGAGATCTTAGTGCATGGGCTCTATAAAATAACATAGGAACTGGAGAAGTTATATCATGTTATCACCTCTGTATCCCTCTTTAGTGCATAATCCCCCAGGTGATAATAGGTGAGGGTGCAGGCATCCTGAAGAAGTGCATTTAATCTTTATATTAGTATTTAAATAAATAAAAATACATTTTATCTTTGGTTTATTTTCAAATGCATGAACTCAGCACAAAATTGCATTAGATACATAACTGAATTATTCTAGTCCAGATATATAAAAATAAAGGCAGTTTTAGTGACTAAAATGCAAAAATATGTTTTCATTTGAGTTTTAAAGGGATAGTAATACTTCGTTTTACATTTATTTTATTTTGTAGGCATTAAAAAAAACATGAAGAACGATACAAGTCTTATCTCTCAAACCTTTATGGTTTGAGAGATATTCAAAAGCAAAGTTTCCCCCTCCCGCCCCTTTTACCTAGTGTAAGCCATCTCTTCTCAGATGTGGAATGCAGTCCATAGACCAGACAGATAACAGCAGGGGACAATCTTCTTCCTATGAGAACAATGAAAGCCCTGCTCCCCATGACAAGTTTTTCAGGTTTTTCCCTTATCTTAATTGAAGATTGTCCCTCTCTGCAATCTACCTGAGCACTTCCCTTCTGCTGTGGCTGAGCAGTGTTACATCAGTGAATGGGGCGGGAGGGGGATACTTTGCCATGAATTACTCTTCAACTACAACTCTGACAGAATTGAAATAACACTCTCCAAAGTCCAAATACTATGATGATTAATTGGAGGTGCTTTTATTATGAAACATTACTATCCCTTTAAAGAATGTGTCTATAAAATTGTTGCAAAGTGACACAAGGATATGTACAAACTTTTAGTGACATTTTGACTATGTTCTAACCAGTCACATTTGAACAGTGTAGTAGAAATGGTCTGCTTTGTCCAAATAAGAATATATTTATAAAGAAATGTGATAACTGTGCCAAAAATAAAAGCAGTTTTAAGGATTAAATCTTAAAGCCGGATATGACCTGTTGATCTTAATGGAAGTATGTAATGACAGCTTTGTTTTCTGCTAATTTTTTTCAGAATATTCTCAGACTGATATGGTGCTTGATCTGTGAACTCAAAGATATGCTGCTTGATCTTAGAGTGTTTCATTGACCTGGGTCATCAAAGATCAAGCAGTATATCAAGGGTTAAAATGTTGATTTGCCATGTAGTACTCTATGGAGTATTAAGTCTGATTCCCACTTATACTCATTGCGATACTATATCATACAGCCAGCCTGTCTCTGTACTATATAATTAGTTTCAAAAGATAGTGGTTAAGCTATTAAAGGGATAGTAATACTTAAAATGTAAAAAAAATATTTTGTAGGGTTTATCCCCCTAAGTAAAACAAGAGTACTCCCACTGCTGAAAGGTGTTTCATTCAAAAGTTATTAATTTTCAAAGTTGAATTTTTTAGGTGCAATATCACAGTGGCCTGAAATTGTACAGTGGCGCTGTTGCTACACGATCCTATGGACAGCTCTGGTCCCGGGACCATAAATCTCCATAGGATGATGTAGCAACAGCGCCACTGTACAATTTCAGGCCACTGTGATATTATACCTAAAAAATTAAACTTTGAAAATTAATAACTTTTGAATGAAACACCTTTCAGCAGTGGGAGTACTCTTGTTTTACTCAGGGGGATAAACCCTACAACATATATTTTTTTTTACATTTTAAGTATTACTATCCCTTTAAACTTGCAAAGTGCTAGGAGGTCGGAGGCACATAAATGGTTAATGCGAGCACTAAGTGTATGTGATGTTTAAGGAGGCGACATGATGCAGGGTGAGATTCTCATGTCACCCTTTTACTCATGGCGACATGCTTAATGCGCCGGGTAGTGCAGCGATATTTTCTGTGCAACCTTTTAATAGTGAACCACTCCAGAATCACTCCAGTTTTATAAATGGGGTTAATGGGAGAGATTTATAAAACTGGCATTATAAAGAAGGTGTCTGTAAAATTATTGCAAAGCATTATAAGGATACAGACATATTTATAAACTTGATTTTCCTTCGGTATAACTATGACCCATCATTGTGAATTTCAGCAACAATTCTTAAACATACACTAAGAAGGCTTTTTATACATCTACCCCATTGAACCTTATGTATTAGAACAGTGCAATTCTGGGGTAAACGAACTTCAGCATATGGGACCAATACAGATTCCAGCTGTTTTAAATACAATTTTTAACGCCTTGAATGCTAGAGAGGTCTCCAACGCCTTGCTTTGCAAGGCGTTGGAGACCTCGCCAGAATTCAAGGTGTTAAACAAACCTCATTTAAATCAATGGCAATGTGGGTAATTGGTATATGTCCATTACAGTACAGTTGTTTTCCTCCAAATTGCACTGCTCTGTACATTAGTCCCACTGTTGGCAGCACACAGCTGTATCTGCTTCCAAACTTAAAGTAATTTTTTCTAGATACAGCTACTGTAGAATATGTGACTCATATCCCGCTTAAAACTCACCTGTGTCAAAATAAGTGACATTACTATTAAATTGTTTTAAAGCTCTGTATAAGGCTACACCTTCATCTCACAATTATATCATCATGAATTGTGCTTGCAGGCTTATTCAGAGCTTATTACATTTGTTTTTATTGTAACAGATCTCGTCGCTAGTAAAACATTTGGAGAGATAGAGAGCGAGACAAAAATAAAAACACTTCACTGCTGTTGGAGATGACACACTCGGGGGTTGTGCAGACAGATGTTCGGCATAGCCCTAGATACGCATTCCATAGTAAAATACAGTAAACACTTTAATCTCCTTGTCTCTCTCAAGGAAGAAACACACAGTGGATTAATTTCCTAAATCCTGAATGTTTAGTTCAGGAAATGACTACTCATCCTTATCAAGGTCAACATCATTCGATTTCCATAAGGATTCATTGTAAAATGTGTTCACTGTTATGATTTCCTTTCTGTTTTCCTTAAAGTAATACAGCCACCTCCTAATAATAAACCATCCTTATCTTATTGCATGCTGAAAATTGTCACGAGGCAATTCCTAAGAAGACTGCAGGGGGAGTAGTTTGGGTTCCTTGAGTCCTCCAACGAAGAATCAGGCCTGCTTCCATTGACATGTTCTCCAATACTAATTAAATATTGCTTAAGGAGAACCAATCCACATTTAATTTATTTATAGTGTTCATAGGGTGTTTGGCACTAATTAAGGTAAGTGGCGGTTTATTATTAAGAGGTTCTGGTGTTCATTCCATTTTATCTCATATATAAAAGTGGAGTAATTATGGGTCATACTAACTGCACCATAGGGAGAAACTAAAAATTCCCTTTGATTTAATGCCATGGTTCTGAATCAGGATGCCGAGGCTGTGAACACCAGCTCAGAGTGCTTCACTTTTCCACGAAGATTTTCTAGTGGTGTTTCTAATGTACATTTCTGAAAACTATTATGCACAACAGGCTCATTGTTGTCATTTTGACTGTGAGATATATAAATACTATACATTTATGTATTGTTTTCTTAATTAAGCCATTGAGAAATTACCTATAAAATGTAAGGGGTGCCCTTAAAATTCCAGATTGCATGTTAGGGGTGCTTTGAGAGAACCACTGATTAAAGCTTGTCAACACTATAGGTTAAAACCCACATATAAGTCAATGTGAATTTTAGTAATATTTACTACTTTTATGGTAAGTTGGTTTGCCTTAGAATTGCTCCGTGTTTGCCTTTGTAAATATAGCTCTTGATGTTGCAGTGGGGAGATGTACCAATCTAATTCCACCCTAAAGCCGGAGCATGAATCGATTTTTATTACCTACACCTGACAAACTCCAATGTACTCACTTACATATGCCTAAAATTCTCTCCTTAAAGCTGCCAACACCATGTGGAGATCATTGGGGAAGTGTATGGACATTCTAGGGTGCAATTCTTATCCATGGCTTGTTATTCATTATGTTCTAACAAGGTGCAGAAGATCTATGTAGAAAAAGAAGCATAAAAATAAAGACCATTTAAAATTATTTTTATTATAAAGTATCATGACAGACATAGAGTCTCACTTACCGAATTCTCCCCAAACACTAGGCCTATTGGGCTTCCAGTCCTTCTAGCTGTATGTCTTCAGTTTTGCCTTCTCCAGTCTGTGGCGTCCTTCTCTCTCACTCCTCTCAGTTTTTCTCCTCCATTACTTCGATGCTCCTTCCTTTACTCTCTCCCATTGTGGGCTCAGTGTTGTAATAGTCCAATAATGTTCTGATAGTTTATACATACCAATCAACAAATGGCATCTACTGGCCATCTAGGAGATGGAAGGGATGTGTCCGAGTTACCATAGCCTAGGAAATCCAATGGAGGGTGTGACTGAGAGGGATTATGGGTGATGGGGATCTGTGAGTATGCAAAGTCACAATGTGTATTGTGTTCCACTTTCTACTTACTCAGATGTTACAGATCAGGAGGTAACCCATCTTTTAAATACCCTTCTGCCTTTCAGTAACTCAAAGATCATGTAAAAGGTAGCATTTCAGAATATGATTGAAAACAATAACATCATAACATTTTCAGTAACAAATTTGTTATAATTAAAATTACAGAATTCAACTCATTCATCATATATTTTGTTATAAGATCATATATGATAGTGCTTATTACATCTAGATATGAATACTTAAGGATATATAGGGTCCCAGATCCCATTTACCAAGCTTTTATTGGTAAATTGTAATTCTATAAATGTTACTGTCTTTTGGGTTTATAGTCTTTTATTAAACCTCTTCTTATTAATAATATCAATATTAGGGATGGGCGAAAGTTTTTGCCTCAAAAAGAGAAACAGGCAAAAATGGCTATTTTCCACCTGGATCATTGCTTTGAAATCAATGGTAAGACTGAATTTCACCACCAGGCTTAGTAGGCTTAGTAGGAGCCCTTGCTGTCCTCAGTAATCAGCTCTCCACCCTGACCACGTCAGTCCAGGAGCTAATGTCTAACCAGGCCACACTTCAGTCCCGAATAATAAAGAAACTGGCCTTATTCTCTCTAACTACCACAGCAGAATAGCCCTGAGTATCAAAAAGGATTCTAACCTTAATAGTCGCTTCAAATTAATTGAACCAAGAAATTCTTACAACGTGTGCTGTTACTATAAACACAAAATGATTCTATATGCACCAATAATATAGTCTAGATGAGCAAATAGTCAATTAAGGGATTGATGTAACAACACAAAAACGTTACTTGTCTATCTCCATTTAAATAGCTCGATACAGTCAGTCATACAGACAACCATCAGATGAAATGAATGGATGGGAAATTAAATCATGAGAAGTACAAGGATGAATAAATGAAAATGAAGATGATGTCCAAGTATTATCTTCTTTTATCAGACCTCTTATTGCTGCACCTTGGAAATGGCCTCTTCCATACAAGTACACAATATCTATAAATCAAGGGTGCAAAAGAGAGAATCTATCTAAAAGCAAAGTACTTTAATATATAAAACAAACCGTGCATGTATCCATAAACACGTACAGAATTAAGAATGATAAAACACTTATCTGTCTCCCAGCTTTCTGTTCCACGATTACTGTGTCCACTCCTCCATTCGATGACGTCTCTGTTTAGCTCCACCAGGGTGAATGGACTGTCCTCTTGGTTGTCTTTCTGGATATGATGTGGGATACCAGTTCAGAGGGTGCTACGGGGATGGAATTCCCACAAGGGGACTTGCTGGGAGATACTAAATAAAAATTCAATTAAAAGTTTTGGATTTTCTCCCCACGCGTATATCGCAGGCTTCACTGTCCGCTTTTTCAAGGGTTATGTACCCTACGTTGTATCCAGAAAGACAACCAAGAGGACAGTCCATTGACCCTGGTGGAGCTAAACAGAGATGGCATCGAATGGAGGAGTGGACACAGTAAATGTGGAACAGAAACCTGGGAGACAGATAAGCGTTTTATCATTTTTAATTCTGTACCTGTTTATGGATACATGCGCAGTTTGTTTTATGTATTAAAGTACTTTGCTTTTAGATGGATTCTCTCTTTTGCACCCTTGATTTATAGATATCGCAAACTTCAGTTCCAGCTGCAGGACCTCCAGGCTGAAGTTCCTCACGTGCCTCCTGCTGGACTTGCTGCCCCCAGTCACACTGATGTGGGAATGCCGGAGGCCAGGGTTCCACTCCTGGACAAGTTCAATGGTAACCGAGATACTTACAAACATTTCATAACCATGTGTGAACTTTTGTACTCCATCAATCCCCACACCTATGCCACCGATTTTGGAAAACATCGCACTACAATCATTCTTCTTACTGGAGAACCGCAAGTGTAGGCACCACCTTCTTCACTCAAACAGTCCAGTCTTGTCTTCCTGGCTTGCCTTTTGCCAGGCACTGGATTCCTTGTGTGAGGACCCACTCCATTGATCCTCTGCCCAGTCCTCCATCAGACACTTAATGCAAAGATGTCGACCTGTGGAAGAATACTCTGACTTCAGGAAATTATCCATTGAAACTTGTTGGAACGAAGCGGCCCTGTAGGACCAGTTCCAGTTGGGTCTCTCTGATGCTCTTAAAGATTATCTTTCCCGGGTCAGGGTGCCTCCCACGCTGGAGGATTTGATTGCTCTGTGTATTCAAATAGACCACCGGTTGCATGAGCGGCATCAGGAGTGTCTCTCCTTTTATCGTTCCGCAGAACCTCTATCTTCTCCGACCATGGAGTCTTCTGTTCCTACATCAGGCGGTGTTCGAGATGAGCCCATGCAATTGGGCATGGTCCACGGTATGCTATCTGACTCTAAGTGTTATCGTAGTTGCCAATTGCAGCTCTGTCTGTATTGCGGTGGCAATGGTCATCACTTACGGTCTTGTCCCGTACGACCACATTCCTCTAGAAGTAAGACTACTACCTTTCTTGATGAAAGTGATCCTTTCTGTATCCCCATTGCTCCTCATTTATCTCTTTCTGTTCTTCTACAGTGGTGTGATGTCTCCTACCAACTAACTGCCGTCATTGATTCCTGTGCGAGCGTGTAGTCTCCACTCTAGGAATACCTAAAGAGTATGAAGGCCCAGCCTTTCAGCATACGAATGGCTGATGGGAGGCATCATCACCAGGGTCCCATCACTAGGGAATCAGAATACCTCCATCTGCTTGTCTGTGCTCGGCACCACGAAGATATTCAGTTCAATATTCAATAATATCTCTTCTTTTCCCTCTCATCTTGGGCCTCCCATGGCTACAGGCACACAACCCCATAATAAACTGGTCCTTAGGCACTGTATCATTCTCCTACTTACATTGTCAAGAACAGTGTCTGCTCCCTTCATGGGAAGCACTGTGTGCTACTACTTTTGTTCCTCACTCAACTGTAACGGTTTTCAGACACTCAGATTACAGGTTTGAATAAAACAGTTTTATTAAAAACAAAAAATAACGAACAAGGTCACCCTCAATATGCAACACAGTAGATAGCAAGAGATAGACACAGAGGCCTTCACAGGACCAGTATACAGGAGTACAAATAATACATATACTGTCAGAGGACAGGCTCAGAATAGTGGCTGGCAATCAATAGTTAAATACATAGGAATCGTCGGTCTCTGTTATGGTGTTTGGCACATCCAAGGTGAATAAGAAGCAGCAATAGGTGCTAGATTGCACAACACCTTAAGTCCACTGATGTTGTTAGCTGCTTGGGTAATACAGAGACTGAGACAGAATGCTGTGGAGCAGTATGCAGATAGCCCCCACGGGCGTATAACGGAGACAACTTGTAATGCAGAAGTGTGAGCCGCTAGCCCCCACGGGCGTATAATGGAGGCTACTGATGCTGCAAGAGAGTGAATCGCTAGCCCCTACGGGCATGCAATAGAGACCAACCTTACAGTGATAGCTTGAGCCAAATAGCCCCCAGGGGCGTATGACAGAGACACTTTGCACTGCAAGAGCGTGACTCGCTAGCCCCCACGGGCGTACAAGGAGACCAACCATACACCGATAGCTTGAGCCAATAGCCCCTCCGGGCGTTTAACGGGAACCACCGGTGCAGAAGGTGCTAGAGCCAATAGCGCCACGCGGCCGGCTCAGCAGGAGCAGCGGGAGTATAACGGCTCTGCAAGAGTTAACAACTCCACCCGGTTGGATATATAGCACATCAAGTATAACTGGAGGCTCAGCGTATAACGGTATCGCCCTGCAAGTGCCAAGGAAGACTCAGCTTTGGGTAGTACAGCTCTGCAAGCGTAACCAGAGACTCAGCTTAGTAGTACAGCTCTGCAAGTGTAACTGGCAACTCAGCTCAAGAGACACGGCTCAGCAGGAGTTAATGGATACAGTCTCGATCCAATCAGACGCAAACACAGCAGGAGTCAGAATGTCGCCCAAGTGACAACAGCAGCAGGAACGTCAGCCAGGCCGGGTCAGATCATGGAGGAGATTCTCAGACAAGCCAGATCAGCAACGAGCAGGAACGTTAGCCAGGCCAGGTCAGATCACAGAGGAGGAGATTCTCAGACAAGCCAGATCAGCAGCGAGCAGGAACGTCAGCCAGGCACTTCTTCTGGGCAGCGTTGCAAACGCTGGGCAGGGTTGCAACGCTGCCCAGAAGAAGTGCCGACGAAACGCACGTCGGCCAGTGTTGCGATCACATCAGTGTCTGTGCAACTTTGAACATTTAGATACAGCTCAGTGTTTCAAGTTATATAGCCCAGACACTGAAGGGTTGGGTAGATTTTTCTTTAGATGGCAACCCGGATCAGCCCCGGCATCTCTTTAACTATATGATATGTTCTGATAGTTTTTTGTTTTTTAATGGCAAGCTGGATCAGCCCCGGTACATGTTAGTTATCTAGCTTAAACGGCAAGCCGGAACAGCCCCGGCATATATTGGTTACAGATATTTATGGCAAGCCGGAATAGCCCCGGTGCTTTCATATGAGAGAGTTAGCCAAAACTGTTTTCGCACCAATAGATTTTCTATTATTAGGCAGTTATTATTTTTGCAGCTCTTCCATTTTTCATCTTTATTATTAAATGTAGATGGCAAGCCGGAACAGCCCCGGTATTTGTTAGAGAGATAGTAAGTAGGAACAGTTTCGGCACCAATGGATCTGTTATGATAAGTCATCGGATGTTATTGGTAAGCCAAAATAGCTGCGGTATCTATTGGTGAGATAACAAGCAAGAAAAGTTCCGACACTAACAGATTTGTTGTGACTAATCACTCACTGTCGGGTCAATTAGTCCCCGCAGTGTTTATATTTAGTGTGTTTTCTTTTCATAACGATTCTGTTGGTGGCTAGTACTTTCATTTGGACATCTATTTTGCCATTTTCTAACTGCAGACATCCTTTGTTAAGGGATTGAGACCATACTTTATATTAGTGTATCTTTCTATCTAGGGTTTCAGTTACATACTACCCCTTTTCTTTTTATGTGCGTTCGATGGTGCACCATTGACGCACATCATAGAGTTTATCCATTATATATGGCAAACCGGTATTTTATAAATTTTAATAAAGGTTATGTTTTATTATTTTCTGTACAATTTGTCCTGACACGGTACATATAGGCAATATTAGATTTCATGGGAGAGTGCTGTATCAGCAGGGTTATCTTTTCTCTTTGTTTTGTCTTCCAATATACATTCCCCTGTAGCACCTCTAGGAAGTCATTTTGCCTTTAATGTACCATTCAGTGTCTTTTTTTGAAGTTGTGTGGTGTGCGTGGGTTTTTGTGTATATAAGAAATGTTAGAGAAGTCAGAGGTTGTAGGTGTAGTTTTGTACTAATAGCACCCCCTAAGGTGTGTCAACTCATACCAGTGGGGTGCCATTTTTCTCCTAATGGCACTAGTTGATAAATACAATTGGAAATTCCATAGTTTTCACATAGTTCAGTACACTTGAAGAGGTGGAATTGTAAAATAATGCCATTTAATTGCTTTTGCACAATATTCTGGAAACATATGCACAATACACTTAGGGTAAAAATGCAAGTGACCCCTCATTCTATGCGGCAGGTTATCTTCTTTCCAAAATGTCATGTTTTCTCTACCTTTCCTGCATATCTATTATGATTATGACTAGACTTGTGTGATTCGGTTCGGCTAATTTCTGAATTTGGACGAATAAGGCGTATTCGACATTATTCTGACCTTCCAAAAGCCAAGATCTGCCCACACCAAAAAATCAGAATCCGAAATTCACTTAGTCCAAATTTTCAGTGTAAATTTCGGAAATTCGTATGGCGCTTTCCCGTCTGAAACCATTACAATGTTGCTACATGCTACTAAAAATAGAGGGCACGGCTCTTTCCCACTTGAACTATTACAATATTGCTACATACTGCTAAAAATAGATCTGGTAAAACAGGAGCTTTACAGTTCATGCAAAGTGCAGATATTAACCACATAAGGACACAAGCAATTTTGCCATTTTTGCTATGTGTGTGTTCAATAATAATTCCTTTCTCATTTATTGCACAAACACATATTATATATCATTTTTTAAAGGGCATAAAGGGCTTTAATTTGATGTGACATATACATGTATAAGTGTGTAGAGGTTTATAAAATACCCCTTCCTGTCTCATTAGAGATTTAATATTATTATTAACTAGTTGAAGAGCCCGTTACACGGGCCACAGTCCCACTGCCAGCCGGTCACAGGGCAGTCATGCACAGTAGAGACTGCCCATGCCGCAGCTGATACAGTGGCAGCCGATCAAGGTGCAGTCATACTCAGTAGAGACTGCCCGCGCCGCGGCTGATACAGAGCGGGGCGCTCCTTCGGAGCGCCCGCTCTGTATCAGCCTCATGACTGGCAGTCTCTACTGCGCATGACTGCAGCACACGCAGTCACACACGTTTTAGCAAATTATTATATAAGATGTAGTTTAATGTATTTTTTGTTTGTTTAATTTTAATTTTTAATTGAATATTTTAATTTTTTTTTAAATTCGTCCGAATAATTCGGGCTATTGACTAATTTCGTCTGAGTCGAACAGGTCCAGTCCGAAATTCGGATCCTCCAAATGTAAAAAAAAAATATTTGCTCGAAATCGAATTTTACCAAAATTTTTTGCCGTGCACAAGTCTAATTATGACCATTTTAGTGCAGGTACATAATTTCAAACACAAAAGTATCAGGTTTGGGTAGATGTTCCTAGCATTCCCTATCACGGTGCCCGTGCTCCCCTTGCGAGTTTCTGTCAGTCTACACTGTGCTTTACTCCTATTGGCTATTCTGTGCTTGTCCCACCCAGTATGGACTTTATATACTGGGTTCTGGCACCCCTCCGGTGCTGTTTTGTGGTGTTCCTGTACCAGTGCTGGTTCCTGCCCTGAGTAGTTCCAGTGTACCGGCCCGGACTGCCTGACCTTTCTTCTGCGCCTGCTCCTGTGTACCGATCCGGCTTGGCTGACGTTCCTGCTCCGTGTACCGACCCGGCTTGGCTGACATTCCTGCTCCGTGTACCGACCCGGCTTGGCTGACGTTCCTGCTCCGTGATTCGACCCGGCTTGGTTGACGTTCCTGCTCTGGCTGCCTCTGTGTCGCTTTGGCAATATTCCTATCTGTTAGGGATCTGTGACGCTTCCGGTTGGTTGCAACCTCAGGGCGAGTTGCTCAGTTGCCTAGTCTGTTCCTGTCACGGCAGTGCTCTGTTGTGTGTCTCCGTTACTGCTACGGCAGTGTGCAAGTGGCCTTGTCTCCGTTACTGCTCCTGCAGAGTGCAAGTGGCCTAGTCTACGTTACTGCTATGGCAGTGTACAAGTTGCCTTGTCTCCATTACTGCTCCTGCAGAGTGTAAGTGGCCTAGTCTCCGGTACTGCAACGGCAGAGTACAAGTGGCCTAGTCTCCGTTACTGCTACGGCAGTGTGCAAGTGGCCTTGTCTCCGTTATTGCTCCTGCAGAGTGCAAGTGGTCTAGTCTCCGGTACTGCTACGGCAGAGTGCAAGTGGTCTAGTCTCCGTTACTGCTATGGCAGTGTGCAAGTGGCCTTGTCTCCGTTATTGCTCCTGCAGAGTGCAAGTGGTCTAGTCTCCGGTACTGCTACGGCAGAGTGCAAGTGGTCTAGTCTCCGTTACTGCTATGGCAGTGTGCAATTGGCCTTGTCTCCATTACTGCTCCTGCAGAGTGCGAGTGGCCTAGTCTCCGTTACTGCTACGGCAGAGTGCAAGTGGCCTTGTCTCTGTTACTGCCCCTGCAAAGTGCAAGTGGCCTAGTCTCTGTTATCTCTGTTACTGCTCGGCAGTGTGCAAGTGGCCTCATCTCCGTTACTGCTACGGCAGTGTGCAAGTTGCCTGGTCTCCGTTACTGCTACGGCAATGTTATATGTTGCTCAGTCTCTGATACTACTCTGGTAGTTCACGTTTGTCTGCTAACCTATTACTGGGTGTTACTTATCCTTAAGCTCTCTCTCTTGAGTGAGCTCCGTCACAGACCTCGCTTCACATGGGACTGTTTACACTCGCTGAAGACCATTAACCCATGCAGTACCGATACCCTGGGAACCCTTCGTATTCCGCCTGACCTGTGTCAGTATATTCTGTTATGGACTCTATGGCTATACTGGACCTGTGTAGGCATATGTTTATGTAACCTGTCTTGTGTCAGTATTATTCTGCTTAAATACTACAGGACCTGTGAGGGTTATTATATTACTGTGTTTTCAATAAAACTGTGTTTTATCCTAAACCACTGTGTCTATGTGTCAAACAAACCATTACACTCCCAAATAGTATGTTAACACACAGAAATTGGGTACCATTTTTCTCATGTTGGTAGCAAGTACTGAATACAGTAGGAAATGTTATGGTTTTCAAAAATTTTAGCATGTTTGAAGTGGTTAAAAAAAACATGTATTTATTCCTACAGTGACACCTTTTTTTAAATATTTGTGAAGTTCAGCCCAGGGGTAGAAAGGCAAGTGACATCTCATTTGATGTGGGTGAATGTCTACTTTATACAATGGTATACCATTTATACATTTCCTTCATGTCTCTATTAGTTATGAAAATTTTTAGTACAAATAGCCATTTTCAAAGAGGAAAATGGGTAGGTGTATTTATATGATTCTAGCACCCCTAATTAGGTCAACTCATACCAATGGGGTGCCATTTTTCTCCTAAGAGCACTAGCTAATGAATACAGTTGGAAATTCCATGGTTTTTACAGATTTCAGTATATTTGAAAGGGTGGAAATGTAAGAAAATCCCATTTTTTTCAATTAGTTCCAACTTATTGAAACATTTATGTAGGCTTGTGGTGAGAAGGCAAGTGGCCCTTCATTAGATGCGGCAAGTTATCTTTTTCCAAAATGGTATGTGTTTGTCTACCTTTTCATCACTTCTATAGCATATAACTATTTTTGTACAGGCAAGTCAGATTTGAGAAAATGTTAGAAAAATCAGAGGTTGTAGTAGGTGTTGTTTTGTACTTCAACGCCCCCCTAAGGTAGGTCACAGATTTCAGTATATTTGAAGGGGTGGAAATTTAAAAAAAAAATCCTATTTTGTGATCCTGGTAATTAAGACTCCTAGACATGGATGTACGTAAAACAAATTTGGTATTTTTGTACTCGGGGGACTCAGTGCTTTTTCAAATAACTGAAACTTTCACAATCAAGGTAAATGTTTTTGCTATATAGTATGTGATTTTAGCAAAATAATACATTTTTCAGTTTTTTGTAATTATGACATCATAGCTTTTTGCATGATGCCTAATTCACTTCATGCAAGGTACCACAAAATAGCTAAATTAATTCTTAAAAAAACAATATATAATTTTCTATATGTAACTAGAAATTTCCCAGCACAAATCAAGCCTAAACAGATGGATAGCAAAATGCTGAAAATGTGTCCGGCCTACAGGGTACAGGAAATGGCCCAAGCCTCTGACGCTGAAGGGGTTAAAAAGTTCCATCACCACTCTCACCACCACCAGAAATATTTGTAAAAAAAAAATCATGACAATGAGTCGCATTCTAGTGTTGATGGCACGAGGGAGGACGGTATAGCAGTTCAATTAACTCATCAGTGAAAGTAAAAACACCAGTCCTCAGTTAGCATCACTGAGGAGGAAGAGAGTTGCTATTATATACCACTATGCCACCACCATTGTTGGTGCAGGTGGCTGGGGCTACACTGAAGTGCTGCTGCTAGTTATGGCTTAAAAATGGCAAGCACCCAGATTTAGGAGTGGCCTATGTCCCCCTGATGAGGGTAATTATACAATTCTTTCCTGACCTGCTAGACATTAAGCAAGTCTCTTATTCTAAAAAAACAATAAAAAATGTTATAAAGAAAGATAAGTACTTTAAAAAATTATTTAAACAAATATTAACCCTTTGAGTGCCAGAGAGGTATCCAATGAATCACAATGCAATGCATTGCCTACCTCTCTGGCACTGAAAACTTTCAAGATTTAAAAAAATATATATGTTAAGAAATAATGGAAAAAATCACACCACTAACTATACACTTTAATGACTCTTAGTGCTCTTACACTAACTCACAGAATTTTAATGACTGTTTCTTCCCTAACAATAATTTAATGTGAATGACCCTCACTGCCCTAACACTAACATACACAATCTTAATGTTTCTCACTGTCCTAACAGTAAATCTCACTTGAATGACCGTTACTAATCTAATTCTAAGTCGCACATACTTCACAAACTTAAGAAATAGCAAAAGTTCTTTCAATAGTTTTATCCTATTCTATCCAAAACACTTCTATACCTCTTTTACTACTAGTAAAAACACACTGAAGTACTGGAAATTCTTGGATATTATAGTAGAAGCAGAGATATTATGTATAACTTAAATTACATTTTGGCTATAGGCTACTTGTTATCTCTTAATTTATCTGATCCATTTATATCTGTTGTGACCATTCTTTTACTTAGTTCCCTTGTATTATTTAATCTAATAAATATCTGCTTTTTCACTTTTTTCCCAGATCACCCAGCTGAAGAGGAACCATACCATGATACACTGCTTATGCACTGACAACTCTTGTGTTGCTGTCCAGTTAACAACAGTGGAATGTGTGTGTCTACCGATATGCACTAAAGTGATTATATGCTCTAGTGCACTAGTGCATATTCTAAAGTACAAAGCCAAAGTAGCTGCCTTGGTATATTAATGAATTGCCTCCAGATATATTAATTCCATCCCTGTTGTCATGTCCACTAGCAATTGCTAGCTGAACTACTGGACTTAAACTCCACCGACTGGAAATTACTTTTTAGCAGGGGTCTCCAACGAGTAGCTGGTAGCTCTCTACTTTCATCAGGAATCAGTCTACTTCACCTGCCAGAGACAGGTCCAGTGGTTGAAATCTGTTCCCTAATTGCCTGAAGACAATCTGGACATAGCTCCATATGTAGTACACTCAATGGTCAATCAGAGAGCTAACAGTAATCACATAATAGTAATGGAAATAAAATTGTCATGGTTTTCCTGCTCCACTTTTAGAATAGCTGCTTACGTATTATTCTGTATGCTTTATAAAGGTGTCTTATATAGTAAGTGATATGAAAAATATGTGGTGTCAAAGTGGGTGAGAGTCACAGTGTGACTCCATATTCACTCACAATTTGGTTAAATAAAAAGTTGCCAGCTTTCTGTTACACTGTTACATTCACTAAATGTTTAATAAACAAATCTACTAACTTTAAAAATGCATAATAATAAGGAATATCAGTATTAAGAATAGGAAGATACTATCAATCAGAAAACATGTGGCTTACTGGAAACCCACAGGTTGTATCTTCTATAGTAAATATGGATTTTTTTTCTGCTAAAAATGTCATATCTGGATTTTACCACCATGAGCTTGTTATTTGTTATTGGAAGGGATGTAAAGGAAAGAAGAACTTTGGAGTTTAAATGCATGAGCCACAGAAGATTGTCATGTGCAGTGGGAAGTTAGAGATCATTAGTCCTGCTAGCAACTGTCATATCCACCTCTTTGGATATGACCAGTGGAGGGCTGGCAATTTGTGGCCTGGAGGGCAGCTATAATCAAGTCGCCTGATTTTACTATCTTTCCAGCCCTCTGTCCCAGCCCACCCTTTTCTGTTAATTTTAAAATTGCCGTTTAACCTTTTGAGTGCCTGAGGGGTATGCCACACATGGATTCGCAATGCATGGCATACCCCTCTGGCACTCAAAGGGTTAGTGTTGTGAAGTAAGGCGAGCAATACCACAGAGCTTACAATTGAAATGGGGTTACACTGGTGCAACTACAGAGCTTACAATGTAAGTAACCCTGCACTAGTGATACCATAGAACTTACAAGAGAAATGGGTTATGCTGCTAGTGTAGCTCCGCTTGGATTGTAGCTCCATTTCAATTGTAAGCTCTGTGGTATCACTAATGTAGCTACATTTGCAGCAAAAAAAGTTAGTGGCCCACCAGCCCAGACATATGACTGGCCCAGGGGGCAATTGCCCCCCTGCCCCCCATGCCAGCCCTCCCCTGGACATGACATTCAGAACTGATTGAAGACATTTTCTCTTGAATAAAGGTGCACAAATAAAATACATAATGGATGTACTGGCCATAATAAGGTGTGTGAAGGTTATTATTCAGAGGTTTTAGAGATTCTTTAAATTTAAAAAATTATTTTGGTAAGCCTATTTCCCTACTAGAGGTTGTCTATCTTAGCTCTATAGGAACACCATCATTGTGGTTCTGCCCATATTCCCAAAACCAAAAGGGCTAATTCTATAACTCATATAAATAAAATAATACATTTTCAGGATGAATTTAAAAAATAGTATTTATTCCTGTATTTACAACAAGATATTACATCACATTTACTCTAAGTATGGTTTCTGGTTTCTGAGATTAAAAATGTAAAAGTTTCAATGCATTTTTTTAATAAAAACAATATATTGCTGCTGAGTCTGCAGGAAACTGTCCCCTTGGTTTCTAGACAGGTCTTCAACACATTCTCAAGCACAGGGTCGGGTCTATATCCCAGGTGCATCTAAGGCACTCTAGGTGCCTTTAATTCTGCCCACATCCACAATCCTACTCCTCACATGACCCCAGCCCCAGTTCCATATACTGTTTCCTAGAACAGAAGGTATATATGGACTGTAACAAGCAAGGACAAAAACCCCTTGGTAACCAGAGAGGTCACCAATGCATTGTCCAGCAATGAATTGGAGATCTCTATAGCATGCATGAATGTAAATAATAATCTGTACAAGGGTACAAAACTGGTGCAGGGACATTGAGATAGGACTGTCCACACCCTCAATTCAGAATGTGGGCATTGCTAGCAGTACTTAGGCACCCTTCAAAATTTGGAGATTGCCTGTAGATGCCTGCTCTGCCACCTGGGAAATCCTGCTCTGGTCAAGCAATGCATTGGAGATTTCAATAGCACCCAGGGGGTTGGCAACCAACAGAAAGAAATGTCTCATGCAAAATTAACTAACAAAACACTAACTACATTTTTACTTACAGAAGTATTTTTATATAATTTGTCTGGAAGATTCCACCTATGTCACAGAAACATAGAATTTGAAGGCAGATAAGAACCATTCAGCCCATCTAGTCTGCCCATTTTTCTACTATAAAAACCTCAAACCTTATTTGGTCCTTGGGCTTGTCTTATGTTCAGGACAGCCTTATTCCTATCTCATGCATGCTTAAAATTACATTATCAACTTTGCTTAAATATTTTGTGGTTTTATCTCTACACCTTTATCTAAACTACATTTTCTTCAGGCAAACAATTTACTTTCTATAATGGTAATCTTACATTACATCAAGGCTATAAACTGCGGATGAAGAGATTATCCTTTTCAATGCAGTAAATACATGAAAAGCATTAATTTACAAAATGCAGTCAGCCTGTAAAATGAAATGGGTTTACAATGCTTTTTTTCTTGGCATGGTATGCATTGGAACATTAGGAGCAACAGTTTCTTTGAAAGATCAGCCTCTTCTGTATTCAATCTGTTCAAAGGTATCAGTGTACTTTGAAGACATTTGACACAGAATATTACAATGGTTATATTTGCAAATGTCAATGCATTATTTACAATGGATTGACAAAAGCTGTGCATTTCAGCTTGATATTGGCCCTCAGAGTGTTTCCCAGAGAAAATGACAGCATCATAGCTGTTTAAAGTTAATATGTTTAAAGAGAGATTATGCTAAAATATGTTTAATTAATTTTTAAATAGAATCCACTGTCTTGTTATTTCAAGCCATGAAATTTGAACAAATAGCATTTTACATTCACATTAAATTATACTTTTACAGGTAAAAGAGCAATGTATAATTTGCATTATTAAACACTGAGTTAATTCTAAAGGTGTGGTTGGAGCTTATATAATTTTCCAGAATACACAGAAGTTCATTGTACCTGATGATATTTGGATCAGTAATTCTTAGCTCCTGTCCTTGGGGTACACCATCAGCACAGGTTTTAAGTGCAACCATCTATAAGCGCAGGAATCAAAAACAATGAGCTGCCGATTAGGGATGGGTGAAAGTTTTAACCTCAAAAGAGAAACAGAAGAAAAATTGCACTTCCTGCCTAGCTGCACATTTCCTGCTTAAAGTGAAATTTCTCCTCTTTTTCATGTAACTGATTGCATTGAAATCAACAGGAAGACTAAATTTCTATCCACCTCATCTCAAGTATCCCTTCTTTTCATACAGGCTAGTATAAAAGGGGTGTTAGATTCCCACAGCATGCCATTCTGTGTTTGTCAGAGCAATAGTAGAACATTTTTCAGTTAGTGAAGACAGACTAATAAAAAGGAGATGAAGCTAAATGTAGGGCATCTTGTAGGCATAGACAGGACATTCTGCATTAGAGGAGACTGGGGTCACTCTGGAGGAAAAGGAGAAAGGAGGATGACCCCAAATAGCTCAAAATCTTATATGACTGAAAGACACATGCAGTCATGATCTAAGTTCCTTTCTGATCTGGTTGTTATCTCTGTGTTAGGTGGAGCAAAGGAAACTTACCCCAAATACCCCCAACATCATGTGTGACTGACTGGGAAGACACAGGCAAAGTAGGTCCAAGTTCCTTCCTGATTTGGCTGTTATCTCTTGCTAAGGAGAGGCTGGGAAAAGAAGTGTCATGTTCTACGTTTTTTCCTGTCCATTTTACCAGGTATTCTGGTTCTCCTATCTTTTTCTTGTTTCACCACCTTGTTGTGGTGCTGCCCTTGTTTGGGCCTATATTAAGTACCTACACTCTTGTGTCGTGCACGATCAAATCATTCCTGATATAGAATCTTTGATTTATATTGTTCCAAGTGTTTCCAGTGATTGACCCAACTTTCCTTGGCTACGTCTCTTGTCTCCTGATTCTGCTTTGACTCCCTGTGTTGGTTTTGACCTCTGCATGTTATACGACTATTCTTCTGCCTGCTGATTTTGTACCATGCTACTCAACTGGTGTTGACCCTAGCTTGTTTGACTATACTTTTGCCCACCAGTTGCTATCTCAGATTGTCGACTACTCTTCTTTTGACATAGTGGGGTTCCCTGTGCCCAGTGTGTCACATTCTATGTTGTCGACCATCCAGTCGAGTTCAACGCTATTGACTATCCCCAGTTTGACTACTTATCGCACTGTAGCCTTGCAATCCTCTGTTCTGCT
Source organism: Rhinophrynus dorsalis (assembly GCA_037306005.1). NCBI lineage: Eukaryota > Metazoa > Chordata > Amphibia > Anura > Rhinophrynidae > Rhinophrynus > Rhinophrynus dorsalis. Next base: position 294,222,132 of record CM074722.1, on the reverse strand, counting down.
ATTCCAGTTTTTGACAAAAGCAACTATACTACTGGTAGGTTAAATAAGATGATTCCTGACCTGGTGAGTAGTTGTCTATGTCCTAGGTGGTCATCTTGATATCAGGCTTCGTGATCTGCACCTTACATGGCTTTGGCCGCAGCAAGACATCCTTGGAACAGCCACAAACTGCTAGCAACACTTTCAAGCCTGTGAACTCTAGCTCCTGGATCACTGGGGCCTACCTTGTATTCTGTATTGTCTTCTGTTGTTGTGTGTTATATCCACATCTAATTAGAAGTCTGCTACTTCTTTGTGGGGTTTCTCCTCCACAAGGTGTTCTCAGGCAGCTTACATTGGGCACTCTGGTCAGATCATTACAAAAACCAGTTGAACACGGAATGTATGGTTCTTGTTATTGTTGACAGGGAGAAGGGGGACAGTTAATAACAAATAAAAATTATTAAAAATAATGATAGGTGACACAGAGACATGGACTCTGACTTCAGCTGTGACTGGAGCAGAATGATACTTGATGAGTATTTTGTAGAGGGCCAAAGCAAGACATCACAATCATTGTTATTGTGTACTTCATAGTAAAAACATTCACAGTAGTTGTGTAATGTCTAGCAAATGCACAAGGGGTAGGGAGAGGGTGAAAATATTAGGAACAGTGCAGGGACATGAGTAAAGTGGTAGTCCAAAAACTGACTGCAGCCATGTTTGCTGCAGTGTGTGCATTAAATGATGGCGAACCTTCTCTTTCTTAGAAGGATGCAGTTTGTCATAGTCCCACCAAAAGTTCCACCAACACCACCACCAATGCCAGTACTATTACAAAAACCATCTAAGAAGGTGACAACGAGTAGCATTCTATGGCTGAGATAATGGAAGAAGGTGTAGCAGCTCAACAACTGCTGCATCTGACAGTGAGACAAACAAGGACAAAAACATCTGTCTGGAAAGCAGTAGCAAACGTGAAATTACAAGAAAAATTAAATTGTTTGGGAGCTCTAAAAGCCTAAAAGAATATAAAAGTAGTGGGCAAGAAGTGGAGGGCAATACTAAGGATGACATAATGATGATTGATGATGATGATGTAGATCAACAGGTCAGAGGTGTCACAAGCAGAAGCAGAATCACTCATAAAAGTTCCCAGGGCACTGAGGCATGTAAGAGAAAAAGTTGTGTTGATGTGTCAGAGAGTACACCAGGAATGTGTTCATTTGAAATAACACCTATGGCTCCAGGTGCAGAGAGTATGACTCTGAGTTTGTTGTAGATGACAAGTCATAGATTGCCCACACATGCTACCTCCATCTCCACCACCTTCTCTAGTCATGTTGTTAAAGCAATCAAGTTACACGGTTCTTATGCTATGTTCTGTTAACCCACACTAACTGAGCTATTAGGAAGGAGTGAAAAACTTCACCAAACAAACCCAAAGTATGCCTGTTGAATAACAAAGTTGCTAGGATGCAAGCAGTGGACATGCTGCCATGTTCTTTTGTTGAAAACTAAGGATTTAGAGAACTGATGTCATGTGTAACTCCTTGAGGGCATATCACAAGCAGAAGTTATTTTTCCAGAATGGCTGTGCCAGAATTGTGCAAGCAGGTGGTCAGTGGGGTGGGCAAAGGAATGGAAAGGTAATACGATTAAACTCTTCGCATTTTTTACCCATTGACCAAAATTGTTGCCCATTTTTTCAAAAGCTAGAAAGTTTCCACCCATTGACTTACGTGGTTTTCCCTTTTCTCTATAAAAACGTGACATATTTGCATATTTGTGGAAGTCCAACACAATAGAAGCAGCTACAGAGGCAAAATTGAGGCAGGAGAATCTTATAGTGACTGCTATCATTGTGAGCAGGTTTAAAAATAATCAAAGGAAGAACTGGAAGGACCCTTATGTGTTCACCGAGTCTGAGGAGGAGGAAGAAAGTGAGCACAACTGAACCAGTGGTTTCCAGTCCCCCTACATCACCCCTAAGGACCTTGGAGAATTTAATGGGAAGGGAGGGATAAAAGGGTAGTACTAGTGAGAGCAGAACTGGTCAACTGCCTGCGCCTGCTGCCAGACATGCTGCTCCTGCTGCCACCATTGCTGTGCCTGCTGCCAGTGCTGAACCTGCTGCTACCAATACTGTGTCTGTTGTCAGGCTTGCGGTCCCTGCTTCAACCAGTGCTGTGCCTGCTGCCAGTGCTGAACCTGCTGCCACCAATACTGTGCCTGCTGTCAGACGTGCTGCCCGTGCTTCAACCAGTAATGAACCTACTGCCACCAGTGAAGATCTTGTCCCCAAGCAGTGCCACCAGCAGCTTATTAATGTTAGCTGTGAAGGAGAGGGTAATCATCATATTACTAGTGATTTAGGAGGAGGGCTGAATGTGATGTGGTTGGTGTTAGTAGTAGTAGTAGTAGTAACAGTAATGATGAAGCAACTGGTGGGATTAGCTCGCCATCGCCATCACCCTCACCTTCTTCCTCTAGGGTAACTACATCTGCCAATCCACCTTGTTCATCGTTACCTCCCCGCCAAATGATAGCCACTCTGTTGATGTGGCAGTTTGTCTCCACCCATTGCACACTGTGTGGTGCACTAACCACACATGCCAGTGTGGTGGGGGAGAATTGCAAGCAGGGCATCAAGTGGTATCTGAGAAGATTCCATCCCACAGAATATGCTAAGATGCTGGCAGGGAGGGTTCATCATTACTATTAAACTGTCAGCAAGTTGTCTTGTGTCCTTAGCAGGGTCTGGACAAGGGGTATAGTGAAAGCAGTTGAACTTTGGTTATGGTGTCATGGTGTTTGGATACAGTTGTCCTCCCAGATACACACATACATACACAGTTGCTGATGAGAGCCACAGTTCCTGCCATCAAGGGAAAAATATATATTCTAATAACAATACAGCCATGATTTTGGAAGAGGGACAGGTGGAGAAGAATTATTGGCCAACTTCATCTTTTCTCCACATAGCCTGTGGGCTACTTATTTTGCTGCTACTACCTCAGGCACATCGCTGGAGCTAGTAGTGGCAAGTGGAACCTTCATCATCCATCAACCATGTTATTGCTGTTGTTGATGCCATTCCCTTTCAGCTGCCTAATCATTCTGATGCTTAAACAACTCAGCAGCAGCAAGAACAGCAGTTACAAATTATGCATCTACAGCAGGGCATTTGACAATGGCCAGTGGCCACCGGCAAACAGGACCTCACCTGCTGGCACTAGACCAGTAAAGCATTTTTTGTCTCAGGGCTTGTGCTTTAAAGAAAAAAAAAACATAGTCCTACAAAAAAATAAACAATTTTTGGGGTTTGTTTCTAACAAGCCTATGTCCTACAAATCAATGTTTCCTCAGGGCTTGGGCCAAGACTAATTAGTCCTACAAATCAATGTTTCCTCAGGGCTTGTGCCTCTAACAAGAAATCTAACTATTCATCCTCTAAAAAATAATCTATCAAGTCAAGTATTAGTCCACCCCAGTGGCAGCAGATGTCAGGGGGTTCCTGTCTCTAGCACTTTACTACAAATGTCTTACTTTAGTGATTTATTTTTTTTATTAACTGCCCCCCAAATACCAGTCAAGAAACCCCCTCAAAACAAATTCCCTTTTCAATTGACTTTTTCCCGACTCCACCCACCAACACAGGCACGCTCTTCAGACCACCTTTTATACCATGTCTTATGGTGTTTTTATTTGTATTTATGGTTTATTTTGTATTAACTGCTCCATCCCAGTAAACAAACAACCAAAAAAGTCCCTGTTCAACTGATTCTTTCCCCACCAACACAGGCACCCTCATGCACCTTTTATACTATGCCTTTGGAAAATAAAATAATATATGCTATGTGTTGTGTTTAAGTTCAGTGTTCCTATTGATTTCAATGGAATGAGCTAGGCGAAAAAAAAAACAGAAAATCTGCATTATTCACCAAGCGGGAAGTGCCATTATTCGCTGAGTTCAGTTTGAGGTGAACATTTTCTCTCATCCCTAGTTTACGGCAAGAAAATCCATCTGAAAACAGATATGTAGACAATTGGGCAGAGCACAGACTATATGTCTGTGCTTACTGGGTTTCCCTTCCACCACCAGAGAGCAACACTATTAGCTCAGCTCAGGTGACATCCAGTAATTTTGCCACTGGTTTGGGTAGTGTGATTAAAAGGCAGCAGCAGGACAGACCATACCTTCAGCACACCAACTTTTGCATACAGAGTTTTGAGAGACAGTCCCACAAAGCCATAGATTATTAAGTAAACTAGATCAGGTAATAGAGGAATGGTTTGTACCCCACTTCTTGAAATCTGGTTTTGTGTCTGCTGATAATAGCTCCAACATAATAGCTGTCTTGAGAACAGGTGATGTGGTGCATGTACCCTGCTTTGCCCATGTGCTAAATGTAACTGTGACCATATTATTGGCAGAATCCGAAATCCTCAGGGAGAGGTTAAATATGCCCATTTTAGCTGCTCCTACAGTGCACACAACACATTATGTTCCATGCAAGATAATAAGAACCTGCCCCAACACCAGCAGAATAAGGTCATGCTAGAGCATTTGTACAAGCAGAATAAGGCCATTAGCAAGTACACAGTGCAAAACTGGAAGGCTTTGAAGGGAGCCTCTTTGTCACCTGGGCAATGGCTACTAATGTGCAATGTATGGCTGAGGAATTTTAACATAACGACAAAACAGACATACAACATCTGGTAAAGAACATGTATGTATGCTTTGATCAAGATCATCTCATATTGTCCATTAAAAGCAATAAGGAATACATTCTTGCCACTTTGCTGGAGTGATCAGTATGTAAGAACAACGAGTCTTGATGATCAGCAGCATCTTCTGAGGAATTGAACTCTATCATGGAATATAAAGATATACTTATTGATTGAGTGCAGGGTTGCATTATGGAGAATGAGAGGGAGAAAGTTAGCGCCAAAAAACTGCTAGAAATCATAGTGAAAAGGAAAGCAGCAAAGGAATTATGCCAACAGCAGCAGGTACATCAGTCAGAATATTACAATGCCATTATGAACACAGGGCAATCCATGGGTCTCAGGGATGGCATTGGTGATGGTGGCAGCACATCTCTTTGGGACTTGCTCCTTGAGTACAGGTTGTTAACTGATACACTGTTACCCTGTGTAGCTCCTAGGAGTGGTCCCACTGCATGTAAGATGGTTTCATCTGCTGCGGAACTAGCAATTGTTGAGTCTGAGCATGTTTTTACTGCAGCTGGTTATATTATAAATGATGATAGGGCATGGCTATAAAGCAGCCGTGTCGGGAGACTAACATTGTTAAAAATGAACCAGCATATAATACCATTTGAGTATCAGGTAGAAGAAATGCACAAAGCCAGGCCACATGTATTATTAACAGCAGCCCACAGGAAGAGGAGGATGATGAGGAGGAGGGATGTGAAGGGTTGCTACCATCTACCACTGTGAGATCATTGCTATGAACACTGATTAATGTTTGTTAATAATCTGAGAATAACGATAGCCTACCTTAGACTGAACCATAATAATGGTAATAATTGTTGTAGGAATCATGATGAATATCTATAAATACATATGGAGACATACATCAATCACCCCACACCAGTCCACTACCACCCTATACAGCTGCCACATTCAATTTGGATTGTAAGTAATCCCTTTTTTATGAATTTATTTTCACTTTATAAACAATGGCTAGGCAGTATAGCAGCAAAAAAGGCTGAGACTTACTGTATTTGTGTGTGCACTGTGCATAACTCAGGCTAGCCAAACAGAAGCCCTGAGAGAACATTGATTTGTAAGACTTAGGCATAACACGCCCTGAGAGAAAATGTATTTGTAGGGCTCAGGTTTGTAAAACACAAGCCCTCAGAAAAAAAATATTTGTAGGACTTAGACTTGTTAAACACAAGCCCTGAGAAAAAAATGATTTGTATGATTTAGGCTTGTTTATCACAAATCCTGAGAAAACAAATTATGCTCTACTGGCCTAGTGCCAGCAGTTCATTGTATGGTGAAATTTGCTACTGCTGTAATTGCTGCTACTGTGAATCATGTAAGCAGCAGGACAAATAGACAGCTACAAGGGACTGGGATCAACAGCAGTAATATGAAACAGGTGATGATGGTTCCACTTGCTATTATCTCCATAGTGCTGTAATTGCTGCTACTGTGAATCATGTAAGCAGCAGGACAAATAGACAGCTACAAGGGACTGGGATCAACAGCAGTAATATGAAACAGGTGATGATGGTTCCACTTGCTATTATCTCCATAGTGCATCTGAGGCAGCAGCATCACAACTAGCCCCACCACTTCAGAAAAGAATTTGGATAATCCTGCACCTCCTACAAAATCATGGGCAAGTTGGAATACTACTTTTTGCCTTGAGAGCAGGAAGGAACGGTGCCTTTCATCAGTAACTGAAATGTGCACATTGTGTGTAATGAATTAGGAAACATTGTGAAATAGGAGAAAGACTGGAAACAATGGACACATCTGCACTCATATCAAACAACTGCAACCAAAAACCTTTATGCTTAGGTCCACAATGTCAATTCATCCACCCAGAAACCAAGTACTGCTGTCACTATGGTCCTTGTTTGCTCTCTTAAGTACACTTGGCAACAAGAAGGCTAAGTAAGAACGATGAATCCTCCCTGTCACCAGATTAGAGCATTCTGTGGGATGGAATGTCTGCAGATGCGTGTCTGATTACAATACACCACATTGTTTTTTTATAGTATTCCTCTGTGATTTTCACCCATGTTCTTTGTGCCCCTGAGTAGGGACAGAGGTCACAGCAGCTCTCAATTTCTTTTTGGGGGGGTTAGCTTTCACATGCTAAAAATAAGTGTCAGGATGTTTATGTTGCATGTGCTTTTTTGAGGACTGTTGTGCCAAGATATGTTCTCTTCTTTATTACCTTGTCACAAATAATGCAAAGAGCAGTCATTGATGACAGCATGGTGCCTGCCCCAAGGGGAAAAATATTCCCACATCCATGTTTTCAGTAAGGGAACAGGTGGACAAGACTGTCCTTCTTCTTCTTCTCCAGAATCCCATTCACTGGTTGTGGCAGGTGATGCTGCCTCAGTATCAGCACTAGAACTAGTACCAGGTAGCAAGTGGAATCTTTCCTAGCCCCATATGATTACTTTCTGATCCTAGTCAAATAGTGGATTTTTCCAGATGTTCTTTGTGCCCTTGGGTAAGGACAGTGGGTGAGAACAACCATTTTATTTTGTTGGGGGTTTGACTTTCACATAAATTTTGTGGTGTCTGTATTGCAAGTGGGTTTTTTTCAGGAAGGGAACAGGTGAAGAAGAATGGCCAATTTCTTCTTTTTCTCCTGAACCCCCTTCACTGGCTGGGGCAGATGATGTGGCTGCATCAGAATCAACACTAAAACTAGGACCAGGATTATTGGTGGCAAATGGAACCTGTCCTAGTCCCAAATCTCTACTGGAAATCCCCAGTCCCATGGTGGCAATGGTTGTTTGTGGCACACTAGTCTGCTCATCTGCATCCTGCTGAGACAGATGAACATCTGGCCCTGGCGACTCAGCAGCAGGAATTACAGCAGCAGCAACCTCTGCAATGTTACTGATGATGGTAGTGGTGATGCTCATCCCAATTTGCATATCTGCCTCCCATTCCTTTTCGCTTTCTGCTGAAAAGGCCCTCATTCTCTCCTACACCCCAGCTGCTTCACAATCAACCTCACTCTCATCACCACCACCAGTCTCTTGCTGCTGTCAACAGATGTGAGAGGCTCTGAGCATGAACAAATGCAAAGCTGACTATTCTGTGGCTAGTTACCACTTAAGAGCATCACGTTTTAGCTCTCTAGTGCCATTACAGAGGAGAAATTTCCACATACATATTAGACTATAAGGTCAGTCCAGTTCCAGAATTATGGCGAGTCCCCTCTGCATGGGCATTACCAGCTAAACCCAAACATATGTTCCTGCCTTGTTTGGCCTTGTCAGTGAGGTGCAGCTGGTTTCCCTAGGCACTGAGAGCAAGGGGTCCATGTCTGGATTACCCTTTACTCCTAGGGAGAGACCCTAAGAGTTTTGCAGAAACAAGCCAAAAGATGTGAGAGGCTCTGAGCACAAACAAAAGCAAAGGTGCCTGTTCTATGGCTAGTTACAGCTCAAAAGCATCACATTTTAAATCTCTAGTGCCATTACAGAGGAGAAATTTCCACATGCATATTAGACTAATCTGCCCATAGGGCTGTCCAGTTCCAAAATGATGGGCAAATGCACTCTGCCCTGGAAATACCAGCTAACCACGGACATACATTTTGGCCTTATTTGTTCCTTGCCAGTGAGGAGCAGCTGGTTTCTCTAGGTGCTGAGAGCAAGGGGTCCACGTCTGGATTACCCTTTACTCTTAGGGGGGGACCCTAAGAGTTTTGCAGAGGGTCCTCTACTGTCACACTTTCAATCTCTTCAGATGAAGAAGACACACTAGCAGCATTAGCAGCATTACAGGCACACACTCCTCACATTGCTACCCAGTTCTTCTTCTGCCTTTGTCACAGTTTTCCCCCAGATGCTAAGTGACGATGTTGGGGGCTGGGCATCATTGGGTCTGGGGAATGTGGATTCCAAGACCCTTCCATGCTGGTAGTGGTGTGACTTCCTCCTCTTTCTGTGTCACTGGACACATTACAGTCCTACCAGCTCCTCCTTTTATCTTTATTGAGGGTGCGCATAGTGTTAGCCAACACTATAAGCCTCTGCTACCCTTATTTTGCTAATTAAATAGCCTGAAAATTGTGTCCTGCTCTCTCTCTCTCTCTCTAGCTGCTTTTTTCTCTATTTCACTTCCTGGATGCATCATATTTTTAGTGAGAAAATGCAAGATATTTATAGTGAATGGGCAAGAAGTTTGTACCTGTTAAAAGATATAGGCAAATATTTTTGATGTATGCAAAATGGAGACATTTTTAATATGGTGGAATTTCTCGAGGAAAAAGTGGAGAACCATAAATTTTTCACTGAATATCTCGCAAGAACAAAATGGGGCCTTTCACCCATCCCTACTTCTGATTACCCACCTGTTAACAAGAAAGCATATATTAAAGCCTGCAGTGCTGGTGTGATGTACCCTGAGGGCGAACCTTGAGAAACACTGCTTTGAACCATATACACTAGTAAAAAAAAGGGGCAGTTCTGGGATGAAAAGAAAAACTGCACCATACTGGACAAATACATATTCTCATCTATGGTAGTTTGCTCCAAAATTGCTCCTCTTTCTTTGTCACATGTTCCTTTTCATTCAGGTCAAATAATGAAGTAAATGCTTATAATCACTTTATTTTCCTTCAAGACACAAGACAGTGCTATTGCATGCCATAAAATATTAGAGGCTGCATAGACTGATGAAGCATCTGCTGAAGGGAAATGCACCCATGCAGCAAACCTTCTTCTTTTTTTTTTTTCTTTTTTTTTTTTTTACCCTTTGAGGTTAAGAGAGGTACCCAAAGTACTACATTGCAATGAACTGGATTATTTAGTGGCACTGAAAGGGTTAAATTGTAGTAAAAGTCAGACCTTGTGGTGGGGAATCAGGACCCATTCTGATGCCCCAGCTATTGTTCTCCCAGCTGATTCAGCTGGCAGAGCAATAGAATCAACACAAAGAAGCAAGAGAACTCCCCTGCTTCCATTCTACCAGGAGCCGGGAAGGAGGGGGTGGGATCGGAAACCCTCTCACATCAATATGGGAGGCTTTCATCATTGAAGTGAAAGGGTTTCTCAATCCCGTTCACTCCAGGTTTGTGTAAGCTGTTGGTTGAGGAGACAGTGGGCTTCATCATATGGCTCATCCTAAACCAGTGGCACACTAAGCAGCATTTTCCAGCCACTCCCCCTGACAGAAACCAGATTCACTTTGATAAATATAGATATATATAGATTAAACTAAAATTGCACTGGAATAGCACAGATATTACAAGTACTTTTATTTTTTATGTATTTATTTTGCAATTTTGCTCTGCTGTATCTACTGACAGTAAGTGATTCTGGGAGAAAAAGAAAATCTTGCTACAAACTTGCATGTAAAATGCATGTAAAACATTTTTTTCAGTTGACTTTATTGTTACAAAAAACAGTTGGTACTATCAATTTTACTCCAGAAGAAACTGATTGTGAGATAATACAGAAAGAAAAAGGGTGAAATTTATGCAGTGAAATCATCTCAACATCTGTTTTTTTAAACTCTTTTAAAGAGATGTATAAAAGTTGTTTTGGTTCTATATTCAGCAGAGAAATGACTGCACACATATATAACAATCCGGGTGAATAGAAATAATTTCTCTGCACCAAATGTGACAACTACGTTTTTGACATCGTTAGTGAGCATAGTATTGTTAAAAATGTTGCCAATGTAAAATCATTGTTGCTTTTGTGCATCAATTTTAAAGTCACTGTATTGTGTCTAATTTGTGCACTTCCATCTCATTAACATTACCATAGTACAATAGAAATGTTATTCAACTGAAGTAGTCTGTTCTGGTTTAAAGTGGTTGGTTTATTTACTATTGTGTATACCAGCTATTATTTAGCCCCTAGGTTGAAGAACTTATTAGTAAGCAATTTGTTAAGAGTCATTTTTGTGTATGGTCTAGGGGACATCATCACATGAGCAGTGTGGATGTGGCTATGTGGGGTTGGGGTACTTTGAAGGCCTTGCCTAGGAGATAAGCATTGCCATTCTTGCAATTCTTCTATAGTACAACATATATATATATATATATATATATATAGTGACAAAAGTACTCTTTAATGTTTTGTACCTTCTGTCTTGGGATCAGCCTTCTAGGTTGCAGAAACACTTCACACACAGGAGGAGGATAATTCAAGTCTTCACCTGTTTATTTGTGTCCAAGTGGTGAGACAGCAGCATCACAAACAAAAGAAAATCCTTGCTCTACCGAGCACTAACTAAACACATCAGCCCCTGATTGTGTTTGGAATATGAGTCAGTTTACCAGCTTGAGAAATAAACATATAGCAACACAATCCAGCAGGCACAAGTAAACTTCACAAGTTGCAGGCTTTCAGAGATTAATTCCTTCCTCTCTGGGAACTCAAACAAGAGATAGCATGTCTCAGTGCAGGGGGAAGTATTTGACTGCCAGCTGCATTAATTACCAGATGCAGAGGAGTGAAAGTAAGGAGTAATAGAACTCCTGGTGTGGATTCTAAACCTGACACATGTCAGTTACTATGAATCTGTGGAGTGGAGCACTGACCCAAAATACACAGATCTGAAATGAACATTATATTTCCCTGGGGCTAATCAGGGTAGATACCGTGCAGGATTTGGGGAGATATATATACACCCTCCATCACTATTACTGGGACTCTGTCATAATATGTATATATATATATATATAGATATAGATAAATGTATAGATACATATATATATATAAACAGCCTGGGCTTACCAAAGTGAGACAGGGCCCCAGTGAAGGTCCTGTAAGGGACCGAAAAAGTTTGGCTGTGTGAAGCGTTGTTTACACAATAAATGATTGAACTTATTCTTCTGTGTGCTGTCTCGCTTTGGTAAGCCCAGACTGTTTATATTTGTAAACTTTTTAGGGGATGTGCACCAGGATTCTGGTATAGTTTGTTTTGTTTTGAGTAACACTGCCTATCCTTTGTCCTGTATATATACATAATATATATACAGGGCTCAAAATTTCAAGTCCTGAGCTACTAGCCAGGCTTGAAAAGTAACTCGCCACTAGTTTCCACTCCTAGCCCCACCCATATCCCTGCCTTTAACCCCACATATATCCCTGCCTTTAACCCCACCATATCCCCCCTTTAACCCAACCCATCTCAAGTTCTCTTTGATAAAATGACATTGTTGTTCTATGTTTTAATCGAATAAAAATTAACAAAAATATACACCTGGTCACACCTTGGAGGGAAGTGGGGAACACTGATTGGCACACCTGGTCAGACCTTGGGGAACACTGATTTGTACACATGGTTACACCTTGAGGGAAACACTGATTTCTACACATGGTTACACCTTGAGGGGAACACTGATTTGTACACATGGTTACACCTTGAGGGAAACACTGATTTGTACACATGGTTACACCTTGAGGGGAACACTGATTTGTACACATGGTTACACCTTGAGGGGAACACTGATTTGTATACATGGTTACACCTTGAAGGGAACACTGATTAGTACACATGGTTACACCTTGAGGGGAACACTGATTTGTATACATGGTTACACCTTGAAGGGAACACTGATTAGTACACATGGTTACACCTTGAGGGGAACATTGATTTGTACACATGGTTATACCTTGATGGGAACACTGATTTGTATACCTGGTTACCATGTATACAAATCACTAACTAAACTATATGTACAAATCAGTGTTCCCCAAGGTCTGAACAGGTGTGCCAATCAGTGTTCTTACTGTGTGTACCCCATTGCTGACATAGTTGCAAAGGAAACATGCCAGCCAGGGAAGATTGGGATACCAAGTCTGCAGTGCAGTCTAATGAGATTTTATCAGGTATCCCAGTCCTATAACAAGACTGAGTGATGTAATCAGGGATATTGCTATAAGTACTGGGCATTAATTTTATGTTGAAATAAGTATGTTAACAAATATGTAGCAAAATTAGATTTTTGAGAAAGGATCATGGGAGAGGGACAAAATAATATATAGCAAATACCATGCCATCCAACAATTATACAGACATTAGTGTGAGTTTTATTACTGTGGCACAATGTGATACGCTTATATACACACCACACAGTCTGGTCTCCTAAACACAGGGACACCAGGGTGATACACTTATTTACACACCACATAGTCTGATCTCCTAAACACAGGGACACCGGGGTGATATATATACACACCACACAGTCTGGTCTCCTAAACACAGGGACATCAGGGTGATACACTTATATACACACCACACAGTCTGGTCTCCTAAACACAGGGACACCAGGGTGATACACTTATTTACACACCACATAGTCTGATCTCCTAAACACAGGGACACCAGGGTGATACACTTATATACACACCACATAGAAAAACAACAGAAAAAATTAAAATAAAATTCATAATATGTTGTTATTCATATTAAAACATGTTTCTCAAAGAGGTTCAACTCTATTCTTGAAAAATATGGTAAATAGACAGGTGGATAATCAGAACAGACTTATGCTTCAGAAATAATAGATAATTTTAATCAAAGTGATAACCTTGTTATTTTAAAATACACATTTTTTAAACACTTTTAATTACAACAAATGCAACATTGCAATGATTTCTCTTAAGCATATAACTATTATGTTCAATTTCATAACAATATAAGCAATATGAGCTTATATTGGGAAATAAATGGTATGGGAAAAGGGGAAAAGGGTTGTAATGAAGGAAGAGAAAGAGGGGGAGAAAAAGGATGGTCAAGTAAAGGATGGTGGTATAAGAACTGATAACTAGTATAGACTATAATGTAAATTTGGACAATATTTTCTGAGTATAGAATTCAAAGAGGCTTTAATATTGGATCATAATGCAATAAGAAAGAAATTAAATCCAAGGAAGGCAAATAGTTAATTATAACGCTGATGCTTTGAAGTAAGTTGGAACAGGCTGGGATATATATAAAAATCAGTGTTGAAAATATCATGAAACTTGAGGATGATGGGACATATGTGTTTGAACATATGGTAAAGCTACTAACAGATGGCCCAAACATTTGGGATCCTTTGTAATTATTTTGCCATGAGGTGATTTTAGATAGGAAGATGGGTATAGGATATGAGGAGAAAGAGGCACATTAGACATCTGTAATTTGTAGGATCAGAATAATGAGGAACATAAATAGATGACCATAAATTGAAAGTAGCCGGGTCAGTATGAAAATTAAGGGGTCATATGTGAGATCTTATGTCAATGCCATGTTAATCTTTAGCAGAACATTCTCTGGCTTTGACGTTGTCTTCATGCCACTCAGTGAGTGTCCTTGGAGGGGAGGGGGGATGTATGCAATGGCAGGAATTAGTTACTTTAAAGACTCTCTCATAGTTGAATCGGGTAGATCATTGTTGCAAGTGACTGTGCTATTTACTCCAGTCAGTTCATGGACCTAAAGTTGTAATATGAAGAAAGATACAGTAAAAAAAGTTATGATCTCATTATAGATTCCAATCTTCCTTCAACACCACAGATACTCTGTTCAATCTACGTTGCAATGATTTAAGTTTGGCTCCATCACTCAATGTGGATTCACAGTTGTCTGCCATTAATCCTTGTTTGGGGATTTCCTGGAACTTGAATGAGTGGATGATTGTGTAAGTTTACTATTTGTGTGAAACCAGCTGTTTTTCCATGACCCAAAACATATTTTTTAAAATAAATGTTTCAGGTGGGATGAGTGAAAATTTCCCCACAAAAGTGAAACATGCAAAAATCAGCATGCCATGCTCAGGAATTCCTGCAGTTTTTCCACACATTGAACTGATGATATTAATGTAATTTCCTCATACATGTAAAATGTACCCATGAATTTCTGCATGCTTGGTCAGTATTAGTGATGAGCGAGCACCCCAATGCTCGGATGTTCGGGTGCTCTGACCGAGCACCCCCTGAGGCTCGAGTGCTCGGCCGAACACCCGAGCCCCATTGAAGTCAATGGGAGGACTCGAGCATTACACCAGGCACCCCCTGCTCTGATGAGGGGAGGGTGCCTGGTCCATAGGAAAAGGGCAGAAAAAGATGGAAACACTACAGAAATGGTTCAGGGACAGCATAGGGAGGATGTCTGGATGCACCTTGGACTCCAACATCGCTGCTGGGAACGATCTTTCGCCCGTAGTACGCCATTTTTACAGACTGACCGTAAAACACACAAAAAGGAAAATAAAAACGACTTTAGGCGAAAAATTGTTACCAAACAGTATTTGCTGTATATTTACTTGTATATCATCTGCAAATTCTCCCAAAAATTTCATCGATTTTCTGAAGTGAGGCCATGATTAAGAGGGAAACGTGCGCAGAGGCAAATTATCCCAAAAATTTCCTTGATTTTCAGAACTGAGGCCATGATTAAGAGGGAAACGTGCGCAGAGGCAAATTCTCCCAAAAATTTCCTTGATTTTCAGAACTGAGGCCATGATTAAGAGGGAAACGTGCGCTGAGCTGACCATCTAAAACATTATGGGTGAGGGTCTGCTGCAGAGCTGACCATCCTAAACATTATATGCGAAGGCCCGCTAGTGAGCTGACGCTATAAAACATTATATGAGAGGGCCCGCTAGAGAGCTGACCCAATAAAACATTATATGAGAAGGCCCGCTGGTGAGCTGACCTATATAAAAATTGGCAAACAGGGCCCGCTGGTGAGCTGGCCCTATATAAAAATTATATCACAGGGCCCGCTGGTGAGCTGGCCCTATATAAAAATTATATCCCAGGGCACGCTGGTGAGCTGGCCCTATATAAAAATTATATCCCAGGGCATATGGAAGAGGAGGAGGAGGATGAGAACATTAAGAGTCAACCATATACCCGTTTTTGGGGTGGAAGGGGTGAATGGGAATACAGAGTATTCCCATCATTGTAAATAACATATATAAAGTGAGTTTATGTTCCCCCGGGGCTTTCCTCCAGTGGAGTGGAGAAGTCAGGGGAAATCCAGGCCTTGTTCATTTTTATAAGTGTCAACCTATCAGCATTGTCGGTGGAAAGGCGGATACGCTTATCTGTTATGATGCCACCAGCAGCACTAAATACCCGCTCAGACAGAACGCTGGCGGCAGGGCAGGCCAGCACCTCCAAGGCGTAGAGTGCCAGTTCATACCACGTGTCCAGCTTGGACACCCAGTAGTTGTAAGGCACAGAGGGATCATTGAGGACGCTGACACGGTCTGCTACGTACTCCTTCACCATCTTCCAAAACTTTTCCCTCCTTGTGACACTAGGCTGCGCATCAGGGTGAGGGTGCTGGCGGGGTGTCATGAAGGTGTCCCACGCCTTGGAGAGTGTTGCCCTGCCTTTCTCGGAACTGCTGTGTGCTCCCCTTTTCTCCCCTTCTCGGTTGGCCAAGGTAGCACGTACTCTGCCGCCAGCGTTGTCAGATGGAAAATTTTGGAGCAATTTTTCAACAAGAACCTTCTGGTATTGCACCATTTTGCTTGTCCTCTCCACCGGAGGAATCAGAGATGAGAAATTCTCTTTGTAGCGGGGGTCCAGAAGGGTGAACACCCAGTAATCCGTGTTGTCTAAAATGCGTACAACGCGTGGGTCACGGGAAAGGCAGCCTAACATAAAGTCAGCCATGTGTGCCAGAGTACCAACAGTCAAGATTTCGCTGTCCTCACCAGGAGGCTGACTCTCAATATCCTCATCCTCTTCCTCCTCTTCTGCCCACCCACGCTGAAGAGATGGAACTAAAGTTCCATGGCTACCCTCTGTAGCGGAGGCAACCGTGTCTTCCTCCTCCTCCTCCTCCTCCTCCTCCTCCTCCGCCTCCTCCAATTGTCGCTGAGAAGACGAAGTGAGGGTGCTCTGGCTATCACCTTGTGTAAGCTCTTCCTCCCCCATTTCCACCTCTTCCACATGCAAAGCGTCGGTTTTAATTGTGAGCAGCGAGCGTTTCAGTAGACACAGAAGTGGGATGGTTACACTGATAATAGCGTTATCGCCGCTCACCATCTGTGTCGATTCCTCAAAATTGCGTAAAACCTCGCAGAGGTCTGACATCCATTCCCACTCCTCACTTCTGATTACAGGAAGTTGAACGGAGAGGCGACGACCGTGTAACAGCTGGTACTCCACTACTGCCCTCTGCTGCTCACAAAGCCGGGCCAACATGTGGAAGGTGGAGTTCCAGCGCGTGCTCACGTCACACAGCAGCCGGTGAGCTGGCAATTGTAAGCGCTGCTGCAGCTTCAACAGGCCGGCCGAAGCTGTAGATGACTTACGGAAATGTGCACACACGCGGCGCACCTTGGTCAAGAGATCATGCACATTGGGGTAGGTTTTTAGAAATCGCTGCACCACTAAATTAAATACATGCGCTAGGCATGGTACGTGTGTGAGCTTGCCGAGCTCCAAAGCCGCCACCAAGTTACGCCCATTATCACACACAACCATGCCTGCTTGCAGGTTGAGTGGCGAGAGCCACTGCTCGGTCTGGTGACTAATCCCCTGCAACAGCTCTGAGGCCGTGTGCTGTTTGTCCCCAAGGCAGATCAGCTTCAGCACGGCCTGTTGACGCTTCCCCACTGCAGTGCTACACTGCTTCCAGCTACTGGCTGATGGGGGAGTGGCGCTGCGTGTAGAGAATTCGGAGGTGGAAACGGAGGAGGAGGAGCCAATAACGTAGGTGCTGGCGGAAACCCTGATGGAGGTAGGGCCCGCAATCCTCGGCGTGGGTAGCACCCGTGCCATCCCAGGGTCCGAGTCGCTCCCAGCCTCCACGACATTCACCCAGTGTGCCGTCAGGGAAATGTAGCGTCCCTGGCCACAAGCACTTGTCCATGTGTCAGTCGTTAAGTGGACCTTCCCAGTAACTGCGTTGGTCAGGGCACGGGTGATGTTACGGGACACATGGTGGTGTAATGCGGGGATGGCACACCGGGAAAAGTAGTGGCGGCTGGGGACCGCGTACCGAGGGACAGCTGCTGCCATCAGGCTGCGGAAGGACTCAGTGTCCACAAGCCTAAATGGCAGCATTTCGATGGCCAGTAATTTTGAAAGGTGTGAGGTTAGTGCTATGGCCTGTGGGTGGGTGGCTGGGTATTTTCTCTTGCGCTCAAATGCCTGGGGTAACGACATTTGGACGCTGTGCTGGGACAGGGAAGTGGATGTGGTCGCTGATGGTGCTTCAGATGCTACAGGTGCAGGGCGGGAGGTATGCGGGCCTGCGCCTTCGACAGGCGATTGGCCGGCACCGAAAACAGGGGAAGAGGAGGCAGTGGTGTGGCCTGCAGACACAGATGGGCGATCCAGGCGTTCCTCCCACTTACTACGGTGCTTGGATGCCATGTGTCGGATCATGCTGGTGGTGGTGAGGTTTCTAGTGTTCATGCCTCGGCTCATTCTGGTGTGGCACAGGTTGCAAACTACAAATCTTTTGTCGTCCGCACTTTCCTTAAAAAAACGCCATACCGCGGAACACCTACCCCTTGGCAAGGTAGATTTACGCAAGGGGGTGCTCCGTGGAACATTTGCGGGCCGGTTTGGTGCGGTCCGCCTTCTTTCTGTAGCCACACCACTGCCTCTTCCAGCCTGTTGCGGTGCTGCAGATGGCTCACCCTCAGGACTGCTGTCATCGCTCGGCTCTACACCTTCCCAGGTGGGGTCAGTCACCTCATCGTCCACCAAGTCCTCCTCCACTTCCTCACTCTGATCATCCTCCTCAAGTCTTGATCCCACCACATACTCGGTCATTGACAACTGTATAACATTCTCCTCAACAAGGTCTTGAGAAGGAAATAGTGGTTGATTTAATGGCAACTGTGTCTCATCATCATCATCATCATCCACTACTTCCTTTGACCTTAAATGCCGTTCACATCTGTCATCTTCTTGTGATTGGGTAGCCTCTAGAGGTTGTGAATCAGGGCACAAGATGTCATGTTCCTCTGCAAGCGTGCTTGGAGAGAGGGTCAAATGAAGGATTGGTGATGAGACGAGCTCATCACTATATCCCAGTGTGGGATCACTTCTTTGACCAGACCGTGTATGGTGGGAGGAAGGATGATCAGAGTGAGGATTATGTTGACCAGACTCTTGGCTACTGAGAGTGGACTTGGTGGAAGACAGGGTGGTGCTTAACCGACTGGAAGCAGTATCAGCTGTCATCCAACCGACCACCTGTTCGCACTGGTCGGACCTCGAGAGTGATGTCCTGCGACGCCCTGTGAAATCAGACATGAAGCTAGGTATGGTGGATGTCTTTCTTTCTTGTGCTCTGGCACCAGGCACAGTTTCTCCGCGTCCTGACCCGCGCCCTGAACTTTCAGGATCACGTCCACTTCCCCGTCCCTTTTTACCCGCCTTCTTCATCTTACACGATATATATGACTTTAATATATATGAGTTTGAAAACTTAACAGTATTTCTTACTATTCTGCAACTCTGCAGAGTACACAGAATAGGCTGCTAAACGGCGGTGAAACACACTGAATGGAATATGTGACTTTAATATTTGAGTTTGAAAACTTAACAGTATTTCTTACTATTCTGCAACTGTTCAGAGTACACAGAATAGGCTGCTAAACGGCGGTGAAAGACACTGAATGGAATATGTGACTTTAATATTTGAGTTTGAAAAATTAACAGTATTTCTTACTATTCTGCAACTCTGCAGAGTACACAGAATAGGCTGTTAAACGGCGTTGAAACACACTGAATGGAATATGTGACTTTAATATTTGAGTTTGAAAACTTAACAGTATTTCTTATAATTCTGGAACTGTACAGAGTACACAGAATAGGCTGTTAAACGGCGGTGAAAGACACTGAATGGAATATGTGACTTTAATATTTGAGTTTGAAAACTTAACAGTATTTCTTATAATTCTGGAACTGTACAGAGTACACAGAATAGGCTGTTAAACGGCGGTGAAAGACACTGAATGGAATATGTGACTTTAATATTTGAGTTTGAAAAATTAACAGTATTTCTTACTATTCTGCAACTCTGCAGAGTACACAGAATAGGCTGTTAAACGGCGTTGAAACACACTGAATGGAATATGTGACTTTAATATTTGAGTTTGAAAACTTAACAGTATTTCTTATAATTCTGGAACTGTACAGAGTACACAGAATAGGCTGTTAAACGGCGGTGAAAGACACTGAATGGAATATGTGACTTTAATATTTGAGTTTGAAAACTTAACAGTATTTCTTATAATTCTGGAACTGTACAGAGTACACAGAATAGGCTGTTAAACGGCGGTGAAAGACACTGAATGGAATATGTGACTTTAATATTTGAGTTTGAAAAATTAACAGTATTTCTTACTATTCTGCAACTCTGCAGAGTACACAGAATAGGCTGTTAAACGGCGTTGAAACACACTGAATGGAATATGTGACTTTAATATTTGAGTTTGAAAACTTAACAGTATTTCTTATAATTCTGGAACTGTACAGAGTACACAGAATAGGCTGTTAAACGGCGGTGAAAGACACTGAATGGAATATGTGACTTTAATATTTGAGTTTGAAAACTTAACAGTATTTCTTATAATTCTGGAACTGTACAGAGTACACAGAATAGGCTGTTAAACGGCGGTGAAAGACACTGAATGGAATATGTGACTTTAATATTTGAGTTTGAAAAATTAACAGTATTTCTTACTATTCTGCAACTCTGCAGAGTACACAGAATAGGCTGTTAAATGGCGTTGAAACACACTGAATGGAATATGTGACTTTAATATTTGAGTTTGAAAACTTAACAGTATTTCTTATAATTCTGGAACTGTACAGAGTACACAGAATAGGCTGTTAAACGGCGGTGAAAGACACTGAATGGAATATGTGACTTTAATATTTGAGTTTGAAAACTTAACAGTATTTCTTATAATTCTGGAACTGTACAGAGTACACAGAATAGGCTGTTAAACGGCGGTGAAAGACACTGAATGGAATATGTGACTTTAATATTTGAGTTTGAAAAATTAACAGTATTTCTTACTATTCTGCAACTCTGCAGAGTACACAGAATAGGCTGTTAAACGGCGTTGAAACACACTGAATGGAATATGTGACTTTAATATTTGAGTTTGAAAACTTAACAGTATTTCTTATAATTCTGGAACTGTACAGAGTACACAGAATAGGCTGTTAAACGGCGGTGAAAGACACTGAATGGAATATGTGACTTTAATATTTGAGTTTGAAAAATTAACAGTATTTCTTACTATTCTGCAACTCTGCAGAGTACACAGAATAGGCTGTTAAACGGCGTTGAAACACACTGAATGGAATATGTGACTTTAATATTTGAGTTTGAAAACTTAACAGTATTTCTTCCTATTCTGCAACTCTGCACAGTACACAGAATGTGCTGCTAAACTGCGGCGAAGCACACTGAATGGAATATGTGACTTTGATATTTGAGTTTGAAGACTTAACAGTATTTCTTCCTATTCTGCAACTCTGCACAGTACACAGAATGTGCTGCTACACTGCGGCGAAGCACACTGAATGGAATATGTGACTTTGATATTTTAGTTTGAAGACTTAACAGTATTTCTTCCTATTCTGCAACTCTGCACAGTACACAGAATGTGCTGCTAAACTGCGGCGAAGCACACTGAATGGAATATGTGACTTTGATATTTGAGTTTGAAGACTTAACAGTATTTCTTCCTATTCTGCAACTCTGCACAGTACACAGAATGTGCTGCTACACTGCGGCGAAGCACACTGAATGGAATATGTGACTTTGATATTTGAGTTTGAAGACTTAACAGTATTTCTTCCTATTCTGCAACTCTGCACAGTACACAGAATGTGCTGCTAAACTGCGGCGAAGCACACTGAATGGAATATGTGACTTTGATATTTTAGTTTGAAGACTTAACAGTATTTCTTCCTATTCTGCAACTCTGCACAGTACTCAGAATGTGCTGCTAAACTGCGGCGACGCACACTGAATGGAATACGTGACTTTGATATTTTAGTTTGAAGACTTAACAGAATGTGCTCTAATCTGCAACTTTGCACACTAAACAGAATGTGCTCTAATCTGCAACTTTGCACACTAA
The DNA here is from genome assembly GCA_037306005.1 of Rhinophrynus dorsalis. NCBI lineage: Eukaryota > Metazoa > Chordata > Amphibia > Anura > Rhinophrynidae > Rhinophrynus > Rhinophrynus dorsalis. The sequence goes on along the minus strand of CM074722.1, from coordinate 294,200,339 downwards.
ACAGAATGTGCTCTAATCTGCAACTTTGCACACTAAACAGAATGTGCTCTAATCTGCAACTGTGCACACTAAACAGAATGTGCTCTAATCTGCAACTTTGCACACTAAACAGAATATATATATTTTTTTTTTTGTTTTTTTGTTTTTTTCCCCCCACACCAAATAACCTGCTGCCCCCACACACAGTAGTCCTAAAAAGGACTTTTGGTTCTTTTTTTTTCACAATTTTTGTTTTTTTCCTCCCTACACTGCCTTTCCCTTCCTATCCTCAGCTCTCCCTGGCTCAGACTGAGCCGAACTCGCTGGTCAGGTGCTATACAGCACCTGACCACGGGTTCTGGCCAGCCAATCAGTGTAATGCCAGCAGCCAACATGGCTGCTGGCATTACACCGATGTCAGAGCCTCCCTGCACGTTTATTGGCTGCGCAGCAGCCGCAAAACGTGCGGGGAGGAGACCCGAACATGGCGGGCGAGCACATGCGGTACTCGTACGAGTACCGCCATGTGCCGAGCAGAGCGATGCTCGAGCCGATCCGAGCATCGGCCGAGCATGCTCGCTCAACACTAGTCAGTATAAAAAGTCCCCAGATTACCTTTTTTTGTTATTGCTTTTGACACTGTAATTCAGTGTTTCTCAAAGCTAGTCCTTGGGGAATACCAGCAGTGATAGGTCCCAGGATAACCCTGCCTGGTTACAGGTGGGTAATCACTAGCCCAATCATTGTAATTAAGCTACCTGTTCATACTAAGGGTTATCCTTTAACCCTGACCCTCTAGTACCCAATGAGTTAATGTGTTGTGAAGCAATATATTGGAAACCTCTCTAGGTTCAAATCTATGGAAAATTTGTCACTTATTGAGTAGGTGATTTGCTTCAGACTTGCTCCATAATTTTTGTGCATATTGTAAAAGAGTCTTATTTACTTCAGGTGAAGTGTTTGGTCAGATGGTATTACTTGTTTACGTGTGAATGAGGCTGATGTATGAAGAAGAACTGGAGCAATTCTGTGACATAGGGGACAAAGAAACATGTTTTGTTGATTTATATTACATTTTAAAGTTTTAACATATTTTATGCTCCAAAACATTGTGTAGCAATGTGTTTGAGACCTCTAGCATTTAACAAGTGGTTAAAATCCCCATATGAATCAATGGGAATTTTGAGAACCTTGAGAACTTTCTTCACGCACCAACTTCAGAAGTCTTAGAATCCACTCCATTCCATAGGCAGATATTTTCTTATGGTTAATTCTGCAAGCACATTGTTGCTGAGAGTCAGAATCTGATCAGCAAACTGGCTATTTTGAAAACAAAATCATTTTGGGATGTTGAAAAGTACACCCACTTCATCTCAAAATAGGACTCAAAGAGCTTGATTCAATATGCCCCATTAAAACAGCTGGTAGGGTAAAAATGGATACCGACTGGTACACACACTGTGTTGCAGGAGGAGGTATTCAATTGTCCTACCAACAGAAACCACAATGGACGCTGGCCCAAAGAACCTGACTTTTAGCCAAACATTCGTCATTTGTTTTAAGGTCCCAAAATCCATGCTAAATAGAGTGAGAAATGTGAACATCCAAGAAAAATGGCTAACACTCCATGCTTGACACACTGTCAAGCACAGAGCATGAGTTAAACACTAACCCTACACTACCCCAAACATGAAAGTTAAACGATACAATCCCTAACATTATCCTAGCACCCAGGACCCAGAGCTGTAACACTTACCTTTCATCCACTGTCAGTCTTCTACTTCAATCATCTATCTTGTCTTCTTCTTTCTTCTTATCATGTTATCTTCTGTTTTCTATTGTTCTTTGTTCCAAAGATGTCCCTGGAAAAAATTAAAATTATTCAAGTTACAGATGCCCCCCAAAATTACACATCAAAGATTTGCTTTACTTAATCTTTGGAGTGCCAGAGGGGTATGCAACTTTGTGTTGCATACCCTTCTGGCTTTCCAAGGGTTATAAATTGGGCTGCCAGTCCAAAATGTAATTCAATTAATGGTGCAAATCCAAATATAATTTCAGTAATGGTGCCAGTTTGAAACATAATTCCATTACTAGTGCCAGTACAAAGAGGGAATCTAATAATGTTCCACTCCAAAAAGTCAAACATCACGGATTATGAAAAATAAGAAAACACAGGGCACCACCTTAGTGGTGTATAATATATAGGAAATATATATTGATTGTACTCACAAATATGATGGTTAGAAATATATCTGACAAAGTAGGCAGATGGTGAGATTCCTGTCTCCACTCGGGTGTCTTTAGGTGTCCTCCAAGTGTCCCCAGATTTCTCCTCAATCAGAACTGGATATATTCTAATATATAGTTATTAGTAAATGCCTATCAAAAATAAAAATAACTAAAAATAAGAATAAAAATAAAGAATAAAAACAAAAATAACAAAAATGCTGAGTGGCTCCGGGGAAGGGTTGGACTAATTTATTATAAAAATAAAAGTTGCATACAATGGACACTATATATAGCAATATATAAAAACAATAAAATCAAAATGGTAAGGTCTAATGCATTTCGCGATGATAAACCACAGCTTTATCAAAGACGAAACATGAATAAAGAGCATACAACAAACAAATATATATACCTTTGTATCAGTGTCTAACTGTACGGGCAAATTAGATACTCCCTCGATACAACAAAACAAATTATGACCAAAAAGCTGATCCAAAAGGCCAATCCATAGCAGTTAATCTGTAAATCCAATAGGCTTCACAATTATTCAATTGCTGTTCTCTATTGAAATTGCTGTACTGAGTCATAAACTCAATTGGAAAAGCCTCCAGGCCCTGAGGATTCTTATTATGAGAGAGTGTAAAATGTCTCAAGACATTTGGAACATAAAACCTCTAAGTATATTTCTTTTGTGTTTTCCCAATCTCGTTCTAAAATTCTGGGTGGTGCGACCCACGTTTTGCAACTTACATGGGCAAGTAAGTAAGTACACCACAAAGAATGAGCCACAATTAAGAAAATCTGTAATATAGAACATCTCCTTAGTAACACTAGAGGAAAAACAGTGAATATTATTTGGCATAAATGAACAAGTCAAACATTAACTGATGGGTGCTAAATTTAGCGTCTAAGCTGCATTTTTTTCAAGCAGTATTTTTTTATAGCACAGGTAATTGAATGGCTTACTCTGCTTGAGAAAAATACCATTGGCTGTTTATTTGGCAGACAGGGACAATTGAATCAGGGTCATGGTATACCAGAATGAAGTACAATTACTCCCCTATCTGATCTCCCATGACCTCATACATCTTACTCACCTTCCTACCAACAGCATCTAACATCTCCTTGCCAAATGACAGTGATTTTGTTGCATCCGTCATAATATAAACCCCACTGCCCCCTATCCAAACACATACCAGAGTTAGCTGAATTGCCAACAGAAAGGTTAATCAGTAGAAATAAAAAAATTTAATTAAATAAAAAAGGTACGTTCAAACATGCCATGCAATGCATTGGACAGCCCTGTGGCAGACAAAAGATTATTATTTTTTTTTCATTATTATTTTATTTTGACCTCAATGGGGTGGCATCAGGAAGGATACTGATGCACCCAACATGGTCTATATAAAAAAAAAAAATTAACCCCCCCACAAAAACAACCCGTGCGTGCACCATGGGGGGTCCAACACAGTGCTTTGCAATGTGTTGGACACCCCTATGGCACACATATTTTTTTATTCATCCCTTGTTGGGGGGTATTACAAGTGGTTCTGATGACCCCCAAAAAGGTATGAATAAAAAAAATTACAAAAATTAACCTTTTGTGCGCCAGAGAGAATCAATGCATTGCTTTGCAATGCATTGTACACCCCTGTGGCACGCAAGAGATTATTTCTTTTTTTTCCCCTTTATTTTTTATTCAGACCTCATTGCAGGGCATCAGGAGTGGTTCTAATGCCCCGTCAATGGGGTCTACACAACAATATTGGGAAAACACAAAAAAAAACCTGAACGTGCTACACTGTTCTTAGCAATGCTTTGCACACTTTGTGACACACACATTTTTGGGGGGCATCAGAAGTGGTTTGATGCACTAGCTTATCTTCTTTCCAAAATGGTATGGTTTGTCTACCTTGTCTTCACTTCTGTAGCTGTTATAACCATTTTCATATAGGCAGTCATGTTTGAGAAAATGTTAGAAACATCAGAGGTTGTAGTAAGTGTATTTCTGTTGTTCTAGCGCCCCCTAAGGTAGGTCAACTCATTCCAATGTGGTGCCATTTTTCTTCTAAGAGCACTAGCTAATGAATACAGTTGGAATTTCCATGGTTTTCATATGTTTCAGTACATTTGAAGGAGCAGAAATGTATAAAAAAATGCCCATTTGTGCTCCTGGCAATTAGGGCTCTGCAGTAGCCATGGAAGTAGGTAAAACTATAAAGATTTTGTATTTTTGTACATGGGGAATTTGGGACTTTTCAAATAATTGAAACTTTTACAATCAAGGTAAATGTTTTTCACATATGGGATTTTAGCAATATAAGTAATTTTTCAGGTTTTTTTGCAATTATGATATCATAGCTTTCTTCACGATGCCAAATTCACTTCATGTAAGGTTCCATGAAGATGATCAATTTGTTCTGAAAAAAACAATATATAGTTTTCCACATATAACTAGAAATTTCACAGCGAAAATCAAGCCTAAACAGATGATAGCAAAAATGCTGAAAATGTGTCTGGCCTACAGGGTACAAGAAATGGCCCAAGCCTTTTGCACTGAATAGGTTAAAGAAAAAATGGTAAATTCAAGATACATAGCAACTGGCTCCATGCTGGAAGTCCAAAATAGTTTTTTTGTTGCTGTTGTTTTTTAAAGGGGCAAGACAGAATTACAACGGTTTATTCACAGTAAGGGGAAGTTGTACATTTGTACAACTTTAACAAATCTTTACTCATCTTAAAATAAGAAGTTGTTAACACTTTGAATAACATTCCACTTATGTAATTAAAACAGTGTAAAGGTACTTGTGGCTAGTCATCTGTTGAAATACAACTCCTTTCACCCTTAGATTATGAGTTGTAGTCCAACAATATCTGGATAAAGCAGAGGAGAAGTGTATGGACATTCTGAGGTATTCCTTTCAACTGTAACTTGTAGAGGAAAATGTGTTAAGTTCAGGGTTCGGGCCTTGTTCACATTAAAGTTTTGGCTATGCATGAAATTGTGCAACACTATGCACTGAAGTACATACTCCAAAGTGCAGGCCTGTTATTTGTTAGCCACATTCTTTGCACATATGTGCAATTTTCTTATATTTTAGATCATATAATAATACAGTTAACTAGAAAGCCTTTGCATTTCAGATGTGACTGGTATACAAATAATGATCTCAACCTTAAAGCATCTAAAACCACAGTACATGATGTGAATGAATGAATTAATGAATATGTTTATTTACATAGCGCCACAAGTGTACACAGCGCTTTACAATTTCAGGGTTTAAACAATACAGGGTTATAGGTGCTTTGTAGAGTGAAACCTTGGGTGCGAGGTCCCTGACCGAAAGCTTACAATCTAAAGTGGTAATGGGAGACATACAAATCACATTAGGGTCAAGTGCTGAATACAGTGTTAGTTTTCATGATAATAGAGGACATCAGTAATGTAAATAATTTATAAGAGCGTTCATTGTACAACATCAGTGCCTTCTAGCATGTTGAGATTTTATCCATGAGGTGCATTTTCAAGTGAGATTTGAAGGTTAACAGAGAGGTGCAGTTGCAGGTTGGATGGTAGAGCATTCCATAGATATGGAGCAATAAGATGTGAACAAAATGTATGTAATGTGTGAACAAAATGTATAGTAATTAAGTCACAGTTGTGCAATTTACATACAATATGCTTTCTGCTTCATAGTATCTCTCTGCTTGTACAGAATTCTACCACCAACCCCTGCACAATTTCTACTGTATTAGTATCATTTACACCGCTTCCTGAAAAATGAGCATCGCTAAACTGTAAAAACATTTGTGTTGTTACAGTATGCTGTAGCCATAGGTCAATAATGCACAGAAAAGATAAGCAAAGAATAATCCTATACCCTTTATAAGTGGGGTAGGCAAAATGAGGCCTTCTCGCTGTTGATGGATCTCAGCCATTTGAGAGTGATAGAAGCTGTAGTTCAACAAAAGCTGACGAACTGCTGGTTGCCCAGTTTTGGTTTGCAGGATGTTTGAATTTTCTCCTTCCTTGAATATCCGTGGAAAAGGAGCAATGTTTCTTTTTATCATGGAAATTACCTGTAGGAGTAAAGGTAGGCAGAACTTACATGTGTAACAATCATTTCATGGCATTCCCACACAGATTTACATTATGTTTCTGCTTTGCTTCACAAATTTTAAGCACACATATAACATAATATATGTTTGTGCTGACATCTTCACATATCAACACATCAACATCATTTCCAGAGCCTTTTCATGGGGATTCCTTTGGAAGGCAGAAGGCTCTGATTTTCACTGGCTCTTCTAAAACAGAATTATCCACACACTCCTAGTTATAACTCAAAAACGTGACTTAGAACAAAAATGTAAAGGATGGCATTTCTTAATATTTAACTAAAATGACTAAAAAAATCAATAAAGTTCCCTCCCTATATGATCTTTTATCATTTTCCTTGTGTGTCACCTTAAATACTGCTGCCTGAATGTGAACCAGGTATGAACTGGAGCTATTCTGGAGCAAGCCAATGTGTCATAACTAAAATGACCGGATCTCCAGTTTAATGTTCGATGATTTTCATTGTGTAAGATTGTATGGGAACCAGTGCAATATCATTCTGCATCAAAATGGCATTCTGGTTCATTATCCAAAGGTAAACAATACAGGTTACACAAATTCCCTATTAATTTAAATGGATCCTTAACCTCTTGAAAGCTAGACATATCTGAAATGTCTAGCAATGCAATGCACTGAAGACCTCATTAGTATTAAAGGGTTAAAATCCCCAGTTAAATCAATGGCCATTTTTAGATGTTCTCTTTGGTGCATTTGCATTGCTCCATCCAGAATTGCTCCAGTTCTTCTTGTGAAATCAGCCTCCTAGAATCATTCAAAAAGTGCCCTTTTCATAAAGCACTGTTTTCTATCCTTCTTGTAAGGTTATATTTAAAGATTGTGTGTGCTTATTTTGTGCATTTTAACAAGCTTGAAAATGCTATAAAACACATATTTTAAACATTTATACCACAGTGCCTTCTAGTGGTGTCTGGCTTACATAGAAGAAAATTATTGCTGAAGAAAATCAGAATATTTCTTACATTCAGGCTCTTGGATAGGCCTCATAAACTATAGAATTAAAACATTTATATGAAGTGAATTATATATTGTATGCACATTATGTAATTTACTAGGTGCAACAAAAAGATAAAAGACAATCATGACCGTTGCCTGGTTATTGGATTAACTTCCTATCTTGTTATTTATATTCATAATATTCATAATATGGCAAGAAATATAATGCATGATTCAGGGCAGTGTTACTGCATATTTGATTGCTTTTGTTAACCTAACTTTAACATAGGATAAAGCTAAAGTATTTATTGCTCAGTGAAATCCTAATAAATTAACATGAATTGAAAGTGCTAAGCACATTTCAGCTAAAGGATTAGGGCATGGGAATGTTATTTATTTTGCAAGGTTACGGAAGGAAAATGTAATTAAAGACACTTCTGAAAATGCAGTGACCCAGGACTCTGAGATAACATAACAATGAATAACTAAACATGCAGACAATTGAACTGGATGGAAATGATCACAACTAGTGTTGAGCGAGCGTGCTCGGCCGATGCTCGGATCGGCTCGAGCATCGCTCTGCTCGGCACATGGCGGTACTCGTACGAGTACCGCCATGTGCTCGCCCGACATGTTCGGGTGAAGAGGATCTGTGCCGGAAGAGGCACAGATCCGAAGACGCTCCGCTGGACCACCAGGGAATGGAGGTACGGGGGCATTGCGGAGATGAAGGGGGCATTGCGGAGATGAAGGGGGACATTGTGGAAGAGGGGCATAGACTCTATGCCCCTCTTCCACAATGTCCCCCTTCATCTCCGCTATGCCCGTCTTCCACAATGTGCCCCTTCATCTCCGCTATGCCCCTCTTCCACAATGTCCCCCTTCATCTCCTATGCCATAGAGGAGATGAAGGGGGACATTGTGGAAGAGGGGCATAGCGGAGATGAAGGGGGACATTGTGGAAGAGGGGCATAGACTCTATGCCCCTCTTCCACAATGTCCCCCTTCATCTCCGCTATGCCCCTCTTCCACAATGTCCCCCTTCATCTCCGCTATGGCATAGGAGATGAAGGGGGACATTGTGGAAGAGGGGCATAGCGGAGATGAAGGGGGACATTGACCAGGCACCCTCCGCTCATCAGAGCAGGGGGTGCCTGGTTTAATGCTCGAGTGCTCCCATTCATTTGAATGGGGCTCGGGTGCTCGGCCGAGCACTCGAGCATCAGGGGGTGCTCGGTCAGAGCACCCGAGCACCCGAGCATCGGGGTGCTCGCTCATCCCTAATCACAACCTTTCATTAACCACACTTTAGTGTTAATGACTGTATCCAATTGGTGGCACAGAGCTGGTTGCTAGATGTCACATGGGCTTCACCAACATGGACACACCTCAGTATTTTTTTTTTCGGATGTAAGTACTCATTGGCAAACAATCCTGTTTTTTTCCTGAGGAAATTGTTGCTGATAACCCCCAATTTGCTACTTTTTCCAAGAAATTTACAAGCCTAAAAAAACACAAATGTTCTCCTTTTTGATAATCCCAAGAAATATCCAATGAGAAACTTGGGACCCCTAACGAAGTACCCAGTACGAAATGCATTGGGAGGAGCTAGGAACCAGTGAGTGAATCAGTAACTGATTTGTGAGTCTGACTGCAGCTGGGAGTGACATCAGACATGGCTTTTACCTTTGTTTGAAGTGGAACTCTACTTTCTGAAATTCTAATTCTAATATCGCAAGATATAAAAATAACTATTTCATTGGAAGGGTCTAAAAAGTGTGCTTGCAAACCAGACACACTTTGTAGACTATTCAAATGAAGTAGTTCTTCTTATATCTCGTGATCTCAGCTCTGCTGTAGAGCCATGGCTGGTCCGCAGACCGGATCCCAAACCTGACAGCTAGATGGCAGACTTGACCGTTTGGTCAGTGAGGGGAAACTTTTCTTGTAAATATCTCTCAAACCATAAAGGTTCGAGAGATAAGACTTATATCATTCTTCATGTTTTTTTAATGCCTACAAAATAAAATAAAGATAAAACAAAATATTAATATCCCTTTAACATTGGAGGAGTGAAGCTTTGACAAGATACATTGAATAGTGAATGTGGCATCTTTGACTGATTAACTCTGTATCTAGTAAGAAGAAAGTGGATTGCCTCCATCTGCATTCATCCAGATGCACTATAATAGAAGGAATATACGGAAACTACCTGTTTGAATTTGCAGACTCTCTGAATCATTGGGAGAGCAATGAGTACAGATTCATACAAGTTAAGGATCTATTGTGAAAGCTATATTTATTCCTTATTTATGTGTATTTCTGCATAGTGACTTTATACACCTTAGAAATTTTTTTTGAGAAATATGGACTTCTACAGCCTGTTACAGTTCTTATTTATCTGTATTTTGTATGTCGATCTTTGTGATTTAATTAGGAGGATTTTTTGGGATAGGTGTGCGCAGATTTTTGTTGTGCCTTTTTTTTCAATGAGGAACTTACCAGTTTTGTCTATACCCAAGAATTCCCCTTTGTTGGGAAGGGTTGGACTCAGTTTATATGGTTCTAAGGCTATTACTGCAGTAGAACAAGGTGGGGACTCAAAGGCCTATGTCTATGTGGTTCTATGGCCATTTACAGTGGGGCAATGGTGGTGGGGGTCAGTATGTTTGGTTCTATGGCTACCAGTGCAGAGGGACAAGGATTTGGCTATTGTGCACAAAGCTGTGGGCCAATATGTGTGGTTCTAGGGCTACCAGAGCAGAAGGATAATGCTGCTGGTTAGTATATGTGCAGTGGAAAAAAGCAGAAAACTGTACTATTTGTTGGAAAAGTGGTTTTTTTTTTGTTTTAGGCAAAGGTCTGCCCTTTTTCTCTTTACACCTAAACCCACAGAACAAGTGAATATCACCAATACACCTAATAGGCAACTAACACCTCTTTTTAAGCTGATGAGTTAGCACAGCTGGAATACATGAGGGAAACTCCAAGTGGGGGAAATACATTATTATCATTGATTTCAATGCAATGAAAGAAACAAAAAAGGTGGGCATCGTGTTTTCCAAACTCGGAGCAAAGTAAAAAAAAATTCCTTCTTTCTCATGTTTCACTTTTGAGATTAAAATGTTTCCACATTCTTATGTATGAAAGGCTCACTTTCATTCATGAACTTATATCATGAAACCAAACCCAACTGCCAGACCTTGGGGTCAGTTTTCTGAATCCAAAATATTTGATAGCAGCTGATTTGTGGGTGGCTTAAAAAAAAGACCCCTTGGAAGACTTCACAAAACATTACAGTTGCCCTTTCATACAGCCAATTACAGGATTTAGAAGTAAATTTGCTGAAACTACCCAGAAACTATCCATCTGGCCCTTGAATTCATATATACAATATTAATACTGTAAACCAGGGGTGTCCAAGTCCAGTCCACAAGGTCCACCAACAGACAAAGATTTAAGGATTTCCCTCATTGACTACAGGTGAGTTACTCAGTGACTCATTCACTTTGACTGTGCCTAATTAGTGAAATCCTTAACTCCTGTCCTGTTGGTGGCCCTTCAGAAATGAACTTGGACAGTCCTGCTGTAAACCATACATTTTAGGGGTTAAACATACTCATTTTAATAGATGTAATCCAAATTTGCAGATCTTTAATTAAATATGTCATAGAATCCACGTATTTGAAACCTTTCTTGCATTCTTGTGAACAGTAAAATAGTTGTTTCTTCCTATCAATGAATGTGCCTTAGGCCAAATTATGAAACGTGTATTACTTTCCTTAATGTTATCTAAATCCAGTTATACTTGTTGTACATAATTACAAAATTCCCTAAAGAAGCTGTGTTCTTACAATACCTGCATACTCATTTGCTAGTTTACAAATGCTTCAGCTAATGATCCCAAAGGCATACAGTACACAGATAAGAATTTCTTAATATACTTTGTTTATGTTTGAAATTAGGTTATTAACATTGCCAGAAAACCAGTGACCTTTTCCTATTATCAACTACATTTGCTAAATAACTATACACATAAGTAGGTAGCAAGTGCAGGGACCTGGAAACTATAAATTCTTCACTTCTTCAAATGCTTTGTGTGTTTTAAATAACTTATTTTCTAAATAACTGATAGTTTTACGCTTAAGAGTCTTTGAATCATGATTCTTCATGGACTGCTTACACATTTGCAGCTGGTGTCTAAGTAAATGTTAATCTAACATAATTGGTGACATTTCATTGCATTGCGGTAAAATCACAGCAATCTATTGTTTAACCATCTGTGTGCCAGAGGGGATAGGAAGATTTTGCAATACAGCAAAGTAATTAAGCTGTCTGGCGTTCCTCCTCTTTCATGAGAGAATGAGTCACATTCATTGGCATAGTGTCACCCTGACTATCCATTAACAGTCATCCACAAGGGTGTACATATGGAACTGCCTAAAGTCACTTTCAAGGGAACCCAAACAGAAGTTTGCACAGTAGTGTACAATGATAAATACCATGTGTGTTCCCTTTGTCTTTCTAGACCATTCTCATTTCTATCTGTCTATCCTCTCTTATTCTCTTTCTCATTTTTGCCACCCTATTCTCCTTCTCTCCCTATTTTGCTCTCTTTGAGCTTGATTCAATAGGCAGCATATAAAAAAGAAAAAATACCGTTGGCAGTTTTAAGTCACAGTCAGGAATGCAATTACCTGTGCTATGAGAAATTCCCGAAGAAAAAATAAAACACGTTGAGTGCTAAATTTGCTCCCATTGGAAGCAATGAAAGAAAATTTTGAATTTGTGATTCAGTTCCATGTGTTGCGTGATAACATGAATTAAGGGACGCCACTCCACTATCGCCAAAATTCTGTACCCACAAAAAGTAGGTGTTTAATCCCCTACAGGGTGTTAAAAACCACCAACACTGGAACTGAAGTATAAAAAAAGCTAAGTGACCAGTAGATGTATTGATATGGGGTTCTAAGCCCCATATCGATACAACCAACGTACTGCAAAAATGTAAAAAAATTAACCCTTTGAGTGTCAGTAGGGTATGCAATGCATTGCAGAGCGTTGCATACCCCACTGGCACTCATAGGGTTAATCTCTCTAATGCTAACACCATCCCATGAAAATAAACACTTACATCTGTAAGTCTGATGTCCAGCAGGGTTTTCAGCACCCTGGTCATCCACTGTAAGTCTTCATCTGTAATCTTCTATCCCCTTCATCTATGATCTACTTTCTTCATATATTCCTTCTTCTTATCTTTCTTCTTCATCTTCAAAAATGGTGAGCTTCAATAAAAAAAGAAAAATAAGTTAAAATAATATATGTCCCTGAAGTTATTTGCCCAAAAAATGTACACTGCTGTCGCTTGCTGCAACAGCTGAAAAGCCAATTAAATTGGTTTGCACACTTCTATTGACTGGGATGTGGGGTTACGCAGCACCCAGCCAATCAGCTTCTAGTGGGTTTTATCATCCCTCCCGCTAGAAGCTAATTACTTGGGAGGTGCGTAACCCCACATTCTAGCCAATAGAAGGGATTTTTCATCTGCAGTGGTGGCAGCAGCATACATGTACTGGACAAATAACTTCAGGGGCATATATTATTTTTACTTATATTTCTTTTGTCATGAGGTACAATATTTTTGAAGACTAGAAGGAAGATAAGAAGAAAGATGATCACAGATGAAGAGGACAGAAGATACAAGCTTACAGATGAAGACTTACAGAGGATGACAGGTAAGTGTTGCAGCTATGGTATATGGGGAATAGGATAGTGATAGGGCTAGTATTGTTTCACTTTATTGTTAATGTTGGGGGTAGTGTAGGGTTAGTGTTTGGGAGGGTGACTGTTTTTGAGCCCATGCTTCGTGTTTGACAGTGTGTCAAACACAGAGCATTAGCTGTTTTCCTTTGATGTTCACATTTGTCACGCATGAGTTTTGGGAACAAAAACACACAATGAACGTTGGGCCACAAATCATGTTCTAAGGTCCAACGTTCCTCGGGATTTTTGTTGGTAGGGCAATTGTATTTCTATGGTAACTGTTTGTGTCAGACAAGCCACAACACTGGACACCAGGATGGACAGATAGTCAAGCCAAGGGTCATACACAAACACACTCCAAACAGAACTGCACTGGAACACTACTAAAGGGCAACTAGTGTGGTGTCCAGGCAGTTTATATACATTTCCTCCACCTCTGGTAGGTGGAGCAATTAATGGCCTGTCACTTTAAGAGCCAGGAGCAACGTCACTAGAGGAAATCCCAGTGACACACGCCTGACTCTGCCAGCCAGTAGAGGGAGCCCAACAGATGCAGCAGGAACCCCCAGAGACAGAAGGGAGAGACTGGCATCAGCGAGACCATGGCGTCCAGCTCTCCCTATAAACAGGACGTGGCACGGCCGCGAAGACCACACGGAAGGGACCAATCGCCTCTCTGCGCACCGGAGCATCCGGCTCCCTGAGCAGGTAAGCACGAGCGCTTACAATACAGCCCCCAATATCATGGCTAGGAGTGGGCGAAAAGTGAGAAAAATGTCCATGTCTTTCCATGAAAAAGGGACAATTTTTTGCTTTTTCACAAAAGTTTTCTCTTTTTCCCCTTTGCAAAACGTATCTCCTTTTCACCAATGCCAACAAATTTTTTGGCTATGTTTCTTATGCTGCAACATTTCTCACTACAATATTACTTGTTCTGAGGGCTAAAGTGGAGAAATCAGTAGCTGAAAGTCAAAGCTGTGAGTCCTACCACAACACATGCCTTGAAAAATATGTTAGCATGCAGAGTGCTTTTATCCTTTGCCCACAACACTAACTTCCTGCTTAAGTCACATTGAAACATATTCATGATGTCAAGTGATAGAAAAAAAAAGTACAGCCTACAATGTGGCAGATGCGTATGATAGTGGTAGTGATTGATGTGTGTATATATATATATATATATATATATATATTTTTTTTTTTTTTTTTTTTTTTTTTCTACAGCAGTTTTTACCATTATCATGTTTGTGTCAAATGTAAGCTCTTCTTGTTCTCAGATTACTGATACACATTACTTATTGGTCATAGCAGTGGTCCCACTCACAAGTTTGGTAGATGGTAGCAATCCATCTTCACGTCATCTTCCTCCTCCTCATCTGTGCTGCTGTTAAAGTGATAGTAATACTTAACATTCAGCAGAGCCGTGATCATGGTAGTTACAAAGAAATACTTCATTTGAATGGTCCACAACGTGTGCTTGCAAACCAGGCACACATTTTAGACCGTTCAAATTAAGTATTTCTTTGTAACTACCGTGATCATGGTTCTGCTGAAGAGCCGCAGGACAGTCTAGGTGAAAAAAGTAGGAAAACTACACTTTTCACAGGAAATTTTTTGGCTAGTAGGAAGTTATATTTTTCGCCAGTTTTGGTTGAGGTATAAATTTACATCCGTACTGATGATGACTGACAGAATGACTGTGTACTTTTTGCCATCTTTTCTTGTCCAGAATCAGAGTTTCCAATGAATCTCTCAAAACAGTTTATAGACAGACACAGTGCTCCTTTTCAGTGGTGGAAGATTGAGCCTTTTGCCTTTCTGCTAACTTTCTGGCCATGTCACAAACTCTCTCACTCCCAATTTCATCTGTATCTGAAGAAGAGGAGGATGTTGGAGGGATATATTTTTGATTTGCATCATCATTATCAGTTATCATTAGGTCATCCTCAGTATCAGCATGCCTGCCACTCCTTGCCCACTACCCTTATATTCCTCTACGTGTTTACAGGTGTCAAACAATTTCTTTTTACTTTACTTTCACAAATTTCACTACTACTTTGAGGACAGGTGTTTTGGTGCTAGTCTGTCTCACTGTCAGATGCAGCAGTTGGTTCAGCTGCTGCACCTTCCTCCATCATACCATTGCCATCATCAACACTAGAATGTGACTCAATATCTTCTTCAGTGTTCTTCTGATATGTTGTTTTTTTTTTGTACTGCTGCTGGTGGTGGAACTTTTGGTGGGACCTTGGCAAACTGCATCCTCCCTGGGAGGAGAGAGATCATCATTATTTATTGCACAAGCTGCGGCAATTATGGCTGTGGTTCAGTTCAGTAGGCATTGCTAGGAGCCATTTGGCTCCAGCTGGGACTGATAGCGCAGGCGTGCGGACGTCACAATGGCAAGATGTCCGCGCGCCTTCCTGCCTGTCAGCGGGGACTAAGCAGATAGTTGCCAGATGGGGACTTAGTGAAGCTAAAGATTGTGTCGGGTGGTAGCTCCGCTTTAAATCCATAAAGCCCCTATGTAAAACAGAGCTGTAAACATTGGAGGGAGAAGTACCTATTGACTGTTATGGCAGAAAGTGACATCCAATGCTGGGCTACGAGACAATGGCCGCTATGCCCTAAAAAGCATATAATGCCATATATAAAAACATACATGTAGATACATATACATGTACCAAAACCAGTCACTTTATTACAGTTATGCTTTAGCATACAAATGCCTAAGTCTTCCCTCTAGTGTTTAGGACTTTGTGACCAAAGCATTCTATACAACCTTGGCTATACCGCTGGACACTCCTCACTAGTTCTATACTAGACCTAGAGAGGGTACAGTGAAGAGCAGCAAAATTAATCAAGGGAATGGAGAACTTGACGTATGAGGAACGATTAGACAAACTTGGTTTATTTACTCTAGAGAAAAGATGACTAAGAGGAGACCTTATCACATTGTACAACTATATGAGAGGTCAATACAAGGATCTCGGCGGTGAGCTATTTATTTCAAGGCCTGATCAGATGACCAGGGGATACCACTTGAGATTAGAGGAAAGGAGGTTTAGACTTCAGCAGAGGAAGAGTTTTTTTACAGTGAGGTCTGTTAAATTGTGGAATTCTTTGCCCAAGGAGGTGGTTATGGCAGATACAATGGATAAATTCAAGAGAAGATTAGGTACATTTCTTTCCAAAGGGAACATACAAGTTATACTGTTTATTAGTAGGCAGATCAGGAAGGTCTGATAAAGACTAACTTATTTGGTAGCAGGAAAGCTATAAAATGACTGAGGTATCAGGAGAAGGTTGAATTTGATGGACTTGTGTCTTTATTCAACCTAACTTACTATGTTACTATGTTACATGACTGTGACCCTATCCACCGTCTAGGCCCTAGATTCCAGCAGTTAAGTGAGATGGCCAATAAAGGGGATATGTTAACTGGAAAAGAAAATTGCTAAATTAACATATAAATTGGAAAATACAGAAATATATAAACTGTTAAATAAGCCTGTCACTACAAACTAGAAGCAGTTATCTAGTGCAGGGGAATTAGCATTGTACTGGCCACACAGGATGGGCATGTCAAAGAAAGCTGAAACACCCCTTATAGTTAAGCTCTCCTAATGAACTACAAGGTATTTATGGAGACACAGGCATATTGGACAGGGAAAAACAAAAGATTAGCCACTCTGAAGGACACCAACTGCACCATAGTGGACAAATAAAAATTCCTCCAAATCCCATTTGTTTAACCCATTGAGTGCCAGAGGGATGTACAACGCATTGCTTTTCAATGCATTGCGTACCCCTCTGGCACACAAAGGGTTAAATGTGGTTTAACGCTTTGAATGCGCCAACATATTGCTTTGCAATATGTTGCATACCTATCTAGCTTTCAAACAGTTAAAAGCTAAATTCACATCAATGGTGCAGTTGACTTGCTCCAGAATTGCTCATCTTCAGCTTTCTGCAGAAGGCTCTTAGGGATCTAACTAACCAACCTTTGGTCTTCAAGAAAATCATCTCTAATTTTCCAGTAATGTGTGAGTATCTATATCTTTTTTATTTTCTTCATAAGAATTCTGCTACAGTAGTGCTTGGATCATAAGCTGAGCTTGGATCATAAGCTTCAATTTAGCCCTTTGGACTATATATTCTTCTGGACACCCAAATCGGGTTTAATTTATTAGACAACATACTTTCTAATAGAATATCCCCAGGAACAGCAGTAAGTGATGATTTACATAGCCACAATTCCATTTTCTTTTCTTAAGAAATTGATTTTTATGAAACCTCACATAATTCTTTTTCTTTCTGGCCTAAATATAATTTTCCTATGTGTTAAATACAATAGGTCTTTCTAAATACATTCCGCTAAAAATTACAATTATGGAAATTAATTGGACTTTATATATAAAAGTGGGGCAGCTCAAGTTCTAGGGTGAATCAACAAGGGGACAAAAAACTAACATTGTCTTAAATGGAAAATGCAACCTCTTAAACGCAATAGAGGTCTCCAGCATATTGCTTTGCAATGTGTTACAGGCAGAAGTATCATTATTAGGCATGAGTACACTCCAGGGCCATTTCAAGCTATGGCTTGGCCCTTGGAAAAGAATAAAATGGATGACCCCTTTATCCCCTGGATTGCAGACAAGTAGGAAGTGTCAGTTGGTATGGGAGAGGTGTGAATATACCTGTCAGTATCTGTGAGATTTGCACTAACTGGAAAATAAATAAAGCTGTTTGTTCACAAAGTGATAGTTCCATTTTAAGTTCATAGAATGATGCGTGCATACATCTAGGTTTAACAAATGCTAAGGGCCATATGTTCAAAGAGATTACAACAAAAACATGTCGTATGAAAGACAAAAATAAGTAATTGTATGCATGAACGACATATTTAATATAGACTATACGACAAAAAACTAGTAATGTCTGTTGTGTATGACAGAACTCCAGAATTCCCGGGCAAAGGGGCGGGGAAAGAGTGTGGCGAAATGATTCTCCAGAGTCGTATAGAGGAAAAGAAAATATGTTATATACAACAAAAAAATGTCTTGCAAAAGAAAAAAAGTGGAGGAAATGTGAAGTTCTGAATGTGAGAATTTTTGTCTTTAATTAAGACATTTTGTTGTTAGTGAAGACACATTTAAAGACATTTTTGTCATTACATACGACAATTTCAGTCTGGACAAACAACATATTTCTGATCTCAACTGACACTCTCTGAAAATATTAATGATCCCAATGAAACTGTACGTTACAAACAACTAAAACTATTTCACTACTTCTTTGAACATATGGCCCTAAGTGTTTATCCATGAAATAGCTTGACTTGAGTTTTCCCAGCTATCTTCACTCACTGCTGACTTTAGGCATTGAGTAGACTATATTGTGAGCCCCATATAATCAGGAAGAGGGTTCCAAAGTGTATTTAATGGCAATCAATTTGGCCTTGATTGTGGGAGGTCCCTTCCAGCAGTGGGCCCTAGGGCAGCTGCCCACTTTGCCTTCTCTTTAAAACAGCCCCAGTACACCAATGATGGAGTGGGAGGTAGCTAACCTATTTGTGATCCTCACAGCAGTCAGTTTGCTTAACTATTGGATTTAGATGAATTAAGTATAGTGAACAGTTACCGTAATTCTCGATTTTCGATTTTTTTATATATTTATATTTTTTCCATTGACATTTAACTCCTTGGTATCAATGATCAAAAATTTTCTCCTCAAACCAAAATCTGTGAAAAATGGCACTTTCTGTTTGGTGAATAATTTCCCACAAAAAGTGCAGTTTTCCTGCTTTTCTTGCATAGCTCATTGCATTGAAATCAATGGTAAGAATTTTTTTCCCCACAACATGAAAGTTTTCTCTACTTTTCCTGCAGGCAAATAAAACGCTGTCAGCCTCTCACATGTCATTCTGTTTTTGTGAGAGGAGAAAGCAACATGTTTTTGAGCTAGAGAAGATAGGAAAATAACGGGGAATTGAAGCTTAGTTTAGGGAGTCTTTTAGGTAGGACATTTGTTCTCTGTATTAGGGGAGTCTGGGGCACTTTGGTGGAGAAGAAGGGAGGAACGAGGTTGACCCCAAATAGCCCAAAATTCTTTGTTGTTGATTTTGTTTTTCAGTTATAATTTTTTTGGACAGACTGTGATAATATAGGGTGGACAACTTAAAAAAATAATAAAAATTAAAATAAATTAATAAAATAGAAAATAATAAATAAACAAATAAATATATTAGGTGACAGACAACTGACTGGGAGTCTGACATGAGCTGTGTGACTGAGGCTTGATAGAGAGCCGACAACATTGAGAATTTTGAGATATCACACTCCATCAGTTCTGCACTGTACAGAGTAAAATAATCACACACTATAGTTGAGTCATATCCAACAAAATGCACAAGGGGCAGGGGGATGGGGAAAGGTGGAGCAGTGCAGGGACTTGGGTGTAAAGTGGTAGTTAAAAAAACTGAAGCCATGGTTGCTGCAGCATGTGCGATAAATGATGATCCCTCTCCTCCCAGGGAGGATGCAGTTTGTCAAGGTCCCCCCAAATCTTCCACCAGCACCAGTACAAAAAAAATATAAGAAGAACTCTGAAGATGACAACAAGTCGCATTCTAGTGTTGATGAGGGCAATGGCATAATGGAAGAAGGTATAGTAGCTGAACCAACTGCTGCATCTGGCAGTTAGACAAACAAACACCAAGATACCTGTCCTCAAATTTTGAACTTTGTGAAAGTAAAAGTAAAAAAACATTGTTTGAGAATATAAGGGAAGTGAGCAAAAAGCAGCAGGCAATGCTGATGCTAGGCTTGTGCGATTCGGTTCGTCGACATTGGGAATTTGGCAAAAAAAGGGTAATTCGGTGACATTCGGGCCATCCGAATGGCAAGGATCATTCACCAAAAAAAATACGAATCTGACCAGCCTTGTTCTGGATGTCGTTGTAAATTTTGAAAATACAGCGACTGCTACCCACGCTCGATTACGTTCCCTCCATACTTTTCCTCCATGTCTCTAGTCCAATTAGCTTCTCCATTTCAAGAGCTACTTTCCCACTTTGTCTCTATTCCAATTAGCTTCTTCATTTCATGATGGGGGTTGGACTAATGACACAGACACCTAGACAGCCTGCATTTCCTCTTAGTGCTTTGTTGGAGCTCAGAGAGAGAAGAAGCAGGATATATTAGAGTGTCCATTTGTTGTGTAGGAAGGCAGGTAGCATTAGGCATAGGCAGGCAATCAGCATTAGTCCCTTATTGCCACTGCAAGGGAAAGTCATCTCTGTTCCTGTGCAAATTTGAAAAATATTAGGGATTTGTTTGAATAATTTTCAGTGTGACACATCAGCCAGTCTCACAGTTCTGTTGGCAGGCCTAGTACCTTATTGCATACACAAGGGAGAGTCACCTTTGTTCCTGTGTTAAATATTAAAATTAATATTAGGAATTTGTTTGAATAATTTTCAGAGTGACACAGCCAGTCTCACAGTTGTGTGGGAAGGCAGGCAGGCCTAGTACCTTATTGCCACCTCAGGGGAGAGTCATCGTTGTTCCTGTGTAAATATTAAAAGTATTAGGAATTTGTTTGAATACTTTTTAGAGTGACACATCAGCCAGTCTCACAGTTGTGTAGGCAGGCAGGGTGCCTAATTGCCACCGCAAGGCAGAGTCACCTTTGTTTCTGTGTTAAACATTAAAATTAATATTAGGAATTTGTTTGAATAATTTTCAGAGTAACACATCAACCAGTCTCACAGTTGTGTAGGCAGAAAGGTAGGCCTTCCTTCAAATTTAGCTACATGATACTCATATAGTATTCGACACTGATTAATTTTTTAACAGTGCTGCTGGAAAGACAAAAAGGAAGGGAAGGAAACAACGGAGATGCTCCTAGTGGAATATATTCAGTGTACAAACTGAATTATCACACCACCATAATGGACACTACTCAAAAGATATGGTGCTGGGAATAGTCATGCAAATGAACCAGCTTAAAGTGGTGAGGGAATTAATGATTTCTCCCCTAAACAGTTTGAATGGGTCTTCTCGAAATGATCCAATGTCAAAAGGCTGCTCAACCCAGGACTCTCCGCCAATGGATTAAAATATTCAGAAGAAACAAAAAAAAACATGGGGGCACAAAGAGTACCTTATTAAGCAGAATACTTATATATGTGTATAAATTGTACTTGCATATAGTAGTGGCTATAATATAGGAATGTGCCTCTATACAGCATTCAGGTAGGCAGAGGATTTGCTTGAGTGCGCTGGATCACCACACCAAAAACAGAAAATAGATGAAGAGAGCTGTTCTTCCAATTTAAAATCAAAGCACTTATTTAAAAAAAAAATTAAATAACCAAAGAAACACTATGGGTTTCACAGCACTATATGCTGCTTTATCAAGGATGTGGCTCAAGCAAACAAAGGAGAAAACAGGGCTCAACATACCATTCAAATAATCCTCTTTCTATTGGGATTGGAGTTGCTAGAGTAACACTCCTATGGCTCAGTCCAATTCCCACCGGTAAAAAGAACAGCGAACAGCACACAAACAGTGTTAGCATCGCAATTCAATTGCCCTCTCAACAGGAACCACTATGAGCACTGGGAGCGTTTGTGGCCCAACATTCATTATGGTTTTTAAGTCCCATTACTCATGAGAGAAATGAAAAGATCAAAGGAAACTTGTTAACTTTCAGTGTTTGACACAGTGTGTAAAGTGTGAGCTACAAGTAGTGACACTTGCAAACATTAACCCTCCCTTTGGCTCCACACTACTACTAACATTAACAACAAAGTGTACCCATGCTAGCCCTAACACTGTCCTATCACCCATAGTTGGAACATTTACCTGGAATCCTGACATCCAGCTGTGTCTTCTGCACCCTGGTCTTCCTCTTCTTCTTTCTTCTTCTTCATTTGTCACCCTCTTCTTTCTTCTTCTTCATCTATTCTTCTTTAAATTTTTATTTATTAAAACAAGTCTATCATTAAACCTGAGGCAGGAAACATAGCAAATATCCCCCCTCCTCATACCTTTCGGCTATAGCCCGATGCACACTGAGGGAGATTTTAATAGGGACTGCCTTTTGTATGGACAAGAAAATAGAAGCCTATAGAAGAAGAACTTGAGGAAGAAGATCAGGGTGCAGAAGACCCCACTGGACATCAGGATTACAGGTACGTGTTGATTTTATATTTATGGTGTTATTTTTGGGATGATTAATCCTTTGAGTGCCAGTTGGCTATGCAATGCTGTGCATGGTTGAGTCAGTGTAGGTGTTTTGTACACCAATAATTGTACAGGTATTATATCCATAGTTCGCCACATAGAGTACATTTAACTTCATACAATTTTAGGTAGCAGGTTCACTCACAATATTTTTAATTCATGGTATATTTACTATTAATTATCAGATAGGTCTATTTAATATTGAGTAGTAGTATTTCATTTGGTTTAATCTAAGCAGTTCACTGTTTTATTTAGGAAAAGCATAACATATTTAATTAATTTGAAATTGTAAATATACATTTGTAATATTTATTTAATAGTTATGTGCGTCAGAATTAATTGTCAAAGAAAGGTTTTAATAAATGAAATTAAATTGCAGATAATCTAATATCACTGTTTTCTATACATTAATCTGTGAGAATCATATGATCATTTATGCATTGGATGTATTTATTTCATTTTATTTAATATTATGTATTTTTGTATATTTTGTTGATACACATCTGCAGTTCTGGATAGATTTAGAGTTACTAAAATTAGGGATTTTTGATCTGCTTATATAGAGTGGATCTGTGTATATAAAGTGGATCTAAATGATAAAGTGGTATTCTGTATCTACAAAGTGATATGCAATCATATGGTCTATTCTGCTGCTTGCCTTTGCTAGTGGTGGTGACTGTCTGCTGTATTCTGCTGCCCACTGATGGAAATTATACATGATAAGCAGTGTCAGTCCTATAGTCTATACTCTGGTCACTTGTCCATTTATCTGTGGTCAGGTGAACTTTCTTGCCATATGATATTTTCAGCCCTTTGCCTCCCACACTATACAAGGCTGGCACTGCTATTCTTGAAAAATAACTGCAACTTTACCATTTCACAGGTATAATTTTAGAATATTTTTGTGCAGTTTTTGATTACTTCATAAGAACCCAGTAAGTCTGAGTAGGCAGCGCACATTCGAAGAATTGTATAACTTATAATAACTTACTTATCAACATTACTAGTGGTACTGGAGGTAGTAGTAGTGGAAGCAGGGGTGGGTACTCTTTGACTCTTGTTATCTCCACCTACTAACTCAGAGTCATACTCTTCCATGTTATGCATTTGCGCAACAACAGCAGGAGCCACAGGTGTGAAGAATGAAGAAGTGAAGAAATGTTGTCCCATTCTATGAGACATCTACAACAAGACTATTATTTGCCCCTAGATCCACTGCACTTTTAGGAGTACTTCTACTACTGCTAGTTGTTGCATGCCAGATGTGCTGCTGGATTGTCTCCCTGTTAGACCTTTGGTTGTGCTTCAGGTTGGATCTCAGTTTAGATGTACATAGATAGGATCCTGCTTTCCCCTGCTTACAGGTTTTATAGATATAAATTATGTTTTTCATTTGATTAATGAGGGAGGTATCTCCATACTGTAGATTTAATAAACTGAGTGGTTCCTGAGGGACTGCTGCTAGTTGCTGTCAGTAGCACTGGACTTAGAATGGCAACAAAAGCATACATCATAGCAAGGGTTGGGGATGTTGATAACTCGTTGTTTTACTTAGTCAACAACAATGTGTCTGACTGGATCAGGGCTAGACATAGGAGCTGTGATGATGCTAGAGATGGTAACTGATATGAAAATTGTATATTTTTAGCCATGTTTTCTTGTTCAGAGACAGGCTTTACAATTGAACTGTCAACGGGAGGATGGTGGAGGAATATATTCTAAATCAACATCATCATCAATAAAAGGGTCATCATCATCCTCTTTCTCCCAACTGTAATATTTTTCTATTATTATGAAGTGTGAAAGAATTTATTTTTATTTTCTCCTTGGGGTATTTATAGAACATTGGACACTAGTTTGTGTTTGTGTTACTGTCACTATCTAAACCAGTAGCTGCTCATACTGCTAAATCCTCCTCCTCTATTGAAACAACACTGGAATGCTACTTGTCATCATACTCACTGTTGTTAATAGGTTGGTACTATAATTTGTGGTAGTGGAACTTTTCATGTCACAATTACAAACAGACTCCTCGGGAGGAAAATCATCATTTATTGCACAAGCTGCAACAAACATAATAGCAAGTCAGTTTTTTTGTATGACTTTATAAGCAACTCTAGCTCCCTTTGCTTTCTTTTCTCCATTCACCCCCCAACCAGAGAACAACTATGTAGCTGTTTTCTCTCTCTGACACCCTTTTTATATTGTCATGGTAATATACATAGGGAAACGCTGCACATGGGGAGAAATACATTATTATCACTACTATTATTACAATGAAAAAGTCAGAAAAAGGTGGAAAAACTGTAGTTTTCACAGGGATTTTTCTACTCGGTGTAAAGTGCAGTTTTCCATATGTTTTGCCTTTGAGTTGAAACATTTTTCCCATATCTACTGCAGGTTTCTTAGGCCAAGTCTAAAATCACCACCTTAGAATGACAACAACACAGTTCTGTCAAATCATTTCTAATGTGAGCTGTTCCCAAAATAAAATTATTTCCATTTGTTTTCCATGCTTCCAGACAAATAAATATGGATGGGCAAAATATTTTGCTTCTAAAGTGAAACAGATATAAAATGGCATTTCCCAACGAGTGGGAAATTTCCCATGAAAAGTGCTGATGTTGCTCTAGCTCATTGCATTGAAATTAATGGTAAGACTGAATTTTCCCCCAGGTGACAAGTTTAACTTCTTTTTCTGCAGGGATAATATAAAAGAGGAGTCAGGTTCATGTGTTTATGAGAGAAAGAAAACACCATATTTTCTGAAATAGTTTAGATAGACAAATAAAGAGAAGTTGCAGTATAGTTTAGGGCAGTGGTTCTCAACGCCAGTCCTCAGGACCCACTAACCGGCCAGGATTTGATGCTTTCCTTGTTAGAGCACTGGGGAGTTAATCAATGTGAATGAGCCTCTGATCACCACACCTGTGCTGTAGCAGAGAAGTCCCTAAGTCCTGGCCTGTTAGTGGGTCTTGAGGACAGAAGCTGAGAACCACTGGTTTAGGAAGTCTTTTGGGTGGGCAATTTGTTCTCTGTGTTAGGAAAGTCTGGGGGACTCTTCTTGGGGAGTATGAAGGAGAAAGGAGATTTACCTAAAATACCTCAAATACCTCAAATTCTTTTTTGACTGAGACAGTCTGTTAGGGGAGTCTGGAGGTTTGTGAAGTAGATTTACTAAAAATACCCCCAAATCTGGTGTCACTGTGAAGAGACATGTAGGTGATCGATGTTCCTTCCTGAGCTGGTTGAGCCTCTCTCACTTACTGACAGAATATTTAGCAGACTGATACTAACTCCCTCAACAGCCAGAATAAGAGGGGCTAGCATATTTACAAAGGTCTATAATCATCTGTACTTAAAAAAATAAAATAAAACAAAATAAAGACTGCAGTGACATTGGGGGAGAGAGAAAGAAGCAGCTGAACTCCTCAAAACACTACCTATAGAGGTAAAGAAGCAGTTGCACAGGGAGTGAGGGTTTCTCTTTTAATTGGTGATAGGGACAGCTATTTTAAAAAGAAATGTAAAAAAAATTATCAGATTAATAGGTGACCGGGACCGTGATGTGAGCTATGACTGAGGCAGACATATACTAGAAGGGATTGAGTATTTTGTAAAAGGCAAAACATTAAACACAATCAGATATGTTGAGTAAGTCACCATTGACGTGCCCGGACTGTCACGGTGGTCCGGCACTTAAGGACCAATGATGGTCCTGGCACGTCATGGAGTTCAGGGTTCCTGGCGCGGCTTCATGCTGCTCTGGGAGCCCTGAACCGGAAGTACTAAAAAAAAAAAAAGCAGAAAAAAAAAAGGCCCCATGGTCATCAAGTGCCGGCCGCACGTGTGCGTGCCGGTCCTTAAGGGGTTAATACTATCCAGCAAATTGTATTAGGGGCATGATTAGGGGGAAATAAGTAGCAGCAGTTCAGGGACACGTTAGTAAATTGGTAGTCAAAAACAGCCATGGTTGCTGCAGTGTGTGAAATAAATGAAGATGAATATGATTATTATCCTCCTAAAGAGGCTGTTTGTCAAAGTCACGTAAAAAGTTCCACCACAGCCAGTAATACTAACCAAACTTCTAAGAACACTGATGACAACAAGGAAATGTAGCAGGAAGAGGTCAAAAGTGGTCTTGTCCTCTTAAGAAAGAAACTGGATCTGCAACAACTCAAAAACGGAGCAAAAAACAGGAATAGGCCAATCTAAGTTTGGAGATTTATTATATCAATAATAAATTAAAAATTAAGGTATTGCACTCACATTTGTACTACTTGGGCTTCATCCATATCACTGAGTCATTTTACCTGTTACCAGTTGTTTCTCAAGCAACATCCTCAAACAGTTTGAAGAGGGACCAACAGGAAAATGGCATCATCTCCAAGGACCATAGCATTCCCGGATGAATTAGCAGAAGGATAGGAAGACAAGATTCACTGACTTACAGGGAAAAGGACCCACTGATATGCATAAAACTCAAGTAGGGCAAATGTGAGTGCATTTTTATTTTAATATTGTTTTAATAAATATCTACACTTAGATTGGCCTATTCTTATTTTTTTTAGCTGTTTTTGAGTTGTTGCAGACCCAATGACTCTGAGTTTGTTGTCTCAGATGACAAGAGTGATAGAGTGCCCACACTGGAAATACCCCATCCCCTCCATAAGTCATGTTGTTAAAGTGATAAGGTTACACGTCTTCTACTGTGTTAGGATAGGCACTTACTGAAATCCCACTGATGTGGGGTCACTGTGCATTTGCGATGTCATACATATCACATTGCACACACACATGATGTCATCATGCAAGGTTGGTCACTGTTTATAAGCTCTGCCCTCTAGCCAGATGGTGCTCAGTTGTTTGGCTTGTTCTTGTGCATCTCAGCTGTTTCTTTGCTCCTTTATTAACCCACTGCTTTCTCTCTGGACTTTGACCCTGTGCAGCCTGCCCTGACTCCTGCTTGCCTCTTTCTACTCTTCTGGATCCTCCATGCTAGTTCTATGTATTTTGGAATTATTCAGTTTATTATGTTACCTGCTTCTGGGTTTCTATACTTTGTAGCTTGGTCATATTATACTCTCTGTTGCCTTGCCATTTAGTATCTTCTTTCATAAAAATAGCTTCTTGCTGATTTCCTGTGCAGTTTCTCCTTCTCTGGTAAAAGTTTCAAGAGGTTTAGATTTTCTATGTTTAAGTACATTCCTAATGGTTTATGACATACTAGGTACTGCCATCCCACACTTGCTGATTTCTTTGAAAAGAATCAAAACCTGCACAGAAATTGTACAAAAGTACACATGTGGAACAGTAAACTTGCCAAAATGTCGACAGTTGTCATGCTGCCCTTTTCTTTTGGTGAAAACAGAGGCTTTCAAGAACTGATGTTATGCATTGCACCATGCTGGCATATCACCTGCCACAGTTATTTTTCAAGGATGGCTGTGCCAGTGTTAGTGTTGTGGGCAAAGGACAATGAAACTCTGCTTCCCAACAATTTTTTCAAGGCATATGTTGCTGTAGGACTCAGCCTGCTCACCACTTTTACTTTCAGCTGTTGTCTTCTATACTTCACACCCACACAAGCAGTTCTCTTGCAGCAAGAAAAAGTAAAAAACATGGGCGAAAAATTGCAAAGTTCTCACTGGAGATTTATTGGCAGTGGCAAAAAGGTCGAGATTTTATGTATTTTCTGTTGGCAGAATTTTTGTGGGAAATTGTAGTTTTTCCACAAAATTCCCCTGTAAATGTTTTTGACTTATTGCCCATCCATACAAATAAAGCTTATCTAAAGAAATTTTGTAATGGAAGCATTGTTTTGTATGTCACAACTCTGCATAGTGATTGTAGGATTCAGAATTGGTGTAGTAACTGGTGTCTGGATTGCATTGCAGCTGAAAACTTTATGTACAAATGTTTCCATATGCATCAATGGGAATCTGTTAGATAAAACCATTGATTGCACTTATCATCTGCAGGTGTTATTTGCAGGTCTCTGAGGATCTCCTCGGTGACAATAATGCAGTTGGATCTTTCACATTTAATTTATTGTAATAATTGAAAACTTCATTAAAAAGCCAAAAGACCAGAAAATATATGTAGGAGATTAATTAGCATTTTAAACTGTCCTGAAATTAACTCTCACTTTTACTGTTTCAGAAAGTATCAATATCTACTGCACAATATATCTGCTGTTTTTTGGTTAGCATAGGCAGTTTTGAAAGAAGTTTTCAAATGTATTAACTTGAACTAAAATGGAAACATCCAATTTAAGTAATTTGCACATCCTATCCTACATAATAATTCGCTAAGTTGTGTGTAACGCCCGACATGCGCAGTAGACACTGCTGCGCGTGCGGCAGTCATGCGCAGTACAGACTGCCTGCGCCGCGGCTGATACAGAGCTGGGCGCTCCGAAGGAGCTTCCAGCTCTGTATCAGCAGTGGCGCGGGCAGTCTCTACTGCGCGTGACTGCCCCGCGACCGGCTGCCAGAGGCACTGTGGCCCGTGTAACGGGCTGTTCAACTAGTTTTAACATATTTCCCACCAATATATATTTATTTTAGAACCCTCTGACAGGTTGAAGTGTACCCTAAACCATAAACCTTGCTATTGATATTGTTATTGATATTCTTGCTTTTTAGGTTTTTTAATCCTGTTCTCAAGATGTTCATACTCAGAAGAATTTGAAGATGCAACCACTCACTAACATACATGTCAGACACAAGGTGATTTGTTAATAATTTGATACTTTTCTTTTTTCATGATTAGTGCAACACAATGTCTGTTTCTCATGGCCAATATTGTTACTACAGTGAGGACCACAATATTATAGCTGTCATGATAAGTGTTACTGATCATCCCTGTAATGCCACTGGGCTTCCCCTGAGATGCTCATAAGGGAGAGATAGATACCTGGAAAAGCAACAAAGTAAACAAATACCTCATATGGGACAAAGTGGCATGATTAACTGAAAAAGATAATACAGAAACTAACATCTAGTATGGTTAGTTAAAGCTTATGATGCTAGGGTTTTAGTAAGTAATGTTTTATTCTGTGTATTTTACTTGAAGTTATAGGAATTATCATGTCCCTATTAGGGAGGGTTATTGAGTTATATTAAAAGATGACAGCATTGCTACTGCTGTTACTGTGCTGTTGTTGGTTGAATTGAAATGTTCTCTATCAGGTTTCTCATAGATGACCTGAATACTTTCCATAGTGGATTATGTAGCTTTTATTTTGAGAGGGAAAATTCCATGAATTTAAAAATGGTTGGTACCTACAATACACTGAGTATTGCTATTTTCAACAAGGGTCCAAAGTATGAATAATGATTAAACGCCTTTGTTATTTCCTACCGTAAATTAAAACACTAGATTTGGTTACCCATAATCCCTTGCTTCATTCTAAGCTTTTGCATGCTATATATTTATTTGATAAGGCAGGTTTCTGAATATGTTTTACAGTCATTATGCTACTAATATTTTCATTCATCCTCTTCATAAGAGTGATTAAAGTAACTTAGGTGTATATCTTTCATCCATTTTGTCTAAAGCAAATCTTGGAAATTTAAAGCTGTGTGTAATAAAGCATAAGATGTCATATGTGGTGACCCTTGGATCTCTTTTCTTCTATAGAAAACTTTTAAGAGGTTCTTTAATTCTCTCAAATTATTCTTTTAAATAAGAATTGGGCTATATTGTGGCAGACAGCTGTTCTTAGCCATCTGCTGAATTTGAATCGTCTTAAATAAGCTACAGATGTCTGAATGTTTAGAGCTATAAGGTTGACTCAGCAGTGGTCACTACACCAAAAGAATGTTGATTATTTTTGCAGAACTTTTATTTTTAATGAAATAAAGATTTCTTTTGATATGATCCTCTCTAGTGTGATTGATACTGTTTCTGGAGTTTTACATTTGGTCTAAGAACATAAATGTTGTAAAATAAGATGTTCAAAGAGTTTAAACTTCTCAGGTCATTAATTGACACTAAACAAACAAGTGGGACCACTCTAGCGCCTGGAGGTTTAGAAGAAAACATATATAGTAATATAACTTATCAATGCCACTTTAACAATTGACAGATGGCATATTGACATAGGGGGTGCAAAAGACAGATCGCCTTGGGAATAAATTCCAGTTGATTTAAATTGGGCATTTATCCACTTGAAAACTAGATATTTAATTAATTGCTTCAAATTGTGTTTAATTTCTCTCAATAGATTAAAAGCCCCATTTATATCAAAAGGAAATTGAGGGGATTTTTATTAGTTCCCTATGGTATAGTTGGTTTTAACCTGAAATGAACATCTTTTTGCTTCCTGAATAAGGTCTCTGGTATGGATTTTGCAAGTCTAGTTTTTCCCTCTGCCTTTTGGGCTTTTGCCAGTATATATATCTGCTATAGCACCTGTGTGGCGGCTGCTCGAGCCGACCGCAGCTTCCTTCGGCGGCTCCAGCCGCACTGTTTGTCTGACGGCTTCAGCCGCATTGTCCATCTGGTGGCTCCAGCCGCATGAGGCTTGTGGCAGTTTGGCCGCTTCCTGGGCTCTGGGCACCAGTCTCCTCTTCCTCTGCGCATGTCTGTGACAGCATAATGGGTGCAAGTCCATGGGCATGGATGTGCACTCCATTTAAAGAGGCAGTGGTGTGGATGCTGACTCCTCCTCTTCCTGGGCCCTAAGTTCAAATACTGCCTGGACACTATGTTTGTCCTTTCGTGGTGTCCAGTACAGTTTGGTCTGAGTTAAGTGCATTACCTGGTTTGTCTGACTACCCGTTCTGGTGCCGACCTCTGGTTTGTCTGACTACCCACCTTGTATATGACCCCGGCTTAGTCTGATATCCCTCCTGGTGTGGACCTGCAGCTCTGGTAGACTACCTCCTCTGTGTATGACCTCTGGCCTGACTGACTATCCGTTCTGGTGCTGACCTGTGGCTCTGCCTGACTACCCGCTCCGTGTATGACCCTGGCTAATCCGATAACCAATCTGGTGCAGACCTGCGGCTCTGGTTGATTATTTGCTCCGTGTATGTCCCGGCTTGTCTGACTACCCACTTTGGTGTTACCTGGGCTCTGTCCACTGCGTCCCCAGCATACCAACGCTTCAGTGGATAACCTGTCTGGTGCTATCAGTAGCTCTGGCAGATTTCTCCTTGCTCCAGTCCGTTAACTGGTGCATTCAGGTGCAGACCTATATCACAGTTAGTTATCACTCAGGAACGTTGATTGTGCAGGTGCAGACCTGTTATAGTCTGTTCAGGTGTGGACCTGTTGTAGACTGCTCAGGTACAGACCTGAGGCTGCTTATTTCCTCCTTGCCTCCTGGGGTCTAGTTCGGTACCACTGTAAGCAGCGCTATCCTTTCTGACGTTGGCTATATTGTTTTGTTTACTTGCTGTTGCCGTATATTCTTTATGTTGTGTATCTTAATAAAGATTGGGTTACCTACAGTACTGGTCCATAACAGTGTTCCTGCCTTAACGTACCATCTGGGGACAGTCTTTAACATAATGTCCCTCAAGTTTGTACTTATAGCAGGCATTTTCACGTGACTTCTCTTAGTACTCTCCCTTACCACAGGAAGAAGTCAGGGTATTTTCACAGCACCTCACTTTCTAGAAGAATCTGCTACTATTGGGCCTTTGAAACAGGATGACACCCTACATATTGGAGGCATAAGTTGGGTAGGTGAGGAATAGGCAGTACAAAGGAAGGATTTGGTGAAAAGATGGTGGAGTGGAGCAAAGAATGAGAGGCAAAACAGGAAACTGGCCATCCACAGAGACAGAACCATAGGGGTTTATTGACTAATGTATGAAATGTAAATACAGAAAAATCTGTTGAATTTTCTGCCAAAGTTTCAATTTTGAGTTTATAAATAAACACTTGTATAATTATTTTCTCTAATTAAGCAAATTGCATTAGTATACATGTTTTCACTCCTTTATTAGTGAGCATGTAGATGGATGTGCCATTCATTTTATAACAGAAATCACTTGCCTGGTCCTGACTAGCATATCCCATAATAAACTGTGTGAGAAAACATATGAACAAAGTTATTTGGAGTGCTGGCTAGCACTGTGACCAGAAGGAGAAGCTGGATGGATCCTGATGCTGCTGAAACAGATTTGGAGGAGGAAGTCAGTAGCACCAGCAGTAAAGGGAGCCCACAATGAATCCCATTCATCCTGAATTATCCCTCTGGGGAAGTATATTGAAGACCATGCATATGACCAGCAATATGAGCAGAATTGCATGTGAGCATATTGTGCCTGCTGCTACTGCTGCCATGTGTCTTCTTGTGAAGATATGTCAAGTATGACAGCAGGGAACCTTCTGTCACACGTCATCCCCAACCAGTCCCAACAAGCAGATATAGACTAGGGTTGGTGATATGAATGAGGATGATTGTGGAGCAGCTAGTGTGGAGGTATCACGGTGTGTTGCTGGCGACATTTTGACACATGATTCCTGATGCTTTCTTATTGGCTAGCGTGTGATTACTCCACCCAGTGGTAGCCTTTAAGTACTGTGCCCTGTCACTCATACAGGGCCCTTTCATGGTGTTCCCGTTGCTTACAGCTTGCTGCCGTTAATGTGTGATATCCTGTGTATGACCCAGACTGCCTGACTACTCTCTCAGATCCTGTTCCTGACATTCCTGCTCCGTGTACCTACTTGGATTGGCTGACGTTCCTGCTCCGTGTACCGACCCTTCCTGGCTGACATTCCTGTTCTGTGCCTCCAGTCCTGTGCGCTGTCTTGAGAGTGCTGGCCCAGTTGTTTGCCTCGAGTACTGCATTACCGTTCCGTGACTGCGACCCATTTGTGCCTTGCTGCCTCCTTCCTCCTTACCCAGGGCTGACGTTGATCTCGCTTGCTCATTATACGTTTGGCTTGTTATTGTCATCACTGTGGTTGGTCTCCTGGGCACCGCAGTTAGCCTCCACTCTCATCAATCACCAACAAGCCAAGCGCCCATTACCAGGGCCGTCCGGTACTCACCTGGGTAGGAGCTATTCTTTGGCACATTATACGCTGGCTAGTCACTACTCCGTTATTGAGGTTAGTCTCTGGGGTGCCTCAGTCGGCTCTGTCACCCGGCAGTTGCCATTGAGCCTAGCGTTATTACATCTATTGTCCGGTACCGTGACCCTGGGTCTCAGTCTGTGTGTATTCCTGGGCATTCCGTTGTTCCTCCGGTTGCAGTACTACTGGTAGTCGCGAATCGCGATCCATCTGGGCCTCGCTCACCCTTCCTCGGCCTAGTCGCCATTTTGGAACTCATCCACAGAGAGTGCTTCTTGGGCCTCGCTATTAGGGCCTCCCAGTCTCCCGGCCTAATAGCATTTACCATCAGTGTCTCACTATATCACATGAACTGTTCCTGACCTGTGTCAATATATGTATTGTTCTCTGATATATGCATACTGGACCATGTGGGTTAATGTTATTTAGTAACCTGTCCTGTGTCAGTACTGTTTGTTAACTATTGCTGGACCCGCAAGGGTTACTTTATTCTGTCTGGTTTCAATAAAACTGTGTTTTACCAAATTGCCTGCCTCTTAGTGTCCTGAAAACCGTTACAGGAGGAGAGTATGATAGTGTCTTTGACAGGAAGCAATACGGAATGGGAGAAAGAGATGCAAATGGAAATGGATATCACTGCCACCAACAGCAGTGATTTTGTGGCATTTGATGCTACTTTAATTCATCAGAGGCAGATGTTCATCTGTTGCAGCAGTAGGACGATAATGAGCAGGCTAGTGTGTTATTGTCCACAGTGATCATGGGACTGGGTTCAGAAAGCAGTGATATGGGACTAGCACAGATTCCACTTGCCACCAATACTCCTGTTCCTATCCCCAGTGCTGATGCTGAGGTTGATGGGACAGGTTGTTACGCTCTTGTATGGAATATAATGCATTGCAAAAACTGTACAAGTCTAAAATGGGTACCAATTTTGCAGGTGATATTCAACATCTCTGTATGGGTTTCAGATTCTGTGAGGAACACCTGGGGTCCCATAGCTTGTCCAACTATTGTAGAGATATCCATAATTGCCAACACCAACAGATCAACAGGAATCGAACAGGTTACCTTGTCCCACAGAGGGGGTGATATTTTATTAAAACAAACGGAATCCTTATGGATTGTTTAATTACAAACCATTCATCTCTCTGGACTAAACATAGAATTTGACCTGATGGCCTTTATGTGAAGTATGTCAGGATTTCCAAAAACTATACTATTTATTCCCATTTATTCCCATACTTACAGTTTCATACTTACATGTACATGTATATATGAAATATATATCAGTTTTCCCACTTCCACTTATATAGTTTATTACAAACTCAAGAATTAGTAGATAGCTACAAATAGTACACTTTCAAGATCATTACACGTACTTTTCGGTAACCTTTCCTTACTTGCAACTATAAGAGAATAACATCTCATTTTCATTTATATTTTTAAATCTTGAGGGAATTTCCTCCTTTGGATGCATTTCATTAGTTTTTCAATGCATTGCACCTAAACCGTTGGTGCCAATCTTGGGATTAATATTAGATGGGAACGGTTTAACCCCCTTACTACCGCTGCAATACATGGCACACCTCTTTTGAATCACCGGGTAACTGTGGGATTTACAGGTAACTCCCATGACTTAAATAATTTATTATTGGATGTATAACATACTTTACAACATTTCAAAACACAGTTACTCTGATTATTACACAAACAATTAAATAAAATAATAATACAAACATTAATGTAGCTTTTTCCCATCCGCACATTCTAAGTAACTATTTACTTTAGGATGCAAATTCTTCTACTGCTTTGGTGCATGCTGGGAACATCCACAACACTGTTACTACAGCTGGCCCTTGTCCCATGCATGCAGAAAAGATAATAGTGTTTTTAAATACATTCCGTAGGTCTCTTTTTTCTGTTCTAGATTGATGTAATATTTGCACTGGTTATCTTTTTTTTTTTTAGAGGAGGAAGGAGACCTGAAGTTCACCAGTCATTGAGGGAGAAGGAGAGAAGAAGGAGGACTGAGAGGTACCTAACCACAGCCAGGTGTACAACAGTCAGACTGAGATGGCAGTAGGAGAAAGAGTGGGCACGGGAGAGACACACACACACACACACACACACACACAGCCAGGGACAAAGCAGACAGGGCCTGAGGCTGAGACCAAAACATCCACATTGAGGCCAGACTTAGCAACCACATGTACACCTGTTAGGATAAAATTGCCCTAGTATGTAACATCCTCCAACAAGAACACATCTTGTTCATACCTGAGAAGGCCACAAGCATTGATTTAAGAAATAAGCAAGCCTGACAACAGGTCAAAGAGGTATTGAACAGCATTTCCAGCTGTAGGTGCACCATAGATTCCATCATGAAATGATGGTCAGACTGCAAAAGCAAAGTAAAGGCCAAGATGTGTCAATGCACAGAAGGGCTGGCTGGAGATGCAGGAGATGCTAAGACAGGGCCTGTCCTCAATGAAGACAGGAGAGATGACATCACCGTACAGGCTACTGGTAAGCGACAAGATTGTCCCACCATACAAAATGTCCAGAAAACCTACATAAGTAACTATACACCTGACTTCCTACCCAATAAATATACTATACTCAGCCCAGGGGTAGACAGTTATCTCTCTCCATCTGTTAGGGACTGCAGTCAATTGATGTTTGTGGATCATGGGAGTTGCAGTACCCAACTGCTGTACAGCAAAGCTTGCCTTACCCTAACTGACAATGGGTGACATGTGAACACAACATTACTCTTGTGAATGTTACTATGTGATGGGAATATGTTTCCCTGATGATATTGTTCATTAATTATTTGCTTTTTGAAAGGAACACGAACACCTGAAAAGTAACTGTGGTTATGTAGATTGAAAGTGATAGTAATGTTTACTATGTATATATTGCTGAGTAAAACAAGGGTACTACCACTGCTGAAAGATGCTGTCTTACATTTTCCTGTAGTTATATTTTGCATGTATTTGGGTGCAGTACCCCCATGTTCTGAATTTTCGCAACAGCGCTGTTGCTGGAAGTTGATGGTCATTTGATCATAGCTTTACATAGACTGGTTCAAGAACAGCAGTTGTGAAATATCAGGCCATGGAAGTACTGTACCCAACCAAAAGTTGAAAATTCAAAAACTGTGGATGTAAGCATCCTAGAAGAAGCAGTTTCTTTATTTCATTCAGCAGGATGAACCATGTAATATGTATCCTGATCCATATCAAGCCTTAACATCTCTTCTTTTACTGTGATTATGCTCTGCTATTTAACACTTTGAATGCAAAAGGGGTGACCAATACATTGTTTCCATCAAATGTAAAACCTCCATGTGTTTAGTGATGCTTAAAATTAGTTTTACTTATGATCTGAGGGAACAGACACTCCCTCCTTATCCAGGGCTACCGTTCATCATCCAGTATAATTTATGAATTGTCTGAGATAAGACAGCAATAATAAAGCATTGGGCACTAATTAAAGTCCATCAACAGACTCTAGCTCTGAACGCTCAATGCAAACATCAAGCAACATAAAACATAATCTCTCTGAACCGGACACTTTACACTTGTTAAAAAGCAAATGTAGGAACTGATCATAGGAATGTAACTTTGAAGAATTTTTTTACAGGTGCTAACAGTAAGCAGTGTTATGCAACCTTAGCTCTCTAGCTGCTGGGAAAAGCAGCTTACATGATCCACTAACTGGCAACATTTCCTTGTGGTACATGAGAGTTGCTTCACCAACAACTGGAGAGCTAAGGATGCATAATCATGGCTTGAGTTAAGCATAGCAATGTCATGTATGATTTGTAGAAGCATATATCATGCTGTCCAAGATTAGCAGTTTTTCTTGCTACAGAGCATATTACAGACAAACAATTAAAGCAGTGAAAAACACTCTCAGTAGTATACTTTAACTTCTCTGAGGATGAACATAAAGCATAATGACTTGTTCTATGGCTAGTCACCGCTCAGCAGAATCATGTTTTAGCAATTACATTATCTGCAAAGTACAACATCCCGAGGCAAAGAATTCCATAGCTTTACCACCCTTACTGTAAAAAAACCCTGCCTTTGTTTTTGTCAAACACGCCTTTCCGTTAGTCTTAATGGATGACCTCTCATTCTTAGCTCAGCTCTTTGTGTAACTAATTCATTGGATAGATAGATATTTTCTTTAATGTAAACAAACCCAGTTTGGCTAGCCTCTCTTTATGACTCACATCCTCCAATCACTTTATCAGTTTTGTTGCATGTCTCTGTACTTTTTCCAGTTCAACAATGTATTTTTTAAGAACTGGTGCCCAAAATTGTACTCCATATTCTAAATGAGGCCTAACCAAGGATTTAAATAAAAGTAGGATAATAATATAATTCCTTGTATCTACACCTCTTTTTATGCATGCTAGTACCCTGTTTGCTCTTGCAGCAGCTGAGTGACTCTGCACACTGCTGTGAAGTCTATCATCTATCAGTACTCCTAAATCGTTCTCTAATGAATATTCTCCAAGTTGTTTCCCATTTAGAGTATAACTAGCATATTTGTTTCCACAGCCCAAATGCATAAGCTTACATTTATTTACATTTAAAAAAATCTACAATTTTTCTGCCCATTCACTCAGTTTATCTAAATCCTTCATCAGAGAAAAAACATCCAGCTCTGTATGTATTTCCTTACATAGCTTAGTGTCATCAACAAAGATTGAGACTCTACTTTCAATTCCTACTTCTAGATCATTACTAAACAAATTAATAGCACTGGGCCCTGTACTGTACCCTGTGACACACCATTTATAACTTTAGACCAAGTTCAAAAGGTGCCATTTACAGCAATCATCTATAATTTAACCAGTTCTCAATCCATGTACAGATAACACCCCCCCAAACCAAAGCCTTTTAATTTATGCAGTAACCTGTTGTGAGACACTGTATTAAATGATTTTGCAAAATCCAAGTATACTACATCAGCAGCAATGACCTTGTCCAAATTACTACTTACGCTTTTGTAAAATGCAAGTAAATTAGTCTGACATGATCTATTCGTCATAAAACCATTCTGACTCCTACTAATAATATTGTTTGTCTTCACATAGTAATGAACAGTGTCAGTTAGTAACCCTTCTAGGATCTTGCATACTATGGAAGTCAAGCTCACAGTCTATAATTTCCTGGTTTGGCTCTTGCCCCCTTTTTGAACAATGGAACTACATCAGCTTTCCTCCAATAATAGGGCACTATGCCTAATGAAAGTAAATCAATGCATATTAAGTATAATTATCTTGCTATTACTGAACTAAGTTCCTTAAGTACCCTTGGGTGTATATCATCATGTCCAGGTGTTTTATTCACCATATCCTTTTCCAATCCTTTTTGGAACTTGTCCTCAGTAAGCCATGCACATGATGGAGGAAATTAAGTGGTTTGGGCTATTTGCCCATAGCTTGTCATTGTTGCTTCCTTTGTATATACTGAAGCAAAGAATGTATTTAGGGCAGTGTTTCTCAGCGTTAGTCCTCGGGGCACACCAACAGTGCAGGTTTTCAGGTTCATCCTGCTTAATCACAGGTGAGTAATTAGTGGCTCAGTCATTGTGATTGATTCACCTGTGATTAATTAGGGATATCTTGAAAACATGACCTCTTGGTGCGCCCCGAGGACTGGAGCTGAGAATCACTGATTTAGTGTGTCAGTCATAGCCTTATCCTCACTAAACAATTCACCTGTTTCAGCCTTAAGAGGATCAGTATCAACCTTACCTTTCTTGTTATATTTGTTTAGGAATTTTCTTGCTCTCCTTTGCAATATTTCTCTCATTTTCAATTTTAGCCAGCTTAATTGCTTGTTTGCAGATTTTATTACATTCTTTGTATTTTTTAAATGATGCATCTGACCCATTTGACTTAAACACTTTAAAAGCCTATTTCTTATCTCTCATATCCATGCAAACCTCATTATTAAGCCACACTGGTTTCACTTTACTCCTCTTGTGCTTATTCCCCAATGGTATATATTGATGTGTATATTTGGCTGAGCATTTTAAACACATGCCATGATTCTTGGGCACTGGGCATGCAGACGTCACTATGGAAAGATGTCTGCTCTCTGTCCTGCCTGTCAGCCCCGGAACAATAGCGAATTCTCTTTAATGTGGTAATAACTCTGGCGACTAGCACTACTGAGCAGCTAGTCACCAGATGGGGAATTATGTGGGGGCCATGTTGCTATAGGATGGTAGTTCTGCTTTAATACTGTTTTTAGCTTTGTAAAATTAGCCTTTTATGTTGAATGTTTTGGTTAAACCCTTGCTATTGGGTTTCTCATAACAAATTTCAAAGGACACCATATTGTGGTCACTGCTGCCCAAATGTTTCCTTACTTGTATACTGTTTATCATGTCAGAATTGTTTGAGAGCATTAGTTCAAGCAAGGCCTCTTTACTAGCTGGCTCCTCTACTAGTTGGGACAAAAATTATCTTTAATCATACTTAAAAAATTGTTTCCCTTTGCTGTTCCAGAAGTCATATTACTCCAGTCAATTTCAGGATAGTTGAAATTCCCCATTATAATTACATTTTCTGACCTAGAAGCCTTTTCCATTTGGAGTAAAAATTGGGCTTCCTCCAACTTCCCAATATTAGGTGGCTTGTAGCAAATCTCCACTAACATAATTTTATTATGTGTGTCCCAGTGTTTAGTTCAACCCACAGGGCCTCTAGATTTTCATTGGACCCTTCAACTGAAGATAATATTTAAGTCTGGTAGAGAAATGCATAAAACTGTCTGGAGGACAAGGTGAGAGGTTTCACACCTGGTCATCTTATTTTCCAAGGATAGACTGGGAAAACTGACAAATTATCTGCAATCTCTTAGTACCATCTTTTGGTGAAAGGTCTGTTTTTAGAAAGCTTAGTGTAATATAAAGTTAAATCCTTAATATTATCCTTCATCTAGAATATGCAGTTTTGGGCACCAGATCTTAAAAAAAGAAATTATTGAGCTGTAAGTGCAGAGATGTACAACAAAACTGATAAAGGGATTGGAGGATCTGAGTTATAAAGAGAGACTAGCCAAACTGGGTTTGTTTACATTAATAAAGAGACATCTAAGGGAAGATATGATTAACAATTTAAAAATATTCTCGAGGTCAGTACAAATAATTTTCCAAGGAAATATTTTTTCAAATAGCTGAGAAAAGAACAAGAGGTCATCCATTAAGACCTGAGCAAAGGTGATTTTGACTAAAGGCTGGAATTTTTTTACAGTAAGAGCGGTAAAGTTATGCTAGGGAAGCTGTGCTTGTAGATGAATGAATGAATGAATGAATGAATGAATATGTTTATGTTTATTTATATAGCACCACAAGTGTACACAGTGTTTTAAAATGTAAGAGTTTAGACAATACTGGGTTACAAGTGCTTTTCAAAGTGAAACACTGAAAGTGAGCCCCTGGCCCGAACGTTTACATTCTAATGTAGTAAATGGAGACATCCCTCAACAACAGGAAGACTCATAAAATGGGCTACCCTGTGGAACCAGGGGCTTATCCTTGTGAGCATGTGACAGTTTTCATACTGCTTTTATCAGAGATGATGTTGGTTACACATTGGTACAGAAAATGGACATAGGCAATCGGGTGTAGTAGTGTTCACAGGGAGTAGTTGAAATCCCAAAAGTGGCAGTGTCATCATGGCTGAACGGAATTACAGATGTCAGTTGAATTCACGGTCTCCATCAGGTGCAAAAATGGCATGTCAGTTGCATGTGTTTATTATGATGCCAATTGCCAACTATGTTGTTGTGATCTCAAAACAGGCAGTTTCAAGGCTGGTGGCTCATGTGAATCCCAGTCATCCTGTGGAGTAAAACATATCATTATGTCTTGTGTGAGTGTTTTTCCATACATTCTCCATGCCTAATCATGGTCATACATGCATAATGTTCGATTCATATATTATACACACAAGTAAAGAAGTCCCTGATGAGTCTCTCTCAGGTCCCCACCCCTTTCAGGGCCTCCTCATCCTCAGGCTGAGGAACAGACACCTCCACAATAGGTTCTAGACACAATGGCATGATATTTTTATTCAGAATCTTTGTGGCATTTGATTATTTATAAACTTTGGGCATGTTATAAACTATTAACCCGCACACCTAAGCATAGTTTAACCCTTTGAGTCCCAATGCATTGCATACCCCTCTGGCACTCAAGGGAACCATATTCTTTTTTTAAAGTGGAACTATCACATATATTAAAGTTACCCCAAAATCATTATGCACATAGCAATACTTACATCCATACTAGTATTATCCTGAATAAGTCTGGCGTTTTTGAGAAATCCAATTCATTCTGAGATGCACAGGCAAGCCTCTTGCTGTACTGGCATCTGTGCACCTTCCTCAATCCCTTCCTGTACCTTAAGGTACAATGCAACTCCTTCTAGAGGAGACCGGGAAAGACAGCGCAGGCGCACAGATGTCTATTTGGCAAGATGTCTTTGCTGATGCCTGCCTGTACATCTCAGAATAAGTTGGATTTCTCAAAAACACCAGAGTTATTCAGGATAATACTAGTATGGATTTAAGTATCTCTATGTGCATAATGATTTGGAGGTAACTTTAATATATGTGATATTTTCCACTTTAAGGAAGATTTATTTATATCTCTTTTTGTTTTTACAGGTATATTAAGAGAAGATGGAAGGACGACAGACCTGAAGAAGATGGAGAAGTAAGAAGAGGGAATGAGAAGAAAGAAGATGGACAGTAGCTGATCAGTATGCTAAGGACTCCGTAGGACATCAGGATTAATGGTGTTACTTTATATGGACTATTGCTTTGTTACTTCGATTAACCTTGTGAGTGCCAGTGGGGTAATTATACACCACTAGCACTCATAGGGTTAATTTTACTAACTTTGGACACATTTTGGGTGTGCTGTGGATGTATTGATAAGGGCCTTAGGGCCCCATGTCAATACATCCACTGGGGACTTTTTTCACTTTTCACTTTTCTTCTATTGGCAATTCCTGCTTCAGCTGTTAAAAGTTGAGATTCTGTGTCAAAAAACTGGGTCTAGAATTTCCCATGATAAAAAAGGTCCCTTACCGCATCTGCCTAACACAGCCCTTTGAAATGCAGCTTGAACAGTTTGTTGTATGTTTTATGAGGAGAAATGGGAGCTAAGTTTAGCAGCCGATATGCTTCTTTTTCTGCCTGCAGTTCCTCATGCAGTGTGAGTCAGACAGTCTTATTAGGGACTCAAACTATTGTAAATTCAGGCCCAGTTAGGTGTGGCATTATGCTGGGGTGGCATTTGCCAAGGGTATTGGCACCTTCTCCAAGTACACCTTATCAAAGTATGGAGCGTTAGACAAGAGAGAAAATATGTTAATATGTATCCAGTATGCTGCATTGTATGAAGACAGTCTCCTAACAAGGTTCTCTTGTTCCGTACAGGTATATACTAACCAGTACTATTATTGGCAACTTCAAATCTGATGCGGTCTTCCTCTACAATATTAACCCCTTGTGGTATGTACTAACCAGTCCTATTATTGGAAGCTTCAAATCTGATGCAGTCTTCCTCTACAATTTTAACCCCTTGTGGTATGTACTAACCATTAGCCAATTAGAACACCCTGTTCCAGTCTCCATATTCCTTACCTCCCCCATTCCCCTATATCTCTCTGTGTCTGTTTCTTATCAAATGTTTTAATGGTGTCACACCTGATTCCTCACTCCCAGTGCAAAACAATTTGTAATTTGGAATCCCTCAGTCAATCAGTCAGTATTATTAGGGACTCCAACTAGTATAAGTTCAGGCCCAGTTAAGGGGACATTTGCCAGGGGTACTGGCACCTTCTTCAAGTGCACCTAATCAAAATATGGAGAGTTAGACAAGAGAGTTGGACAGGAGAGTGGATGGCTACTGCAATAGAACTACTGAAAGACAACAGGCAAGCAAACAATAAAGGGATGTAGTGGGATAGAAGGGAATAGATTAAAATGTTGCAAATGTTAAGTTGTCTAACTAAACAATCTTAGATAAATCTTATATTTCACCTATTTTGTGACTAACTGTTTATCCTTCCCCCACTATCTTTTTGGCATGCATAGCAAAATGAACATATTACTACTATATGTTCTAACTCTGCCACTATTAATATAGTTTTCTTCATATCCCCACCATCCTGCTCCTCACTTGCACCATAAAATAATAAAACACCATGGACTTCTGCATACATGTGCACTACCCTCTGAGTTCTGGTGGAGAGTACTAAAAACAAGCTCACCCAGCCCCAGTTTCTATAGCAACAGATGCACCCTTTCATTATA
This sequence comes from Rhinophrynus dorsalis, assembly GCA_037306005.1. NCBI lineage: Eukaryota > Metazoa > Chordata > Amphibia > Anura > Rhinophrynidae > Rhinophrynus > Rhinophrynus dorsalis. The sequence goes on along the minus strand of CM074722.1, from coordinate 294,156,644 downwards.
TGCTCACTACAAACAACTTACCAAATTTTTTTGTGTTCTACTACTTGCCTTGACAAATGACATAGAAACCAACCCTGCTACTCAACCAACAATAAATGGCAACTTCACTAAAAGCTTGGTGTTATATGTACAAGCCAAAAATCCTCATACTCACCGAAACCTGGCTAAGCCCTAAAATACCAGATACTGCTGTGGCGATTGAAGGATACTCATGTTTTAGGAAAGACCAAGAAAAGCGAAGAGGAGGCATAATCATATAAATCAAAGAGTCTATAAAAGTTACACTTTTAAATGACTTTTATAACTTTGATTCATTTGAATGCATTGCAGCAAAAATTATTCTTCTCTAAACAAATCAAATTTTTGACATCTACAGGCCTCCAAATACACCAACACAGTCGCTTGCAGACATAACCAAACACCTCAATGAGATTGCCACCCATAATAAGAAAAGTGAACTGTTGGTTCTTGGAGACTTTAATATCAATTGGCTAGATTTCAGGAATGAAAAATTATGTTCATTGTTTAAGACATCAAACTTATCACAGCTAATCTCCTCCCCTACTCGTATGAATGTTAAAACATCCAACCATACTCTGCTAGACTGGATCCTTCCATCTTGCCCAAGTAGAATCCAAGATTCAGGTGTACTAGCAAATGTGTTTGGCAATCACTCCATATTCTACTGTGTTCACAAAATAAAACCAATCAAATCATGTCCCAAAGTCATAATTACTAGATCATTTTAAAAATTTAATCTGAAGTCTTTCCTAAATTACTTAAGAGATTGCCCATGGTATAGAATACACCTTATACCTGATCTAGACTCATCAATTGACTTTTTTGACTCAGAATTCTTACAGGTCTACATTACCCATGCCCCTCTTAAGAAGATTAGGGTAAGGGGGGCCCATCTACCCTGGGTCTCTGCTGACCTGTTTGAATTTTACAGTCTCAGAGATACATTATGGACAAAATTTAAACAAACTGGCTCTGCTAATGATCACACTGCATACAGGCAATTGTGGAATACTTGCAGAAATCAAACAAAACTAGCAACAGCTCAATATTTATCTGACAACTTGACCAATAACATTTCAAAACCAGCCAGCGTCTGTAAGGTTATTAAAAATCTCTACAACCCTCCTAATCATACTTACCCATCAACTATAACCATAGGCAAATAAATGATACAGTTCCCCTTAGCCATAGCAAATGCATTTAACAACTACTTTGTTGGATGTGCCACCACTCTGATTACACAAAACAAAAGTAATTCTGGAGTAGAAATATGCACAGATCAGGTTATGTCACCTGCTACGTGGTCAAATGATGCTAATGAATTTAATTTCATGCCGATAAATGAGAGTGAAATATATGACCACCTCCTTAACCCAAAAATGAAACTACAATCTGGTCCTGGCCAACTACCATCAGTATGTTAAAGCTCAGGGCCTCGGTCATTACCTACCCTATTACAACCGTAATTAATGAATCCCTGTCATCTGGGTATATGCCCAAAGCCTGGAAAGTAACTAGAGTTGTGCCTATCCACAAAAGTGGGGATAAAAATGTAGTATTAAATAACAGACCAATATCCCTACTCCCCACATTGGCTAAAATCCTAGAGAAATATGTCCATTTACATCTATATAAGTAGTACTGGCTGACCAGTTTTTCACCCCCCTTCAATCAAGCTTTCGTTCAACTACGGTACTACTGCTGTATTAATTACTCAGTGTCCTGGCATGTCTTACTCTTCTGTTCACTTTTCCCTCTGCATACTGCCCCAACTATCTTGTCTAACTCTCCAGTGGTAATTTCTTATTGCACATAGGTGTGAATTAGCTTGTTAAACAACCCTGAGCAAACAAATGGTCCTGCTCTGATTTGCTGATTTGTTAATTTCAAACTGGCCTATGTGAATAAGATTTGCTATTTAAAGGTTAAAGTTTAAGGGTGCAATCCCTTTAAGGGTGCATGTATTGAAGGCCTCCCCATTCTAAGGGAGACATTCCAAGGGAGGAGGACTAAACCAGGACTTCAGTTATATTCTCACACTCTCCATAACTTTCTGTTTTTCAGGTATGTGTCTACCATTCATCCAGCTTCCAACCTTGTGTTATACCCCATCTGTGTATTAACTACTCAGTGTCCTGGCATGTCTTACTCTGCTGTTAACTTTTTCCCTCAGCATTCTGCCCCTAGACTTCTTCTCCAGTTTTAATTTCTTATTGCACATAGGTGTGAATTAGCTCGTTAAACAACCCTGAGCAAACAAATTTTCCTGCTCTGATTTGCTGATTAGTTAATTTCATACTGGCCTATGTGAATAAGATTTGCTATTTAAAGGCTAAAGTTTAAGGGTGCATGTATTGAAGGGCTCCCCATTGTAAGCAAGACATTTCAATGGGAGGTGGACTTAACCAGGACTTAAAGCAGGACTTGGAGAAGGACTTGGCTAAAAGAACAACCAGGATCAACTGGAGAAGAACACCTCACATCTGAAAACTGTGCAGTCCTCTTAAAGAGCCAGCTTCCAAACTCACCATCAATCTCTGGAGTTTAATACAAAATAAATCACTCTCAACACTTGGACTGTCTGGGATATTATAAGACTCTATGTGCTAGGATGAACAAACATCTCAAGTGTTTCTTTTAAGGACTTAATGGAGTTACAGGAATGTTGGAGCAGAGGTGTGAAGGGGGATTGAAGATGGACATCCCTCCCTGCAGCAACACACACTTCTAGAGACTCTTGTTTTGCTTTCTCCCTGCTCGGTTACTCCACCCCACAATGCAACCTGCCCTTTTACTGCTATATTCAACTCTGCTCCTATATCGCAGAATCCAGCACTCTATTTATATGCCTACTGCTCCCCATATTCATATTTCCCCCTGCTTACTCTCATCAAATCCATTTTGCAACCACACCCTGTATCTATTGGTCAGACCGGCCCATCCTTCCACTCCAACCCACAGCAGACAGAAATCACTTTCCCACCTACTGGCCGTATGTCTTATTCTCCTCCTTGTGGCTGGTGACATCTCCCCAAACCCAGGCCCCAATCCCCATATGCCACCACCCATGCCCACTCTCCTCCCCATCCCACTGTCATGTCGCCCGCCGCGGACTAAACGCCTGCTGCACACATACTAGTGCGGGCGGGCAGAGTTCACCTCATGGCCGCCCGGTGCAGCTGCTGCCTCTCCCGGCTTCCTGCTGTTCCTCACTTGTGAGTGCGGGCGGGCGGCTCCCGCCTGTCAGCCGCCCGCCACGGCGGTTATCTCTCTCCTCTCCCCGCTGCCTCTCAGTGGCCGGTAGCCACACAGCACACCACAGCAGAGGGTCACAGCGTGCACACATCCAGCCAGCTTTGTGTGCGCGCCCTGCTGGTGGTATTAAAGCTCCCAGGGCATTGCTATGGCAACGCGGCGTTCGGCTCCGCCTCCCTGCTACCTCCACACGCCCCCAGTCTCAACTATGAAAGCCCAAAGCTCACTATGGGCTTTGCTTAGTCACACTGTGCTTCCTTGTGTTACAGTTGTCTCTTGCCAGCAGCTCTCCAGTCCTTGATCCTGGTTTTGACCTTTGACCTTTGACCTCCTGGCTTCTTACCAGGTTCAGCTCTCTAGTATCCTGATCCCAGCTTGATCTCCTGGACGCTGCTACTCCCTGGTATCCTGACCTCTGCCTGACCCCTTGGACTTCGCTGCCCTCTGGTATCCTGACCTCTGCCTGACCGATCTGCAGATCGGATTTGCACGTGGTCCCCTCACTGACGCCGAAAGGACTTACAGACGTACCAATGACCTGTGTCTCTAATGCGGGAAACCAGGCCACGTGATACGTTCCTGTCCCCGTAGACCCCGTACTCCAGTGGGTAAGACTCTCTTTTCTGATGTCTGTCTCTACCTCTGTTGATGGCTCCCCTCACCTATCTGTGCCTCTGTCGTTGCAGTGGACCAGTGACAGCATCTCCGTTCCTGCCATCATTGATTCTGGAGCCAGCTCCTGCTTCATTGACCAGGTATTTGCCAAACAACTCCAGATACCCACTCAGTTAAAACAGACTCCTGTTTTTGTTCAAGTTGTTGACGTTCTCTTTTGCTTTCCGGACCAGTTACTCAGGAGACGGTACCTTTACAGATGACCTTGGGGAGTTGTCATACCGAGAGAGTGGTCTTCAGTTTGGTACCCTCTCCACTGTTTCCGGTTATCCTGGGACTCCCATGGTTGCACCTGCATAACCCTGCCATTGACTGGGGTGCGGGTACCCTATCTTTTCTATCAGGATTCTGCCGTCAGCACTGCCTGAAAACGTCATCCACCCTTCTCCTCTCTCAAGAACGGATTACAGAACCCATCACAGTTCCAGAACCTTATCGTGACTATCTGGATGTCTTCGACAAAAAAAAGGCTGATCAACTGCCTCCTAGGCGCAGCTACGATTGTCCAATCGATCTCCTGCCTGGTGCCCCGATACCTTTTGGGAGGATCTACCCTCTTTCTGAACCCGAATTACATCATCTCAAGGCATATATCCAGGAGAACCTAGAAAAGGGATTCATCCGACCATCTACGTCACCAGCAGGAGCAGGTATCTTCTTTGTGGGCAAAAAAGATGGGGGTCTGCGTCCATGTGTGGATTATAGAGATCTGAACCAAATTACGACAAAAAATCGCTACCCTCTCCCTTTGATCCCTGAACTCCTTGACCGAGTGAAAGATGCCACTGTGTTCACCAAACTAGACCTCCGAGGGGCTTACAACTTGGTCCGTATCCGACAAGGGGACGAATGGAAGACTGCTTTCCGGAGTAGATACGGACACTTCGAGTACCTCGTAATGCCGTTCGGACTTTGTAATGCCCCAGCCACATTCCAGCATTTCATGAACAATGTGTTCTGAGACTACCTGGATTCCTTCCTAGTAATATACCTGGACAATATCCTAATCTTTTCACCCACACTTAAGGATCACCGCATACACGTTCGAAAGACCCTACAACGCCTCAGAGAACACCATCTCTATGCCAAACTGGAGAAGTGCTTGTTTGAGACCTCTACAGTCAGTTTCCTAGGTTTTATTTTGGCACCTGGGAGGATCAACATGGATCCCAAGAAAGTATTAGCTGTATTGGAATGGCCAGTGCCTACTGATAAAAAAGCAGTCCAGCGGTTCGTAGGGTTTGCTAACTACTATCGAAAATTCATCCGTAATTTCTCTCGCATCATAGCTCCCATCACTGCCTTGACCCGACAAGCCATACGATTCCAATGGACACCTGAAGCTCAAATTGCATTCAGTCAGCTCAAACAAAGATTTACCTCTGCACCTGTGTTAATGCAACCCAACACTGCACTGCCCTTCTACCTTGAGGTCGACGCATCTGACCTTGCCTTAGGTGCCATTCTCTCTCAGCTCCATCCTGATACAGGTCAACTGCATCCTGTTGCCTTTTACTCCCATCGTCTCTCTCCAGCAGAAGAGAATTATGGCACTGGTGATAAGGAGCTCCTGGCCATAAAACAGGAATTGGAGGAATGGCGACATCTTCTTGAAGGATCCCCACATCCGGTAACAGTATATACGGACCATCGAAATTTAGAATACCTCTGAGCTGCCCGACGTTTGTGCCCCCGTCAAGCCAGGTGGGCACTATTTTTTACCCGTTTCAATCTACACATCACGTACAGACCTGGAATTCGGAATACCAAAGCCGATGCTCTCTCTCGGCTTCCCGTCCTTCCGGATCATAGACCCACATCAGAGGACACCATACTCCCCGCAAACATCTTCTTGACCACATCAGTTGATATCATGGATCAGATCCGGTCATGTTCTGCCAACATCTCATACCCAGACACTACACCACCTATTCAACGGTCTAACGGCCTTCTCTACTACAAAAAAGTAATATTTGTACCAGAGCCCGTCCGGTTAGCAATCTTACAAAGATGCCATGACTCTCTGTTTGCCGGCCATGGAGGAATAAGGAAGACTCTGGATCTCCTACAAAGACATTTTTGGTGGCCTACACTCCCACAAGACGCCACTCACTTTGTACGTTCATGCCAGATCTGCGCCCAAACCAAAGTTCCACGCACTAGACCCGTTGGTTTGTTACAACCTTTGCCTGTGCCTTCCATGCCTTGGTCCGATATCTCTATGGACTTTATTGTTGATCTTCCTCCATCTAAGGAGCATGACACCATCATGGTAGTCGTTGATAGGTTCACCAAGATGGCACATTTCATACCAGTAATAGGACTTCCTTCTGCCAGCGCTACTGCATCCCTGTTCCTCTCTTCAATATTTCGACTCCATGGATTACCTAAAACCATTACCTCAGATCGAGGGGTTCAATTCACAGCACACTTCTGGAGATCCTTCTGTCGGAACCTACAAATCCAACCATCACTATCCACCGCCTTTCATCCACAAACTAACGGACAGACTGAAAGAATAAATCAGGTTCTTGAGCACTATCTTCGTTGTTACACTACATATCTACAAGACGACTGGCTTCAATACCTACCCACTGCTGAATTTGCGTATAACAACAGTAGACATCAGTCTACACAAATGACTCCTTTCTTTGCTAACTTCGGATTTCATCCGACCATGTTTCCTGGATTTCCTACTGACCTTTCAGTACCTGAAGCCTCCGATCGAATCTCTCGCCTCACTCAGCAGTTCAAGACCATGCAACAAACACTCCTGCTCGCTCAAGAATATACCCGAAAGCAAGCCAACAGACTGCGTATTTCTGCCCCTAATTATCGCATAGGTGATAAGGTGTGGCTTTCCACAAAAAATATCCGGCTATCCTGTCCATCTAAGAAATTGGGTCCCAAGTACCTTGGTCCCTTTTCCATCACAAGAATCCTCAATCCTGTTCCTGTTCAGCTCCAGCTGCCACAAACTTACCGAATACACCCTGTATTTCATGTGTCTTTACTCAAGCCTTATGTGGCCAATCCTTTCCCGGGACGCTTACCAACGGCCCCAGCCCCGGTCCTGGTGGATGGTGAAGAGGAGTTTGTGGTTCAGCAAATACTTGACTCTCGTAGGCGTCGGGGTATTCTTGAATACCTTATCCATTGGAAAGGTTACGGCCCAGAGGACCGATCAATGGAACCTGCTAAGAACGTCCATGCCCCTTTGTGTGTTAGATAATTTCACAAGCGATACCCTACTCGCCCTGCTCCTAGTCACGCCCGGAGGTCGTGCCTTGGGAGGGGGTACTGTCATGTTGCCCGCCGCGGACTAAATGCCCGCTGCACACATACTAGTGCGGGCGGGCAGAGCTCACCTCATGGCCGCCCGGTGTGGCGGCTGCCTCTCCCGGCTTCCTGCTGTTCCTCACTTGTGAGTGCGGGCGGGCGGCTCCCGCCTGTCAGCCGCCTGCCACGGCGGTTATCTCTCTCCTCTCCCCGCTGCCTCTCAGTGGCCGGTAGCCACACAGCACGCCACAGCAGAGGGTCACAGCGCGCACACATCCAGCCAGCTTTGTGTGCGCGCCCTGCTGGTGGTATTAAAGCTCCCAGGGCATTGCTATGGCAACGTGACGTTCGGCTCCGCCTCCCTGCTACCTCCACACGCCCCCAGTCTCAACTATAAAAGCCCAAAGCTCACTATGGGCTTTGCTCAGTCACACTGTGCTTCCTTGTGTTACAGTTGTCTCTTGCCAGCAGCTCTCCAGTCCTTGATCCTGGTTTTGACCTTTGACCTTTGACCTCCTGACTCTCTGGCTTCTTACGAGGTTCAGCTCTCTAGTATCCTGATCCCAGCTTGATCTCCTGGACGCTGCTACTCCCTGGTATCCTGACCTCTGCCTGACCCCTTGGACTTCGCTGCCCTCTGGTATCCTGACCTCTGCCTGACCCCTTGGACTCCGCTGCCCTCTGGTATCCTGACCTCTGCCTGACCCCTTGGACTTCGCTGCTCTCCGGTATCCTGACTTCGGCTTGACCCCTGGACTTCGCAGCTCTCCGGTATCCTGACCTCGGCTTGAAGCTCTGGACTCTGCCGCTCTCTGGTATCCAGACCCCAGCTGGGCCAACGGACCTCCTTCCACCTTTCTGTTGCCCATGCTCGCAGAATACTCAAGGAAGGGGTCTATAATTTGACTCAGCCCTCTTCCTGTGTGCTGCTTCAGCAAGGGTGACAACTTGCCTCTGGGTTCCTGCTTCTGAAAAGTGAGTACACCTCTACTACAAACATAACACCCACAGAGGCTCTAATTTTTCTAATCTACTACTCCTCACTAATCAATACTCACAAATCAAACCCACAGCGCCTCTTCTGTATCTTCAATTCCCTCCTTCGCCCCCCCTCCATCAATCCCCCTCCCCTCCCTAACCCCGCTAGCCTTTGCAGAATCTTTCACACAAAAGATTAACACAATACATCAAACAATCCCACCTTCCTGTCCTTTGCAACTGTATTTTTCTGATCCTCCATCCTATTTATTTGATTCCTTTACTTCAGTCACAGAAGCAGAGGTCTCCCTTCTGCTGTCCACATCACCACTCACCACCTGCTCCCTTGATCCTATACCATCCCACCTCCTCATTCCTCTGCAACACACATTAGTTCCCATGCTAACTCGGGTATTCAACTCCTCCCTATCCTCTGGCATCTTCCACTCCTCATTCAAACATTCAATAGTATCTCCAATCCTCAAGAAAAGTTCATTAGACTCCACCTCCCCATCCAACTACAGCCCCATATCCCTCTTGCCCTTTGCCTCTAAGCTCCTTGAGCACCTAGCCTACTCTCGTCTACTTACCTATCACGGTGCCCGTGATTGCTGCATTTCCTTGTCTGTCACCAGTAGGGGGCTTCTATCGGTTGTCTGCATTTAGCCCGCCTCATATTGCCTATTTAAACCTGGATTGGGCACCCTTTGAGTGCCCTTTCGTATTGTTTCTGACCTTTTTGCTATCACTATGTCCAGTGATGGTTGGGCCTCTGTTCCTGTGTTCCTGAGTTCCTGATTACAGCTGCTCCAGTGTCTCCTGCATGCTGAGTTGTTCCAGTCCTGGTTCCGGCCTAGTACTCTGGGGTTGCAGTTCCTGCTGACCTTCTTCTCTGCTGTTTCCTGACCTGACTGATCACTGCTGGTTCCTGTCATCTCCTCGCCTGCCTCCTGTGATCCTGGCGACCTTCTGCTTGGTCGCGTCGGCGACATTGCTTGCTAGTCCCAGCATGCGAACGCTGGTTTGCTCCAAAGCCTTGCGGCTACACGATTCAGTTGTTAGTCCAGTGTGTGGACACTGGTTTGCTCCTAAGCCTATTGGCTACAGTATTCAGTGGTTGGTCCCAGCGTGCGGACGCTGGTTTGCTCCAAAGCCTTGCGGCTACACGATTCCCTGTTGGTCCAGTGTGCGGACACTGGTTTGCTCCAAAGCCTTGCGGCTGTACGATTCCCTGTTGGTCCAGTGTGCGGACACTGGTTTGCTCCAAAGCCTATCGGCTACACTACTCAGTGGTTGGTCCCAGCGTGCGGACGCTGGTTTGCTCCAAAGCCTTGCGGCTATACGATTCACTTGTTACTCCAGTGTGCGGACACTGGTTTGCTCCAAAGCCTATCGGCTATACGATTCAGTAGCTGGTCCCAGCGTGCGGACGCTGGTTTGCTCCAAAGCCTTGCGGCTATCCGATTCAATTATTAGTCCAGTGTGAGGACACTGGTTTGCTCCTAAGCCTTGCGGCTATACGATTCCTCTGTTGGTCTCAGTGTGCGGACACTGGGTTGCTTACGATCCTGTCACTCTGTCATTATCATCCGACAGCTATTGATACCTCTGGGCTGCCTTGCCCGGTATTGGTAAGGCCGGTAGAACCTTGCTTCGCTTTGCTCTTGAGGTTGCCTTACCCGGTATTGGCAAGGCCGGTAGAGCCTATATCGAGGGTTGTTGGGCTGCCTTGCCCAGTATTGGTAAGGCCAGTAGAACCTTTTGCCACATTGAGGTTGCCTTACCCGGTATTGGCAGGGCCGGTAGAGCCTACACTGTGTACTTATTGGGGCTGCCTTGCCCGGTATTTAGGTAAGGCCGGTAGAACCTAGACGCTATTCCATCTGCAGGTTGCCTTACCCGGTATTGGCAAGGCCGGTAGAGCCTATTATTCCATTATCTCAGACTGTCCTGTCCGGTATATTGACAGGACCGGTAGAGTCTGCATACTGTCTTTGCTATTTACTCATGATATATATATGTATGTGATTGCCATTCTAGTGATCATTTTAATTATTTCAATAAAATTGAGTTTTTACCTAAAACTTGTGTCTGAGAGTCATAACAAACCGTGACATTACCTTCCTCAACTCCCATATCACTCTGGACCCACTGCAGTCTGGCTTTCGGCCCACTTTCTCTACAGAAACTGCCCTTCTCAAAGTAACAAACGATCTCCACACTGCAAAAATCAAAGGCCATTTCTCTCTTCTTATCCTCCTCGACCTTTTGGTAGCATTCGACACAGTCAACCATACCCTTCTATCCCAGATTCTCCAATCACTTGGTGTCTGTGGCCTGGAACATTCCTGTCTTCTATCCTATCTCTCTTAATGGTCTTTCTCTGTGACATACGCGAACACCTCCTCACCTCCGATCCCCCTCTCAGTAGGTGTACCTCAAGGCTCTGTTCTGGGACCTCTTCTCTTTTCTCTGTATACACTCTCCCTGGGGCAACTGATAAAATCCTTTGGCTTTAACTACCATCTCTATGCAGACGATGCACAAATATATCTCTCTGCACCCTCAGTATCACCTGAAATACAGCAGCGGGTCTCAGATTGCCTTACCGCTGTCTCTTCCTGGATGGCTCATCGTCGCTTAAAACTTAACCTGTCCAAGACTGAGCTCCTTATCTTCCCGGCACAACACCTCCATTTTCTATAACTGTCGAAGGCTCCACAATTTACCCTGTAGACAAGGCCCGCTGCCTCGGGGTAACTTTGGACTCTTCTCTTTCCTTCTCCACCTACATTAACAACGTTACCAAAATCTGTCACTTCTTTCTTCAGAATACAGCAAAAATCTGGCCATTCCTCTCTCACTCTACAACAGAAACCCTCATACATGCTCTTATCCTTTCTCACCTGGACTACTGCAACTCTTTACTTACTGGTCTTCCTACTAACCATATCACTCCTCTTCAATCCGTTCTTAATTCAGCCACCAGAATACTCTTCCTCTCCTCCAGAACAGTACTCACCCAACCACTCTTAAAATCACTGTCATGGCTTCCCATAAAGCAGCGTATCACATTCAAAATCCTCCTCATTACCTTCAAGGCTCTCCATCACTTGTCCCACCTTACAATTCATCTTTCATCCGCCATATTCCTGCACATCCACTATGCAGCACACATGGTGGATGACTCACTGCCCCTTTAACCACTATCGCTTTCTCACTTGCTGCCCCCTACCTCTGGAACGTCCTACCACCAAGTATTCGTCAAGCATCAACCCTCAACAACATTAAATCTAAACTAAAAGAGCACCCTTTATCTCTAGCAACAACGTAATATGGAAACATTATCAAACATTATCATCCTAAACCAAACACTGCACTTCCTCCTCTACCAGCTTGTATCTGTATGTCACCCATCCTATACTTAGATTGTAAGCTCTATGGGGCAAGGATCTCTTATCCTAATGTATACTCACCTGTTGTTCCCCTTATGACTGCCTATATAAGCACTTAATCACCACACTTATTGTACCCCTTCTATATTAAATGTAATCTGTAAAGTGCCAAGTACACCGGTTGGCGCTATATAAATAAAAATATGTGATACGATACGATACGAAACATACGAAATCACTCTACACTGCCCTCATAAAAGTAACCAATGATATCCAGACTGGTATGGAAAATGGTGAACTCACTGAAGCTATTTTCCTAGATTTTGCAATGGCGTTTGATACAGTAGACCATAGTATACTGATAAGGAAACTCCAAAGTTTCAGGATTGGGTAATCATTCTCTAAATTGGTTCCAATCCTATTTATCAGACAGAATGCAATATGTGTCTATTGCTGACAATACCTCCATTCCGCTCCAAGTTACAATTGGGGTTCCCCAAGGCTCCATCTTTGGCCCTCTTCTATATTCTCTGTTTATAAATTATCTGCCCATAGTTTGCAAAGGATCTTCTGTACATATGTATGCAGATGACACTATAATATATGCCAAAAAATTCAAACGTATCACAACTGGAGGGCATATTACAGCTTGGATAGCAAATACCAAACTATTCCTAAACACTGACAAAAAGGTCACAATGTCATTTGGTACAAAGCAAAAACTATGTAATCTCTGCAATACCTATCTATCCATTGTAATATAGACTAATTGTAAATTGACCACAGTGGACTCCTACAAATATCTTGGTATGTGGCTTGACCCCAGCCTCACTTTTGGTCTTCATATTGTCTAAACTTTATCCTAAAATAGGTGCTCTGTTTAGAAATAAATCCTGTTTAAATCCCCTGGTAAGAAGACGTATTGTACAACATTTGATAATGCCAATCATAGACTATGGGGACGTAGTATATGCTTCCATGCCGCAAATCCATCTTGCTAAAATTGACACTCAGTATAACTTATTATGCTGCTTTATACTTCAGTGTAATTACACAATCCATCATTGTGATATGTATGAAGAATTACATTGACTAACACTTGAATCTAGACATGCCCTTCACCATTCTTGCATGGTTCATAACCACTTCTCTACCAGACAACCTGAGCAGTATGCTCACTCCAGCTCTCCATATTAACTATAACCTCCGCTCCACTATTAACAACTCACTGCGTACACCACATTTCAAGAAAGAAGCAGGTCGATCTCCCTTTTCCTTCAGAGCTCCAAAAGTCTGGAATAACATACCTGAAAAAATCAGTTCTTCTCCCAGTCTAAATTCCTTAAAAATAACTTTCTTCATATCTAAAAACACTATTTAATTGTATATAAGATTTTTAGTATATGTGTGTCTGTGTACATATGTATTATGTCTCTGTATTTGTGTTTTGCTGTACTTGAAAACGAAAGAAATCTCAATGTATTCTTCCCGGTAAAACATTTTCTAAATAAATTTAAAAAAAATAGCACGTTGAACTGTCTACAGGAAAATGTGACATACTAGACTCTAAACTAAACAAAGTGATCCACTTAAAAGGCTACATTACAGAAATATATTTTAATACTAGCAATAGCTATATTCAGCAAGTTTGCTTGTAGCAAATCTATTAAAGCTGTTATGCATAGAACTCGCCTTTGTATTTTATAACAAAAAGTTGAACAAGTATATTTCTATAAAACTAAGTAACAAAAAAAAATATTTATTTAGCCACTTCAGACTGTGTAGGTTCTATTTCATGATGAGATATAAAAGCAGTTTCTTTGCACAAATTCAAAGAGTTTTCTGGTGCTATTAAGAATTCATTATAGCTATCACTTTAGTTAGTTATTCCATTGACTCTTGTTACATATTCAAAAAATATATAAATTATGTAACTGTTTACCATTTTGCACTGTTAACTCTAATACCACAGTGCATATGAGATTTACCTATGCTAGATAAAAGAGTATTTGTATCTGTAGACATGCAGTTAAATTGTGTATGATAAAAAGATACAATTTCTCAGCCTGTGGTCCCAAGGGGAATAGTAATTCCAAATTTAAAAGAGTAAAGACTACTCCAACAAACAATGGTATTCCTGAGAGTATTAATGTTTAATGATCATATAATCACACAGCATTAATGAAATTTAACATAGTTACTGGTATATGCAAGAGTGTCTGGATGATCACCCATCTTGTCTATAGAGGAGACAAAATATAGTGGTCTACAAATTAGACCCCTTAAAAGTAGGCTGACCAGATCTCACCTTTAACTGGGGACACATAGGAAATAGCCATTTTTTAGTACTTCACTGAAATCAATGCGGTATGCATTTCTCCTATGCGTCCCCGGCTAAAGGTGAGGTCTGGTCAGCCTACTTAAAAGGAACATAATATATTGATTCTGCTGGACTTGTTTAATATAATTGTGCATTAAAATTATAGGGCAAATACTAAATGCACTAAATGTATTTATTACTAGCTTTATTTTTTTAATGAAGTAGTAAAATTGTATTGCTTTTTTTTAAAAAAAAAAATATTCATTATGTCTAAGCAAATTGCATAGAAATAAATGCAGTTTAAGATTACTTGAAACATTTTATTAGCAATACTACCTTAGCATTCCATTCTTTTTAGCAGTGATGCCAATTGTTGTTAGCAATGCAAGCTTGTTGATGAACAGTGTATATTTTCTATAAGCAACTTGAATATCTGTATTCATTTTTAGGCTCAAAATTACTATCTGGCATTACTAAATTCATCACAATCATAATCACTGTTTGTTTTAAAAAATGTACAGGGTTCGGCTGAACACTCTCATATATCCCGCAGCCCTCTTACTGATATTTTATCTCACTCTTAGTCACTTTTGGCACTTGATACCAAGCTTTGGTTTTAATAATTTATTCTATTTTATGTTATCATATTAATAAAAGGTACTACACTTAGATCTGTGTTGTGCGCTATCTTCTTCTTGTTTTTCTCTGCATGTTCCCCGTGAGGATTCCGGGTTTCTGACGGCAGCACAAACAGAATCTAGTAGTCTTGGACAAGACAGGTGAGATCTCTTTTCTATTTAGACGTACTAACCTCATCATCAACGTGAGAATTCATGGACTGGAACTAACATCCATTCATTTCCATTGACTTATTCCATTACTGACCAAATTCATGGACAAGTATTAATTTTCATTTATTATTCTCTATTTTATTTTTTAATTTTATTTTTTATTTTTTATATTTTTTCACATATTAGCAATATTGGCATTTTTTATATGGTAGATCATTCAAATGTAAACTTCAGCTATTTATTTGCTGTATTCAATTCCCACCTTGGGTAGTAATAGCCAGTGATAAGATCTTTATTTTGACAATCATTTTGTCTTGTTTTGTTGTCTTTTTCTGCTCTGCCTATATATATTTTATGATACTCCCTCCTCTTAGAAACTAATCTTCACCAGTGAGCGCTGGAGTATATATCTTGTGTTTGCTTGTCAACATTTTGGGCTCGAAAATATTACCCGTGCTAAAAACAAGCAACGCGTATTTTGCAAACGTGTTTTACCGGTATTCTATTACAGTACCACGGTAAAACAAAAACAGTGTAGATAGCACATTCTGACATACTAAAAAAATGGCACTGTCTGCTTCTATTTAATTACCGCCTAAATAAACAGCTAAATGTCAATGTCCAAGGAAATAGGCATACGTTTGACGACAGAAGGATCAAGTTAAGCGTTAGATGCCTTCCCCACATTATCGAAATCCTACATAGAGTGCCCCCTTCCACATATTAATCCCCCCTTTGAAATTTGAGATATAGTGCTCCCATGACCGTCTTTGACCATTTTAATTTGACAAATATTGTTCACATTCAACATAATAACCCCCTCCCTTTGAAATTCGACTTATAGTGTCTTTCTCCATTTTAATTCAACATTAATTCTCCAATTTAAATCGACATGCCCTCATTGCATATGTATTGCATGAGTAACCCTTTGAGTATCAGAGAGATAGCAATGCATTACAATGTGTTTGCTACCCTTCTGGTACTCAAAGGGTTAATAGACAAGGTATACGGCTGCATATCTTGCCTGTATATGTATAATACATTATTTTTTTTTATTGTAGTTAAAAGAAAAAAGTTCAGACCTCAAGGGGGCCATAAGAACTAGAAGGATAAGTGATCAATGTAGGTGACAATTGCTGGCATTTTCACTAAAGGCCATGTAGCAACATATGTATAACATATGTAATATGGACTTTCTTATAATGTGTATTCTTATATTTAATTAAAATATATAATGCAGACCTCAAGGGGGAATTCAGGACCCCTCCTGACACCCCTCTAGCATGGATCACTTATACTTCTGGATGGGTGATCCATGGGGTGTCAATTGCAGGCTATTTTTAATAAAGTGCATATAACCTATTTTTAACATAGGTTATATGCACTTTTACTACTATACAAAAATTTCAGACTTCGAGGGGGAAATCAGAACCCCTCCTGACTCCTTCCTAACATGGATCACCTATCTTTCTGGATAAGTGTTCCATGGGGCGACAGTTGCAGGATTTTTTTCATAAAGTGCATATAACCTATGTTTAACATTGATGGAGAAACAAAGTCGAATTAAAATGGAGAAAGAAAGTCATGGGAGCACTACAAGTCAAATTTCAAGGGGGGGGGTTAATATGTTGAATGTGGACAATATTTGTCAAATTAAAATGGTGAAAGAAGCTCATGGGAGCACTATAAGTCGAATTTCAAAGGGGATTAATATGTCGAAGAGGAGCACTCTATGTTGGATTTCATTGATGTATACTGTATTCTGCACTCCTTTTGTTCGAACAACGATGCTTTTGAAACTGTTGTTGTGGCTTCTATGCCTCAGCTTTGAGGCAAAGGATTACCAACAGAAAATTTAACCACAAAACAAGTGGTAATACTGAACATAGGTAATAGAATTCTACTTGCACATTGTTTTTAGTTGTTTCCTATAGGCTTTTTTTTTGACTGGCGGTACATATAATTATGTGGTAACAGGATACTAAAACTTGACTTAAAAAAACACAACGCGTTTTTTTTTTGTTTGTTTTAGTGTTTTTTAAAAGTATTGTTATGCTCTTTGTATTCTTTGCCAAGAACAATGACATTAAAGAAATACTTCTTAAATGATAGTAAGCCAACACAAACTGTGAATACTGAGAATTATTATCACTCTAACTGTTGCAGTTCCACATTTAATTCATTGAAGCATGCCAGTGAATTTATGGGTACATTTAAGAAAATGTTGTTTGATGATTCAGAAGAGGTACAAAAATTCACTTTAAAGAAACAAATCTCACCAAAGAAGAACAGGAGACACTGAAACAGCTAGTGAAAATAAAAAAGATAGTTATAAAGTCATCAGATAAGTGTTGTGGGTATGGTATGTATGTATATCTTTATTTATACGGCGCCACACAGTGTACGCAGCACCTTACAATAGACATATGTTAAATAAATAAGAGGGGTTAAAATAAGTTTGACATTCATAGAAACAATGGAAGAGAGGTCCCTGCCCCAAGGAGCTTACAGTCTAAATGGGTAAAAGGAGACAGACAATGGGGTAAGAGGGTGTCAAGTGCTGAGATAGGGAATATTATATTGGTGAAATGGTGAGGCAGCTAAGTGATACAAGTACATAGAGACCATTAAATATTTTTCATATGAAGGAAATACAATTTATCTTATTCTCACTACTAACAGTAGGTAATGATCATAGTGTTCTTAATGAAAAATAATACAAATATTTAAAGTTTCAAAGCCCTAGAACATCATCTCCAAGCTCAATAAACATTTAACTTTAGAATGATTGTGTCCAGTACTGGGTTCCTTATGTCTTATTTGTCTCACTATGTAGACATCTTTATAGAAAATAAATAGTTACAACACTCCCTTTTTATTTAAAGGACACTAATGACACATTAAAGTGTCCTACTGTGATCTGTGATGTCACTTCATTATATATCATTATATACCCAAAATAAACATACACATTCAGTCAGATATTTTTGGGAAAAATTAGGTAGTATACCCTAAGAACAAATCAAATTTTCATTGAAATATACAGGGCCAGATTTAAAGGCAGCCAATACAAAAAAAGCAACCTACGGGTATTTTCTAAGTACAGTAACCCATTTAAAGGGCTGTCTTATGAACAGCTAACGGCAGTTCTAAAATCATTACGGATGTTAATCTTACGTCCATTGAGACCTATAGAACACAGCTCTCTAAGCCATTTAAAGAAGTACCGTACTGCTAGTGAATGATAAACAGTTGCACAAAATAAAACAGAGAAACAGCCAAGATAACACACAAACAATGCCCATGCCCCACAAATAACTGTCGGACACAACACAAAAACCTAGCAACACCACATGGACAAGGGTTTCAAAAAGTAGACCAACACAAGACATTACAATATAGCATGGAACAATGGTGGTTAACTTAACACTCAACAGGTACACCAGTAAATATAAACCAGGCTCACCTGTGAAACATCACTAGCCAATTGAGACACACACCTGCACCCAACAACATCACACTCGCACCTGACAGTGACACAGCAATCGGAGCACAGCAGATTTTAAATCACAAACACCCCAGCAAACACTTACCTGGATAACAAACACCTTCCAATTTAGTCATCACTCACCTCATGACCCCACCTGGACAAAGCAGGGGACAGCTGGCCATACTCACATATGGTGTGTTTACACTGGGACCACTCAGGGAGAGAGACAGAGAGACTACAGGTTGACGGCGCACACCATCATTGCCATATATGCGGTCATCAAACATGAGGTCAATCCTATATACATCCACAACCATGTCCTGTCTTGCTTGCAGAAACGCATGTGTGCAATACATTTTATGGCTAGTGGAGCCTTCCAGTCAACAAAAGATTATGCATCACAGCCCACATTTTCAAAGGTACTGGCCCAGGTGCTGCCAGCTCTCAAAAGCAAGGCTAGAAGATAACACCACTAAAATGGAGTCGACACATGTAAAACAGGACTTTTAGAAAAAGGGAGGCATGCCCAGGGTCATGGGTGCTATAGACTGCACACACATACATGAGGGACATCTCTTTATCGACAGGAAGAACTTTCACTCCAGGAACGTGCAGATGGTGTGTGACTCCATCATGAGGATCTGTGCAAAATATCCCAGTAGCTGTCATGATTCCTACATCCTCCAACACTCATCTGTACACAGAGACTTTGAGAATGGAACGTATAAAGAGGGACGTCTTGTGGGTGAGTTAACAATACAAAATCACACCACATCCACAAGTGCACACACAACACTGCTCAACATGTTCATGACTCACAGGTAGTATGTCCACCTCATACAACATTATCCACACAACATGTGTTCCCTATCTCACCATGTCACTCACTTTCCACAAGTGATTCAGGCTATGGTTGTAAATTGTGGCTTCTCAAACCATTCGGAAATCCACAAACCGATGCCCAGGAGTGCTACAATGTGGCTTATGCGAGAACAAAGAATGCCATTGAACATACTTTCGGCCTCCTAAAATCCAGATTCAGATGTTTGGATCAATCAGGGGGAACACTACAATATGCACCAGGCAAGGCTTGCAACATCATCCTGGCATGTGGAACACTACATAACATCTCTGTGTAATATACAGCCCCCTCCAAGTGTCCAGGATTAGGAGACCCTAAGAAGGGTGCAGATACAAGACAGGCTGATCAGGAACCACTTCAGCTGTGAGTATAACTCAAGCATTAACATAATCCATGTATGACCATGATCAGCAATATGTGATGTTCTGTTTCACCCCACAGGATCAATGACAATCACAGCCCTGACACTGGCAGCAGTATGGAACCCATGTATCATCCATTCCATGGACGTGTCATATTTTGGCTTAGGATTCTAATAACATCTGGCATTCTTTCATCCATGTTGACATTGATACTTCAAGGATATCATGAATCCCCCATGCAAACCAAGGTACAACACATGTTCATCATATTCCAGGGTTCAATTGACTTCAACTATCATGAATTGCCATGATCATAGCCATAGCAACCATGGAACCTTTGTAGCAAAAGATCATTATTAGTGTTGAGCGAGCATGCTCGGCCGATGCTCGGATCGGCTCGAGCATCGCTCTGCTCGGCACATGGCGGTACTCGTACGAGTACCGCCATGTGCTCGCCCGGCATGTTCGGGTGGCGGGGATCTGTGCCGAAGGAGGCACAGATCTGAAGATGCTCCGCTGGACCACCAGGGACTGGAGGTAGGGGGCATTGCGGAGATGAAGGGGGCATAGCGGAGATGAAGGGGGACATTGCGGAGATGAAGGGGGACATTGCTGAGATGAAGGGGGCATAGCGGAGATGAAGGGGGCATAGCGGAGATGAAGGGGGACATTGCTGAGATGAAGGGGGCATAGCGGAGATGAAGGGGGACATTGCTGAGATGAAGGGGGCATAGCGGAGATGAAGGGGGACATTGCTGAGATGAAGGGGGCATAGCGGAGATGAAGGGGGACATTGCTGAGATGAAGGGGGCATAGCGGAGATGAAGGGTGACATTGCGGAGATGAAGGGGGCATAGCGGAGATGAAGGGGGCATAGCGGAGATGAAGGGGACATTGCTGAGATGAAGGGGGCATAGCGGAGATGAAGGGGGACATTGCTGAGATGAAGGGGGCATAGCGGAGATGAAGGGGGACATTGCTGAGATGAAGGGGGCATAGCGGAGATGAAGGGGGACATTGCTGAGATGAAGGGGGCATAGCGGAGATGAAGGGGGACATTGCGGAGATGAAGGGGGCATAGCGGAGATGAAGGGGGCATAGCGGAGATGAAGGGGGACATTGCTGAGATGAAGGGGGCATAGCGGAGATGAAGGGGGACATTGCTGAGATGAAGGGGGCATAGCGGAGATGAAGGGGGACATTGCTGAGATGAAGGGGGCATAGCGGAGATGAAGGGGGACATTGCTGAGATGAAGGGGGCATAGCGGAGATGAAGGGGGACATTGCGGAGATGAAGGGGGACATTGCTGAGATGAAGGGGGCATAGCGGAGATGAAGGGGGACATTGCTGAGATGAAGGGGGCATAGCGGAGATGAAGGGGGACATTGCTGAGATGAAGGGGGCATAGCGGAGATGAAGGGGGCATAGCGGAGATGAAGGGGGACATTGCTGAGATGAAGGGGGCATAGCAGAGATGAAGGGGGACATTGCTGAGATGAAGGGGGCATAGCGGAGATGAAGGGGGCATAGCGGAGATGAAGGGGGACATTGCTGAGATGAAGGGGGCATAGCGGAGATGAAGGGGGACATTGCTGAGATGAAGGGGGCATAGCGGAGATGAAGGGGGACATTGCGGAGATGAAGGGGGACATTGTGGAAGAGGGGCATTGTGGAGATGAAGGGGGGCATTGACCAGGCACCCTCCCCTCATCAGAGCAGGGGGTGCCTGGTGTAATGCTCGTGTCGCCCCATTCAATTCAATGGGGCTCGGGTGCTCGGCCGAGCACTCGAGCCTCAGGGGGTGCTCGGTCAGAGCACCCGAGCATCGGGGTGCTCGCTCAACACTAATCATTATCCAATGCAATGCATCAGATAACACTCTGTCACATCAAGGGTTAAAGGGCCATTGGAATGAACATGGGAGCTGTAGTTTGGTATAGCTGAAAGGAGCAACAGAGGGATGGATCTACAGTTGTAGTGTGTTACACAGCATTGAGGTCAAGAAATGTGGATCAGGTCTCAAGGACCACCATGCTGACCTGTGTGTAAGTGTGTGTGTGTGTGTGTGTGTGTGCAGCACTCTGACATTGGCAGCCCAAAATCCTTTGTTTCATGGAGCTCTAATTATATACTTGGTGATGTGGTGATTTATGTCCCAGGCACATATCCATATCGCTGGTTGACATCCACTTGGTTCCCTTATAATGGGTTACAGATGAATAGACAACACAGTACAAAGCAATGGTTTGTGTACTCCCCTGTAATGCCAAATGTTACTGGGATAATGGTGGTGTAGCTGTTGCATGACAATCAGTTAGAAGGTGCTGTTAGAAATCCAGTTATCCTGTCCCACATGCATACGTAGCATGACCGATCCTGGAACAGAGGATTGTCCATCTGACTCGACTGAAGTCTTGACAACACTTCCATGAAGCTCACCCTTTGATGCTTTCAAGTGCTTGTGCTGGCAATGTTTAACCTGATGTTCACAGCAACCTCTACTGGAACATTCACATATCCACAGAAGACCCAAATATGTGTTGCCTAACATCCAGGTATCAAACCTGTACAGTAAGAATGCTCATCCTCAGAGTAACAATACCTTGTGAACAACACATGAGTAGTTCAGTTGTGTTTCTACAGTATCCTTTTTTTATTTAATATGTACCATTTGGGTGCTCATGCAAGTGTTCAATGCATGTAATATACAAACAGATGTATGTTTTAATGTAGTGTTAGACACATTAAAGGAGAACCATCACTATTCAATATGTGTCTGTTAAACTAAATGTTGGATTAGACATCTCAATGTGGAACCACACTCATGGCTTGAGTATCCCTCATACATAGGAAAACATGGCCTTAATCACAGGTGTCCACTGATTGTTTGACCATGAGTTGTGTTGTGAGTGATAAAGACTAGAGGGGATAGAGGGGACATAACTTCCCCAGTGATCTCATGTCCACAGTTCCCATGTTGGTCAGTGTAACCAATGTTCTGGGATTGCTCTATTTTGACATATCTCAGTACATAGGCTACATTGACAAGCATACTAACTGGAGAAGTGATATCACTGGAAAAGTCAGTTTCAACCTTATCAAGACATTAACACAACTTACTGGATAACCCAATGACCAACCTAACATTTCAGTGTGTGTGCTGTTAGTTTTAAGATCAGGGTATGAAGCAGAGCCTACTTGACTGGATGTTCTATCTTGCCTGTTACTTAGCTAAGTCAAATAGCTGTTTAGATAACCCCTATAAACCACAACAATTGGTGCAACTGAATATTCATAATGTGGTACCTGTTCTTATGCTAAGGGGTAGGTGTCAGTTGTTCAGATTCCACCCACAACATGGCCATACAGCACTGTAATGTTGTTTGGCTCTAGTGGTGGATTGCGAGTTGGAATTGCACAATGTTCTGTGTGGTGTGTATGCTAACCCATATTAAAACACTCAACAACCAAGTAACCTGGGTAAGAGTTGTGTTCACTGCATTGCTTTGCAATGCATTGGAGACATCTTTGCCACTTAACCTATCAGTAACCACAAACCTTTTCAGACAGGATTAAAATGCAGAAGTGCTTTTTTTATTTCAGGGAGAAAAATAATAAGTTGGGCTCTTTATTTTTTTGTGGGGGACTTAGGACTGGATTCCAGAAGTGGATGCCCTGGTTGACTGTCTGGTCACCCTAGTTACTCTTGCTGTTGATGCAGGGGTCACACTTGAGGTGGAGGTGATAGCAGTGGACCTCTCTGTAGACTGTTGCTTCTGCTCTATTCACAGGTTTTTCCTGTGGTTCAGTTCCCTGAGTTCCACTAGCAGCTGCCCCATCATATTCATCATGTCGGTTCCACACTGGCGCAGCTAAGCAGTCAGCACTATGTGTTGTGCCTCCAGGGCATGAAGGATGCGTGTGTTCCTCAGGGAATACCTTTGCAGTCTCCTAAGGTATTTGTTTGTACTCCGGGGTTTCCCTGAGCTGCCTCCTCTGGGTGACCAGGCACTCCCTCTCCATCCCCATGCTGCTTACACTGGTGGAGGAGGATGTGCCTGGTGATGCTGGCTCACCTATTTCCTCCTCCTGTTGTTCTGGTGAGGCTGCTGCTGCTGGTGGGGAAGCTGCTGCTGATGCTGGTGGGGAAGCTACTGCTGGTGCTGGTAGGTAGGCTGCTTCTGAGGATAGTTCTCCTATGTCTGTGTCCCAGCAGATGCCGAGCCAGATGATGGCTGTGTCCTCACCACATCCAGGGATTCAGAGCTAGCCACATATGTTGGCCCTCCTGTTGTGGATGTGGTAGGGGTGTGAAGTCGCCCTGTTGTTGGAAACGCTGGGGCTCCCCAATCAGACCCAAATGTTCATAATCCAGTTGCCATGGGTCATACAGTGGCCACTGGTAACTGAGACCCTCCCACCTAGGGTCATACCTGGGGCTGTGCTGGGGAGCCATCCAGGATGGCAGCTGTTGTCTGGTGGCAGTACCATATGTCCCATTCTGAGGTGTGGTATCACTGTGCCCGTGATTGCTGCCTTTTTATGTCAGTTACCTGTAGGGGGCTCTCCATTGGCTGCTTGCCTTCAGCCCGCCTTACATTGCCTATTTAGACTGAGCTTGGGCACCCTTTGGGTGCCCTTTTGTGTTGTCTCTATGCTGTTTGCACCTGCATTGAGTTCCTGGGCTTCCTGGGCCTTGTTGCTGTTCCTGCTTGCCTGTGGTCATCTAGTTCCTGCTTTCTAGCTATCACGGTGCCCGTGATTCGTGCTGTTCTGTGTCTGTCACTTGCTGAGTATTCCTGATTGGCTGTCTGCTATTGCCCTCCTCACACAGCCTTTTTAAACCCAGGGTGAGCACTTCCAGGTTGCCCTTTCGTGGTGTTTCTGACCTCTCTTGGCCTGACCTGCATGCCAGGCCTCTGGGCCTGCTGTTCCTGCTGTTCCTGTTGATCCTGCTGATCCTGCGTTCCGGTGTTCCAGTGTTCCTGTATGCTAGCGTTCCTGTGTTCCAGTGGGCTAGTGTTCCGGTGTTCCTGTGTTCCAGCACCTAGCGGGTTAATCTTACTGAGTTCCTGAGTCTCCTGCCTGCCTGCCTCTCCAGCCAGTTCGCTCACCACCGGCGGTTCCGGTGGTTCTGGTCATCTGCCAGTGCTTCAGTCTCGCCCCGGTGGCTCCGGCAACATTGTTCTTCTTGCTGCTGCTTATACATTGTTGGTTCCAGCGTGCGGACGCTGGTTTACTCCATTAAACCTGGTTACAATATACACTGTTGATCCCAGCGTGCGGACGCTGGTTACTCCATTAAACCTGGTTGCGATATACATTGTTGGTTCCAGCGTGCGGACGCTGGTTACTCCATTAAACCTGGTTGCGATATACATTGTTGGCTCCAGCGTGCGGACGCTGGTTTACTCCATTAAACCTGGTTGCGATATACATTATTGGTTCCAGCGTGCGGACGCTGGTTTACTCCATTAACCTGGTTGCGATATACACTGTTGGTTCCAGCGTGCGGACGCTGGTTTACTCCATTAAACCTGGTTGCGATATACACTGTTGGTTCCAGCGTGCGGACGTTGGTTTACTCCATTAAACCTGGTGGCAACATTTACTGTTGGTCCCAGCGTGCGGACGCTGGTTTACTCCATTAAACCTGGTTGCGATATACATTGTTGGTTCCAGCGTGGGGACGCTGGGTTACTCCATTAAGCCTGGTTGCGATATACACTGTTGGTTCCAGCGAGCGGACGCTGGTTTACTCCATTAAACCTGGTGGTGACATCTACTATTTGTCCCAGCATGCGGACGCTGGTTTGCTCCATAGAATCTGGCGGCCATTATCACTGTTGGTCCCAGCGTGCGGACGCTGGTTTACTCCATTAACCTGGTGGCGATATTTACTGTTGGTCCCAACGTGCGGACGTTAGTTTGCTCCTGAACTATCCAGTACTGAGGCCAGGTCGCTGTCCACTCCTATGATTTTCCCTGGCAATAGACTTCTGCTGAGTAAGACCATAGCTCCTTTCCTCTCTGCTGTCATAGTCATCTGACAGCTGGTCTACTCGCTCAGGCTGCCCTGCCCGGTATTGGTAAGGCCAGTAGAACCTTTGTACATTACCATCCTTAAGGTTGCCTTACCCGGTATTGGCAGGGCCGGTAGAGCCTACTACAGTGTTCCTCAGGCTGCCCTGCCCGGTATTGGTAAGGCCGGTAGAACCTTGTACATTACCATCCTTAAGGTTGCCTTACCCGGTATTGGCAGGGCCGTTAGAGCCTACACTCAGTACTCCCTTGGGCTGCCTTGCCCGGTATTGGTAAGGTCGGTAGAACCGGTACATATCATCTCACGGTTGCCTTACCTGGTAAAGGCAAGGCCGGTAGAGCCTGTTATTGCTACTCTCACTTGGGTTGCCTTGCCCGGTATTTTAGGCAAGGCCGGTAGAACCTATTGTATGGACTATTATTGTTGTATTGTTATGTACGTTCACTCTATGGGGATTGCCTTAACTTTTCAATAAAGTTACGTTTTTACCAAATCTTAAGTCTGAGAGTCTTCAAAATCGTGACACTAGCCGCCTGGTTCCTGCATCTGTTCCTGATCCAGTTGGGGTTGCTGTACCTGCTGCTGTTTCCTGCTGTCGTTCCAGATCCAGTTGACCGTCCGCAGAGCTGTTCCTCTTCATTCTCGGCTGGGTTCCTGCTTGTATCGTCTACAGAGTGCCTGTCTCCTCCTGTGGTCTTGGCGACATTTTCATTCACTTGCTGGTTTCCCAGTATGCAGGTATTGGTTCGCTCCACCATAACCGGTTGCTGTTGCACCGGTAGTGTCTTGGGTTATTCCTGTACGCTTGTACTGGTTCGCTCCACTATAACCGGCTGCTGAGGCACCGGTAGAGTCATTGGTTATTCCGGTATGCGGGTGCTGGTTCGCTCCACTATAACCGGCTGCTGAGGAACCGGTAGAGTCATTGGTTATTCCGGTACGCGGGTACTGGTTCGCTCCACTGTAACCGGCTGCTGTTGCACCGGTAGAGTCTTGGGTTATTCCGGTACGCGGGTACTGGTTCGCTCCACCGTAACCGGCTGCTGATGCACCGGTAGAGTCATTGGTTATTCCGGTACGCGGGTACTGGTTCGCTCCACTGTAACCAGCTGCTGAGGCACCGGTAGAGTTATTGGTTATTCCGGTACGCGGGTACTGGTTCGCTCCACTATAACCGGCTGCTGAGGCACCGGTTGAGTCATTGGTTATTCCGGTACGTGGGTACTGGTATGCTCCACATTATCAGAGGCTGTTCAGTCCTAGACAGCCCCGCAGATTGAAGGTTTCCACCAGTACACGGGTACTGGTTTGCTCCTTGTATACCGGTAGCTAGTTGCATTATTCTGTCAGCACCGGTTGTGACTGAGGTACGCTGCTCATATTTATCCATTCATGCATGACTGGCCATCTATTCCATTCTGTATATCCTATGGGCTTTGCTTGTCATCTTAGGTGACTGGTCTCTCCACCTAGCCAGTCACCACGGCCACCAGTGCTGCCATCCTAATCAGCAGTCTAGGCTGCCTTGCCCGGTATTGGTAAGGCCGGTAGAACCTAGTCATCTTTATTCATCATTGGGTTGCCTTACCCAGTATTGGCAAGGCCGGTAAAGCCTCATTACCTGCAGTCTCAGACCCTTGGCTGCCTTGCCCGGTATATTGGCAAGGCCGGTAGAGCCTTCTCTTCATTGCACTAGTCTCCAGGCTGCCCTGCCCGGTATATTGGTAAGGCCAGTAGAACCTGTTACCATCTTGTGGCACCTAAGGTTGCCTTACCCGGTATTGGCAGGGCCGGTAGAGCCTGTATCTCATTCCATGTACCAGTATTATGCTACTATGTAAATTCGCTATTTATCTATATATATATTGTATGTGTATGCTACCCAATAGGGTTTTCTTTAACTTTTCAATAAAGTTGTGTTTTTACCTAACTCTGTGTCTGAGAGTCATAACAAACCGTGACATGTGGGCACTGTTCCTGGCATCCAGTGCCTTCCTGGTGGTGGTGTTGTGTAATAATGTCCAGAGTGGACGGCTGCATCCACCTCTCCTGATGCATCCACTCACTATAGGGTGTGGGTGGATACCTGTATTTGGGTGGAGCTGGTGGAGCTGGTGCAGCTGGTGGAGTTGGGGAAGCCGGTGTAGCTGGTGAAGCTGGTGCAGCTGGGGAAGCTTATGCTGCTGCGGTACCAGGTGGGGATAGTGAAGCTAGTGGGGATGGTGGCCACCTGCTGGTCCCCTCATCTTCTTCCACAAGTGGCAACTCACTGGGTGATGACTCTGCCTTCTCCTCCTCCATGCCCTCCTGCTGTGCTGCATGCCTGTATGCTGTGTGGGGAAATGACATGGTATGATTAGTAATGTAAGCAATGACAGAATGAAGGCAAGATGATGTAATTGATATGTGAATCTCTGAGTGTTTTGATGGCATCCAATGCATTGCGTTGCGATGCATGGGATACCACTCTGGCAATCACAAATTGATGAACTTGACAGGATCCTGTACATGATGAGGTCTGTCCAAGTTCAGTCCCCAAGGCCACCAAACAGGTCAGTAGTGAAGGATTTCTCTGATTAAGCCAGTTGTTGTGTTGATCGGTAGCTCCGTCATTTTGAGTGACCCAGACTTGCTTAATCGGAGATATCTCTCAATCATTGCCTGTTGGCGAGCAAACTACAGTAGTTAATGATTAGTTCCCATATGTGCCCTGACAATAGTGGATGGTCTAACATCCATCCTTGCCATAACCACTCCTGAGGATCCATGTGGCAACCAAATGTATGATATGACAGTTCAAGTGAGAACAAATGACTGCATACACAACAGAAAGGCTTAGGGAACAACACTATGTCCTCGCCCTCACCAATTCCCCTCCTTGCCATTCCCACTCGTCAATATACATTTGCTTAACAGTATGTTGAATCTACTTGGCTATCATTTAATTCTAGGCTTGTGCAATTAGATTTCCTGACATTTGGAATTCAATGAAAAAGGGGTCATTTGGCGACATTCGGGCCTTCCGAAAGGCAAGGGTTGTTCGCGAAAAAAATCTGAATCCAACCGGCCCTGCTCCAAATATCATTGAAAATTTCAGAAATTCGTCGACTACTACCCTCGCGATTACTTTCCCTTCATACTTTCCCTCCACGTCTCTAGTCCAATTAGCTTCTCCTTTTCATGTGCTATTTTCCCGCTTTGTCTCTATTCCAATTAGCTTCTTCGTTTCATGATGGGGGTTGAACTAATGACACAGACACCCAATTTCCTCTTAGTGTTTTGTTGGAGCTCAGAGAGAGAAGAAGCAGGAGATATTAAAGTGTCCAGTTGTTGTGTAGGCAGGCAGGTACCATTAGGCATAGGCAAGCAGCAAGCATTAGTGCCTTATTGCCACTGCAAGGGAGAGTCATTTTTGTTCCTGTGCAAAATATTAAAAATATTAGGGATTTGTTTGAATAATTTTCAGAGTGACACATCAGCCAGTCTCACAGTTCTATAGTCAGGCCTAGTACCTTATTGCCACTGCAAGGGAAAGTCGCCTTTGTTTCTGTGTTAAACATTAAAATTAATATTAAGAATTTGTTTGAATAATTTTCAGGGTGACACATCAGCCAGTCTCACAGTTCTATAGGCAGGCCTAGTACCTTATTGAGTCCGCAAGGGAGAATCACCTTTATTTCTGTGTTAAACATTCAAATTAATATTAGGAATTTTTTGAATAATTTTCAGAGTGACACATCAGCCAGTCTCACAGTTGTGTAGACAGGCAGGCAGGCCTTCCTTCAAATTTAGCTGCACCCATGCTTCATCTACTATAGCACCATAAGGCTAATTGCCCACCTTACCCTGTTCCACCATCTTCATTGAGACCCTGGAAATGGTTCAATTTATTTAATTTTCATTTTTTATTGTATTTTAAATTCAATGAATAATTTGGACTGTCGTTGAATTTTGTCTGAGTCGAACAGGTCAGATCCGAAATGTGGAGTCGGTAAAAGAAAAAAAATAAATTTAGTCCAAAATTTAATTTTACCAAAAATGTTTTTGTGCACAAGTCTATTTAATTCAATGGTGTTGGTTATTTTGAGGCTTGTGTGTTGCACATACATCCAGTTAGTCTCGGGGCACTGGGATGTGTGACCTGATCCATCTTTATTGAGATTCACGGAGAGATGATGAAGACTTGATGACGTGGATTTGAATTAGAGATGATGACTTCTCTGTTGATATAATTTCTCCATTTCCTATGTTTTCTAGGGAGTGTATGCACTGAGATCTGAATAACTTTAAACATGTTATTGAATTTTCTCCATAGACTAACATGGGAATTGGTGAAGTAATGATATGGAAGGGTTACCTTAACTTCATCATCTCTTTATTACCTCTTAGTGAATATCCCCTGTGGAGCATTTAATTTTAACCCAATCGACTTGTCTTTGTTGTCAGTTAACCCTTTGAGTACCAGAGGGATTGCCAATGCATTGTGGAGCCATGTGTTGAGGATCCCTCTAGCACTCAAGGAGTTATGTGCTGACTTCCCTATGGGTACATGGGTGACATTGTGGAGGAACAGTAATGATCTTTAACAGACTACATTTTGGGAAGCATGGTTTGTGTGGATTGTGTCTGATCAGCACAGCAACAAGAGGGTTGAACTGGGACTTGGACAGGATTGGACATTCTTGAACCTTCCCATTTGTGCTTGTATTGTGCATTTGCCTGCATTGTGTCTAGGTTGCTGTGTTGGTGCATTAGTGTGGATCAGTGATGACCATGTGCTGAGGTGTGACTGTGTTTGTTTGAGATGGTTGTATTGGTAGATGTGGTGTGTGGTTATGTGATGATACATTTACCGGTAGTGTGGAGGCTGCTGTCTTCCACAGTGTCTGATCTTCCAGGGACCTGCTCAGCAGACGTGGCTGACAGGTTCTGCCTCAGCATCTCCTCCCAGCTGTTGAAGGTGATGTGGGCAGTGGGACCACTTCCGTTGCACTGGGCATGCAGGTCAACATCCTCCATCTTGTTCTTCACCACTCTCTTGCAGTCTCCCATAGCTTTTTAATAGAGACCATGGTCCAGCTGCAGTTGGACACTGCAGACACTCTGCTGCAGACTTGATTCCAGGTGGCCTTCTTCCTAGCAGCCAGGCCAAGGACCGTCTCCCTTGGGAAAAGTATGCTCTCCCCCTCCAAGATAGCCTGGATGAGGGCCCTGTTCCCCTCATATGTGTAACAAGGATCCCTCAGCTCCAGCCTGCAAGGTTTCGGAGTTGTGGCCTGAATGTCCTGCCTGCACTGTCTTTGACTGTGGGGGGTGTTCCCCGACAAGTACCCCTCATCCTACTGACAGTTCTGTCCCTGTCCTTCATGTGCCTCTTCTAGGCCGTGTCCTCCTCTGCCCAACAACACCTGACCTCCCTCTCCCACTCCTACCCTGACCAGGGATGTCCTGCTTATCTTCCTCCTCTCCTGCTACTCTCCCCATCCCTCTCTCCTGCCATCCTCTCCTCTCCATCATACACCCACTCACACCCACGCACTCACACAGGCCCTCACAGACACACCTGGTCCCACTCACTCTGTGCCACTCACTGATTCACAGGACGTGTAATGTGTTATAAACAAAAAGCCAATGCATGTGTGTGTTTGTGTCTGTATGT
The DNA here is from genome assembly GCA_037306005.1 of Rhinophrynus dorsalis. Lineage (NCBI taxonomy): Eukaryota > Metazoa > Chordata > Amphibia > Anura > Rhinophrynidae > Rhinophrynus > Rhinophrynus dorsalis. Next base: position 294,125,513 of record CM074722.1, on the reverse strand, counting down.
GTGTATGGAATATGTACCAAGGTGTATTATGTGTTGCTATGTTGTACCAACTCTGTCCAACTCTCTCCGCTGCCCACTCCTTCTACCTCTCTCGTATGACTGTTCTTCTCTCTCTATCACTAGCCTTTGCTCCCGGGTCCTGTGCTCTAGCTTGCCAAAACTTGAAACACAGACAAGATGTGTCCTTTATTTTTGGGTATTTATAAGTGTATTTAAACATATTTGATACTTTGGGGTCTTGTGATTGGCTGTGGGTTTGAATATGTTTGGCCAGCAATCAGGGTTGCTAGTCAACATAGACCGTTATGTTTTAACTTGACTTTAGATGTGTTTTTTCAGCTGATTGAGATGCACAGTGATGAGCAAAAATGTGCGACACAGGTTTTTGTGCTAGGTGTACTTGTTGGGCCTACACTTGTTAGCTATATTGTAAACTACCTCTGGAATATGATGTACATCATGTATTATTAGCATTCGTTAGGCCTTTTTACATTAACAACAGTTTTAGATCAAACCTATAAAGTGAAACTTTCCCCTTAATTCAAGTTTGCATACTTGAAAACTGCATTAAAAAATGTTTCTATGTTCTGTTAACCAAAAGTCCAGCAGATGTATAGTTTAGGAGAAATTCACACTTTTATTTCTTGGCAAAGTGAAACTAAACAATTCCTGGTGCTGCACAGCGTTGCTATATCATGTAAATAATAATTAAATCCTTCATTAGCATGTGACAAATCATTGAAAAGGCTTAATTAGCATATGAAACATCATGGATTAACTTAATTAGCATATGCAAACATTGTTGATGCCGCGCAGTGCTGTAATTAGCATATGGAATAAGTGTGAATATCTCCTGAACTGTACATGTGCTGGACTTTTGATTAACATGACATATAGGAAGTTCCTAATGTAGTTTTCAAATGTGCAAACTTGAATTCAGGTGATAGTTCCCCTTTAACTCTAGCCCATAATGTTTACTTTGGAAAAAGATTACTTTTGGGTAAAGGAGACATAGGGGGGAAATGTATCAAACAAGGTGTAGCACAGTGAAAACATTTGATGATTGTCTGTTTACTTGGAAGGATACAGAGATAGTTTATTTATTTTTAGACTACATTAGCAGTAATAATGTTATGTTAGTAAAGGAAGTTAACTTCTTAGAACTATTTATATAGGGGATTGTGGTGTGATCCTGTGGAGGAAATTGGTGTACATTACATTATCACTACATCTTTAGAACCAGTTAGCTTTAGTGATATTGAGGCCACTTCTATTCCGTTTGAAGATTATGCTATTGCCTTTGAGACTAAATAAAGAGCTATTGCAATTGTTCTTATCACAACTTAAAAAACAGAGGCAGATTTATATTTGCATTGTGTTTCTTTCTCAGATTACTATCACAATAAGCAAATTCCATGTTGGTTTAGAGTTTCTAATATTCCTACTATAGGCTACAATGAATTTTGATAAAAAAGTGGTGAAGCAAACAAATATACTTTTGGTTGTATGCTTTTGATGAAGTAAAAAGAGAACTCACTGATATCAGAACGGAACTGATCAATTACGATCTGATAAGGAAGGAACATGGATTGAACAATTAGAAACAGAGGTAACGACATATAAAGAAGAACTACAAATATTTAAGACAAGATCCAGACAGTTGAAAAAGTCAAAGGGATTATAAGGAACACATGGTTTATTGGTGGGTAACAGGCACACAACCACATTCTAAACCTAAAAACAAAAGGGATAATTTAAAGAAAACTGAAATAGTAAATTAATCTTCTTTTAATTAATTTATCTTGGAAAGTGAAGGTACTAAACAAGTTCTTTTTTTAGCGGTAGTCACCTGTTCTCAAACCCAGCCCACAGTAGAAGACTGCATCTTGGCATGGCTGTAGGCACAAATCACAAACATATGAAATAAGAAACAAGAGCAAGTAGTTTTCAGTGTAAGTCAACATTCATTATTGCCTAAAGAATTGTGCATCCTTTATGAAGGATTGACCTATGAACACACATGTAGATTTGATTCCTTTCTGTTTCAAATAGTTCTTCATAATTTCCTACATAATCTTAAACTCAAAGATTTCTTTAAGAATTCTGATCAATTGGTATCCAGTGAGTTAACACCCTTCAAATCTAAACGTAGATTTGATCTGATTAATAGAAAACTCATTTATTAAGAAATGTATTAATGGATAAGTTACCTTGGAGGCCATTATGATTAGGATTCTATTTAATCTTAATAAAAAGGAACACTTAACTATTAAACAACTGGCTAGTAACCCTGATATTGTGATAAGAGCAGCTGACTAAGAGGGCAAAGCTGAAATACTGCATTATGGCTATTATAGAATTGACAAACTGAAACAACTGGAAGATCAAACCACATTGAGTCTTCTCAAGGGTGATCTGATGATTGAGGTTAAAAAGTTAGTGAATGGGTATTAAATCTATCTAAAACCCACAAATGGATCACTACCAAGACTTTTCAGTTTCTGAGCACAGAACACCCAGTGTATTCAGTTCTATACAACTTAGCCAGTATCCATAAAAACCCTGAACACCCACGGGTAGACCAATAATATCAGCTAGAAACGCTCTTTTGCAACCATCAGATCAGTTTATAGATTTCTATCTGCAAACTTTGGTACAATCAACTTCATCATGTATTAAAGTCGCCAATGATTTTATCTCCAAGCCATACAGTATTCAACAGGATCCAATACTTTTTTGGTGGCCAGGGATGCAACAAATCTTTTTAATAGCATTACTTGTAATTTGTCTTACACATATTTTTTTTATTTTGAAAATAAATTTTGCAGACAAATTACTTTGCACCAATACTTTTATGTAGTATTATGAAAATACTGGTATTCTGGAGGAATTCTCCTTACAGATTCAATGTTATTTCCACTTCATAGATGATACATCTTATTCGGAAAGGTTGAGAACAAGAACTATTTGACTTCATTGAATACATTAACAATTAACCTCAGCAATCAAATTCAAAATAAAATACAGCAGCAATAGCACTGAATTTCTGGATGTGAACAAATCCATTCAGAACAACACTACTCAGTCCACAAATTATTTTAAACCTTTAGACAGAAATACCCTATTACACTAGACCAGTTTCCATCCTAAACACACCGTCATGGGTTTACCATGTTTCCAAATGTTATGTAGCAACATTGAGAACAGTAAATTGCAACTTAAGGAACTAATACAGGCTAACCTAAGGATGAACTATGGGCAGAATATAATTGAGCCATATAATTCTCTCAACAAGATCCATTGATTTGCAGTAATGCTAAAGAAAACAATATTACAGATTGTCTGATATTTTCTACTTTGTACTTTACAATCATTAATCATTTACAAGAAAATACAACAACACTGGAACATCTTAGCACTGAATGAGACATTACTGAATTGTTTTAAGAATAAACCTCTCCTGAGTTGTAAAAGAGGGCCTAGATCCTAGATTACAATTTAAAGGCCTAAAAGAGAGATTCACATCTAGAGGCTAACCTTAAGATGAACTTTGAGCAGAATATCAATGAGCCGTGCAGTTTTCTCAACAAGATCTATTGGCTTCCAAAACGCTGAAGACAATAATATTAAAAATTGTCTGATATTTTCTATTGTGTACTGTACATGGAGTTAAATTATTAACAAGAAAATACAACAACATTGGAATATCTTAGCAAAGGATTGTTTTAACCCTTTGAGTGACACTCAAAGGGTTAAATTTATATTAATGTTTCATAATAAAAGCAGCTCTATTTAATCTTCATAGTATTTGGGCCTTGGCGAGTGTTATTTCAATTCTGCTGCTGTTTTTGTGATACATTACTATCCCTTTAAGAATAAACCTCTGATAAACTGATAGCAAGACACTGACTGGAACTTAACCATTCACCTTCAGCATTAAAGTGTATGTTCACAGACAATGTCCCTCCCCTCAAAATATACAGTAATAGGGAAAGAAGGTTATATCAGTTAGAGACTAAGTGGATCTATAAACTACAGACATTATCTCCACATGGTCTAAATGCGAAACTATTCTTTCTACGGTTTCTATAGATATAGAAAGCAAAATATCAATATTTGCAGATGACACTAAATTTTGCAAGGTAATTCAATCAGAGCAGGATATTTGCTTTATAAAGAGGGATTTACATAAAATGGCAGACTGGGCAACCAAATGGAATATGAAATTTAATTGGAAAAATGTAGTCATGCATTTGGGATGAAAAAAATCCCAATGTTACTTATGAACTTAATGGAACCATTTTAGGGGACTCATTGATAGAGAAAGACCTGGGAATCCTTGTAAACTACAAACTTGGAAACAGTGTCAAATAGCAGTAGCAAAAGCAAACAAAGTCCTGCCTTGCATAAAAAGGGTATTGAAGCATATGTGGATAACATAATCTTGCCATTGTACAAATCACTTTTAAGACCTCTCCTCCAATATGCAGTGAAGTTTTGTGCACCAGTTCTTAAAAAGGATATTCTGGAACTGGAGAGAGTACAGCGAAGTGCAACAAAATTAATTAAAGGAATGGAGGACTTGACATCTGAGCAACGACTAGACAAACTTGGTTTATTTACTCTAAAGAAAAGAGAACTAAGAGGAGATTTTATCACATTGCACAAGCATATGAGAGGTCAATACAAGGATCTCTGTGGTGAGCTATTCATTCCAAGGTGTGATCAAATGACCAGGGGACACCCGTTGAGGTTAGAGGAAAGAAGGTTTAGACTTCAGCAGAGGAAGGGTTTTTTTACAGTAAGGTCTGCTAAATTATGGAATTTCTTGCCTAAGGATGTGCTTATGGCAGACACAATGGACATATTTAAGAGAAGATTAGATATATTTCCTTCAGAAGCGAACATACAGGGTTATATTGTGTATTAGTAGGCAAATCAGGAAGGTCTGATAAAGACTAACTTTTTTGGTAGCAGGAAAGCTATACAATTCCCATGTCACTGTGTTATGAGGCACCATGCACCAAAGGATTCCATAGGTTTTTCCTGATGCAATGACACCCTGGATAGTCTCTCTCATTGTTTCTGGATTACTACAGAATGTGAGATTCTTCATATCCTTGATGGTAATATTGTCACAGACCCGATTGAGTCTGTAAGCCTTTCATCCCATGGTAAGAACTTTCCACATGTTTAGTGAACAGCTGGCCAAGGTAAGGACCTTTGTTATCCTGTTTATCATGTATGGATCTAGAACTTTCTGTTTACCTGAGAAGAAGATGCTATGATCGATCTGCACCAACTTAGAACTATATTGTATGTCCACTAGGGACACTGGATTTTTTGGTATCCTCCCTATATATACTTATAAGAGAGACATTTTATAATTGATAGGTAAAGATTTTCAACATGTATTATATACACATTTCAGAGGACTTTGACATACAATATATACTAGTGTTGCTCTTAGTCATCTATGAAGACAATGCTTGTTCTTTTTACACTCATTTGGACATTATCATAGTTCTGCATTATTAGGTACAATCAATAGTGATTTTCCTTGCGATATTGGCATGGTTATTCTTGTATGGCTTAATATTTTTTGATGTTGCATCATATTGGCATCTATATATATAGGATTACTTTCATTCATATTTACTTATTATATCCATTTATACAGTTTCTCATCATATCTAGCTTTTATCTCATGGTGTTCATATTTTAATCACTATCACATAAGGGTATCCTTTAAAAATGTTGCACACTAAAGAGCGTGTGACTACATGGCGCATTAACCATGTCACCATGATTTAAATTGTGACAGGAGAATCTCTCACTGCATGAAAGTAAAAGATTCTCAAGCTCTCTCTCATCCAGTACTGTTTTCTTCCCTTCTCTGCATGCAGAATGATAGGGTGGCATGGAGTACACAGAGAAGGGGAGAGAGAGCCCGGAATCAAAGAAATCTATACTACCAGCTAACAGTATGGGATGAGGGAGGGCAGGCAGTTTGTGTCTCTCAGGACTTCCTGGTGTGTCCACTTCAGCCCACAGCAACTGTAGTATGGGGAAGCGGTAATTTATCAGTCTCCAAGTAAGGCTGCTTTTCACATTCGTGTGGGGTGATATTTCATGGCACTACTTGAGAATTTTGCATTTTCATGCAGTGCAAGATTCTCATGTTGCCATTTTAATCACAGCAACATAGCTAATGCACAGTGTAGTTGCACGACTTTTGCATGCAGCATTTTCAAAGTGATCCCATATAAGTGATCCCTATTCTCCTCTAATCAGACATTTATTTCATTCATCACAATGCATTGTGATGCACTGGACAACCTGATCTACTGTTCAGTCATTCTGCACTTTGATTTGCCACCCTCTTCTGTGATAGACCTGGTCTGAAATTCTTTCCCTATCTTCATGGGCAGAGTGAGTAGAGATTCGCTACTGGCCTCACTGTTTGATCATATTTCTCTAGTAACAAAACTTTGATCCTCATTTTACAGTGATGTTTTCTTTCACTATTTTCTCATTTTATCATTTAACATAACTGTCTCTGAGGACTTTAACAGTTTCTCCTAATTCACACATATCAAATACTTTGCCTGATTTATTGTGCTGCAACCCCATTGGAGAATTTTGTCTGATTCATTCATTCACTTAATTCTCTATTGCTCTATTTATTTTTTCATTAGTTAGATTTTTATTCTCTGTACTAATATATATATATATATATATATCGGGCGGATGTTTGATAATATACTTCATAACATCTTTATTGGTCTTGTCACTACCTATTTTTTCATCACACTTTATTTATTCTTGTGTTCAGTGACTACCAATATGCTTGAATCGATTCCTTGTTAATTATTTGTTTTGTCATTAGCATTTAATTAATCAGTCAATACTCATTGCCTTCTATACCACTATGTATGTGCACATGCATTGTTTTATGTCATGAACCTACTTTTTTCCTGATACTGTTATATCAATTTTCTTTTTGGATTGATTTTCATTTCATTTGATTCTTTATGTTTCTTTTATTTCTTTTTCACAGCACCTATGGTGATGTAATATCATTTTTCATAATGATAGCTAATATATCTGATGACATCACTTCCCACCCTCTGTCCTTCCTATGACATCATTTGGTGCCATTTTTTGCATTATTAGGGCTTAAAAGGGCACTCTCTCGCACACATTGTAAATATCTAGATAAGGCCCAATGCAGGGCCAAAATGTCCATACAATAAATTTGCACCTTTATCACTTATGAAAAGTCATGTGAGTGCAGTTATTCAGCAATGATTTATATAATTTATTTATATATAATTTATTTATAATAATAATTAATATGTGAAAAGGAGGTGAATGAGTGTGAAAGGGAAGAAGAATTTGGAGGAGATGTAAACGAGTAGAAGGGAAGGAGTAGAAAAGGAAGAAGAAAAGGATATTGATGTTGATCTGCTCTGCTCGCCAAGAGATAACACATAGTGAGTAAGAAATTAAATGAAAGAATAAGTGAGAAGGCTCCCTGGGGGAGAAGTATCAATGCCAAAGGAGAGATATACGGCAATTTTATTCTTTCTAAAATAAATGTCTCCAATAAATGCCTCCAATTTCCCCCCTTTCCCTCTGCTTCTGCTGTCTCCTCTGGCGGTGGAAGGCATTTGCACTGGCAGAGCACCTCCTTCCATACCTCTCGGGCTGCCTGGATTTTCATCAGAGACTGGCTTTTATATGCCAGTCTCTGGTCAAAATAATTGGCAGCCTCCAATTGCACCTCCCAGCCAATCAACTTCCAGCGGGCAATGACATCACCCATGCTAGAAGCTGATTGGCTGGGAGGTGCGTAAGCATTTCCCAGCTAATAGTAGGTGACCAATTTATTTTGAACAAAGACTGGCATATAAAAGCCAGACTTGGTTCAAAATTCCAGCAGTTTGACTTGGGCAATGGCCAGAGAGGTCAGAAGGCTGCATCTGTGCCTTCCTCCACCAGTGGAGATGGTGACAGAGACAAGGGAGTAAAGGATTCTAACATTTTATGCATATGGACACCCAATAAGGACTATTTATATTTATTCTTAACAGTAAGATGTCACAAATAGTAACCCTTTGAGCACCGGAGGGCTACCCCTCTGGTGCTCAAAGGGTTTACACTAGCATCTTTGAGAAAGTTTTTTTTTTAAAGACAAAACACTAATTTTTGATATAATTTGAAAACAAGAAAGAAGATCAGAGGAAGAAAAGAAGACTGAAGAAACAAAGACAGAAAAGAAGAAAGAAGGAAAAATTAATGAAGAAGCCAGACAGCAGATGACAGGTAAGTGTTAAATTTTTTGATTAGTTTTAGAGCACTCTCATTGTTTGGCACTGTCAAACAACAACAGTTTTTTTTCCTTTGATGTTCTCAAATTCGTGAGCATTGGCCAACAAAGATCTTTTCGCCATTTACCTTTCCAGCAATTGCTTGGGTACATGGATGACTTTTTTTGGGCCTACTGTTTTTGCTATAATCACAGTTTTGACCGGTGGTAATAGTATTGAACCCTATTAGAGTAAAAGTGATACTTTATTGAATAGCTTTAGAGTGCAAGTTTTCACAACCACTTAGGCCTCTTCGACAGGCATGTTAACATCAGGCATGATAACTTTTTTGGTCTTGAACACTAGCACTCTAAGGGCTGGATTCTATTACAGGTGCTAATATATCTGCTGTTATCTCCTGTTTTCCCCATAAACTTCAACAGGAAAATGTTTGATAAAATGGGAGGTAACATTTATGTCCTGCAATAGAATCTAGCCTAAAGCTATTCATTTGTTTCAGGATAATTTTTTAACATTTTTCAGCATTCCAATAAAGTTTGCAAAGCGGAGGATGGGAGTTGGGTAGGGTTGCTTTTTGTTTTCCAGAATAATTCAGCAATCAGATTCTGGCCCACGGACATGTACATAATCTGAAACCCTAAGAAAAAATACTTAACCTTTGAGTGTCAGAGTGGTATGTAAGGCAATGCTTTGCAATGATTTGTGTTCCTCTCTGGCATTCAAAGGGTTAATATAGCGCACAAAATCTGTACAAATTTTAGCTGGTCTTACACTTTGCAATGCATTATATTCCATACTAAAGCATAAGCACCTGCCCCATCACAAGCTTAAAATAGAGGTCCCTGCCAGGTGGAATTCCACTTTGTACATACTGGAACATTTATATGAGAAGAAAAAGGCCATTAGTAAGTACGATATGCTGTGCATGACTAGAAGGATTTTGTGGGGGCTTCTTTATTAACTTGTCAATGGCAGTTGAGTAATTTATTTGATCTGCTGATGCCTTTTGAGGAGGCCACCTTGCTGGTTAGATTAAAAGAAGCGGGAATCAGCAAGATACTTTCATTAATATATTTACCACAGAAATAATAAAAAGCAAAGTCAATGGTTCCTACAATAAAAAACAACACAGACATGAACAGCTGATGCAGTGGTTCTCAACCAAAATGTCCTGGCACATTGGCATGCCATGGGCACCAGCTCCATGTGCCCAAAAATTTCAATTAAAACTTCATCAGAAATGCTAAAGCAGTTTCTAATGTATATTTATGGAAATTATGCACAATATACTCTTTGTTGTCATTCTTACTTTGAGACCTAGGAATAACTATATATTAAATATTTTCCCCTTCATTAAGTCCTTGGGAAATTACCTAAAAAATCCTAGGGGTGACCTGAAAATTTTGGATTGCATGTTAGGGCTTGCTTGAGCAGGGTCCTCACATAATCTCCATAATAATCTGCTACATTGCTGGACCCCCACTTTAAACATAACATTTATGTTATAATCTGCCTGCGAACTGGGCTTAATCACCCTTTCGTGGTGTTTCTGTGCATATTACAGTGTTGCTCGTTGACCCTTGCTTGGCTTCCGATATCTCTTGGTGCTCGATCCTTGGCTTGTCTGACTATCCGCTCCAGTTTTGACCGGTGGCTCTGTCTGACTATTTGATCCGTGTATGACTGTGGCTTACATAGTAACACAGTAGGTTGAATAAAGTTCAAGCTTCTTCTCATACCCCAGTGACTGAGAATTTTACAGCTTTCCTGCTACTAAATAAGTTAGTCTTTATCAGACATTCCTGATCTGCCTACTAGAAAACAGTATAACTCTGTATGTTCCCTTTTGAATGAAATGTATCTAATCTTCTCTTAAATATATCCATTGTATCTGCCATAACCACCTCATTGGGCAAGGAATTCCACAGTTTAACAGACCTTACTGTAAAAAAACCCTTCCTCTGCTGAAGTCTAAACCTCCTTTCCTTTCATCTCAATGAGTGTCCCCTGGTCACCTGATCAGGCCTTGGAATAAATAGCTCACCACAGAGATCCTTGTATTGACCTCTCATATACTTGTACAATATGATAAGGTCTCCTCTTAGTCGTCTTTTCTCTGGAGTAAATAAAGTTTGTCTAGTCATTCCTCATACGTCAAGTCCTCCATTCCCTTAATTAATTTTGTTGCTCTTCACTGTACCCTCTCTAGTTATAGTATATCTTTTTTCAGAACTGGTGCCCAAAATTGCACTGCATACTTAAGGTGAGGTCTTACCAATGATTTGTATAATGGCAAAATAATGTTTTCCACTCTTGCTTCAATACTTCTTTTTATGCAAGACAGGATTTTGTTTGCCTTTGCTACTGCTGTTTAACAGTGGTCACTGTTTCCAAGTTTGTAGTTGCCAAGGATACCCAGGTCTTTCTCTAGCAATGAGTCGCCTAAAATTATTCCATTAAGTTCATAAGTAGCCTTCTGATTATTTCCTCCCAAATGCATGACATTACACTTCTCCACATTAAACTTCAGATTCCATTTGTTTGCGGAATCTGACATTGTATGTAAGTCTCTCTGCAGATAGAACATATCCTTTTCTGAATTAATTACCTTGCATAATTTAGTGTAATCTGTAAACATTGATATTTTGCTTTCTATATCTATTTCCAGGTCATTTATAAACATGTTAAAAAGCACTAGACCCAATACTGAACACTGAGGTACTCCATTCTCCACTTTAACTGTATTGGAGAAGTTTCCATTTAAAACCATACACTGTTCCCTATCCTTCAACCAGTTTTGTATCCAATTGCAATGGTTATCTCCTAGCCCCAGTTTCCATATTTTATACACCAGCCTTCTGTGTGGCACTGTATCAAATGCCTTTGCAAAGTCTAGATATACTACATCTACTGCCTTGCGATTATCAAGGTTGCTGCTTACGTCCTCATAGAAGCTGAAAAGATTAGTTTGGCATGATCTATTCTTCATAAAACCATGTTGATTCATGCTAATGATCTTATTTTTTTGTGTTGTAATCCTGAATGTAGTCCCTTATTATCCATTCTAGTAGTTTTCCCACTACAGAGGTCAAACTCACAGGTTTATAATTCCCAGGTTCTGTTTTAGTTCCCTTCTTAAATAGAAGCACTACATTGGCTCTTCACAATCCTGTGGCACTGAGCCTGAGGTGATAGAATATTTAAAGAGTAAATATAGGGGTTTTGCTAACACTGCACTAAGTTTGTGAAAAGAACCCTTGGATGTATACCATCAGGACCCGGTGCTTTGTTCGTCTTAATTTTGTTCAGTCTTCCCATGACATCTTCTTGAGTTAACCCAATATCTGATAATTGTATTGTTTTATTTTTTACTTGTTGAGGCTCTTCTACCATTCCCTTGTATATACTGATGCAAAGAGTTTAAAACATCGGCCTTTTCCTTATCCTAATCAACTCAACTATCTCATTTTTGAATGGTCCAATGCTATTTATATATTTGAAAAACTTTTTTGGATTAGTCTTCCTTTCCCTTGCAATTCGAGTTTCATTATCTATTTTTGCTGCCCTAATTGCCTTTTTGCAATCTTTGTTGCACTCCCTGTATTTTAAGAAAGATTGTTCATTTCCTTCAGACTTAAATAATTTGAATGCTTTTTTTCCCTTGCCATTTCCTTCTTTACCCCTTTGAGTGCCAGAGGGGTACACAACATATTGCAAAGCAATGCGTTACGTACCCCTCTGGCACTGAAAGAGTTACATGTACAGTTAACCACATTGGCTGTGACTTACTTCTTCTGCATTTGTTCCCCATTGGTATATACTGTTGGGTATATTTCTGCAACCTAATTTTGAATTCTGACCATTTTTCCTCAGTATTTTTGCCTTTAAAGGGATAGTAATGTTTTATATTTATATCATCTCTAATCATAATAGTATTTGGACCTTGGAGAGTGTTATTTCAATTCTGTCAGAGTTGTAGTTGAAGAGTAATTCATGACAAAGTATCCCCCTCCCGCCCCTTTTTCTGATGTAACACTGCTCAGCCAGAGCAGAAGGGAAGTGCCCAAGTAGATTGCAGAGAGGGACAATCTTCAATTAAGATAAGGGAAAAACCTGTAAAATGTGTCAATGGGGGCAAGGCTTTCATTGTTCTCATAGGAAGAATATTGTCCCCTATTGTTATCTGTCTGGTCTATCGACTGCATTCCACATCTGAGAAGAGATGGCTTACACTAGGTAAAAAGGGCGGGAGGGGAATACTTTATCCTTCAATTACTCTTGAACCACAACTCTGACAGTATTGATATAACACTCTCCATGGTTGTAAGCTCCTTAGGGCAGGGTCCCTTTCCTAGTGTATGATTCCCTTGCTGCACTTTCCCTCACAAATAATGTAATGATTGTACTTAACCTTAATGCTCTTAACCCCAGTTCTGTCATTTTTGTATTGTATTGTTTCAACTTCTGTTAAGCGCTGTGTACATGTATGGCGCTATATAAATAAAGATACATACATACATACATACATGGTCCAAATACTATGAAGATTAATTGGAGCTAATGTTTTTGTGAAACATTACTATCTCTTTAAATAAAATATCCCATTCTATGTGTTGCATTGATGCCTTTAACAATTTGAAGTTAGCTTTTTTAAAATTAAGAGTTTTGGTTGAACCTATACAGTTTTTCTTTGCTAGACCAATTTCAAATGTAACCAGGTTGTTATCACTGTTTCCAAAATGTTCTCTTACCTTAATATTGGATACCATTTCTGCGTTATTCGTTATCACTAGGTCCAATACATCGTTATTTCTTGTCAGCCACCATTTGTGCCATGTAGTTTTCCAGAAGTATGCTCACAAACCTGCTTCCCTTAGCACTCAGGTCTCATTTTCCAGTTGATATCTGGATAATTAAAATCTCCCATAACTATAGTATGCCCAAGCTGTGCAGCTTTCCTCCTTTGCTATAGCAGTTGGGCCTCAACATTGTCATCAATATTTGGTGGTTTGTAGCATATACCCACCAACACCTTTATTTTCACCTTTTACACCGCATTTAGTCTCGATTTCTACCCAAAAGGATGCCACAATTTGGACAGTTTCCTCACTAATATCACCCCACTTTTCTGACTACCCGCTCTGTGCTGTCCTAGAATGTGGCTGACTACCCAGTCCGGTTCCTGACTGTGGCTTGACTGACATATACTCTCCGTGCTACTCCCCGCTCCTGTCTGACTACCACTTGTCTCTATGTATAGCAGAGGGTGTGCTCTACTATCCGGTGTACAGCTACCTAGCTGGTAGCGTTGCAAGTTGCCTCCGCACTGCTCTATTGCAACTACATCTCTGGTAGTCTGCTAGTGAGCCTCCACTCTGGGTCCTCTGCTCTGTATTACTCCGGTACTATAGTTACCCAAACTGTTTTCTGATATTCCTCCCTGGAGGTTGTCCAGGTATGCTCCTTTACTGATTCCTGGTGTTCCAGGTTCCTATCTGTTGGTTAGAGCCAAGTCTGGTTCTTTACCTTTTATATCTACTGTACCGATTTCAGTTCAGTGTCAGTTCTTGGGTAGTGGACTAGACACTGTCCTCACGCTTGTCTCCCCATGGTTAAGGAAGTGTTCGCTCCTAGCATGATTATTATTATTAATATTATTATTATACTTTTTATTTGCTTCAATAAACTGGTTAAATTCTCTTGTATTGTGTCGTGTGTTTATTTGCCTAAGTGACCGTGACAATATGTTGATGTGTGTGCAGATCAAATTGTCAGAGTGATTCAAAACATCGACAATATCATACAGACACCACATCGACAATTTAGTGCATGTAGGCCAGGGTCTCTCTCGCTCTCAGTGACCTCTGCCTGTGTCTACTACTAATGTACCACCACACAACACAGTGGTCGGTTTGGGGTTTTTATAATATGGCAGTTGAAAAACAGCAAAGTTCTCTTCCACGTGTCCATCAAGTTTAGTCCATGCCATATGGTTCACTATTGAAAAGTCTTGTATTAGGCACATTAAAAATGTTGCAAGGTTGAAAATGCAGTAATGAGAATGTTGCCTGCAGAATGTCGCCCCATGCAGTTGCCCATCTTAACCCTTTGAGCACCATTGCTTTGCAATGTATTGCAGACCCCTCTGGCACTCAAAGGGTTAATTAGCATTATGTCTTTAAGGGCTGCTGACAATGAAGCTTATTACACATAAGAACACTTAAGCGCCCATTAAGCGCCAGATAGGTATACAAAGCATTGCTTTGGAATGTGTCGTATACCTCTTTGGCGCTCAAAGGGTTAAGATGGGGAACTGCATGGGGTGACATTCTGCAGGCAACATTCTCATGTCTCATTCAAACTTGCAACATTCTCATGCAAAGCATTTTCAACCTTGCAACATTTTTAATGCCCCATTTTGTTGCTCGCCTAATACAAGGCAACTTTTCAACTGGATATCATGCCATATCACCCTTGTTGATCCAGAGGAAGGCAAAAATAAACCCAAAAACATTGAAGACATTTCCAATTAAGCCCCAAGTAGGCAGAAAATGTCTTCCTGACCCTGGAATGACTTCCTATATGCTTTGAAGCCAACTGTCATAATTCTCACTCTTGTTCTGTGTTAGATAGGTATAGTTGGGGTATAATGACTGTACTATGATTAGCTATTGCACTCTTGAAAAAAGCATGTGGCTCTTCTGATTTACATTGTCCCAAAGGGACATGAATGATATAACTTGAAGAGCAAATAAACGTGCTTCGTTTTTAATTCTGTGCTCCATTTGTGGATGACTGAAATTGGTCTGAGATAGCATACTCCAATGTATTACATTAAACACATATATCCTTTACTGGTTTGTCTAACCACTTCTTAAAATATTTTGTCATTGTTATTGTTCAAAGAGCTCATGACAAGGTTGTGGGTCAGTTTCAAGATTGCTTTCCCTTCTATAACTATTCAGATGCATACGTGTCACTGAAATGTCAGTTTGTAGAACATCCCAAATTTAACTTTAGTCAGTTTTTACATTGCCAGTCTTATAGGTGGTGCAGAATATGAGTGTATTTGTATAGAGAGTATATCCTTTTTTAGGGCCAGGGTCGGTGTTCTATTGTATTGTGTTTTAAGTTCCTCATAAATAGCCTGTTTCTTGAAATTTCTCAACTACTGCATCTTCACGGCCTGCTCAAAGTTATTTCTTACTATACTCAATATTAGTAAATAGATACATTCTGTTTTTATAAATTATATGCTAAAAATAAAAATCTTCCACCTCAATAAGTAACTGGACATACCGGTAAAATCATTATCACTGTAATACTGACATGATAGGCTTTCTAAATAAGAAAAAAGATGTGTGAAAGTTTATTTATTAGATATGAAGCTCTCCACTGCAATTCCCTGTATGATAGTTTTCAACAGTGAAGCATATTTCCCTGTTTAGCATCATCTTAATTATGCTATGGAAGGAATGCGAGTGCATATGTCAACTCTCATAGATTATGATGATACGATTTGTATTTTTCAGGAGCATATCCTTATAGTCACTCATTGATAATGAGTAGGGCAGTGTGTGTGTGTGTGTTTGTGTTGTAATTAGCTTTGTGTGTACCATATAAGAATAATGCATACAATTTCACAGATATGATCTCGTGGCTGCCTTGCTATTTCCTGACACTACTGAATACCCATTTACTGATAATGATGAAATTGTTTAATAACGTTGAACATAAATTATCACAACAGCCTGAAAAAATAATGAGCGTTATAGTGAGCATGCTGTATAATGATAGGCTGAAGGAGGTCAAATGCATTATTAGATGTGCCAAAGCACACACAGAGGAAAAGATTGTCCAGTCAATAAAAAAGGGGGATAAAACATTTTATAGATATATAAGTGAAAGGAGGAAAATGAAACAAGGAATAGCTAGATTGAAAACAAAAAATGGAAACTATGTAAATAAGAATAAAGGGATAGCTGACTGTCTTAATTAATATTTCTATTCAGTTTTCACAGACGAAGATGAAGGGAAGGGACCTCTGTTAGAAAAAAGAAATGGCAAGACATGGGAAACGTGCATGTTTACAGAGGAAGAAGTCCTACTTCAAATTTCTAAGGTATAAACAGATAAATCAGTGGGACCAGATGGTATACACCCAAAGTTCTGGCAAAACCTTTAACATAATTATTCAATCAGTCACTATTGACAGGAGTAGTTCCAGAAGATTGAAAGCTAGCAAATGTAGTACCGCTGCACAAAAAAGGTAGCAGGGAAGAGTCTGGTAACTACAGACCAGTAAGTCTTACATCAGTTGTGGGAAAATTAATGGAGACTATGTTATAGGAAAGAATTGTTGAATATATGAATTTGAATGGCTTGCAAGATACCAAAAGGCATGGGTTTACAGCCGGGAAATCTTGTCAAACTAACCTCATAGATTTATTTGACTAAAATAATAGACCAAGGTAGAGCAGTAGATATAGCTTATCTAGATTTCAGTAAGGCATTTGACACTGTCCCTCATAGAAGACTCATAAATAAACTGCAGTGTTTGGGTTTGGATGTAAAAATAGTTAAATGGATAAGGCAATGGCTGAGTGACAGGAGACAGAGGGTGGTAGTCAATGGAGAATATTCGGACGAAAGGAGCGTTACTATTAGAGTACCTCAGGGATCTGTACTGGGGCCCATTCTTTTTAATATTTTTAATGGTGATATAGCAAAAGGTCTTCAAGGCAAGGTATGCCTTTTTGCTGATGATACCAAGATCTGCAATAGGGTAGACATTCCAGGGGGAATAAGATTAATGAGAAATCATTTAGGTAAATTAGAAGAATGGACAAGAGTGTGGCAGCTGCAGTTTAATGTTGATAAATGTAAAATAATGCACTTGGGACATAAAAATCCAGAGCAAAAATATACTATTAAGGGTACTGTGGTGTCAGAAACAACAGAGGAAAGGGATTTGGGAGTAATTATTTCTAATGACTTAAAGGTAGTCAGGCAATGTAATAAAGCTCTGGGGAATGCAAGCAGGGTGCTCAGTTGTATAGCTAGGGGAATTAGTAGCAGAAAAAGGGAAGTGATCATGCCACTCTATAGATCTCTTGTTAGACCTCGCCTAGAGTATTGTGTACTCTACTGTAGACCCCATCTCCAAAAGGATATTGATACTCTAGAGAAAATTCAGAGAAGGGCTGCTAAAATGGTGACTGGTTTACAGGAAAATAACAATCAGGATAGACTAAAGGATCTGAAGATGTATAGCTTGGAGGAGAGAAGAGAGAGACTGGATATGATAGAAACATTCAAATACATGAAGGGATTCAACAAAGTGCAGGAGGGAAATACATTTCAAATGAGTAGAAATGTTAGGAAAAGAGGCCATAGTCTAAAACTAGAGGGACACAGGTTTAGACATAATTTAAGAAAGTTTTACTTCAATGAGAGGGTAGTAGATAAGTGGAATAGCCTACCAACAGAAGTGGTAGAAATTAATACAGTGACAGAATTTAAGCATGCATGGGATAGGCATAAGGATGTTCTTAACATAAGAAAAGACCAAGGACCAAAAAGGGTTTGAGGTTTTTACAGTAGGAAAATGTGCAGACTAGATGAGCCAAATGGTTCTTATCTGCCGTCAAATTCTATGTTTCTATGATACAGAGTATCTAAACTCTGATAATCACCACATAGTTGCTAATAATGATACTATACATATTTAGTACATTGGTAATGTATAAATACCAAGACTTTAGGATGCATATCTAAGGGGTATCTTATCCTACTTCAAGTCAGAAGAAAAAAAGGCAGGTGCATTACAAATTTTCAGTATGATACTGCATATTCTTTGAACATTACCATTATGAAGATAACATTCTCAGTCATGTTATTCTTCAATCAAGGGTAGGAAACTTTTGGCCCTCAGATTTCTAGGAGCTACCACTTTATAGGCAAAGGTTGCCTAAATCTATCTTACATATTATCTTGAGATAAGCATTAATTATACTTTTTCTTTTTAAAACTCAGACACAAAGGGATAATAATAAGCCATAGTGAGTCAATATTATGTATGTCTCATTTACTAACGCAAAATGTACCTAACCAACTGTGTGCTAGGTTAATAAACCTTCATCTCCACTTTTATATAACAGCTTAGACAGCAAAATTTACTTTGCTTACCAAAAAAACTATTATGATTGATGTGCTAATTCATAAAAAAGTGAGTCGACTTAGAAACAAAGTAAGTAGATAGAGAAAAGCTAAATGCTTGGTTAGTCAGCATTACAATTATTTTAAGCAAAACAATTGAAATCCTAGGATTTCTGCAATTACATTGTGCATGCATATCCATTTTGCTCTGTAAAGCAGAAAAGAGCAGGAGTTTGTTGTAATGCAACACTGAACCCAGTACTTTCCAGTAATCCTGAATGAAGCCTTTGCATTCAACACAGCAAAATATTACCAAGAGGCAAATTTTTTTCAGCATTATGTCAATGCGTTGTATAAGATATTTACCTTGTTTCTAGAATAAGAATGCAAGTTAATGAAAAGTAATGACAAGAGCTATTGGCAAACAAAATGCAGATTAATACACTTAAGTCTGTGGTATTTGCCTGTAGTTATTTATTTCATTTGCTGGATTTGTTCACACAAATTCAGTTAATCAATGTTACTGACTTAGTACTACAAGAGAGAAAATTAGTTTATCAGGAGAGTTGTGCTTAGAATTTAGATATTCTGAAAAATTTCTAAATGCCAGCAAAAAATATCTGACACCAACAAAGTATTTAATATGCCTAACATTCATTTTCTGTTTTGTTTGTAACTAAATTTTTGCATTGTGGGCACACAATGCTGTGATTGGCTGCCCTACAATGATACATTTTTGTGATGGATGGTTGTATTCCCATTTTTGTTTAAAAATAATGTGAATCCTACATTTGATAATAGGAGAAGTTTGAAACTAGAGCTGTCTTGAAAAGTAACCTGTAATTTTGACTTTAGATGATTTGTGCATAATAAAAATAGTCAAATTTGCTATACTTTTATTTTCAACTTTTACTATATTTCACAATTGTATGTTTTTGACTGTGAGCTACTTGGAACTTAGTTTCTATGGAAGCAGCTTGAGAAAGGACAGGGAGGCCCGAAACACGCCACATTTGACTTGGATACCAAGTCCAGGATTTTTGTTTGTTGGAAGTTGCACTATAATAAGGAACTTTTGGTTCTATGAAGAATGATTATATGCTGCATTAAATTATGCATAAATTATGTTCGGGCTAGCTTTGCACTAATATATTGCTGCTATATATTGATGAGATTTACCCAATTCTGGCATTGTTTTTATGGGGGGGGGTTAGGGAATTGTGATATGAGTTAGTGTATTTTTTTGTAGATTTTATATATATAAATATATATATATATATATATATATATATATATATATATGCGTTTATTTTTTTTTTATTTTTTTTTTTTAGATAAGTTGTAGGGGGTCATCGTTAGTTTTTTTTTATATATGTTTATATTGGAGGTAGGTGAAGCTAACCCCCTTGACTACAGCAAACTAATTATATACTTTTTTATAAAATGTATTTATGAGAAGGGTGGTGTAGTTCTTTATTTTTTCAGTTCTTTGGTCATTAGACCATCAAAGTAGGATGCAATACATTTTAGTGTTCTCTTTTGATTCATTGAATGTTCTGTTAGCTTTCCTTTTTACATTGAATGTTTTATACATCTGTATTCATGTCCCCTGACAGAGAGTTCTCTGCAAACCAATCCAGATAGCTCACTGTCAGACTATGCAGAATATATAGAGTCAAAATAAAGGAGGTGAAGACATTCTACAGATGCACTTCTCCAATGACATGTGACACTTTTCTTTCTAGCGCACATTTGTATATGTATATGTTGGGTTGAATTCTAAGATCAAAACTAGGTGGATGAATGCTGTGCATTTTGGTGTCAATGTACTCTGTAAGGTGGCAAGATTTTTGTTAACCTCTTTACACACTTGTTGACACTAACAAAAATCCCTTCAACCTTACAGTACAGTACCTATATAATATACTTGCTTCAACAGATAATACAATCTGTTTCCAGCATATAATCCATAAAATGTTTTTATTGCATATACAAATGAGGGCCCCTAAGCTTCTGGTTGCTGTTTTTATGATTGTTATTTGGTGTGGGACTAAATGAAAGATTCAAGTTAAAAGCAGTATTCCAAACCATCAAATAAGATATGGTGAGCAAAAAAATGACATAAATCCTTCCACTTTACAAAATATGGAATTTATATAAAACACTAGCTTGTAAAATGTACATTCCTGAAACAAATCACAAAACCTAAGTCTAACAAATAAGTAATCAGTTAAATTGTTTCTAATGCATTTCCGGAATTTCTTGTAGTAACAGGAAATATCTCAAACACTGGTAGTGTACACACAGGTATTATACAAGTACTGTACTCTATATTTGTCATTTTTTGCTGAAATAGGGATCGATTCTACTGGGTCCAGTAAAACAAGCATTAGTGAAGAGTTCAGACAGGTACACATCCTTCTACCATCAGAACTGTATTACCTGGCTAGCGAGAGTTGGTCTCATGACCATGGTCTCATTGTGTCCATATGCACATCATGGCTTACAGTTCCCACAACTCACACTAAATAGCGTGAGTAGAGGGAACATCAAAGGAAATTAGCCAACACTTGATGTTTGACACAGTGTCAAATATTGACCGTGAGCTAGTTTTACAGTACTTTTCTCAAACAGTAAACATAAAAACATCTCCTCATTCCCCCTATTACACCAAACACTACTAATACCATACCCTCAAGTCCTAACACTATGACCCATGCCCGCTCCTCACACATGTAACAAGTATCTCACACCTTGATGTCGGAGGAGCATCTTCTCACTAAATAAAATAAACTCTAATACCCTGTTGCGACCATTTTCACCACCACATGTAAAATAACTGCCCCTCCTTATCCTGCTGGGTCATTGAATGAACCAGTGTGAGCAAAAAATGGAAGGGATTGCATTTAAATGGACAATCCATGTTCAAATTAGTTCCTATGCTCCCATTGGCTGGAAAGGGAGTTTACACAGGGTCAATAACATGTCTTAGAGTAACTGTATATCTCCCGGCCCATCAGCATCACTCACTCATGCATGTTACATCACCAGCTATTAATTGATCCCAACAGCTTAGGCAAGGTTGAACAACCTATAGCAATCCAAATGTTATTGGACTACAACTTCTTTCATCCTCAGACAATCACAGCATGTCCATCCCTGACTTTAAAGTAACATTGGCTCTGACATGTCCATAAAGCTGATGCGCCATTGCCACAGTGCCTGCTCTACACCATTCAGTAATCCATTGCATAGACTGGGTTAGAAAATGAAACAGTTTATTAATATATCACAAATAATATCCTGAAAAAAGAATGAATCTACAAAGAACAATGAGAGAAATATGCAAATGGTGCCACCTAAACTGAACTTTAATTAGCCAGTCCATGGGGTAATTAAAAAATGTTGTATCTACTGAATTGTCTTCAGAGTTGTAACAAGATCATACTTACAGGTATGATCTGCTGTACTGTTCTGTCAAGCATGAATGTTCAGTCATTTCTTTGTATGGTCTAGTTTGTAGAACCACTTATAAACCAAATCATTAGATTTCCTACTATTATCTAGGCATCCAAATGCAAATCCTCTCCTCCACTTTCAGTTTGAAGGACAATTATCATGCTTTTCTAACCTCAGTATAATGCTAATCGCAGCTTGCTGTAACGCTACAAGCCGTTCACAGCACACCGAAGGGAAGCGTGAGGGAAGTGGGAGGAAAAACAGGACGTGCAAAAGAGCAGTGCCGGTCAGCATAATGGGGACACGCTGATTCTTCGGCATAGTTCTTCTGCAATAGAATAGGTATTATCTCTCAAAATAGTAATTTTTTGTTTTTTAAAAAGCAGCATTCCTAAAATAACTTTTAATAACAAAGGGGATGGTAACACCTTTATATAAGGTGATAAATCCCCTTTAAGACAAAAGCTTAAAAGCCTCATTTAAATCAATGGGAATCTGGGGAATTTCTATTTGTCCCCATGGTGCAATTGTTTTGTTCCATATTTGTTCTAGCTCCTTGTAGTACATCAATCTCATTGCATCCAAGCAGTTAACATTACAAATGTAGTAAAAGTCATCATACTTCTTTACAATTCCTTGCATTCACAAAAAATTGGATCACCTTAGTCTGCATAGGCATCCCAAAGTTTGTATATGTGCGTGTTTGTGTATATGTGTGTGTGTGTGTGCATGTGTGTGTATATGCATGTGTATATGTGTTAATAGTAGTCCAGCATATAAATTAATTAGCATAAAGTGCCAGATGGTGTCACCAACACAGTTAACTAACTAAATGTATTTAAAGCGGAACTACCGCCCATGTTAAATTTTGGTTCCAAATAATTACCCATCTAGCGACTAGCTGCTCAATAGTGCTAGTCGCCAAAATTATTACCTGGTTATACTTCTCCTGGACTGACAGCCAGGAAACAGCACAGACATCTTTCCATAGTGGTGTCTGTGCCCTTGCTCTGTCAGTCCCTTGTGGTGCCGAATGGCTCCTAGCAACTCCTCCTAGAGCAGGCTGGGACTGACAGCACAGTCTCGCAGATGTCACTATGGAAAGATGTCTGCGCTGTTTCCTGGCTGTTAGTCCGGGAGCAGTATAGAATTCTCAATAACCAGGTAATAATTCTGGCGACTAGCGCTATTGAGCAGCAAGTCACTAGATGGGTAATTATTTGGGCCAAACTTTAACAGGGGTGGTAGTTCTACTTTAAGGTGATAGGTCCACTTTAAGGAAAAAAGTATGAAAATTCCTTTTACATTTATATATCCACTTGACTTGGACCCCCAAGCTGAGTCTAATTATATCAATACGTTTTACATGCCATATTATTGTCAGTAGCCCACATGGAGAAAATCACTGTCAAAATTATAATTTTTATTTGCTTGTGCAATTTATATTTTAATCACTCCCCATTTTTGCTATGATCAGAGAAGTTTGTTTGGAAAATACAACAGATAATTAAACAAGAACTGTACACTGCTTGTCATGTTAAATGGCAAGGTTCACTGTTATTGTGCATCACTGTCTATTCTGGGGATTCATTACAGGGCCACAGTTACAGCAGAATGTGTAACATGTAACCAGAAAGTGAATAATACTCTGCTAAAAAAAATGATTCCCATTCTGCGATGTGACATTAATTACCAAAGACACATCTGAATATGTTGTGTTCAGAGCACTGTGAAGACATGAATATCTAATGTCTCTAGTGATGGACTGTCAGAATCACAAATATATTTCAGTCTGCAGGTACCAGACAGATGTTGTGCCTGTTATGATCATCTTTGTGGTAAAAGGGTCAAATGTATTTTATTCTATTTGAAAGTTTAAAAAAAGGAGTTTTTTTACTTTGCTTTTGTGAGGATGATACAAAATAATCTTACTAATGTGTATTTTTCTTCACAACAGCATTTGGGGAATTGGATGACATTTTAGTACATCTCAAGTCTCATAAATGGTTCATGGTCTCAGGTCTTAGTTACTCTATGTTAGAGACACATAGTTCAGCAGGGCCAGCATTAAAATAACTCCTTGACAAAGAGCAGGGGTCTAATGTCTTTATCTTGACACTCATATTTATTTTCTATGAATAAGAGATATGACAAGAATCCCCTAGGAGAGACTGCTAACTCGTCAGGTATATGGGGCAATCAGAGTCATATTAACCCTTTAAGGACCAGAGAGGTGAGCAGTGCATTGAGATGGAATGTACTGCACGCTACTCCAAGCTTTAAAGGGTTAATGTGACTCCATACAGCAAATGTTCACCATAGTAACCAAATAAAAAAGGCCTTTTTAACTCAAGTGCTATAGAGACTGATGTACTAAGAAGAACTGGAGTAATCGAGGCACAAACCAATTATAGGGGATAAATAAAAATATGCTAAATACTCATTGATTTAAATGGCACTTTAAATCCAAAGATTTGCTTAGCATTCTGTAGGAAATATAGTTCATACCATGGTGCATTTCTTGTGGACTCCCCAGGGGGTAGTCCTGGTGTTGCAGCTGGTGGTAGAAAAATGATGCAATCTGGATAAAAAAGGGGCGGGCTTAATCAAGAGTGGGAGGAGGGACTTAAAATACATGGCCAGTGTAGGAGGAATAGGCTGAGGAAGGAGGAGAAGTGGGTGGGGAGTGGGAGAAACAGACTGGGAAGACGCAGAACTGGGCAGAGTTTGCTTAAAAACTCCCCACATCCAGAGAATCCGCCACTGCCCTGAAGTAATTAGCAGCAAAAAAATGCTCACCGGGGCAAATCCGGACAGTTCCCAGCTATGTGCTTTTGCTTTGTTCCAAAATTGCTTGTTATGTCCATAAGTTTCTCTTACCAAAACAGAATGTAGCAAATGTTACTATAGCTGCCACCACACCAAACTGGTAGTGATTTCCCATTAAAGTGATATTAATACTTAATTTTTTTGTTTATTTAGTTTTGTAGGCATCAAAAAAATATTAAGAACTATGTAAGTCTTATCTCTCAAACAGATATTTGCAACTAAAGTTCCCTCTCCTTGGCTGTTTCAGTCAAGTCTGCCATCTAGCTGACAGACTTGGATTCTGGTCCGGCAAATCGGCCGGCGGCTCTTCAGCAAAGCTGAGATCGCAATCTTTAACCCCTTAACATCCGAGGTCCTGGGAAGTAACCTTCCCTTAAGGACCACTTTGATGTTTCCAAAGTGCCGTACACATGACCTGTGATGAACATGCTGTGCTGGGGACTGAGAGAGACCGCTCCAGTCTTGGAGAGGTCAATTTCACTTCCCGTTTTTACTTACAGAACTCCTGGAGGAGTGCTTTAAGTAAAATGTACATGAAGTACTATGACCGTCAGTGGTCCTTAACGCAAAAACCACGTGATGATCATAGCATGACACGTGAACGTTAAGGGGTTAAAAAAAACTACTTAATTGGAATGGTCTACAAAGCATGCTTGCAAACCAGGCACACTTTGTAGACCATTCCAATAAAATATTTTTTTTTTTTAAAGATTGCAGTTTCAGCTCTGCTGGAGAGCTGCCTGCTGGTCTGTGGACCAGAATCCAAATCTGTCAGCCAGAGTGCTGACATCACGGAGGGGGAAACTTTAGTTGTGAATATCTCTCAAACCATAAAGGTATGAGAGATAAGACTTACATAGTTCTTAATATTTTTTTAATGTCTACAATATTAAATAAACAAAACATTAAGTATTACTATCACTTTAAAAAAGTGTTCTATGTGATGCTCATACATCAACCTCGACTAGTCTTTTATTCATTAAGGGGCACAACTGGATGTACAGTAACACAAGCTACTGTTGTATGCTCAAATCAAACACAATGTTCTGTAGAAAATAGGCACCAATGTCAATAAAGTAGAGGCACAATTCTAGAGCAACCCAAGTGCACCATAGGAGAAAAGTAAAATTATTACCATAGTTTCAAGTAACTTATCCTTTGAGTGCCAGAGAGGTTTGCAGTGCATTGCAAAGCAATTAATTGTATACCCCTCTGGCATTCAAATGGTTAAAGGGGGCTTTTAATTTTTTGCAGACCTCTAAAGCATTCAAAGGTATAAAACTCCCAAGGTGCAATTGGTTTTCCCCAGAAGGTTCTCATTCCCTTTTTGTATAGGGCTCTAGGTGATGTAGCTGAAGATGTCAGAAGGGAAGTTTATCCTTTGCATTTTGTGACTCCATATTATCGTTGCAAACATGACAGGGAATACAAATGAATGGCTTCACTACAGAATATATCCCTTAAATATTACAAAATAAACACCATATAAATAAATGACATTTGGATAGACAATTCATGGTTCATATAAAGAAGATGAAAAATATATGTTCAGCTGGCTTATTTAAATTTAAAATATAAATATGATTGAGGACCACTAGAGTTCTTACATATCATCAAAATAAAGGGACAAGAAAAATCCGCTGCTTGTGTCATGTAAGAATATTTTCACACAGCTGTAAGTGCATCCCACTGGGTTTCCTGATCAAAACAGTTTGAATGTCTAATGCACTCCCAGGGAAAAAAATGAAAACATAAACAGATGGTATTAACTCAACCAGATTATTCTGTCTCCTTTGTGGAGATTGAAACAGTCTTCACAGGTTGGTAAGACATGTATGTGCAGTCATATCCAGCAGGAAGCTCCAGATGACACTAATTTGTTTTTGTAAACAGAAGTCTTTATGGCATTTTATTTTGTATGGAGGTGGAATTTCACTGAGGGATGCATAAATACATCTAAGTGAACACCACTACTAAAAGTTATATAGTGCTCAGGGGTACAGATGTACAAGTAGTAGTGAAATACAATGCATCATTAAGCATTGAGCTCCTCATACATCAGGATTATGCATTGAACATTTGTTATAAATTGTTGCCATTACGGATATCAAACTTGTTAATATCTAGAAATCAGTTTCCTTATTTTTATTTGTCAATTGTACCTACATTATTTAATTCAGATGCATTAAAAGTGGCAACCATCACTTTTGTGTAAATAGTTAAGAAGGGGCAGGGAAAGTGTGCGCATTAGAGTATGACTTTTCCAAGGCGGAACCTAAAGAGAGTTATGGTTCAAATATTTTTATGAAACAAACAATGTAGAAATATGCCAGAGCAGGTTCACTGGCATTAGTCTGGTTTCAGGCCCACTCATCACTCTCCTCCCTTGAAGGGTACAGAGCAACTACAACTAAGCCCAAGAACGTCTCACACCACCACTCCCCAAATATTACTCATGGCCACCACCAAATTATGTTTAAGGCTTTACAAATATCTAAGGAGGCTTCAGTAACCCCTGGACTACAATTATATAGAACCCAATTAAGCCAAAAAGATGTATTGTAAATGTTAGGAAAAAGAGTAACGTGATGAAACCTGTGATCTCCAAAGCTATGAGTTCAGTTCAGAGCACAAAGACAGATCTGATTAATTTGTATTTAAGCTGAATAAAATAGTTACAGTGCTTTATAATAAAAAAAAAGGAGGAAAGAAATAAGAATCAAAATACAAGTACAAAATGCTATTAAAATAAACAAGAACTAACACAGAGGAAGAGATGCAGTAAAGATCAAGTGAGGGCTCAGGATGGTGATGTTGTGTTGGATCTGTGTCAAAGGCACATTTCCAGTATGCACTAATGTGTCTTCACCATCATATCCCCTTCAATTTGCCACCAATTGACTAACATTGCCATGAATCCACCATTCCTTTGACAGGTTTATGATTTTGGACTGGATACCCTGACAATAGCTCATTTCCATATGGAAATGCAAGTTAATGAGCTATTGTCCTATGTATATGGTTATGTTTATATGTTAATATGGCTGTTCACAACATGCACTAAACTCCGATAGCAGCCTCTGCTGTTGGAGTTCACAGTCCCAACATCGCTTACCTGAGGCTGGTGATATTGGGACACTATTTATGTACTTTGGATGTATTGATATAGGGCTTAGGGCTCCATATCAGTACATCCACTGGGGACTTTTTTTTTTTTTTTTGCTTTCAATAGCTGCGTCAGCTGACTAAAGATCTGATAAGGGACTTTAGTCAGAAAAAAAACTATGTCTTAAATTTAAGAGCTAAAGTGAGTTCCTTATTGGATCTTAACAGCTAATGCAGTCTGTTGAATTGCATCTTGTGGAGTTTGTTTCATTTGTTAATGGGCAAAAACGCCTCTAACTTTATCACCCTGCAAGGGTTTTTTTGCCGCCATTTTTTCATAGCACTGTGAATTGAATGGCTTACAGTGCTTGAAAAAATGCCATCGGAGGTTCTTTTGGCCTAATGGGGACAATTAAATCAAGCCCATTGTCAGATGTATGATTAAAATATTATAACAAACAGGTCCAATGACCATCAATTTCATATGTTGCTTGAAACAAATCATTAACTGAAACAGAAACAGGACTACAACTGGGTGGGGAACAGCCAAACTCAGCTAACAAGCTGAGGTTGCTGAAGACAGTTTAATGTCAAAAGTCATTAACCATAGTTATACTGTACCAGCAAGGTCTCTCCCAGGCAGAAATTTCAAGGCAGACAGGGGTTTTCAGATGTGCTGTCCAAGTCTTTTGAAGAAGCACAAAGAAACGGGCGATGATGAGAACCGTAAATGCAGTGGTCAGCCAAGGAAACTTATGTGCAGCAGATAAAAGACACATCTTTCTTACTTGCCTTCACAATTGAAAATGTCAAGCAGTGCCATCAGCTCAGAATTGGCAGAAAGCAGTGGGATCCTGGTACACCCATCTACTGTCCGGAGAAATCCGGTCACAAGTGGTGACAAGGCCAAATCACTCAGCTATGCACAAAAATACAAGAACTGGGGTGCAGAAAAATGGCAGCAGGTACACTGGACTGATGAGCCAAAATGTGAAATATTTGACTGTAGCAGAAGGCAGTGAAGCATGGTGGAGGTTCCTACCAAGTTTGGGGCTGCATTTCTGCAAATGGAGTTGGGGATTTGGTCAGAATTCATGGTATCCTCAATGCTGAGAAGTACAGACAGATATTTATCCATCATGCAATACCAGCAGGCAGGCATATGACTGGCCCCAAATTTATATTGCAGCATGACAACAACCCCAAACATACAGCAAAAGTCATTAAGAACTATTTTCAAAATTTGTTTGGTCCACCTACCATCAGGTATTCTTACTATGTGGCATGCCCATTTTCATTTCAGGTGCTTTACACTTTCAATAATGTCATAGACCTTTGTTTGCTGATGAATCCATGCACACTTTCACTCTCTTTTTGTTTTGTTTAGAATTTGACGCTCCATACTTCTCTGCGTAACCTAATATATCCCCCAATAAATGTGTAAAATGAAATATACTTCCCTAGGCTCTGTTCAATTTTCCTCACAGCCATTGGCTGGGATGTGCTTATGCACTTCCCAGCCAATCCGTTTCAAAGCTGATTGTCTGGGGTGTACATAAGCACATCCCAGCCAATGGCTGTGAGGGAATTTGAACAAGACTGCCCATATATAAAGACAGTCTTTGTTCAAATTTCCTCAGTGTGGAACAGGCATTGGCCAGTGAGGGAAGGATGGGGGGCTCTGTGCACATTCATTTCCCTGCCTCCACCACTACCTCCATGGCTGCACACAGCGGCAGAGAAATACGGAAATATATTTTATTTTGCACATTTATTGGGGATATATTTTAAACAAAAGGTGAATCATTTGGATTAAATTAAATTAATTGGAACATCACCCATACGCTCATACATAATTTAACCCTTTGTTCTCCAGAGAGGTATGCAACGCATTGCAGAGCATTGCGTACCCCTTTGGCACATTAGGGGTTAAATTATGTATGAATGTGAGGAATTTTTGAAAAAAGCATTTATTTTTACTTTTATTTTTTCTTTAAAGCTAGAAGACAGAAGAAAAAATAGAAGACAGAAGAGAAGATAGAAGATACAAAACAGAAGAAAGAAGGAAGATAGAAGGAGACAGACAGTGAGTGACAGGAAAGCTTAACACATATGAGTTAACGATCAGTGCTTGACAGTATTTCAGGCATCAATAGCTAACTTTTTTCCTTTGGAGTTCCGAACATTGCCGCTATTTAGCTGTGTTTTGAGAACTTAAAGGGATAGTAATACTTCAGTATTACAAATCCCTTTATTAAAGCCCTAGTAAAAAAAAATGTATTGCCCCCAGTGTCATCTCTCAAACCTTCATGGAACGTAATCAGG
This sequence comes from Rhinophrynus dorsalis, assembly GCA_037306005.1. Classification (NCBI taxonomy): domain Eukaryota; kingdom Metazoa; phylum Chordata; class Amphibia; order Anura; family Rhinophrynidae; genus Rhinophrynus; species Rhinophrynus dorsalis. The sequence goes on along the minus strand of CM074722.1, from coordinate 294,095,304 downwards.
CAGAGTAGTCAGGCAGTCCGGGTCATACACAGGATTCACATGAAAACACAGAGCAAGCACTAAGCAATGGGAACACCACGAAAGGGCCCTGCAGAAGTGACAGGGCTCAGTACTTAAAGGCTAACACTGGGAGGAGCAACATCACGTTAGCCAATAAAAGGATTTTCAGGAAATAACACTGTCAAATGTCTCCAGCAATAACACGGCAGCCGTGATACATTCCTTCTCAATTTGGGTTAAAAAGGCATTTATTGTCTCCAGCTTCTCCACCATCATCATCCCCATCACCAGCAGTTCCTCCATGCTGCTGCTGCTCTATTACAGACATCATACCGGTTGGAGAAGCCGATGAGAAATGTTGCCATTTATTGTTGACCAGAAGAAGGCAGACTGGTGACACTAGCAGCAGACACAGGCAGCAGATCAGCTAAGCAGTTGGTATTATTGCTGCTAGGCAACAATTCTGCCTTCTTCAGGATCATGTTCCACCTGGACAATGCAGTGCTGGGAAGGGGACTCCCAGGGTCAGGAGAATGTTGTGGGCACCCTTGACTACTAGTCTGGATGTTCTGCATTTCTTCCTCCCTACTACTCCCTACCTCACCTTCTCCTTCACTCCTAACACTCTATACAAGCAGCTGCACCTTATTAATTGTAGACAGCACTAGTGGTGGGACTGTTAGGGGATGACAAGTGTGAATTAGGGTCCCCTGCTGTCACACTTGGTATCATTTCCTCCTCCTCCCCCCTCCTGAGAATTACAAGACACACTGGCAGCAGATTCAGCACTTGCCGCAGGTTCAGCACTGGCAGTAGGGACAGCACTGGCAACAGGCACAGGTAGCCGACCTATCCTGCTCACTCTACTGCCCTCTGCTTCCTCTACCCTTGACAATAATTTCCTAAAGATACCTAAGAGTGATGTAGGGGTCTGGCCAGCATTGGGTCTGGGGAACTAGGGCACCCAGACTCTTTCATGTTGGTGGTAGTGGTCACTTCTTCCTCCTCACTGGATGCATGTTTCCCCCAAATAAAAAAACACTTATTAATTCAATATGTGTGTGTGAATGTTTCTGGTTTCTAACAAGTTAAGTGGCAGAGATGTCTCCAGTGCATTGCAATGCAATGCAGGGAACATAACTCCTGCACACATTACTTTGTTTTAAGGTGTTGTACCATGGGAAAGCACACAAAGCACATACACTGCTGTCCAATTTCAGCTCACAATCCACTTAACAAAGCAAAACAACCTGAAGGTGTTTGGCCAAAAAAGAGGACAACCACCTGGTTTTCATGGGTGCACGATGGGACCTTTCACCTGCTCCTACTGATGGCACTGCTGGACACCTTCCAATTGCAAAGGAAAGTAAGCATGTTGTGTCTTTCATCTGCTGCACTAAGTTTCCTTGGACGACCACTGCATCTACGGTCCTCAACGTTGCCTGTTTCTTTGTGCTTTTTCAAAAGAGCTTGGACAGCACATCTGGAAACCCCTGTCTGCCTTGAAATTTTTGCTTGGGAGAGACCGTGCTGTAGTGTCTTGTTACTGTGCTCAGTCTTGACATGGTGTATGACTTTTGACATTAAACTGTCTTCAACAACCTCACCTTGTTTTTGCTCATTAGTCCAGAGTACATGCTGCCATTTTTCTGCACCCCAGTTCTTGTGTTTTTGTGCATAGTTGAGTTATTTGGCCTTGTCACAACTTGTGACTGGATTTCTCCAGACAGTCGATGGGTGTACCAGGATCCCACTGCTTTCTGCCAATTCTGAGCTGATGGTGTTGCTGGACAGCTTCAATTGTGAAGGCAAGTAAGAAAGATGTGTCTTTCATCTGCTGCACATAAGTTTCCTTGGCCGACCACTGCATTTACGGTCCTCATCATTGCCCGTTTCTTTGTGCTTCTTAAAAAGAGCTTGGACAGCACATCTGAAAACCCCTGTCTGCCTTGAAATTTCTGCCTGGGAGAGACCTTGCTGGTACAGTATAACCATGGTTTATGACTTTTGACATTAAACTGTCTTCAGCAACCTCAGCTTGTTAGTTGAGTTTGGCTGTTCCCCACCCAGTTTTATTCCTCCTACTCAGCTGTTTCTGTTTCAGTTAATGATTGTGTTTCAAACCAATAATTAAATTGATGATCATTAGCACCTGTTACCTGGTATCATTGTTTAACCATACGCCTGGATATTTGAAAGGAGTGTTGGAGTGATTTGTAGACAATGACAAGGAGAGTTTAAAGAAATGGACTGTAGATGACAGAAAAAAGGCAAGTGTTCTTATTACTACACCTGAGCAGAAACTGACAGTAATGGTAATAGAGATAAAGACATAGACCATAGATTATTTTTCAGACAGGCAAACATCACTCCACATGCTAACAGCTATGTCATGCACCTTACAGTAAAAATCAACACTACCACATTTATGTTCAACAACTCATCTTGGCCATCTTCATCAGCATAATTGCCTCCAAGTTATACCCATCATGCTTATTAATGTTGACTAGGGATGAGCAAAAACTTTCGCCAAAATCAGTGAAAAATGTTAAGTCATACTTGTTGAAAAATGTCCTGCAAACACCAAGTTTGGCAAGACAGTACTATATGTCTCCTAATTCATAGTAATTGACAAAGTAGTGTTACAGAATGGGCTTTTTCTATAAAATGTTAACCCTCTAATTACCAGAGGAGTGTCCAATGCATTGATTTGCAATGTGTTGAACACCCCCTCTGGCATACAAAGGGTTTATTTACCCCTTGAAGACTAGAGGAGTGTGAAATGTATTGCTTCTCAATATGTTACTCATTCCTCTGATCCACAGTAGATCAAAGCAATATTTAATTTTAAAAAACATATCAAATAGTATTAATTTAATATAATAATATTTTTATTAGACTTGATCACTAATATAACAGATGCCTAATAGGGAGAAATTATTTTCTCACAAGCTTGGAAAGTGTTTGACTTAAATCCAAATGATTTTTTTCCATAACATAAGCATAAGAAAATGTAGAGGCAATAAATTGTCAGCTTAGTAACAGAATATGGTTTTGCTCTCTTTTTATTGAACGTTCTCTATGAGCTAAACAAACAAGAAACTTGGAAAATGAACCTTAAACTGAAATGTTAATGCACCCTAATCAGAAGCTCTGCATTTCTGGAGTTTTTTTTTTTTTTTTTTTAAGATATGTTCTAGTACAGAAAGAAAAATCAATGTTGTCCATTTGGTATAGTTTTTTTAATGTTGTATAGCTCTCAGTTTTATATTGATTCCTTTGTATCTAGTGTCCTCACAATGGGGCATTTCTGCTCAGATTTCTTAAAAAGAGAATACATCTTACAGTTTTCATTATATGCTAGTTTCTAAAGATGAAAGCATAAAATACTGCAATAAAACACATTATCTACAGTAAAAATGTTCAAGTCAAGATTGGATTTGCATTTCACTGAGGTTCATGATTCTGACTATTCTGCCCATTTTCCAATGTTGCTATTATTGTACTAGTACTAGATGTCACAGGTGCTGCACATCCATCAGCATCAGAGGCACTCATCATAGCTAGGGTTGTGTTTTTTGGTAGCCTCTGTTGTTGCTGCTGGTTACTCAACAGTAGTGTGTGGAAGAGTGGGGCTTGGACTTGGAAGCAATGAAATTGCTGATGATGACTTACAGGATGATTAATTTTTGGCATCTTTGCTTGTCCAGGGTCAGACTTCCCAAATGTTTTCTCAAACACTTTATATATATTCTAGATCTACATCATCATCATTAATTATGTCATCCTCAGCATTGCCCACTGCTTCTCCCCCACTACTTTTATATTCCTCTACGCATTTAGAGGTCTCAGACAATTTCTTTTTTATTTTCAAAAAGTTAATTACTTCCTTTAGGACAGGTGTTTTTGTGCTTGTTTCACTGTCGGATGCAGCAGCACTATGCCATAAACACTAGTATGTGACTTGCTGTCATCTTCATTTTTTTTAGATGGTTTATTAAAAGTACTGGTGCTGATGGTGGTGGACAAACTGTCATTCCTTTGAGGCTTTCAAGAGCAATGTACTTTATTTCTAGGAGAGCAAAATTATTTCTTTGGACACTAATGTCAGAGTCAGTACAGCTAAATAACTTTATACTCATAAAGAATTTACAAATACACTTCCTTTTACTTTAACACCTATAAAACTAATCTTTGCTGAATGGGTTATGTGAGGTTGTCATGTACATTCATGCTCAGTTCTATTGCTTTGTTATTGAGAACTACTTGAAACATAAAACATTTTAAAATAGAGTATATTGTATAGACAAGGTCTGTAATATTTTAAAGTTTCTCCATAGTATCTATATATAACCGTAAAGCTTGATCACAAGCTGTATATTAGTGACCCTGAATTCAATACTTTTCTGGTCAGGGCGCTGTTGGAGTTGTTGTCTAGAGAATATAGTTTATATATTTAGCTAACAAAATAGGCAACACATTTATGAACATAAAGAAAAATAGCTTTCTGTTTTTAGACCTTGCAATGTGGTTTTGCCATCAGCTACAGTGCCAGGTAAAAAGTCGTTTATGGTTTGCCTCATGTGAGTGACATTGCATGTGTAAGGTTTCTTTATATAAACACTACATATTTATTTTAAATACTGTTTTTCATTTTGCTATACAACTGTTGTTAGTTTAGCTATTTCCATTTTATCTTAATACACCAGTCCAAAATTATTATATTTTGGATAACTGGTTGCTAGGAACAACTAATACTATAAAATATAACTTTAACTGTTTGATAAATGCAGTTCAAGAAACAATGCATATGTTCTTGAACGATGAATATTGATATCTAGCCCTTAGATGTTAGAGATACGTATTGCTTTTAAATGTTTTGCAGACATTTCTAGGGGTAATATATGACAATTTTAGATACATTCCTTATATTGAGAAAATATACAAACCATTATTTTTGTCCTTCTTCCTAAACTATACACAGGGTAACTTTGTTTTTAAAGATCCTGGTGTAAAAATAACTTTATCTTATGAACATACAGTAGAACATTTCAGGCTGTGTTTCCACTTTGACTCCACTTTCTTTGAGGTTGGTGAGTTTAGATTTTGAGCTTTGACTTATATGAGGTGTGGAGTTTAAGAGGGTAGAGGAAAAAAGCAATACAAATGTGGGGGAAGTATGTGGGGATGGTTAAGAGGTAGATACTAGATCTGGGTGTGAAGTGGGAGGAATGGGTCATGAAATTATCCATTCCCAAAGAAGGAGCCTTGGGGGTTAATTTAATAAAATGTGAAGGTTAAACATATAGAGGTCTCAAACAATTTCTTTTTTAATTTTCAAAAAGCTCACTACTACGTTCAGGACAGGTGTTTTTATGCTTGTGTCACTGTCAGATACAGCAGCACTATGTCATAGACACTAGAATGTGTCTTTCTGTCATCTTCAGTTTTTTAGGTTTATTAAAATTACTGGTGCTGATGGTAGTGGAACTTTTAATGGGACTTTGACACACACAAACAGTGCAGCAACCACTGCTCCCACTCCTTTCACCCTCTCCCTGCACCTTGTGCATTTGCTGGACATTATTCAACTACTGTGAATATTTTCTTACTAAATAGAACTGATTGTGATGTCTTGCCTTGACCCTTTACAAAATACTCTCTCTCATCTAAATATATATATGTTTAATTACCTGCTCCCTGTCCATATCACTGTAAGCAAGAAACAAAAAACACACTCCCTGTTCAACTTGTTTCCCCTAACTCACCTAATACTAATATAATAATAGTGTAACAGTTTTGTAGGACATTCAGACCAGCATGTTAGAATAAAACACAGTTTTATTAAAAGACAAGAAAGACTGCCCTCTATAGGCAATGCAGAATAACTGAAATAGACAGTAAAGTACAAATGCCCTCTCAGGCCCAGCATACAGAGAAATAAATATATACTGTCACAGGACAGGCATAAGTTAGCATACAGGGTACTCAAGGGTTAAAGTACATAGAAATCAAATTAGCCTCTGTTGTGGTGTGTTTGACACTCCCATAAGTTGGTAAAGGAGTGATAAGTGGTGCTAGATGTGAGAACACCAGTAATTTGAACAGCACAGAGACTACTGCCTATGCTGAGCAGGGAACTGAGACCAAAATACTCTGCAAGAGCTTAAGGAGCTAGACCCACTAGCACCCAGCCGGTGCGTGAACGGAGAGAAAGTGCACTGCAAGAGCTGAGGTGTTAAGAGCCAATAGCACCCACCCGGTGCATTAACGGAGACCAAATACACTGCGAGAGCTGAGGATACTAGAGCCACTAGCCTCCATGGGCCTTGTAACGGAGATCAATTACACTGCGAAAGCTGAGGATAATAGAGCCAATAGCCCCCACGGGCGTTGTAACGGAGACCAATTACACTGCAAGAGCTTAGCTGCATAGAGCCAATGGCACCCCCACGGGTGCTGTAACGGAGACCAACTACACTGCAAGAGCTTAGCTGTATAGAGCCAATGGCACCCCCACGGCCGCGCTGTAACAGAGACACAAGGCTCAGCAAGTGTTAGCGGAAGCTCAGGGTAGCAGAAGCAACGGCTCTGCAAGTGTTAACGGAGCTCAAAGAACGGAGGCAACAGCTCTGTAAGTGTTAACGGAGACTCAATACACGGAGACAACTGCTCTGCAAGTGTTAACGGAGGCTCAGTGAACGGAAACTGCTCTGCGAGTGTTAATGGAGGCTCAGTGAACGGAGGCACAGTGCTCTGAAGTACAACGGAAGGCTCAGTGCTCTGTAAGTGTAACGGAAGGCTCAGTGCTCTGTAAGTGTAAACGGAGGCCCAGAGTAATGGAGGCAGCAGAGCTCAGCAAGAGTAAACGGAAAGTCCCAGTACACAGGAGGCAACTACTCAGTCAGCCCTGCCACCAGCACAGCGGAAGTCAGAATGTCGCCCAGGCGACACTGGAACAGCACACAGCAGGAACACAGGCAGGGTCAGCAACGTAGCCGGGTCAGGTCACGGAGTAGGAACGTCAGCCGGGCCGGGTCAAATCATGGAGCAGGATCGTCAGATAAGCCGGGTCAAATCATGGAGCAGGAACGTCAGCCAGGCCGGGTCAAATCACGGAGCAGGAACTAAGGAGAGTAGTCAGACGGGCCAAGTCGGTACACAGGAAGCAGGAACACTGGAACACACCTACACATCAACACTGGCTCAGGAACACCACGAAAGGGCACTTGACAGGTGCCAAAGGCTGAGAATAAAAAGGCCATACTGGGCGGGCCAAACAAGCTCAGCCAATGGGAGCGCACCACAGCAAAGAATGACAGAGACAGATCAAGGGAACCGTGATAAAGAGCAGTGTCAGGAAGGAACTTGGATCACAACTGCCTGCTTCTTCCTTCACGCAAAATTATGGGGTACTTGGGGCAAATTTTCTTTGCTCCCTTCTCACACCCTACACTCCCCTAGCAAAGAGATAACAACCATATCAAGAAGGAACTTGGATCATGGCTGCATGTGTCTTCCCAGTCAGTCATACACAATTTGGGGGTATTTGGGGTACATCTCCTCCCTTCGCCCACCCCCAGATTCCCTTAAGACAGAGATACTAGATAGCAGCCAGGCCAGGAAGGAACTAGGATTGCAGATGACTGTCGTCCTAGTCAATCACACAGAAATCGGGGTATTTGGGGTCAACCTTCTTTCTCAAATTCTTTACACCCAGAGTCCTCCAGATTACCCTAATACAGGGAACAAATGTGCTGCCAACAAGACTGCCTAAACTAAACTTCAACTCCTTTTTATTAGCCTGTCTATTCTAGCTAAAAAATGTGCTGCTTTCTCTCTTGCTAACAAACAGAGAATGGCAAGCTACAGGAACCTGACACCCCTTTTATACTATGCCTGCAGGAAAAGAAGTAAAACTTGCCACTTTGTGGGGAAAATGCAGACTTAACATTGATTTCAATGCAATGAGCTAGGAGGAAATAAATGGAAAATCTGTACTTTCCATGAATAATTTCCCACTCTGCTACAAGTGCAATTTTTTTCCTGTTTCACTTTTGAGGTGAAAAGTTCCACCCATCCCTAGTCGTGGATGGTATCCTTTTAAAATGTCACACAAAACAGCGTGCAGCTACACGGCACATTAACCATGTCTCTGTGATGAAAAGGGCAAAATGAGAATCTCACTCTGCTTCAGAGTTCAAGATTCCCATGTCGCCTCCTTAAATGTCGCTTCAACCCAACCCGCATTAATTTTAATGACAGTACCAGGCAGCCCGTTTGATTGCCTATCTATTTAGCCTCTCACCTTTGCTTGTGGGAGCTTGCATTTTAGTGGTCTTACCCCCTGTGGAATCTGCACCTCAGACATAATCATCGGGCCATTCATCTCACTGAGCGGAGGAGCTCTGGCATCATGGAGATCGATATAAAACCCTTGAGGAAGAGCAAATCCTACTACCTGTGTACCTCCATCACTCCCTCACTGTGGGCAGCCAGCTCCAGGGGGCATCCACAGCCATGGACCAAAACTATCTGGGTCTACACCAAGGAGAAGAACTATGTCAAGAGGATAAAGCCATTGAGGAGACAGATGTGGTGACCCTGCTCCAGGACTGCTACATGAGGTCAGAGGCACACAAAGGATTAATGCAGGCACTACAATTTTCTGTTTGCCATTGGCTGTGTATTCAGGCATAGCTGTTAATATGGAGGACAGGGACAGATGGTGGCATACATACTTACAGATGGTAGCAGTGGTAGGAGGTCAGAGGCACACAAAGGGTTAATACGGGCATTAAATTGGATACTGCGGGCAGTAAAATGAATGCGGGTTGGGTTGAAGTGACATTTAAGGAGGCAACATGAGAATCTCGTGCTTTGATGCAGGGTTAGATTCTCGTGCCGCCCTTTTCATCACTGTGTCATAGTTAATGCACCGTGTAGCCGCACTCTGTTTTGTGTGCAACATTTTAAAAGCGAACCACCATGGATAGGGACACAGAAGAAAGGGGGACATTTGTTTACAGATATTTCCTTTTCTTCTGTTTCCCTCCAATGCATATACTGCACTTTAACTTGTTTTATGTTCTGTTTTTAGCTCTGACAAAAGATGACAACCAGACAGAAGATGGAAACTTCCTAACAAACCTTTTTTCAATTGCACCAGATAGAAGGAGGAGATTTTGATGGCAGTGGAGGGACAAAGAAGAAAAGGAAAGCACAATTACAGCCTTTTCCTATTCTACCAGTATTGCTGTAACTGCTATCTTGACCCAGTTGCAGCTCAACTGATTCTGGTTATCTAACCATGCCATTGTCAAAGTTAACCTTTTGCTACTGCTACAGCAAGGCAGTAGCAGCAGCTGGCTATTCTGTCTATCTTCTCCCTCAAGACAAACACTTTAGCATCTTGAGTAAGAATGGATCTTGGTCCTCTTCTTCCCCTATGCCTTGGGGTCAACTATTCCTCATGAGCATCAGTGTTACATTTTTTAAACTAATTAGAAACAGTTCTCTTTTAAAAGTGACAATTCCCACAAACGAGTTTAGTTAAAAACTATTTATTGAGCCTGTTTACATTAAATAAAGTATGAGGAAAAACTCTTCGGAAATTTACTACAATTTTATGCAAAAATTACTAAAACTTTACACAGTAAAACACATCCGCACGCTTCTTCAGCCCATTAAAATAAGTTCTCAAGGCATCCTAATCAACAAGGGGCTAATGTTGCCAAGCTCCATAAGCAGGGGCTTATGTCTGACTCCTTCTATACCTTTCTATTACCACATTTTGATGAAATTCCAATGACAACTTAAAAATATTAATTAACAAAATTTTGTTACCTGGGCCCAGAACCCACCAAAAATATACAATTAACTATTAACCTCCAGCATTTTCCAAGCTAATCAGAGTGGGGTAGAATAGTATAATAAAAGCCCCACTGAGGCTAGTTATTATATAGTATCCCCTTCCCCTATAGGTAGAAGGGGGCTGGGATGACCCATTTCTATGATAGATATTGTAATATGTAGGTAACAAAGAAGGACAGCTCCCAGTAAAGGGAAGGAAGTTATACCAGCTGTCTTCCCCAACTTGCAAGGCATGAGCTATAGTAACAGATAATGTTATTTCATTAATATAATAATTCATATTTTGTATTAATTTTAAAATAAATAATTATGATCCTATCCCAAAATTAAATGCAGAAGTGATCATGCTTTTTTCCTCTGGGCATCTGCAGTTATCTGCTTGATGGCAACATATTATGCTTAGAAGAAATGAGAAGGGCAATGCACTAGTAGTGTGAATCCAGTAATAAGTCATACTAAAACAAAATTATTAAATTAATTTAGTAATTTATTTACATTATTAAATAGAATAACACTTAGTTTGGACTTACAGTACAGTTCAGTATAACCACAGTTTTGAGTTTATGTTTTTCTCCAGCTCTGTTGTTTATCTGTTAAAAATATATACAGTATAAGTCTAATAAAATATATTACAGAAAACTAACATGAATGCATGGTTCTATATCGCTGCTTCTAATAAAATTAATAGCACCATATTTTCAGTTATAAATGTTTTGCTTGTATAGCTGATTAAATACAGCAACAAGTAGAAAATAACTGTAATAACTGTGGCTACTCCTTTGTAGGGCTATGAATTCTACACTTGTTTTAATGGACAAACTGTCATTCCTTTGAGGCTTTCAAGAGCAATGGACTTTATTTCTAGGACAGCAACATTAATTTAATCCCAAGAGAACAAGTGGGTACTGCTTTTCGTGTAAGTATTTCTTTGACCATCAATGTCAGAATCAGTACAGTGAAAGGACTTTATACTCATAAAGAATTTACAAATACACTTCCTTTTACATTAACAGCGATAAAACTCACCTTCGCATCAACCAAGTTGGATGGGTTATGTGAGGTTGTCATGTACATTCATGCTCAGTTCTATTGCTTTATTATTGAGAACTTCTTGAAACATGAAAAATTTTAAAATAGTGTAAATTATATAGACAAAGTCTGTAATTTTTGGAAGGCGCTGAATATTTTAAAGTTTCTCCACAGTATCTATATATAACCATAAAGCTTGACCACAAGCTGCATATTAGAGAGTCTGAGTTCAATGTTTTTCTGGTCAGGGAACTGTTCACTATAATAATTTCAGAGAAAACATATTTTAAATTTTTAGCTAACAAAATAGGCAACACATTTATGAACATAAAGAAAAATGGCTTTTTGTTATTAGTAAAGCTTGTTCACAAGCTGTATATTAGAGAGCTTGAGTTCAATACTTTTCTGGTCAAGGCGCTGTTGGAGTTGTTGTCTAGAGAATATAGTTTATATATTTAGCTAACAAAATAGGCAACATATTTATGAACGTAAGGAAAAATAGCTTTCTGTTTTTATACCTTGCAATATGGTTTTGCTATCAGCTACAGTGCCAGGTAAAAGGTCATATATGGGTTGCTTCATGTGAGTGACATTATATGTGTAACATGTCTCTTATTATAAACACTACATACTTATTTTAAAGGGATAGTAATACTTGAAAATAATTGTATTTTATATTGTAGCCCTTAAAAAAATATGAAAAATTATATAAGTCTTATCTCCCAAACCTTTATGGTTTGGAAGATATTCACATGTAAAATATAGTAAAATGCTGTTTTCCTGGCTGTTTCAGCCAAGTCTGCCATCTAGTGGACAGATTTGGAATTAGGTCCACAGAGCAACCGGCAGCTCTTTAGCAGTGCCGAGATCGTGATCTTTGAAAAGAACTACTTAATTGGAACTGTGTACAAAGTGTGCCTGGCTTGAAAGCACACTTTGTAGACCATTCCAATTAATAAATTCTTTTTAAAGATGGTGATCTCAGCACTTCTGGAGAGGCACTGCTGGTCAAGCGACCGGATTCCAAATCTGAAGGGTGGAGCAATGACGTCACTCCAGGGGAAACTTTACTTCTGAATATCTTCCAAACCATAAAGGTTTGGGAGATAAGACTTATATCATTTTTCATGTTTTTTAAAGGGCTACAATATAAAATAAACTTATTTTCAAGTATTACTATCCCTTTAAATAATGTTTTTCATTTTGCAATACAACTGTTGTCAGTTGAGCTATTTCTATTGTACCTTAGTAAACCAGTCCTAAATAATTATATTTTGGATAACTGGTTGATAGGAACAACTAATCCTATAAAATACAACTTTAACTGTTTGATAAATGCAGTTCAAGAAACAATGCACATGCTATTGAAAGATGAATTATTGATATCAAGCCCTTAGATGCTAGAGATACTTACTTACTGCTTCTAAATGTGTTGCAGACATTTCTAGTATCTAAGGGTTAATATATGACAAATTCTTTATATTGAGAAAATATACAAACTATTCTTGTTCTCCTTCTTCCTAAAGTATACACAGGGTAACTTTGTTTTTTCAAGATCCTGGTGTATAAATAACTGTGAACTTATGAACATACAGTAGAACATTTCAGGTTGAGTTTCCATTTTCCTCCACTTTTTTGAGGTTGGTGAGCTTAGATTTTGAGCTTTGAATCATAAGAGGTGTGGCGTTTAAGAGGGGTGGGTAGAGGAATAAACAAACACAAATGTGGGGGAAGTATGTGGGGATGGTTACAAGGTAGATACTAGATCTGGGTGTGAATTGGGAGGAATGGGGCATGAAATTATCCATTACCAAAGAAGAAGCCTTGGGAGGTTAAGTCTAAACATGCATATTCCATATTTATCTATAGATATACTATTTACAACTAACAGGTCCTGTCTCGTGTATCTCTTTAAAGGGATAGTAATATTTCACAATGAGAGCACTTCAATTAATCTTCATAGTATTTGGGCTATGGACAGTGTTATTTCAGTACTGTCAGAGTTGTAGTTCATGAGTAATTGAATGATAAAGTGTCCCCCTCCCACCCCTTTTACTGATGTAACACTGCTCACCTCAGAGCAGCAAAACTGTCCGGATGGATCGCAGAGAGAGAAAATCTTCCAAAAGCATAAGGAAAAACCTCTTAAGGGGGTCAGGTTTTTCCTTATGCTCACAGTAAGAAGATTGTCCCTTGCTGACAGCTGTCTGGTCAAGGGACCAGATTCCACACCTGAGGGGTGGTGGCTTACACTAGGTAAAGTGTAAAGTGGATTTTTTTTGAGTTTCATCTCTAAAGTGCCTTGATGGAATATATCCCTGCTTAGCATACACTTATGTACATTAGGTTGGGAATATTCTCAATAACTCAAATACTGGATCACATATGCAGAGTGGCATAGTGAAGTTGTAACTTCTAGAATGCAATCATTATGAAGTTGGGGAGTGAAGAATGGGGTGAATAGCTTGAGATCATTGCCATGCCCTTTTGTGTCCTTGTTGTGGCTTACACCAAAGGTAGAAGTACTGGCTACAGGGTCAGATATCTGACCACATTTGGACCAGGGCCAAATCAGAATGAACACACCCGGATACTCTGGTTCCTCAGAAGAAAATGCTAGTATATGAGGGACAATGACCTTTTAAGATAAAACTGGTTGTAGGTCCTTTAAGAGCAAACAGGACAGCAGAGAAGGAGTAGTAGGCTGCAAGTAGCAGTGAGGACACAAACTGAGAACAGTTGACTATTGAGGGGGATTCCTCAGAATGCAGCACACTGAAAACCACAGGCACACAACACAGAGAGGCTTGATAGAGATGCAAGGGATGAATCAACTGAGGCAGTTGTAGCAGACAATGGCTATGAGAGGATGCAGCAGGAGACATATGCATGACAGGGAGCCAAGGCAAAAGACATCACAAATAGGGAGTCTGAAAGTGTAGTCAGTGGGAAGCCAGAGAGTCAAATCCAGCGTCAGCATCCAGACAAGTTACCAAGTCAGCAACAAGAAAGAGGTGGTCAAAATTAGTCACAGTCCACAACGGAGTAGTGGAAGAACTAAGCAGCTCAGGAGACACAGCAGAATTCACTCAAAAAACAGGCAACAAGTAAGATAGGAAGCTGGTGTTAAATAACCCCATAGGCCAATAGAAGTTGAGGTAATTATGTTAGGGAGGCAAGACTGTGAATGTAGTATCACCCTGTTCTGCATGTTCTATGTTATAGATGAGTGAAATTATTCTATAAATCTGATATTTATATGAAACATCTGGTTTAACAAGATTCAAAATGTTTTGTGAAAAGTTGTTTCATATAACTTTTCATACAAAATGTTATTGGTTGTGTTGCTAGAAAAAGTGTTACATTTAGAGACTCTTTGCATTTCATCCATGTCATTCTAAAAGGGTTACTATCTGGACTCCAATTCATATGAATATAGAAAGAGTAGACTGGAGTAGGCAATACTCTACTACTGGAGTAGACAATGCTCATCTAGCCATTGACCAAGACAGGGAACATGCTGGAGATGGGTTCTATTTGCCTGAACAAGATAATAATGCTAGCAAAAATGTAAAAGACAAGACTGTTGAAACCCAGAGGTGTGATATTGATTGCATGTACAACTCCTGAAGTCATGGTGCGATGTTAGGCCTGAAATGGTATTTTAATAAGATTAAAGCTATACATACATATATCGTAAATTAGATTGTATAAAGGCATGTTAATCAGGTTTATCCTTTGGCACAGTATATCCTAGAAAATGAAATTAAACTTAAACACCCATCTTGGAGTAAGTTACTTACAGTATAACCCTGAACGTCACTTCTACTTGAAATGTATTGAATCCTCTCTGAAATGTATCTATTGTACTTGCTTACTTTAAAGAACCCCTTTCTCTGTTGAAGTTCAGATTTCCTTTCCTCTAATCTTAAAGACAGAGCGAGAGAGAGAATTATTTGTATTTATAAACATGTTAAATATCAGTGTACCTAATTCTGAACCCTCTCAACTTAAGTGTATTTGAGAATATTAAATTTAAAGCTCACTGCTACCTATCCTAAACAATTACAAAATTATTCCCTGGACCTAATTTCTTATTTATATGCCAGCCTCCTGCTCAGCACTGTGTCAAATGCCTTTGAAAGTATAGTCATAGTAGATCATCTGCTTAACCATTATATAGGATCCTACTTACTTCTCATTAGGTCAACAGATTTGTTTTACGGTATCTTTTCCTCATAGAACTATGTGGGTTTCATGTAATAATTTATTTTTTTGCAATGTCACATAGAAATGCTGAAACATATAAACTAGTGACAAATAAGAACCAATTTGCCCATTTACTAATTGCCTCAGACTTATTTTATTCTTAGAATAGTCATATGTCTACCCCAAGAGTTCTTACTTTTATTTACTGTATTAGCCTAAAGTACTTCTGCTGGGAGGCTATTCTATTCCATTTATCTATCATCCCTACCTTATATATAGAAACACACATAAACATACGTACTACATATACAGTTGCACACTGGTTTTAGATATGAGAAGCAGTTATTTTTAAAGAGGATAGACTGGATGAAGGTGCTGATATGATTTGTTTTTTTTAGCCCACACATAACTTTAGTGGCTGTTCTTTGAGTAGTCTCTTATTTATTGATGCCCTTCTAGAGATATGCTCTGAATAGTTAAACCCCTTAACTACCCATGATGTACCAGGACCGTCATGGGTAGATTTGCTCCCAGGACCCATGATGGTCCTGGTATGTCATAGGATAAACTCTCCCATCTCAGCCGCATGGAGCTATGGGAGAGCGTGGGCTGGTTGTTACTAAGTGCCCCGGTACCGGGGCACTTAGTATCAGCCAGTAGAAATTCATCAAGCAAATCACGTTTCAAAAGCCAAATGACATTCTTTTTATTTATTTATTTATTTTTTAATAAAATTTGATTATTTTTTATAGTTTAGGTAGTTAGGTAGGTAGTTGGGTAGGTTTAGTGTACAAATGTGTTAGGGAAAGGTTTAGGGTTAGATTTAGGTTTCAGAGTAGAGTAAGGAAAAAACAAAAAATATAATAAGTATAGTTTAGATAGGTAGTTCACTTGGGTTAGGTAGGATCAGGGTATACGTAGGTTAGGGTAAGGTTTAGGGTTAGATTTAGGTTTAGGGGTAGCGTAAGAAAAAAAGTTTTTTAGATTAAGTGTACGAAATGCAGCGGAGGTACAGTGTAGAAGAGGCATATGCCTTTTTGGCATCTGACTCAGAAGCCACAGACACTGAGTCAGAGTTTGATTTAACACAGTTTTCAGAGAGTAAGAGCAGCTCAAATGATGACGCTGGGCCTTCTGTGAATTAAAGATGTCCTGCCCCAAAAGCTGCCCTGGCAACTGCCCCAGCACCTGCCAAAAGACCTGTCCAAAGACCTGCCCAAAGAAATGCCTAAGTGCTGCCCAAAGAAATGCCCCAACACCTGCCACTCCTGATCCTAATGAATGGGTATCACCAACCAATTTATGCCCACAAATCCCAGAACTCACAGGCAACCCAGGAATTCAGATTGATGTGGAAGGATTTACCCATGCTAAGTTTTTGATTTGTTTTTGGGGAAATACATTTTGGGGGAAATTGTGTCCCAAACCAATTTGTATGCAGCCCAGTATATTGCTGCCAACCCTACAGCTTTCGTTGTTAAGCAAGAAGTATGGAAACCCACAGACATCACAGAATTTAAGCAATTCTGGGCCTTAATAATGGCACTGGGGATAATAAAAAAGCCAAGTATCTGATCCTACTGGAGCAAAAACCCCATATGTGATACCGCTATATTCCCCAAGAAAATGACAAGGTCCACATGTGAAGTAATTTTGCACTTTATGCATTTTAGTGGTAATACCCTGTGTCTCCCAAAAGAACACCCCCAGTATAATAGACTGTACAAAATTTGTCCCCTAATATATCATTTACAGGAAAAGTTTGCCCAAGTATATATGCCCCAAAAATAAATTAGTGTAGATGAATCCCTAATGAAATATAAAGGCAGGTTAGGGTTCAAGCATACATCCCCTCCAAGCGTTCCAAGTTTGGTGTTAAATTTTATTAATTGTGCGAAAGTGCCACAGTCTACACCCAGGCTTTTAGAATTTATGAGGGCAAGGACAGCCAACTTGATCCTCCTGGATGCCCCGAATTTATAGGAACAAATGGGAAAATCGTTTGGGATCAAGTTTACCCCTTATTAAATAAATGTTATCAGTTATTCGTTGATAACTATTACACCAGCCCCCTTTTATTTAAGTCTCTTTTTTGTTTTGACACCGTGGCCTGTGGCACTGTTAGGCGCAATTGCAGGGAGTTGCCCAAAAAACCCATAGATACCAAACTAAAAACTGGGACGTCCTAACCTTTGTGCCAACAGGAGCTGCTGGCAGTTAAGTTCAAGGACAGAAAAGATGTCTACATGCTTACCACCATGCAAGAGTACAGAACTGTGGCAGTCACTGTTCATGGCAGGAGAGGGGAAATGAGAAAGCCAGTCTGCATCAGGGACTATAATAAAAACATTGAAAAGTTGATCTGTGTGATCAACTAATGCAGCCATACTGGTTCAAAAAAGTTGCCATCTATACGATGTACACTGCAGTATATACTTCATTTTTAATTTTCAAACTGGCAAACCCCAATCCAAAATGTAGCATTTTACAATATCAGCTACAACTCATTTCCCTATTTTTGTTTCATGGTGCGCCAGAAATCATTCCATCACGACCCGCCCCCCAACTCCCCAAAAGAACAAACCACAGAAGCGCTGCAGGGTTTGCTACAGCAAGAGAATATGGACAGACATCACCACTTACTGTCCTGATTGCCCTTCCAAACCTGGCCTTTGCATTGGTGACTGCTTCAAGGAATATCATTCAGGCACAATGCAGTCGTGCTGTAAAGCTCCCTTTATTATTTGGCCACTTTCCCCCCCTGAAATATCCTGTTTTTTATTTTTCAAAACACATCCCTCCTTAGATCTAACACTATCAAAATATAATGGGAAGCAAAGCAACCTAAGTTTTTTCCATCTCTGATAATGGAAATAAACATGTTCCCTACTGGGCCCAGTAGCTCCCCCAAACCCTGACAAAAATATTGATATGGGGCATTGCCGTTCTCAGACGATGTAACTCACCACTAATGTAAAGCACTTAAAAATCTGCAAATATCACCTGACTGAAATCCAGAGCAACACTAAAATATAAGTGTGAAAAAATGGTGTTTTTTTACTTACGTCAAGTTTTCACAGGATTGGTGGTAAAATGGCGTGTACAAAATTTGAAAACACACCTAAAATGAAAGCCTGGGGTGTTTATTTTCCAAAAATATACACTTTTTTTTTTGGGGGGGGGGATCTTAAAGTGGAGCACTGCTACACAGACCAAATGAGAAATGGCACCAGTGATGCAAGCTGGGAAAAAAGTGTGAACCTGGAAACGCAAATGTTCCAATTTGAGCCCTGTAGTTCCCCCAAACCATGAGAAACCTATGCATATGAGGTATTGCTGTACTCAGAAGAAGGAGCCAAACACTAATAAATGCAGTTTAAATCATCACCTACCCTGTGTTTGAAATCTACATCAACATTGAAATCTTAGTGTGAAAACCGCTGAATTTTTTACTTACATCAAGTTGTACGAGAGATTGGTGGCAAAATGGCTGTGTAAAAAATTTGAAAACACACTAAAAATTAATACCAAATAAGATATGGCCCAGTTAAGCAAGATGTAAAAATTCAATATTTGTTCAAAACTAGGCCCTGTAGCTCTCCCAAACCACAAGAAACCTATGTATATGGGGTATTGTCTTACTCAGAAGAAGGAACTAAACATTAATCAATGCAGTTTTTAAAATCTATACCTATCCTGTGCTTGAAATTCACATTAACATTGAAGTCAAAGTGTGAAAAACACAGATTTTTTTTTTACTTATGTCAGGTTTATGAGAGAGTGGTGGTAAACTGGCTGTGTAAAAAATTGAAAACACACCTAAAATGAAAGCTGGAGGTGTCTACTTCCAAAAATATACACTTTTGGGGGGAAATATTAAAGTGGAGCAAGATGGGAAAATTCAATATTTGATCAAATTTGGGCCCCGTAGCTCCCCCAAACCACAAGAAACCTATGTATATGGGGTATTGTCTTACTCAGAAGAAGAAGCTGAACACAAAACAATGTATTTTTAAAAAATCTTCACCTATCGTGTGCTTGAAATTCACATCAACATTGAAGTCAAAGTGTGAAAAACGCTGTTTTTCTAACACGTCAAGATTTACGAGGGATTGATGGTAAAATGGCTGTGTAAAAAAACTTGAAAACATAAATAAAATGAAAGCCTGGGGTGTCTACCTTCCAAAAATATACACTTTTGGGGGGAAATCTTAGAGTGGAGCACTGTTACACAATCCCAAATGAGACATGGCACCAGTGATGCAAGCTGTGAAAGTTCAAAGTGTATAACTGTAAACGCGCATATTCCAATTTTGGTCCTGTAGCTCCCCCAAAACTTGAGAAACCTATGCATATGGGGTATTGCCATACTCAGAAGAAGGAGCTGAATACTAAACAATGCATTTTTAAAAATCTTCACCTATCATGTGCTTGAAATTCACATCAACATTGAAGTCAAAATGTGAAAAACGCTGTTTTTTTAACTTACGTCAAGATTTACGAGGGATTGGGGTAAAATGGCTGCGTAAAAAATTTGAAAACATACATAAACTGAAAACCTGGGGTGTATACTTTCCACAAATATACACTTTTTGGGGGAAATATTAGAGTGGAGCACTGTTACACAGCCCCAAATGAGACATGGCACCAGTGACGCAAGCTGTGAAAATTCGAAGTGTGAAACTGGAAACACCCATGTTCCAATTTGGGCCCCATAGCTCCCCCAAACATTGAGAAACCTATGCATATGGGGTAATGCCGTACTCATAAGAAAAGCTGAACACTAATCAATGGATATTTTTAAATTTTCAACTATCCCGTGCTTGATATCAACAGTAATATTGAAATATGTGTGAAAACACTAAATATTACCATGAATTTGAAATATATTTCTGGAAAAATAGCTGCATATAAAACTCCAAAATTCTCGTGATTATTTACCTTATGTTGTCTAGTTTTCAGAAACATATACCTTTGTGGGACATTTTTGGTTCTGACACCGTCAACTAAGCTATGATGCTCACATGCCAGTTGTTGAAAAATTACAAGTTGGAAATAATGGCATCCCTCTTGTAATATTTACCTTGTAAATGTGAGA
Organism: Rhinophrynus dorsalis; assembly: GCA_037306005.1. Taxonomy (NCBI): domain Eukaryota; kingdom Metazoa; phylum Chordata; class Amphibia; order Anura; family Rhinophrynidae; genus Rhinophrynus; species Rhinophrynus dorsalis. The sequence goes on along the minus strand of CM074722.1, from coordinate 294,075,095 downwards.
AAGGGATTGAAATATTATGCATATGGGGTACTCTTATATTCAGGAGAAGCAAATGAATATATTTAGGGGTATTTTTTTGTAATGAACTAGTAGTATGCAAATCCTGACAGGAAAATGCTTTTTTTTTGCTTTTTTTTCTATTTTAATCAAATTAAATGATGAGGTATTCAAATAATTGTGATATCAAAAGATAGCCCTACTTATGCTTAAAAAACAGTATATAATCTGTGTGGGTGTACAAAAGGAATTAAAGAGAAAATACAGATGAACAAAAACATAGTCAAAAAAGTCAAAATTGCTCCGGTCCTTAAGTCAAATCGAACTCAGATTTTCCCGGTCCTTAAGGGGTTAAACACCCCATAATTAAGTACGCCCATGATGCTCAGCTTTTTTTCCATGTGCCATAGTAATTGAACCTCATCATTTCAAGCAATATTTGGTGCTTTATAGCACCAATACTTTTTTACCTTTTTGTGAGAGCTAAGCAATAGCAGTTTTTGGCAGGGGCTAAATAACCATTGGTTCACCATGTGCAGCGCTTCGAGCCCAGGTAACTTTAATGGCCCATTTTAAATGCTGTCAATAGAAAATGTTTAGGATTTGTATCAGCTATTTTAAGTTTCTTCCATTTTTGTTTTTACTTAGAGTTTAGGCCTAACCTACACTCACCTTTGATTCCCAGAGGCAGTTAGTATGACCGCTATGGCCTGTTGAGTGCGTGTCCACAAGACTTTCCCATCTCACATTAGCCTAATCACTCAACTCTCAGTCTAACCCTTATGACTGCCATATTGCTCCCTATCAAAACTGCAGTTGTGAGCAAACAATGCCAGAGGAAGACCACCTGTGACTTGGAGGATTTCTTTCCCAGAATTGATACCACTTCACAAGATTCTCCTTCACCCAAGGGGTCATGGACTACCAGAGGAGGAGATATTCCTACAAGCCATCACCTGCCTCAAGTATGTGATCCCTCTGCAGACTCTAGCCACATGGAATACATGCAGTGGATGAAAGCAGACATAGCTGTCCTTCATGAATGCATGCTCTCTATGAAGCGTGATTTACAGTCTGGGGTGAGGGATGTAGTATGAAGCTTTCAAGTTGATCTCCACAAGCTGGGAGAAAATATGAGCTCATTAGAACACAAGCAAGCTGAAATAGCTGAAGCTTACAACAACCTCCATCTGGAGACACAAGATCTAGTTATCCGAAATACAATGTGATGGCTGAGTATCTGGAGGATCTAGACATCTTCTCGAGGTGCAGCAATATCAGGATAAGAGGGATCACTGAATGCAAAGCCAATCTGAAGGAATTTGTCTTAAGCCCATTTTAGTCTATGCTATCTAACGTACCATAGATGGAGTTTCGCCTTGAGCAGATACATAGGGCTTTCATTCCGAAGCCACCACCCAACGAAACATATTAAGGGATGTCATCTTGAAGCATCAGTTATTGAAAGCTAAAGAAGCCCCGATGATGTCTGCATTATGATCTCGGCCATCTTAGCAGGGCATATATGATGACTATTACACAAACCGGGCCTTTAGTACACTTTCCAAACATTGAGAGTTGAAAGGAATCACTGAGGTACTGTGGAAACAGGGTGTTTGTTACAAATGGGGGTTCCCATTCTGCTTATCCTTCACTTTCAATAAAAGAGTCTACTCCATGAAAGATATCTGGCTTCTAACTTCTCCATTAATTTCACATCCACATTATGATGTTCCTCAGTCTCTCACTTCTCATCAGCCTCCAAGAACAAATCTAGCTCCTGATACAGTTCCGCCCTATGGAGTTCCAAAAATTATTTGATGTGGCCAATCCTAACGCTCAGTTGAGACTTTTCTGTTGAAATGTTAGCTCCATAATCTGAAATTCTGAGCATTTAGATATATAACTAACTGTGTCCAATATTTCCACTGTCTCCATACTTCTTCCAAGTGAAATGCTAGCGCTCTCGAACGTGGAGCATTGTCAGTCTCGGTCACAGTGCCAAGTTTAGACACCTACTCACTATTTTAGATCCTTGCCATTAACTCTCTGTTCCCATTGGGATATTGTTAATTAGAGTAATTTACTCATCTTCTCCCTAGGGAAAAGATTTTTCACTGGTGTATTGTAGGGACGGGAGGAAATTTTCGCCTCAAACTGAAATCCGCAAATAATGGCACTTTCCGTTTGGCGAATATTTTCCCACAAAAAGTGTAGTTTTTCTGCTTTTTTTCACCTTTTTCTGCCATTGAAATCAACTGGGAGAAAAATTTTTCTCCACCACACGAAAGCCATATAAAAGTGTGCCAGGGTCTCACAGCATGCCATTCTGTGTTTGTGAGAGGAGAGAGCAGCACTTTGTTTGAGCTAGAGAAGATAGGGGAATTGAAGTTTAGGGAATCTTTTAGGTAGGACATTTGTTCCCTGTATTACGAGAGTTAGTGGGGCACTCTGGGGAGAAGAAGGGAGGAAGGAGGTTGACCCCAAATAATACCCAAAAATTCAGATTGACTGACTAGCAAGACACAGGTAGCTGGGGACCTATTTGCTTGCTGATCTTGCTGTTATTGTCTCTGTGCCGGGTGGGGAAGTCTGTGGAAAGAAGTTGCTGATTTTGTTTTTCAGGGTGGACAACTTAAAAAAATAAATAAAAAAGAAGAGTCTGGGGCACAATGGGGAGAAGAAGGGGAAAAGGAGTTTGACCCAAAATACCCCAAAATTTGGTGTGACTGACTGGCAAGACACAGGCAGCTGGGGTCCAGATTGCTTGCTGATTTTACTTTTATTGTCTCTGTGCTGCGGAAGTCTGGGGAAGTAAGTTTTTTTAGTTATATATTTTTTTGGGGGGGACTAACTGTGATAAGATATGGTGGACATATAATGAAAAAAACATAAATAATTAAACAAATTAGACAGCTTACTGGGAGCTCTATGACTGAGGCAGGCTTGATAGACAGCAGATGACATTAAAAATTTTGTTAAGGGCCAAGACAAGACATCGCACTCCATCAGTTGTGTACTGTAGAGAGTAAAAACACACACAGTAGTTGAGTAATGTCTAGAAAATGCACAAGCAGAAGGGGGAAAGATAGAGCAGTGCAGGGAAGTGGGAGTAAAGTGGTAGTACAAAAACTGACTGCAGCAATTGTTGCTGCAGCATGTGCAATAAATGAGATGATTCCTCTTCTCCTGGGATGAATGCAGTTTGTCAAGGTCCCATCAATCATACCATGCCAGTCCCCCACCACCACTACCATACACATCTGCCACATTGTAGTTTGTACTTTATTTTTTTTAATCATTTGACATCATACATGCCAGTGTCATTTAAGCAGGAAGTGTTGTGGGCAAAGGACAAAGGCACTCTACATGCTAACGCACTGTTCAACTTTGACTTCCATCTATTTATTTCTCCACTACAGCTCTCAGAAGAAGTAATATTGTGCTGGGAAATGTTGCACCATATTAAACATAGGAAAAAATGTGTTGGAATAGGAAAAAATGTGTTGGAATAGGAGAAAAATGTGTTGTTCTCTCTCTCTCCCCTGGCTCCTGGGGCTTGGACCATTCTCAGTACCATCAGTTAGTCTATCCTTGTGCTTCTGTGAACTCTTCTCTCGCCTGTCAAACCCCGGTCAGTGCCTTTCCCACAACCGCAATGGCAGGCTCCCCAGATCCTGAATTCTCCGCAATATGCCTATCCCACAACTGTAATGGCCTATTATTTAAGCAGTATAACAGACTTAAAGCAGATATCAATTTTTCTTGAGGAAATGCACTTTTCCCATAATTTGTCCACCTCTTAGGTTTCCAACTACTTTCCAGACTTCTTGATTGCTACTCCCCCCCCCCCCAAAGTCTAGACATGTGGGCATCTTCCTGAGAAAAAATCTCACCTTTTCTCTCTCTCTCAAAATTCAGTACCTGAGGTTAGATATCTCATACTTCAGGTCTTCCTAGATTCACAAGAGGTTATTCTAGCTAGCAATTATGCTCCAAATAGCAAGAAACACTTTTACAACTCCTTTTATCTCAGCTTTGTCCCTTACAATAATTAGAGGTGACTTCAATACTATATTGCATTACAAACTTGACAAGTCCAGGGATGTCCTGTCCCACCCCCACCCTCCTCCCTTGTCGATGGACACTAAAAGCCTGAAGTCCCATCTCAGATTCTCTTTCCTGGGGTACAGGAGGACGGAGAAGTATCCAGCCGACATAGATTATACAATTTATTCTGTGCTTCACAGCACTTACTCCAGAACAGAGTTCATCTTTGCAAGCCAAACCATTCTCCCCAGTCTAACAATCTCTCAAATGCATGCCATCCCTTGTTCTGATTACTCCCTGGTCCTTCCTAGTTTTCTGATCTTGGCTCATTAAGAGATCCTGGACTATGGAAAGTAAACAACTCTTTGTTGTCAGACCCCTTGCCGCAGCTTATGGTTACTAAAGTGCTAGATCAGTTCTTTACTCTTAACACAAGCTTAGTGGACAGCATCATCACCCACACTAGAAGCTGATTGGCTGGGAGGTGTGTAAGCACTTCCCAGCCAATAGGAGACTGTCAATTTATTTGGAACAGAGACTGGGATATAAAAGCCAGTCTTTGTTCAAAATTTCGACAGTCTGACTTGATCAACGTCCCAAGAGGTCACAAGGATCCTTCTGTGCAGGTCCAAATGGTTTCTGCCGGCAGTCGAGGAATGGGTGTAAATGGATTTACATTTTAAAAGCATATGGACACAGAAAAAGTATTAATAATATTTATATGTAATATGAACAGTAAGATGCCACCAACAGTAATCTTTTGAGCGCTGAAAGGCTACCCCTCTGGTGCTTAAAAGGTTTGCAGTATCATCTTTGGGGGAGATTTTTTTTTTAAACAAGAAAAAACACCAATGGCTTTTTTTTTTTTAAGTAAAAATGAAGAAAAGGGGGGCGTGGCCTGGCGACGCTGCTGTATGGACGTGTGATTTACTAGCTCCGACCCCGAGAGGCTTGATTGCGCTAAAAACTGGCCTTTTTCCCCTGTTCTTCGACCCTAAAACCGGTTGTATTAATTGTTGAAATGTCCAAGTACAAAGCTCCAAAACCTGGAAAAGATGTCAAGGACTACTTTATTAAAACTCGCGATGGGAAAGTTGCAGCCAAACCTTCTAAGATGGCTGCCGTGACCGCGCGGGAGGCGTCTGACGTGGTAAGGAGACCAGGCCGAGATCGCTCTAACTCTGCTGATGAACGTAGCAGCTCTGACGACGAATGGATAGGAGACAAAGCAGATACCCCTGCTACCACGAAGCACCTTAATGACCTTCTGGCTGATCTAAAACTCTTTATTAAAGACGAACTCGCTGACATTAAACTGGACATCACACATCTCGGGGGTAGAGTGGAAAACTTAGAAGCCGACAGAGACGCACTGCTCACCTTCAAGCAAGAGATCCTCTCCAAATCAAAAACATTGTATACTCAGCAGGCAGATTTACTGCTCAAAATCGACGACCTAGAAAACAGACAACGCCGGAATAACCTACGCATTCGAGGTGTTTCGGAGGCTGTTGGGCCTGACCTATTACAAGATTTCCTTCAGCGTCTCTTCCGCTACATTACCAATGCTACAGAAGAGGTACACTTCTTAATTGAGCGAGCACATAGATCGCTTAGACCAAAAACAGCGACCTCTGATTCTCCCCGAGATATAATCCTCTGTCTACAATCTTATGTTGAAAAAGAAAGAATAGCTAAATGTGCAAGGAACATGCCAACCATATCATTTGAAAACCATGTGGTTGAAATTTATGGCGACTTATCACCACTCACAGTGAAATGGAGACGCGACTTGAAACCCATAACTAAAGCACTCCGCCAACAAAATATTCATTACCGATGGGGATTCCCTCTAACTCTGATAGCATCCAAAGATGGACAAACCCATACTTTGCGCTTTCAAGGAGCCTATAAGGACTTTATAGACGCTCTACACCTTCCAATCCAGGACGACTTGACACATCTTGCACAGGATCCGATGTCTTGGGATTCCACCCCAGATGCTCAACACCCCTGGAATGTTATCTCCAAACGCCGACGGACCCCTGGTTCTCCTTCATCCCCCTTTGTTGCTGCCAAGCATGCTCGCCAAGCTGATGGTTGACTTCCATCTTCAACAAGCTCTGACGGTGGACTCTCCTGTCCTGATCGGACTTACCTGTATTTTTCTGAGTTTACTGATACACTGTGATGATGCCTCCATAGTGGTAATGTTATGAAGGACTTTCATGCTGTTTAATGTTTGACTCTTCCGTAAGCAGAGTCTTTGATAAGATAGAATCTGTGCAATGTTCTGCTCACAATTTCTTTTTTTTTTTTCCATTGTACTATCCCTTTAAGTCATGTTCCCATACCGGCTACACCCTCTCTCTTAGATTATCTTTCCCTGCTAGATACATTTTTTCTTTTTCCTCAACCTTATTCACCGGGTCTATCTCTTTTCATCCCCTCCCTGCCTCCCTCCCTGACCTTTCCACACTATCCCAGCCTTGGGTTTTACCTCCCTGGCAGCTATATATGCAGCACCTCTTTCTACCTAAATATGGGATTTTATCTTGCCTGAAACACATGCTAGCTCTTTCCACACTCACCTCACAATCTCTTGTTTCTAATGATACCTCTCCCTTTTATTACCTCAAATCAGCTACTCTCTCTCTCTCTCATAGGACACTTTCAATTGTCTCTATTATGTCTTCCCTGTGTTTAGTCTACCACGCTTTCTCACATTTCTCACCTTAGCTACTGCATTACTGTCCACACGTGGATTGCCACTATGGGATAACTGGCCCTGTGATCCTTGCTCATACACATTACAGAGTGAACCTTCCGGATATCCCATGGTGTCAGTCCTATGGAGAATTGCTCCTGCTAGCAGCTTCTTATATTTTGTTCTCCGCTTCTACATGATTCCTCGGCTGAGGCTTACACCTTTGTCATGTTGTATGCTCTCTCTATCCAGAGTATTTGCACTTGCATATCTATCAATGTTTCTCATTTGTACAGTTATAACTATTGTGTTAACATTGTTTTGACTCCTTTCTTCCCCCTGCCCCATGGGGTGTAGTGACCACTTCATTATTTTTTTTTTTTTTTTTTTTCTCACCTCCTTATGTGTCTGTATGTGTATGTAGATGTATGTATGTGTATGTATGTGTATGTATATATATATATATATATATATATATATATATATATATATATATGTATATATATATGTGAGTATATATAATGTCCTAGATTGATTTAAGTGTTCTTCTAATGCCCCTTGAGACCTTTTACCCGTGGAATAGCTTTTCTTGCCCGAGTTCACTTACCTCCCTCTCGGGGTCCGAGTGTTCGATCTCTTCTCCGACATGGATCTCCCTGGCGGAGTGGAGATAAGACCATTTTCTGAGTTCTCTACTATGTTTACTACCCCCTTATCTGATATAATATGGATTCTGGGCAGTGGGCTTTGGCCCTACTCTTTGCCCAGACAGATTATCACTTTCTTTGGAAGATCCCTTTCATCTTCCCCTCCCTCACTCTTTTTTCTCTTCTCTGAGTACTCTTCTCTCCTAGAGAGTGGCGGTCTCGTTAATATTTCAGTAATATCCATATCACCTGAAGCAGTAGTTAGCTCTTATTCCCTTGTTTTAGTATCATGACCACTCAAACTTCCCACAAACCATTGCTGATACTCTCGCAAAATGTTAAAGGTCTGAATTCTCCTAAGAAACGGTCTCTAGCGCTGAATGATCTCCATCGCATGGGTGGTGACATAGTTATGCTTCAAGAAACTCATTTTAAACACGCTCAGGAAATGCGCCTTACTAATAGATTTTACTCTCAAGCCTACACCAGCTCCGCAGCTATTAAAAAAGGTGGGGTGGCGATTCTCATCCATAAGACAATCCCTTTTGTCCTCCTAGAGGCTCAAAAAGATCCCCTGGGTAGATACCTCTTTGTCAAGGGTCGTATCCACTCGCAAACCTATACTCTAGCTTCCCTGTATGCCCCCAACGTAGACCAGATTGTATTTCTCACTAAGACGCTAGACAAGCTTGACTTATTTATGGAAGGGACATTGCTATTGGGGGGGGACCTCAACCTCCCCTCCTTTCCTCCCGTGGATTGCTCAACAGGCTCCTCCTCTCATTCTTCATCTACTTTATCTGAATTCCGATCTCTTTTACGTTCTCACAGGCTAGTTGATATTTGGAGGCTTATGCATCCAGACTCCAGGGACTACACCTTTTACTCCAACCCTCACAACCTATACTCTAGGATCGATTATATCTTAATCTCCCACACCTCGATTCCGCTTGTTAATGCAGCAAATATAGGTCATATTACTTGGTCGGACCATGCGCCTGTCTCAATTTCGTTCACCACCGCTCAACCTTATCACTCCTCTTCTCCTTGGAGACTTAATGAGTTCCTCCTTACTGATACTAATATTGCTAACAGTGTTAAACATTGCATTGAATTGTATATAAAAGACAATATCACTGAAGACGTTTCTCCGGTCACGATTTGGGAAGCACACAAATGTGTTATTAGGGGCGAACTTATTAAACTAGGATCTCGCCAGAAAAAAGAACGTCTACAGAAGATGGAATCTTTACTTAGTGATATAGCTAAACTTGAAAATGAGCATAAAATCTCTTCAGATCAGTCCACCTTAACAACTCTGACTCAACGTCGTAGGGAACTAACAACACTTCTCCAATTCAAAGTTGAGAGAGCATTTTTTCGGACCCGGCATCGATTTTTTGAATCAGGGAATAAAACTGGCTCCCTACTAGCTAAACAACTTAGGTCTCTACACCAACATTCTTATATCTCCCACGTAAAGAATTCTTCGGGTGCTTTACTATACTCATCAGCGGACATAGCAGATTCTTTTCGTCAATATTATGAAGGCCTTTATAATCTTAGTTCTGATCTCTCTACCCCCCCACCTGATCAGGCAGTAGTGGACCATTATCTCAGAACTGCCAACCTTCCACAACTCAACCACACTATGGCCCAGTCCTTGGAGAGTCCCATTACGGCGGACGAAATTTCTAAAGCAATCAAATCCCTTCCGACTGGTAAAAGTCCTGGACCAGACGGTTTCTCCCAGGCCTACTATGCTACTTACTGTGACATACTCACCCCTCTACTTGTAAATTGCTTTCGAGCCCTACCGTCCCATATTGATAAACACCCTGCGATGACGGAGGCTTACATTACAGTCATACCTAAACCAGGTAAAGACCATTCCTCTTGCTCTAATTATAGACCCATTTCCTTGCTTAACGTGGATATAAAACTCTACGCAAAAATTCTAGCCTCTAGATTACAGAATCTACTTCCTACCCTCTTACATTTAGATCAAGCAGGCTTCACCCCCAAAAGGGAAACAAGGGATAATACCAGGAAAATACTGTCCCTCTTGCACCATGTTAAGACCTGTAAGCTCCCTACCGTATTCTTGACCGTTGATGCTGAAAAAGCATTTGACAGAATAGACTGGTCTTTCCTCTTTGCGACTTTACGAGCATTTGGATTCGGTCCTAAGTTCCTTACGTTCGTGCGAGCTCTTTACTCCAACCCTAATGCTAAAGTCAAAATTAATGGCCACCTCTCCTCTCCTTTTCTCATTAAGAATGGTACGAGACAGGGCTGTCCTCTCTCCCCTCTTCTTTTTGTATTGATTATGGAATCTCTGGCACAAAAAATTAGACTTAATTCCTCGATTCATGGCATTGCCGCTTCAGGTTCTTCTTACAAACTTTCAATCTTTGCTGATGATGTCTTACTGACCGCTACAAATCCAGAACAATCCATTCCTGCATTCCTAGAGGAGTTAAATCTATTTTCTACTGTATCCAATTTTAAAATCAACCTTCAGAAGTCGGAGGCTATGTCTCTTAATCTTGATTCTGATTCTAAACAGAGACTCATTTCTGCCTTCCCATTCAAATGGTCTTCCTCGTCCATCGTATATTTGGGCATTCGTTTGACCCCGCTTATCGATTCCCTTTACCGGGCTAACTACTTACCGCTATTACAAAAACTTAAATCGGAACTCTCTAAATGGTCCACCCTTTATCTTTCTTGGCTAGGGAGAATGCAGGCAGTGAAAATGATGGTACTACCCCGCTTTCTTTACTTGTTTCAGACGCTCCCTATCTTTCTCCCTTCTTCCTTTTTTACTTCCGCTTCTCGTCTATTATCCTCCTTTATCTGGAAGGCACAGCGTCCGAGGCTCAATCGCCGTCTTCTCATGGCACATAAATCTAGAGGAGGCTTTGGACTGCCGGATTTACGACGCTATTATGAAGCGGTTATTTTGTCATCAATCCCGGATTGGCATCATAATGAATCCCATAAACTTTGGGTTCAGCTGGAACGCTCCTTTTATCCGACTTGCGACCCGTTAGCACAGCTGTTGCTTCCTGCTTCTGAACGACGAACAGCGATGGTCACTCATCCGCTTCTTCTTAACGTCTTTAGCATCTGGTCCAAATTAAATAGAGAAGGCTCGTTAGTACCGCTTCCCTCTCCCTGTTCACGATTGTTCACTAATTCTCACTCTAAATTTTCATTAATGCCCTCCCATTTTCCCGCGTGGTCCAACTCCCCAGACCTGCAGTTGAAAGATTTTAGGAACAACTTTGGAATCCATCCCTTCCCAGATCTCCAAGCTCGTTACTCTTTACCCCATAAGGAAATTTGGTCATACTTGCGGATAAAACACTTGCTCCTGCATCCTGACATTTCTGACAGCTTCCACCGACCCTTGACCAAATTCGAATCGACTTTCCTTTCCCAACCCAGCCCGCCTAAACACACCATTGGCAAATTGTATACTATTTTGTCACTCGCTATGCCTCTCACGAAACCCTCTTATGCTCTGGCTTGGGAAAAAGATCTGCATCTTTCTCTGTCACCTGAAGAATGGTCAGGCATATTTCTGTTGATGCACTCCTCCTCTATCGCTTCAAATCTGGTGGAAATGAATTTAAAACTTCTCACCCGATGGTATTACACCCCAGCTAAGCTTCACACAATCTTTCCATCGACCTCAGCTGCTTGCTGGAGATGTAAATGTGACAGGGGTACACTTTTACACATATGGTGGACCTGTCCTTTACTCAGATCTTATTGGTCCAAGTGTCTGGCACATATGAAACGTGTTTTAGGTCTTGCTCTGGATAATGACCCTTGGCAGATTCTTCTATTCAGGGGCCTACCTGTCTGCTCATCAGTCAAACGGATTCTTCTTTTGACTCTATTGAACGCTGCAAAAGCACTAATACCCATGCGATGGAAATCGCCCTCCCCTCCATCCTTTGAGGACTGGCTCTCAATGGTGGAAGACCACATGCTTTTCCTTAGAATGACATGGACAAAAAGGCGCAAAGACACCTCTGTGCTCTCTGACTTCATTTTGCAATGGTTTTCGACCCTTCCAGCAATATCTTCAAACCCTGTCCCATAGAGCTCCTACTGCATCAGTACACCTTTTATTAACTACCTTTACCTCTTGTAGTATCATTATTATAGGGACTCCCTTTTAAGTTTTATTCCTCCTGAGACCGCCGCTCCCTCTTTCTTTCTCCCTCCCTCTCTCCTTCTCTTTTTCTTCCTTTACTCTCCTATTCCTCTTTCTCTCTAGGCTCTCCCTTTTTAGTTGCCTTCTCTTCCTTTTCTCTCTCCTCTTGTTTTTCTTTTTCCTTCTTTTCTGGCCCCTTCTCGACTCCTCCCATCTCCTCCCTTCTTCTATCCATATTGTCTCTTCTCTTTCTACTCCTCTTTGTCTACCTCTACAGTCAAATTGCAAATTAAAAGTGGATTATTATCTTCTAAATTCGTATGGCAACTAGCGGATATGACAATTCTCACTGCCCAGATCTATATATATACACCCCTTTATATTTGGTTATCTCTTGTATCACATTTGGTTTTTGTACTCTGTTTTATTCTGATTGTACCCTTTCTCGACTGTTTCCCTACTGTTTAAGGGCGACTTATTGTTGTTTTATTGCCATGCCTTTCTGTACTTTTGGTATACTATTTACTGGAATAATCCAATAAAAATCTTTCAAACAAAAAAAAAAGTTGTTTGCCAAATGAAATGCATGACTTGGTCTTTCCAATATAATTGAACTGTTTTTCCAAATGCTTTTATTAGATTATGGAGATTGTCTGCTGTTTTGAGTATGATTATTTCAGTTCTTATCAGGTTTCTTGTACATTACATATTATTGAAAAAACGCTCATGAATCAGCATGTAAAGTACACCTTTCTGGCTTTTACAGAATTAAACCAGTGTGGACCCCTGGCTGCCTGTAAAGTCTTCTTCAGAGCAGAGAAGTAGGCAACGTCAGGGAATGCCAGCAGTGATGTTTGGTGAAGTCATCCTCTCACATTGGCAGACACACTTCGCAAGGACAGAGGTGCTAATGCCGACTTTGCAATGTAATCTGATGTGAATTCCCCAATCAGCACTGACATTGCAAGGAGTCCACAATATTGATCATAGCATACCCCACCTAGAGGTCTTCATCCCCCTGTCCCATGGACAGGATAATGGTGCTGTCTACACTGCTGGCACTGTCCATGCAGCCAAGTGGAAGTACTGAGAATTGGCTTTGATGGCTTTATGTTCCCACTTCATGCCCACTGCCAGCAACCAGCTAAGGCACAGGATAACCCACCAGATTGAGTTGGCCATGCTAACGACATAGAAGATCATGAAGAGGATGGTACAGCCTTCCTTCTTGGTGCTCTGTGCCATGATGCTATAACTCATCAGAGAAGCACTCTACACATACCACCTGCTCCTCTAGAAGGAAACAAGCAGAATAAGCTATGGCTTCCATGAAGTAGATTCATTGGGATATGATGGGGAAGACAACTTAGTGCCTAATGGTGATTTGCCTTTGACACAGATCTGATGCAACATCACCATCTTAGCCCGTATTGACCTTTAGTGCATTTTGGCCCTGTAGTATTTCTGGGGAAAGCAAACTGTTCTTGGAGACAAGTAAAACTTTCCCAGAACCTCATTGCTTTAACCCCTTGAACGCTAGAGAGTTCTCTAAAACATTGGACCTCTAGCATTCAATGGATTAACAGCCCCATTTAAAATCAATGGTCATTTTTTCTCCCCTGGTGCAGTTGGTTTGCTCTAGAACATTAGGCTCCAAAGCAATCTCTGTTTATTATATTCATATTTATATTGATTGTAAGGCAAAGATTGATGTATGTAAGTGCCCTGTGACTGAAAAAGTTATTCTAACAAACATCAAACAATCCAATACCATAATTCTGTGCTAAATATGTCCTCCCAGTTATGGCTGTGAAACATAGAAACTGAATGCAAAAGCCATAGGAAAACTTAAGGTTTCACAGAGACGTATGGAGCATCAAATTCTAAACATAACAAAACTAGTATAAATGCCCGTGTATACAGGCCGAAGTGCCACCCGCAGCCTCAGTTGCTGCCCCGGATCCGGGAGCGGAGGCAGGCAGGCAGTTCAGAGCACCCCGCTCCAGATGAATGCCGGCACGTTTGGCCAGTCTCCACTCAGCATGACTGCATCATTCGGGCAGTCTCTACTGTGCATGTTCATGTTATGCACACAGGAAGCAACGCATCCTAGCAAATTATATATATTGAAGACAGTGAACGTGTGCGTGGATACATCGTCAAACGAAGGTCTATGATATTACTGAAAGAGTAAAGCACCTGAAATGGAAATGAGCAAGCCACACAGCAAGAATACCTGATGGTAGATGGACGAAACACATTTTGAAGATAGTTCTTAATGAATGTTGCTGTATGTTTGCGGTTGTTGTCATGCTGCAAAATAAATTTGGGGCCAGTCAGATGCCTCCCTGATGGTATTGAGTGATTGCATGATTGCAAGTATCTGCCTGTGTAACGGATCCTACCCGTTACTTGAACCCTTGTCTGGCCCTAGAACTATTTATCCAAAGACTGTGGACATTTTGCCCTGGTTGTGCCCGGGCATACAATCTCTCAAGCCCTTATCCTGGACTAAGAGACTTTGGCTAGCCTTATGTGGATAGGCAGCTGTGCCAGAGGAAAGAGCAATTCAAGGCTTGTGTGCTGCAAACTCTTCTGCCCTGCAAAGGGTTAATTATTTGAGTTTGGGCATATTTACTTTCAATATGTATTGCAGCCCCCCAAGCCTTTTGCTTAATTATTCAACCCCTGGCCATTGTTAAGGGAATGTATATTCTAGCCACTCAAGTCATTGTATTGAGAACTGTCCTGAGACCCCCTGCTGTGTGTTAATCCCTTCACGCCCCTCAAGTCTTTGTTCAATCAAACCGTTTTGTATCTGAAATGTAATCATGTCTGAGTTATTGTATCTGTTAAGACCATCTGTTGCTGGTCTTTATCTGATGTGTTATGATTTAATCATGTTCCCTATTGTATCAGGTTCCCCATGTGATCCAATGTACTGTACTGTGTATAAATATATGTGGTCTTTGCCAATAAAGAGAGTTATGTTTGGAGTAAACAAGGAGTCCTGGAGTCTTGTATTGCTTATGGTCTAAAGTGTCCACTCTGATACCCATCTGCGCCAAGTATCCTGAATCGTCGACCGCCTACTGCCAGTTTCCTGCGACCTAACTTCATGGACTGTCAGGCGACAATGTGGACTCTGCCTTGCTTCTTCCAGTTCCAGTAGAACCTTCAATTCGAGCACCGGAGTGCTCGAATGGCTGAGCAACCGCTACCCTTTGTTCCTGCTACACTTTCCCTGTTTTTCGTAGCCTGGGAGTAGAGGCTTCATTCTCTACTTCCATGCTTCCCTGCTTCCAGCGATCCTGCGACTGTTTCATGTGACCGTCCATTCTTCAACCGGTGCATCTGACGGCGCTTATCTTGCGACAAGAAGGAGAGATGCGGGAACGACGGCAGAAGGCAACGCAGTCCCTTCTCAGCTTCCTTTACAGCCTGTACTTCTCAGCATTTAGAAGACCATTTGGCCTACTCTTCCTCTATGACCTTAGAGACTACCATTGGCTTCGGCTTAGTCTCTGCAGTTCTGGGATCTGGAGACATACTACTATTCCTGATAGAGTCCCTGTCTCTTGGTTGCCCTCTGCTACATCCAGTATACGTTTATTATATTACACTTACTTTAATAAAGGTGAATTTTACTATACTGTCTGACTCTTGTCTTGCTTGCAACCGTGACAATTGGCCCCCACTGTCCATCTCCACATTGGCCCCCATTATCTACCACCTCCATGCAGCATGTCCATCTCCACAAATGTCCAGCCCCATTCTGACCCTCATTGTCCAACTCCACATTGGCCCCCATTGTCCACCACCTCCACATTTTCCCCCATTGTCCACAACATCCACACAGTCTGTCCACCTCCATAATGTCCAGCCCCACTCTTGCCCTCCATTGTCCACTTCCACATTGGCCCCATTGTCTACCACCTCCATGCAGTCTGTCCACCTCCACAATGTCCAGCCCCACTCTGGCCCCATTGTCCAACTCCACATTGACCCCCACTGTCCATCTCAACATTGCCCCTATTGTCCACTACCACATTGTCCACCTTCACATTTTCACCTTGGATTTTCAATGGCGCTGCCCAGCATCCACTGCACTTGTTCTAGGCTGCAGAATATCTGTGTAGCTGACGTCAGAAAGCAGGGGATAAGATCCCATATGTTCAAGTGGCCCCTGCACCCCATGGATAGGGGTGAAAAGGACAACCCACTACATCCTCAGCTTCCCAGTGTTCCTGCCTTTCCAGACCCATGTTCTGCTCCGTGCTGTCCCCTATGGCTACCTCTGCACACACTGCCACCCGACTGCACAGAGTCCAATATCATGATTCTACTGGTAGTGCATTTACTGCTAGTGGCAGCCACCATAGTCTGAGTGTATGTGAATGGAGGGATCAGTGCAAACTACAGAATTGCCCTATGACACCACAGCACACACCAGTCCCCAGAAACACCCCAAAGCACTGTGTTATTACTGTGAATGGGGCAGGATCACCAATTTCATGCTTCTTGGGCCCAGTCAGGTGTTCAGGGGGAGGTACAAGGCGACTCTAGTGCTGCAGAATGCACCACATTTACATTGGCCCAAATCCATGCTCCTGTCAGTGACACCTTGTAGTGCCATGTCTGCAGTCTAAAGACTGTGTCAAAAGTAGCCTGGTGTGAAGAGGCAGCCCACACCGCTGTAAACCCTGGCATATCTGTTTACACTCCTCAGCTTATTTTAAGGAATAGCCAACAAATAAATGCTGGGCCGGCCCTGTGCACTTACATCTCCCGCTTTACAGCATCAAATGGGAGATGAAGTGAAGCAGGGGCCCATAAGCGCAAATGTATTTCCTGTTGTTATGGACACAAATAAATTGCAGCAAATTGCAGCAACACTGTATCCATTGCATGGTTATGTTCTCATGTCATTCATCCCACTTTTGGCTCTCCACCATTTTCCTTTGTCTCCCTGGTCTGTTTGGGCGGGAAAATGACAAAGAAGGACAACCTGCTCTTTTGTTTCTCTTCCTTCTAGGAGAAGGGGAGGAGGGGTGTGTCAATCAGGTAAAGTGGGCTGGAGATGGGTGGGGCTTGCCAACAATAAGAGAGGTGTGCAGAGAGCCAAAGGAGCAGTCTTGAAGAGGTCTTTTGGGAAGAAGGGTCTTGGAGCAGGAGAGCTATGGAGAGGGAGATGTGACCAGCAGCAAGGGGCCATGCCTTGCCTAGGCCCCAAGAACTGTTCCAGGATCCTGGCCTGTTTTTCCCCTGCAGCACCATCCTCATTGTTCCAGATAGATGAGTATAGAAACTAAGTATCTCTCTATTATTTTCATACTATCTATAATATTTCTAGGAAAAATACCTTAGTAACCAACGTATAGTGTTTTCTACTATAATTGTTGTATTATGTGTTTTATTTGCACTGCAGTAAGTAATTGTCTAGTTAATATTATTAGATGTTTTAGCTAGAATATATTTGATAATAGACAGTGTATTGTTAATATTATTGTTTGTTATTAAATATTATTGCTTATTGCTAGTACTGGGGTGTTATTGTGTTAATTGTGGTATTGGTCATTAGGACAAATTTCTCTGGATATATCCTTTAATTAAAGGGTTGGCTTTTTGGGTGTGGGCAAATTCATATTGCTTCTAATAGCTGTGTTGGGGTTTGTGTGGTGTGAGCAAGTTGTAGGCCCTGGCTTTGCTCATAGATTTTATCTCAGAGCAAACATATGGTCTGACTCCATCTTGCTAGGCCCCAGCCTGTCTCCACATGGTTGAGGACGCCATTTTGTAAAAAGCACATGGTGTGAGTTTGCAGTTTCTTCACAACTACATTGATTTTAACACAGCTGCTATTGTGCAACCTTTTGCTCCAAATTAATTCACCCCAAGCCACGAACTTAAAACACCTGTGTAGCTCATTGTTTCAAGCAAGGGGTCTGTATCCATGTCCAGTTCCTTCACTCTCCTCGATGTGCCCAATAATACAGTGTGCCAAGATATGACATCATAACTTAGCTCTCTGCTTTGAGCGTGAAGAACCTGAATATAGAGGTCTGTACCGGAGAAGGCACAGACCTCTATCTGAAATTGAGGGGAGATGGGCAGGTGGGGGCAGCTTTTTTATGCCACCCTAGGCCAAGATAAATTGCAGGTGTCACCCACATTGAGGGTGTCACCCGGTGCGGTCCGCACTCGCCGCACCCCGCTCTTGACTCCGTTTTATATATATATATATATATATATATATATATATATATATATATATATATATATATATATATACACACACATACACACACACACACACATACAGATGGAGAGAGAGAAAGAGATGGAGAAAGACAAAGAGACAGAGAGAGGGAGAGATGGCGAGAGGTATGGTATGAGAGAGACAGATATGGAGAGAGAAAGTTTTGTATATATATATATATATATATATATATATATATATATATATATATATATATAATTGAGTAGCAATACATAAGCTTGTTGGTTCATTTCCCAGCTAGACCAATTACATCAAATGTAGTATTGGGAAAATAATTATTCCTATGACTCACCTTGCTTGTTATCATATCGGCGTGCTTATAAAGCCGACATTGCATTGGACTGTTTGGACAGTCAGATGGTATTGAGTGATTGCATGATTGCAAGTATCTGCCTGTACTGCTCAGCATTTAGGATGCCATTAATTCTGACCAAACCCCCAACTCCATTTGCAGAAATGCAGCCCCAAACTTGATAGGAACCGCCACCATGCTTCACTGCCTTCTGCTACAGCCAAATATTTCAAATTTTGGCTCATCAGTCCAGAGCACCTGCTGCCATTTTTCTGCTCCCCAGTTCCTGTGTTTTTGTTCATAGTTGAGTCACTTGGCCTTGTTTCCACATTGGAGCCATGGCTTTTTGCCCGGAACTCTTCCATGAAGACCACTTGTGACCAGATTTCTCCAGACAGTAGATGGGTGTACCAGGATCTCACTGATTTCTGCCAATTCTGAGCTGATGGCACTGCTGGACATCTTCAACTGCGAAGGGAAGTAAGCATGATGTGTCTTTCATCAGCTGCACTAAGTTTCCTTGGCCGACCACTGTGTTTACGGTCCTCAACGTTGCCTGTTTCTTTTTGCTTCTTCAAAAGAGCTTGGACAGCACATCTGGAAACCTCTGTTTGCCTTGAAATTTCTGCCTGGGAGCAAAATCGTGATTCAGAAGTGTAAACCAAAAGACAAACCGGGGTCAGGAACCAAGACAGGTACTCAACCAAGCCAGGGTCAGGAATACAGAGATCAGAGATGTCAGGAACAAGACAGGAGTCAGGAACCAGAAGGCACATCAGAGGAGGCCAGGTCATGCACGGGAAATCAGGAACGCAGTAGAAAACTCTTGCAGCTAGAAGCAAACACAAGGACAATCAGATAGTGAGCCAAGCTGCTTTAAATACCCTGGGAGGGTTGGATGATAGCAGTCAGGGGAGCAAACACAGAGAGGTCAGCTGATTCAGTAAGGCAGTAGTATTGGATAGCAGAGCACTGGATAAGCTCAGACAGTAAAATTAAGCAGCAGAGTTAGAGCAGCTCAGCCAAACCTTGACAGTACCCCCCCTCAACTACCCCCCCCACACACACTAGGCAGGACCAGGTTTATGAGGAAAGCGTGCATGGAAAGTACAGAGGAGGGTGAGGGCATGCATGTCTGCGGCTGGAGCTGGAGCGTTCTTCTTGAATATACCCCTTCCAATGGACCAAATATTGAAGCCTCCAACGGAACCTATGAGAGTCAACTATGGTGCGGACATCTAACTCCTCATGGCTGTCAACGGGCACTGAATGGGGTCAAGGAGTAACCGTAGTGAAACCTCTGCACTGGTTAAGGTCACCCCCATAAAGCTGGGGAAGCGGGGCAGACCCAGTCATGCCTCTAGCAACATTGGAATCACCATTGGCAATTGGAATGGGAGTGGCAGCAGCTATAGGGGCAGCCTGCTCTGAGGACCGTTGAGGCTGTGGAACCAGATGCTCAGTACAGAGCAGCAAAGCCTGGAGGACTGCAGCAAACTGGTCCATGCGCTGGTCTACCTGGTCTAGCCTGAAAAAACATTTGGTGGATTGTCTGTGACTACTGAATTCATGGCCATTGTGTTAGGGACAAGGAACCAGACAGATACAAACATGTAAAGTTCAAAACACCTTTATTAAAATAACAAAAGCAAACAAAGCAAAATCATGATCCAGAAGCATAAACCAAAAGACCAGGCAGGGTCAGGAACCAAGATAGCTACTCAGCCAAGCTAGGGTCAGGAATACAGAGATCAGCGATGTCAGAAACAAGCCAGGAGTCAGGAACCAGAAGGGATATCAGAGGAATCCAGGTCATGCACAGGAAATCAGGAACACAGCAGAACACTCTTGCAACCAGAAGCAAACACCAGGGCAATCAGGTAGTGAGCCAAGCTGCTTTAAATACCCTGGGAGGGTTGGCTGATAGCAGACAGGTGAGCAAACACAGAAAGGTCAGCTGATTGAGCCTGATTCAGCAAAGGGAAGGCAGCAGTAATGGATAGCAGAGCACTGGATAAGCTCAGACAGTAGAATCAAGCAGCAGAGTTAGAGCAGCTCAGCCAAATCTTCACAATATCCCTGACTTTGTGCAAGTATACCTAGAAGAACTGATGCTGTTATGAAGGAAAAGGGTAGTCACACCAAATACTGATTGGATTTAGATTTTTCTTCTGTTCACTCACTATTCATTTTGTTGGTTGATAAAAATAAACTATTAATGTATCTATTTTTGAAAGCATTCTTACTTTACAGCATTTTTCACACCTAACACTTTTGCATGGTACTACATATACGTATATGTATGTATATATATTTATATATATATATATATATATATATATATATATATTTACAGAGGCGTCACTAGGGTCGGTGTCACCCGGTGCGGTAACTCATAGTGTCACCACCCTGGATCTCCTCCGGTACCATGCCATACAGAATCCTTAATAATGTTTTTTGCAGTAAAGTTAAAATTAATCTGCAGTTCGTTAAGGTCAATATAATCAATTAAAATAGTACTATAGAGTAATGTGCCACCACCAGAGCCATACATAGAGATATGTCACCACAGCAATACAGTTATATGTCAGCAGCATATCATTACAGAGTTATATGCCACCACTAGAGCAATACAGTTATATGTCATAACCAGAGCATCAATACAGTTAACTGCCACCACCAGAGCAACAGAGTTATGTTGCCAGAACATCAGTACAGAATTATGCCAAGAGCACAGCAATACAGTTATATGCCATCACCAAAGCAATGCAGAGTTATATGTCACAACCACAGCAATACATATATGCCACCAGCATAGCAATAGTTATATGCCACCACCAGTGTAATACCCCAATGTATGCCACAACCAGCATAGCAATATACCATTATATGCCACCATCAGAGCAATACGTCATGATATGCCACCACAGTACCTCACTGCCTACCACAAAAGCATTATAATTCACAATATATGCCAAAGTGGGACATTTTATACACACATATTGGTACATTTGGCAATGGCAGAGTGTCACATTGTGTAACTGATTTGTCACTCCACATGTTTGTGTGCCCATTTGTTGCCCAGATTTATACACTGTGGTGTGGATGATGATATTTAGAATAATTTGGCCCAAGTTATTCTAAATATCAACATCCATACCACATTATATTAATCTGGACTGGGCACTAAATGGGCATACAACACGAAAATATAGTAGCAAATTAGTGTTCACCTCTACACACTACACTGTCCACCACCTCCACAATGGCCCCCATTGTCCAACACCTCCACACAGTCTGTCCTCTACCATAATGTCCAGACCCTCTCTGGTCCCCATTGTCCTACTCCACATTGTCCACCACCTCCACTTTGGCCCCCATTGTCCACCACATCCACACAGTCTGTCCACATCCACAGTGTCCAACCCCACTCTCCAACTCCACATTGGTGTCACAGCCTACCTAGATCCAGCATTGCCGCCTCGGCTGGCGCTGAAGTTGTACTGCTCTAAACGATGCTTCCGCGTCATCCCTCACATTGCTGGTTGGACTGGGCTTGGGTGCGATTGGTGTCAATAGCGGGTGCCCATGACCTAGTGCTAGGTGTTTCTGTGGCTCCAATTGACACAGTAGTGTTGCAGACATTCAACTCATCTCACAGCAAGATGCGTCAATTACGGGTACGAGGAGATGTTCTTGACACAAGCTCCTTCTTATACTTGGTTTTGGGTCTGGCTCCTTCCAGCTACTTCCTGGCGCCTTGTATTTAAGGGAACTAGATTTCCATCCAGTTACCCTTATGTTTGTGTGCAGTACAGTTCTATTTCTTGTTCCTGATTCTTGTGTATGACCTGGCTTATCTGATCATCCATCCTGGATCTGACCTGTGGCTCTGTCTGACTACTCTCTTGTCTGACCCCTTGTAGTGGACACCCAATGTGGTGCAGACCTGTGGCTCTGGCTGACTACCCGCTCCATGTATGACCTTGTCTTTTCTGACCATCCATCCTGGTGCTGATCTGTGGCTCTGTCTGACTACTCTCTTGTCTGACCCTTTGTAGCGGACACCTAATCTGGTGCAGACCTGTGGCTCTGGCTGACTACCCGCTCCGTGTATGAGCTAGGCTTGTCTGACCATCCATCCTGGTGCTGATCTGTGGCTCTGTCTGACTACTGTCTTACATCCCTTGTAACGGACACCCAATCTGGGGCAAACCTGTGGCTCTGGTAGACTCTGGCCCTGCTGACTGCAGGCATGAGTCAGTGGGTTCTTTGGTTTCCTCAACTTTATGCTACGGCCTTCTCCTAACTGACTGCAGGCGTGAGTCAGTCGTCTTTCCGATTACCATATACAGGAGAGACCATTTGGCCTACTCTTGCTCTCTGATCTTAGAGACTACCATTGGCTTCGGCTTACTCTCTGCAGTTCTGGGATCTGGAGACATACTACTATTGCTGATAGAGTCCCTGTCTCTTGGTTGCCCTCTGCTCCATCCAGTATACGATTATTATATTACACTTACTTTAATAAAGGTGAATTTTACTATACTGTCTGACTCTTGTCTTGCTTGCAACCGTGATAATTGACCCCATTATCCACCACCTCCATGCAGCCTGTCCATCTCCACAAATGTCCAGCCCCATTCTGACTCTCATTGTCCAACTCCACATTGGCCCTCGTTGTCCACCAGCTCCACATTTTCCCCCATTGTCCACAACATCCACACAGTGTGTCCACCTTCATAATGTCCAGCCCCACTCTTGCCCCCATTGTCCACTTCCACATTGGCCCCATTGTCTACCTCCTCCATGCAGCCTATCCACCTCCACAATGTCCAGCCCCACTCTGGCCCCATTGTCCAACTCCACATTGGCCCCCACTGTCCATCTCAACATTGCCCCTATTGTCCACTACCACATTGTCCACCTTCACATTTTCACCTTGGATTTTCAATGGCGCTGCCCAGCATCCACTGCACTTGTTCTAGGCTGCAGAATATCTGTGCAGCTGACATCAGAAAGCAGGGGATAAGATCCCATTTGTTCAAGTGGCCCCTGCACCCCATGCATAGGGGTGGAAAGGGCACCCCACTACATCCTCAGCTTCCCAATGTTCCTGCCTTTCCAGACCCATATTCTGCTCCGTGCTGTCCCCTATGGCTACCTCTGCACACACTGCCACCCGACTGCACAGAGTCCAATATCATGATTCTACTGGTAGTGCATTTACTGCTAGTGGCAGCCACCATAGTCTGAGTGTATGTGAATGGAGGGATCAGTGCAAACTACAGAATTGCCCCATGACACCACAGCACACACCAGTCCTCAGAAATACCCCAAAGCACTGTGTTATTACTGTGAATGGGGCATGATCACCAATTTCATGCTTCTTGGGCCCAGTCAGGTGTTCGGGTGGAGGTACAAGGCAACTCTAGTGCTGCAGAATGCACCATATTTTCATGGGCCCAAATCCGTGCTCCTGTCAGTGACAGAAGATAGTAAACAATAAGTTTTAAGTGACAGATCCTGCCAATACTGACCTGGGTCCAGGATAGCCACCCCCTGCAGCCCTGCCATCACACTGTTGTGCTAGCATACATAAAGATGCCCTCAGCCACAGACAGCAGTACCCAAACCACCTCTCAGTATTGATACTTGCTTGTCGCTTACCTTGTAGTGCCATGTTTGCAGTCTAAAGACTGTGTCAAAAGTAGTCTGGTGTGAAGAGGCAGCCCACACCGCTGTAAACCCTGGCATATCTGTTTACACTCCTCAGCTTATTTTAAGGAATAGCCAACAAATAAATGCTGGGCCGGCCCTGTGCACTTACATCTCCCGCTTTACAGCATCAAATGGGAGATGAAGTGAAGCAGGGGCCCATAAGCGCAAATGTATTTCCTGTGTAGCTCATTGTTTCAAGCAAGGGGTCTGTATCCGTGTCCAGTTCCTTCACTCTACTCGATGTGCCCAATAATTATTCCTATGACTCACCTCGCTTGTTATCATATCTGCGTGCTTATAAAGCCAACATTGCATTGGACTGTTTATTTTTAATAGCAAGCACAATATTTCCTTCTTGCTTAACACCGCTCACACTATTAAAATGAATTATGAAATACTATTACTAATAAGAATAATCTGAAAAGGAACATATAGAAGTTTACTGTATACTATATTACAACTGTGTCCATTTCACTATTCGCATTTACTTTCTTTTCCCTTGCAACTTAGTGTCCTCCATTGCCTGTAAAAATCCTGGATTTAAAATGGTTTTTCCATGTCCCAGACAACCCCCTTCTGAGAGGATACAAAGTCCAAGAATGAAGACGCCAAATCACAGAGTTCTAAACACTTGAAGGGAAATTGCCCATTCTGTACAGAGACAGAAACTAATACCTCTGCTAGACTCCAAAAATGGCTTTCAGACTGAGGACTAAATACTGCAACTGAGCTTTGATCATCCTGACACCAAACAGGAGCTGCAGTTCAATTTTGTTGTTGTGTAACACTAGTCTATGGCTTTGGGCATGATGTACATTTTCTTGTAGCCCACCACAGGCATAGCTCTCTGTCCCAGCAATGGACAGTACTCCCTCTAGTGTTTAGAACTCTATGATGTGCCAGTGAAAGTAGATTGCTCAAGGATGTCCAGTGATGTACAGTGACCCCTCCCGCACAGCTGCCCTAGTGCTGAAGATAAGTATTCTGCTTCTCTCATATCTGCAGTGACCCTGAATTGCAGAATGGAGATATAGTCATCCTAGCTGGCATAAGTGATTTTCCCCTTGCTTACCTGCTCTGATCCCCTGCATGGTCTTCTCCCTCCCAGCTCCATCCCAAGTGCAACTTTAACCTTTTGCATTCCATGTATGCGTGCAATGAATAGCAAAGCTGTTCACACCTCTTTGGTACTCAAAGAGTTAAGGCAAGGTTTAGCAATTGATCAAGGGGAAGCCTGTTTCCCTAAAGCTTCCTCCCCCTATGTATTCATTTGGCTTTGCTGCTGATGTGGCAAAGGGGTTCCTCAAGTCTCCTCTTCCCAAGGGCTCAGAACACACACATACACATCAGTGACTGTCAAACTTGATATATAATTAATTTCCCATAGGAACTGCAACACATTCCAAACAAAAACTTGCAACACTATCTTATCAATGATGTATTATGAACACCTCCATATGAAGGTATACACAACAAAAAGTAAAGTGAACTGTGAGAGAGCAGTCAAAGCAATAACAAATTTAACCAGCCAGCTGCTAAACAGTAATTTGCATTAAAAGAAAATGCATATTTTAGTATTGGAGTAATGGAATGGTTAGTAAAAAAAAGGGTGGTAAAAAACAATAAAAAAGTGGTATACGCAGTGTGACAGAACTGTGGTGACTATGGGAGATATTGGTGTGTTAGAGACTATTTCTACCCAAAATACTAACACCCATGGACTGAGCTTAGCCATAGTTGATTCCAGTACATTGCTGGAGTGCAGAGATAGTGGGGGGGGTTGGGCTTTGATTCCACTATACTCCAGGCCTGTGCTAAGGAATGTTAATTGATTCCTGCTGTGCTTCCTTGACCAATCAGAGGCGGTTATTGATGAGCCAGTTAAGAATGTAGGATTTCAATTCCTAATCTGCATTCTTATCCTGATAAGGATGCTGGTGGCTGATTGGTCAAGCATAGAAACACTGTCCCAAGTATTCATTTGCATGCTGATCTAGATAAGAGTCTCTGTAGTGTATATAACCTGTGTGTTTGATTCAATAAAAGAGAGTTCTTCCCTTCATCAAGTCTCGGCTGATGTTTGGGAACAGGAGGGTCAGTTTACTATTGGATTGTTATTCTGAGGGGAGAAAGGAACTATAAAAGAGGTATCCAGCGTATGATACAAGGCGTCACGTTACAACTGGTGGCAAGGGGCGGGATTCGGCTTATCCCAATGAACTGAAACTGAGACCAGCATCCAGGGGGAGATATAGCCTCTGGCTTGACACCGGTCTCAGCAGCGCAGCGAGCAGTGGATGGAGCAACAGCGAATCTGAGACCAGCATCCAGGGGGAGATATAGCCGCTGGCTTGACCCCGGTCTCAGCAGCGCAGCGAGCAGTGGGTGGAGCAACAGCAAAACTGAGACCAGCATCCAGGGGGAGATATAGCCGCTGGCCTGACCCCGGTCTCAGCAGCGCAGCGAGCAGTGGATGGCCAAAGCAACTTGGATATCCTGGAACTTGGAGTACTAGTATCCACTGCATTAGGAGGTACCTGGGATCCTGCCTGTGGAACATGGCAAATCTAGGACCAATGGGCGCTGTTAAGTCCAACTGGAGACGGATTGAGAAGCTGGTGGCATTGCGATGGCCGCTTCTGGGGGACAATCCTCTGCGGGATTGGGAGGACAGCATGGACTGCTTTGTGAAGGTGGAAAGTAAGCTACAGGATCAGTATATCGCCCTGTACCAGAAAGCGGAGCAGAAGTATTACAGCATGATCCGCCCCTCTTGTTCTGCTGCGGGCAATGGATACAATGGCCCAGGAGTAGGATGGGAGGCCATCTGTGTCGACCCCAACTTTGGCAGCAAGGAGGAGAGTAGGTTTTGGGAAATCAGGGATGCCCGGGAGGAGATGATGCGGTTCCAGAATATCCCTGAGCTAGCAGAGGAGCTGGAGGACCTGGTGGAGCAAGAGTGGCATCTGGAGCGAGCTTACCAAGGCCTTATCCGGAAAGTTGTGAGGCATACGAGGGAGGGACCACGGGCGGCCCCCCCATATACTATACCGCAGGAAGATGTGGCCTGGCTGGCCAACCCGCCCTGGGATGGAGGCTCCGACCTTGGAATGGAACAGTCCTTTGAGTCCTGCGACCCGGTGGGGTGGAGAATGAGGAATCTACTGCCCCACCTAGGACCCAATCCGTCGGAAGAGACGGTTGCCCAACTTAAACTGTCGGTCGAGCAACAGTACTTTCAAGACATCCAGAGCCCCTGGGTTGCCCCATGCTGGAGGAGTGAGACAGTGATACGCACCAGCCCCTTTGTTACCCCGGACCTGAGGAGTTGGATTTCGCTGCTCCTCAGCCCCAAGAATGCCCCTGTACCAGGGGGTGGGACAACTGTCCCCCCTGGTGGACATTTGGCCCCTTCCCCTGTTTTTCCTACTGTTGTGAGTGAGAGAGAGCTCACCAGCAGACCCAAGAAGATGCTCCCTTTGTTAATGGACACTGCCCTGGAGAAGGAGCAATGTGTGCTCTCCAGGGGCACGGTTGATATGACCCTGAGGAATGGGACTGCGGTCTTCCTCAGGGCAGAGAATGGCCCTGCGGTTTGTGGCCTGAAAGAAGAGGACCCCAGCAGACTGAAGGAGAACAGTGCTGCTGGCCCTCTTGTTGATCCTATGGACTGTGAACTGGTGGGTGGGAATGCGTTCCCCACCAGCCCCCCTGTGAACCCTGACCTGGTGAGTAGGAGCGAGCTCCCCAGGGCCTGGGAAACCCCTGTTGCTGTGGATGAGACACAGGTCCCCACCAGCAGCCCCTGTCCTTCCCCTTTGTTATTGGATACTGCCCTGGAGAAAGAGAAATGTGTGCTCTCCAGGGTCGTGGATGTTATGGCCCTGAGGAATGGGATTGCGGTCTTCCTCAAGGCAGAGAATGGCCTTGGAGTTTGTTGCCTGGAAGAAGAGGACCCCAGCAGACTGCCACAATGCAGTGCTGCTGCCCCTTGTGCTGTCCCTGTAGACTGTGAACTGGTGGGTGGGAGCGAGCCCACCAGCCCCTATGTGACCCCTGACCTGGTGGTTGGGAGCGAGCCCACCAGGCCCTGTAAAACCTTGGCTGTGATGAGTGGGACACCAGTCCTCATCAGCAGTCCCAAGCCTGTTGCCCCTTGTCCTGATACCCCAGCCTTGGTGAGTGGGACCACGGTCCTCACCAGGGATACCCTTGTTGCCCCTGGATCTTTTGACCCCAGCCTGGTGGGTGGGAAGTCATTCCCCACCAGGCCAACTGTTGATCCAGCCCGAGGGAGGGGGACCACCGTGCTCCCTAAGGAAGTTGGGAGTTGCCCCAGTTTTGCCAGCAGCCCACAGTCTGTTTGTCCTGGATTGGTGAGTGGGAGTGCGCTCCTCACCGGTCCTCTGGATGCCCCAACCCTGAGCAAAAGAGTCCCCAGTGTTTCCAGTAGCCCTTTGGATGTTGCCTCAGCCCAGGAGAGTGAGAGCAGCATCCTCTCCTGTTCCCGTGGGGTACTTGCCCAATCAAAAGGGGGAGATGTCCCCAGCGTCCACCAAGGTGACCCCCAGGCCATGGGGAACCCAGAGACACTGTTGCCAAAAGGAGGTCCACCTTTTAGACTGGCTATGGACCCTGAGTCACTGGACCCAGACCCAGGAGGGTCTGACCCCAGCTCTGCGTGGAGCCTGGCCCAGGAGAGGCCTCCCAACTTGGTGATAGCCAGGACCAAGAGGTACACGTTTCCCTGGCCCAGGACCAAGGACCCCAGTTTTACTCCTGGCCCCGGACAAGGGGCTCGTTTTTTCTTTCCAGACCCCAGGACTGTAGGGGCTGGCTGGGGACAAGACTTTTGGGACAAGTACTGTTGTGGACATGGAACCACAGGCAGAAAACCCCGGACATCCCTAAATTACACCCGACTGGGTCTAATTGGGTATGCCGGACATGGATACAAGGGGGAGATATGTGACAGAACTGTGGTGACTATGGGAGATATTGGTGTGTTAGAGACTATTTCTACCCAAAATACTAACACCCATGGACTGAGCTTAGCCATAGTTGATTCCAGTACATTGCTGGAGTGCAGAGATAGTGGGGGGGTTGGGCTTTGATTCCACTATACTCCAGGCCTGTGCTAAGGAATGTTAATTGATTCCTGCTGTGCTTCCTTGACCAATCAGAGGCGGTTATTGATGAGCCAGTTAAGAATGTAGGATTTCAATTCCTAATCTGCATTCTTATCCTGATAAGGATGCTGGTGGCTGATTGGTCAAGCATAGAAACACTGTCCCAAGTATTCATTTGCATGCTGATCTAGATAAGAGTCTCTGTAGTGTATATAACCTGTGTGTTTGATTCAATAAAAGAGAGTTCTTCCCTTCATCAAGTCTCGGCTGATGTTTGGGAACAGGAGGGTCAGTTTACTATTGGATTGTTATTCTGAGGGGAGAAAGGAACTATAAAAGAGGTATCCAGCGTATGATACAAGGTGTCACGTTACACGCAGAATCTATAATGTTTGTCCTATTCAGTTTGAATATTACAGGTTAGCGATGTCAAGGATTCAGACCTCGATTCAACTGGCCCCATCAGCAAAAAAACACAGATGATGGTATTTTTTCAAGCACAGTAAGCCATTCATTTACCTGTGCTATGAAAAAAATGTCGGATAAAAAATCTCCACCACAGGCCATAAATTTACATGCATTTTCACCTATTGACAAACCCCCCCCAACAATATATGCAATTCAATTACATGCCTTAGGAACTAAGGTCCGTTAAGGGACCCACTTCAGTGTGTAAAAATCTATACCTATTTTTTATGGGTGCAGAGTCTCTTAATGCATATCCAAAGAGTCGACACAGAAAAAGCATAAAAAACCTAATTCTCATATCAATACATCCAAAGCACCCCCAAAATGTGTGAAATGCTATTAGATGTAACCCTATGAGTTACCCCACTGGCACTCACAGGGTTATTCTGACCAAGTTACAAAAACAGCTGTTGACAAACATCTTTATTCCTGCTGTCCAGCAGAGTCTTCAGCACCCTGGTCAGCTACTGTCAGTCTTCTTCTTCAATCTTCCTTCTTCTGTTCTCTGTGATCTTCTTATCTTCTTTGTCTTCTTTTTCATCTTTCCTCTAAAATAAACTAAAACATCAATGCAAGTAATGTAAAAAAGTGCCTCCAAGATCTGTCTAGGATATAATGGTGGAAATGAATTAATTATCCTGTGTAGGTTTGCTTATATTAGCTCCCAGCTCCAGTGGCCTCACTTTGGGATATACACTAGAGTAGAGGTTCTCAACCCATGCCCTTAAGTTCCAGCACAGGTCAGTTAATCAAACTGAGCCTCTGATCAACACACCTGTGCTATAGCAGAGAAATTCACTAGTCCTGGACTGGCCAAGGATGAGGACCACTGCACTAGAATATATGATTGCATTAGTTTATGCCTGTGCACACACTAAGCCAGCGATAAGACATTATTGCAAGCAAACCCTGAATTCCATCACTATAACATGTTCTAAGACAAATTGTAACATTACACCAATTTTCCTTGCACATGTTAGAACACAGAGTTAAACAAGGCAGAGATGAAAAGAACACCCCACAATTAACATACACACCGTTAATGGGAGATTAATCGGTAAGTAGCTTAGTAAATTGGTGGTAGACATGCAAAAGACCAGAAAATCAATACCAGTCACTTGTTAACCCTTTGAATATCAGAGAGGTATCCAATGAATTGCAATGGATACTTCTCTGGCACCCAAGGGTTTAAACAAATAATTGTATTAATAAATCCCATTAATTATGCAGATGTACAAAGATTAACTGGAGCCATTCTGAGACAAATACTTTGCTTTGTATTCAGTGTGTTAAAAGTTCCTTTTAAAACAATGGACATTTTTATTTTTCTCCTTTGGTTCAGCTGTATTGCCTGAAAAAGTACATAGTACATCAGGCTCAGTGAAGCTGCAGGGAGAATATGAAAGTACTTGGGAGTAGTGATGATCGAGCAACCCGATGCTCGGGTGTTCGGGTGCTCTGGCCGAGCGCCCCCGGAGGCTCGAGTGCTCGGCCGAGCACCCGAGCCCCATTGAAGTCAATGGGAGGACTCGAGCATTACACCAGGCACCCCCTGCTCTGATGAGGGGAGGGTGCCTGGTTCATAGGAAAAGGTCAGAAAATGATGGAAACACCACAGAAATGGTTCAGGGACAGCATAGGGAGGATGTCTGGATGCATCTTGGACTCCAACATCGCTGCTGGGAATGATGTTTCGCCCGTAGTACGCCATTTTTACAGACTGACCGTAAAACACACAAAAAGGAAGATAAAAACGATTTTAGGCGAAAAATTGTTACCAAACAGTATTTGCTGTATATTTACTTGAAGTATCAGGATCACGTCCACTTCCCCGTCCCTTTTTACCCGCCTTCTTCATATTAAACGGAATATATGCCGGTAATCTGCGGCTAGGCACACGAAACAGAATGTGACGCTAATCTGCGGCTAGGCACACTAAACAATATGTGACGCTAATCTGCGGCTAGGCACACTAAACAATATGTGACGTTAATCTGCGGCTAGGCACACTAAACAATATGTGACGCTAATCTGCGGCTAGGCACACGAAACAGAATGTGACGCTAATCTGCGGCTAGGCACAGTGAACGGAATATGTGACGTTAATTTGTGAATTTGCACACTAAACAGAATGTGACAATAATCTATGGCTAGGCACACGTTTAAAATGGCCCTTTTTGTCGCTGCGTTGTAAAATCATTGGCCCTGTGCACCTAACAGAATATGTCAGCTTGTCACTGCACTGTGAAATATTTGTCCCTGTGCACCTAGTACAATGTCACCTTAGAACATGTCCCCCCCCACAAAAAAATGAAATTCTGCCACCCCCAAAAAAAATTAAATGCTGCCCCCACACACAACAGTCCTAAAAAGGACTTTTGGGTCTTGAAAGAGTTTCAACAATTTTATTCTCCCTACACTGACTTCCTGTGCATCTAGTATTATATGTCACCTTAAAAATATCCCCCCCACAAAAAAAAAGGAAATTGTGCCCCCCCAAACAAAATATAAATGCTGCCCCCACACACAACAGTCCTAAAAAGGACTTTTGGGTCTTGAAAGAGTTTCAACAATTTTATTCTCCCTACACTGACTTTCCCTGCCTAAGCGCATCTCTCCCTGGCTAAGAATGAGCCGAACTCGCGCGTCGGGTGCTATACAGCACCCGATCACGGGTTCTGGCCAGCCAATCAGTGTAATGCCAGCAGCCAACATGGCTGCTGGCATTACACTGATGTCAGAGCCTTCCCGCACGTTTATTGGCTGCGCAGCAGCTGCGAAACGTGCGGGGAGGAGACCCGAACATGGCGGGCGAGCACATGCGGTACTCGTACGAGTACCGCCATGTGCCGAGCAGAGCGATGCTCGAGCCGAACCGAGCTTCGGCCGAGCATGCTCGCTCATCACTACTTGGGAGGAATCATATAATGATGCTTATGAAACTGATGATAATCAAATTCTTGATTATGATGATAATGATGATGAGTTGTTCATTTATAATGGTCCCTCCACTGTCCTCCACTTGTTCTGGTACAGATGAAGAGCAGTGTCAGAGAATATATAATATGGCCAAAATGTAGCTGAAAAGAAAAAGTGCAATTTTACACCACTGGAAAGGAGTAATGTGCCTGTTTGTAAACCCCTGTGAGATGAACTGGAGAGTGACTTTGAATAAGAAAACATGCCTAATCTCAGTCATCATCATCAGTGTATCCGTCCAAATCCCACCCAGTTCAAATCACTATTATTCAATAAGTAA
Source organism: Rhinophrynus dorsalis (assembly GCA_037306005.1). Lineage (NCBI taxonomy): Eukaryota > Metazoa > Chordata > Amphibia > Anura > Rhinophrynidae > Rhinophrynus > Rhinophrynus dorsalis. The sequence goes on along the minus strand of CM074722.1, from coordinate 294,042,374 downwards.
CAACACAGGTCAACTTCCACAAGCCAAGCTATGGTGATTCTGCTACAGTTAGAAGTTCACTGCCATGGACACATACTGCTAGTTCTATTGAATATCTAGACAATGCAATAGTAGTAGTAGTCATCCCTCAGGAACCTCACACACTATTTAATATCCAAAATGGAACGACTTCACTAATCATCAATAAACAAAACATGTTGCTATCTGTTGTCTCTGGAAAAAGCATGTGAGCAAGGGAAAGCAGGGTCACATCTTGTAGGCACATCTTCAATGAGATCCCACTTGATGCACAACTCTGAAGCACAAGTCTGATTAGGAGACAAACCAGTAGCACATGAGAGGTGTAAATACTAAGAGCAGTAGAAGCTCTCTTACACGTTCATGGTGCTGAGAGCATATAATAGAAGTGTCCGACAATGGGCCATTTTCTTAAGTTACAATAACACATATGCCTCCTGCTGTTGTGCAAGATTCATAGAGTCCCACACCTGAAACCACCACCACCTCAGCCATTGGTTGTAATTTTCTTAAAACAATTAAGTTACATAGTTCTTCTAGTTCTTCTTACACTAATGGAATCGAAAACTTGACAAAATGTTTGCAGTTGACAAGCTCCCCTGTTTTGTTGTTGTTGTTGAAAACAGACGTTTTAAAGAACTGATATCATGGGTTTTACCCCATTGGCATACCCCAAGCTGCAGTTATTTTTCAAGAATGGCTGTGTCAGATTAGTACAAATATAATTAGTATTATGTGCAGATAATTAATGTTATACATCATCCAGCAATACTTTTTTCAAAGCTTATGTTACTGAACAACGTTTACTTTAAATTGTCAATTTCTCCATTTCACCACTTAGAAACAGTAGAACTGATGTGGAAATGACTACAGTCATACAATGAATATGTAAAGAATGGCAAACACGCATAGGAAATTAAATGGCAGTAACAAAAAGACAGAAATATTATGTAATTTCTATGTATGTGGATTTGTGCCACAAAAAGAGCAAAGCTGTAATTGAAAAAGCAAAGTTCACAGAAAAAAGGGCTTTTTGCCCATCTCTAGAGTGGGGGCACTCTATAGGCTCGATTTAAAGGCAGACGTTAGTAAAAAAAACACTAACTGGTGCGTTAACATGTTGTAAGCCATTTAAAGGTCCGTCTTAAAACAGCTAATGGCAGTTTGTTAATCCTTATGGTCGATGGACTTACGTGCATTGAGACGCATGGAACAAAATTTCCCAGAGCCATTCAAAGGAGTGTGGAACTGTTTATGCCAGAAAAAAAGATACATTTAACGACTAAAAGTTAAGACCCAGTTTTGTTAGCCGTTAGACACATAAAGGTCAAAATGAAAAACCCGTTAAAGACAAAACGCATACAGCACAAGCATGCAAATGGAAAAATTAACCTGTACAATGCCAAATTAACACAAAAAAATGCCAGTGCACCACAAATCAATGTCACACATATCACAACAACCAAGCAACACCACAGGGACAAGGCCTTCCAATAAAGCACCAACACAACAGGGTACAGAACAATGGGGGTTATCATACAACACGGACACCTGCCAATACAAAACAAGCTCACCTGTGCAACATCACCAGACGATCCAGACACAACCTGCACCCCACAACTTCACACCCGCAACTGACATAGACACAGCAATCAGAACAGACCACATTTTAAATCATAAACACATAAACATAAAAACAGAAACACATCAGCAAACACTTACCTGGACAACAAACACCTTCCCGTTGGTCATCACTCAACGCATCACCACACCTAGACAATGCCCTACCACATACTTAAAAGGACAGTCACCACACTTGTTGGCTTGTTTTCCACTCAGGGAGAGAGATAGAGAGACAGAGATAGAGAGCAAGCAAAAAGTATGTTTGCCTACATATTGATGCAAAGACTGCAGAGGAGGCGTGCAAGGGTGAGATTGATCGCTACAGGTTGATGCCACACAGCATCATTGCCCTGTATGAGGTCATCAAGGATCAGGTGGATCTGATTTACGTCCACAACCATGCCCTATCTGGCCTGCAAAAACTCCTGTGTGCCATACGCTTCATGGCAAGTGGCGCCTTCCACTCAACAGAAGATCACGGTTCTGGCATATCACAGGCCATATTCTTCAGGGTGGACCAGGTCTTGCCAGCCCTCAAAAGCAAGGCCAGTACCTATATACATTTCCCCACCACCGACATGGAGTGGATACATTTGAAGCAGGGCTTTTACACAAGGGGAGGCATGCCCAGGGTCATGGGAGCTATAGATTGCACCCATGTCCGTATCAAAGCTCCAGCACGAGACGCACATATCTACATCAACAGAAAGAACTTCCACTCCATGAACATGCAGATGGTGTGTGATAGCAACTTGAGGATCATGAATATCTGTGCAAAATATCCCACGAGCTGTCATGATTCATATACTCAGAAACTCATCTGTACACAGAGACTTCGAAAATGGAACCTATAGAGGGGGATGGCTTCTGGGTGAGTTAACAATACCAAATCACACCACATCCACACAGCACTGCTCAGCATGCTCTTCACTCACAGCTAGCACTTACACCTCATTCACACAACATGTGCTTCCTGTCTAACCATGTCACTCACTGTCCACAGGTGATTCGGGCTATTGCTGCAGATCATGGCTAATGACTGATGCCCAGGAGCGATACAACCAGGCTCATAGCAGAACAAGGAATGCCACTGAGCAAACTTTCGGGCTCCTAAAATCCCGCTTCAGGTGTTTGGATCATTTGGGGGAGTATTGCAGTATGCACCAGGCAAAGTCTGCGACATCATTATGGCATGTGCTATAATACACAACATCGCGATGGACACCAGTTGACGAAGTCCAGTCCCCACCCATACCTGATGACCCTATGGACATTGTTGAGGGTGAAGAAGGCCTAAGAGGGATGCGGATAAGAGACACATTGATCAGGGAACACTGAAGCTGTGAGTATAATACATGTATGCACACAATCCACAACACACATGTTCTGTTTTACTCCAAGGATCAGTGACACAGCTCTGACACTGGCTGCAGTATAGACCACCAACATCAACCATTCCATGGATGAGTCATATTGGGGATAAGGATTCCAATGACATCTGACACCATGTCGTCCATGTTGATACTGCTACCTCAAGGATATCATGCCTTCTCCCCCTGGAAACCAAGGTACAACACTGCAACCATGTTCAGCATATCCCAGGGCTCCACAGGCACCAACTAAAGTGTTTTTCTATGATCAGAGCCATAGCAACCATGGTACCCCTCTAGCAAGAGAGTCTCATCCATTGCAATGCATCGGATAACACTCTGTCACATCAGGGGTTAAGGGGACATTCGAGTGAACATGGGACCTGTAGTCTGCTATAGCTGAGAAGAGCACTAGAGGGATGGATCTACAGTGGTAGTGTGTTATACAACATAGAGGTCATGAAATGTGGATCAGAACTCCAGGGACACCATGCTTACCTGTGTGTGTGCAGTGATATGTGACCCTGACTACACACATCTTCAAATATGTCCTAATAGCTCCATGAAAAAAATATATTTGGGCTGCCACTGTCACTCTTACAGTGGCAGCCCAAATACATTTGTTTCATGGAGCTATTAGATGTGTGTATTCATGTCAGGGTCACATAGCCCTAGGGCTGGTTGACATCCCCTTAGTTCTCCCCATTATGCGTTACAGACGAGTAGACAACACATTACAAAGCAATGGTTTGTGTACTCCCCTGTAACGGAAAATATTAAGTGAATAATCATGCTGAAGCTGTTGCATGACGATTAGTTGGAGGTTGCTGTTTCAAATCTTGTCCTCTTGTCCCACAGGCATCCATAGCATAATCCAACCTTGAACAGAGGCGTTTCCATGTGACTGGACTGAAGCCTTGACAACACTTCCATGAAGCTCACCCCTTGATGTCTCAAGTGATTGTATTGGTGATGCAATGTCTGACCTGATGTTCACAGCTGCTTCTACTGGAACATTCCCATATACACAGAAGACGCTAATTCATGTGTGTACTAACATCCAGGTATCAAACCTGTACAGTAAGAATGCTCATCTGCAGAGTTACCAAACCTTGTGGACAACACATGAGCAGTTCAGTAGTGTTTCCAAAGTATTCATATTTAGTTTAAATGTACCTTTTGTGTGCTCATACAAGTGTTCAATGCATATAGGTAATATACACAGAAAACACATGTATGTTTTAATGTAGTTTGAGACACAATAAAGGAGAACCATCACTACTCAATATGTGTCTGTATAAATAAATGTTGGATTAGACATCTCTCAGTTTGGAACCATACTGAAGGCTACAGTATCCCTCATACATAAGAAGGCATGACTTACATCACAGGAGTCCACTAGTTGTTTGACCATGAGTGGATTTTGTGATGTATTCATGCAAGGAGATGATGGCAGTGATACACTAATGTGTGTTGTGAGTGATAAAGAGGTGATACAGGGGACATTACTTCCACAGTAATGTCATGTCCACGGTTTACATGGTGATCAATGTAATCAATCTTCTGAGATTGCTTTAATTTGACATATCTCAATACATGGGCTACATTACCAAACAAACAGCCTAAGTGGAGAAGTGATATCACTGGTGAAGCTTGTATCAACCTTAGTAAAACAGCAACACAACTTAATGGATAACCCAATGCTCACCCTAAGGTTTCAGTGTGTGTGCTACACATTGAAATCTTAGCCTGATAATTAGGTTATCCAGTAAGTTAGAATGTGATTTACACCGTGATTGTGAAACTGACTTACAGGAGAACCCAATGCTCACCCAATGATTTCAATGTGTAGCACACACACTGAAATCCTAGGGTGAACATTGAGTTCTCCCGTAAGTCAGTTTCACAATCAGGATGTAAATCACAGCCTATTTAAATGAATGTTCTATCATCTATCCTGCCTGTTAGCTCTCAGCTAAGTCAAATAGCTGTTTGATTAACCCCTTAAACCACAACAATTGATGCAGTTGAATGTTCACAGTATTGCACCAGTTGTTGTGCTAAGGGGTAGGTATCTGTTGTTCAAATTCACCCACACCATGGCCACATAACATTGTCATGTTATGTGGCTCCAGTGGTGGATTGCAAGTTGAATTTGGGCAAAGTTGTGTGTGATGTGTGTGCTAACCCATGTTCAAACATTTTACAATCATGTAACCTTGGCAGAAGTTGTGTTCACTGCATTGTTTTGCGATGCATTGGAGACATCTTTGCCACATAATCTATCAGTAACCACAAACCTTCTCAGACAGGATTAAAATGCAGAAGTGCGTGTTTTATTTGGGGGGAAAATAACATGTTGGCTTCTTTATTTTTTCTTTTTGGGGGGGACCTTGGGCTTGGTTCCAGATGTGGATGGCCTGGCTGACTGCCTGGTCACCCTTTGCACCCTTGGGGTTGCTTCAGGGGTCACACTGGAGAGAGAGGTGGGTGCAGTAGAACCCTCTGTGGAGTGCTGCTCCCTCTCCATGTGCAGGTTCTCCATGCGGTTGTGGTCTCTGACCTCCACCAGCAGCTGCCCCATCATGTCCATCATTCCTGCATGGTACTGCCTGAGTTCTGTGTTCATCAGCGTTTGCTGTACCTCCAGGGCATAGATGCTGGATAGTATCATTTGAGTGTTCCTGAGGGAATCCCTTTGGAGCCTTCTGAAGTACCTGTTGGTCGGTCCTCTGGGATACCCTGAGTCGCATCCTTTGTAAATCCAGACACTCCCCCTCCATCCATGTACCTGGTGAGTGTGCTGGGTGGGTTACTGCTGGTGGAGAGTCTGCTGGTGCTCTGGCTGCCAGTGGGGTTTCTCTGTCTGCCAGTGGGGTTGCTCTGTATGCCGGTGTTATTGCTCTGTCTGCTAGTTGTGTTACTCTGTCTGCCGGTGGTGTTGCTTTGTCTGCTGGTGGGATTGCTCTGTCTGCCGGTGCCGTGTCTGCTTGTGGGGTTGCTGATGCAGATGTCGGCCATGTGCCCACCACATCCAGTGACCCCGAGCTTCCCACTGATCCCTGTGGTGGTGGTGGGGGGGAGTGTTCCCTCGGTTCAGTCATACCTTGGCCACTGGTAGCTGCTTGGCCCCCACCTTGGGTCGTACAAGGGCCGACGCTGGTGAGCCATGCAGGAGGGTAGGTCAGGAGAATGCACATATTGCCCATATGTAGGGGTGGCCACAGTCCCGGGCAGCCAGGACCTTCCTGGTGGTGGTGGTGGTGCTGCAGAAGGGTGGTAAGGTCCCGAGGAGGATGGCTGCATGGACCTCTCAAAATAAAACCAGTCCTGGTAGTGTGGGGGAGCAGCTGGTGGGACAGCAGATGCTGTAGGTGGTGGTGCAGTATAAGATGCTGTAGGTGGTGGTGCAGCTGAAGATGCTGAAGGTGGTGGTGCAGCTGTATAGGGTGACCATGTGCCATCTCGTCCTCTTGCTCCCCAAGAGGAATCTCATCTGGGGATGTGTGTGCCTCCCCCACAGCCTCCTGCTGTGCTGCAGGCCCGTATGCTGTGTGAGGAAATGAAATGGTATGATTAGTAATGTAGACAATGACAGAATGAATGCAAGATTATTTAATTGACACGTGGATCTCTGGTTGTCATGATGGTATCCTGTGCACTGCGCTGCGATGCATGGTATACCACCCTGGCAATCACAGATGCATGAGGTCTGTCCAAGTTAATTCCCCAGGCCACCAATCAGGTCATTATTGAGGGTTTTCTCTGATTAACGTTTGTTGCTGTTTGGATCATTCGCACCATCTTTGTGAGTCACCCAGCCTTGATTAATCAGGGATATCCATCAATCATGGCATGTTGGTGTGCCACCTACAGTGCTTGACATTTGGTTTCCATGAGTATCCTGCAAATAGTGGATGGTATAACATCCATCCATAGCATCACCACTCCCAAGGAACCATGTGAAAACCAAATGTATGATGTGACAGTTCAAGTAAATCAAGTAAATGATTGCATACACAATACAAAGGCCTACTTGGTTCTCCTTTAATTCCACAGTGTTGGTTGTTTCAAGGCATGTGTGTTGCACATATAGCCACTTAGTCTCACTGGCACTGTGATGTTCATCCTCATCCACCTCTCTTGAGAGTCAGTGAGCGGTGATGTAGACCTTATGCAGTGGAGGTAAAGTGGAAATGATGACTTCTCCAATTATATCATTTCTCCATTTCCAATGTTTTTCTATGGAGTCTATCCAATGAGCCCTCAGTTACTTGATCTATTTTATTGAATAGTCTCCATAGACAAACATCGAAATTGGTGAAGTGATGGTATGGAGGGGTTAACTTCACTCCATCATGTCTTTTACACTGCTTAGTGAATGTCCCCTGTGTAGCATGTAATCCTAACCCTGTCGAATTGTGCTTTTCGTCGGTTAACCCTCTGAGTATTGGAGGGGTTGCCAAAGCATTGTTGAGCGATACATTGATAATCCCTCTAGCACTCAAGGATTTACGTGCTGACTTCCCTGTGGGTACATGGGTGACATTGTGGAGGAACAGTAGTGATGTTTAACAGACAACACTTTAAAAAGCATGGTTTGTGTGGGTTGTGTATGATCAGCACAGCAACAAGAGGGTTGAACTGGGACTTGGACAGGTTTGGGCCTGGTTGAACCTTGCCATTTGTCCTTGTATTTTGTCCTGTTTGAACCCTCAGGGTGCTGTGTTGATGCAGTTGTGTGGATGAATGATGGGCATGTGTGGAGGTGTGACTGTGTTTGAGTGTGTGGCTTGTGTTGGTTGATGTGGTGTATGGTTATGTGAGGATGCACTTACCGGTAGTGTGGAGGCTTCTTTCATACCCAGTGTCCGATCCTCCAGGGACCCCCTCAATCAGCGTGGATGACAAGATCTGCTGCAGCCTCTCCTCCCATCCTCTGATGGTGATTGGGACAGGTGGACCACCTCTGCTGCCTCAGGCATACATGGCGACTTCAGCCAACTTCTTTTGACCACCCTCTTGCAGTCTCCCCATCTTTTCTTTAAGGACTCCATGTCCCACCTGCATCTGGCCACCGTGTTCACCTTGCTGCATATCTGATTCTAGGCAGCCTTTCTCCTCGCAGCCAGGCCAGGGACCCTCTCCCTCAGAAAGAGGATGCACTCCCTCTCTAGAACAGACTCTGCAAGAGCACTGTTCTCCTCTTCCATGTAGCGGGGATCCCTGACCCTCTCCTCCTCAGCTCCGGCCTGTTAGGTGTCAGAGCTGTGCCCAAAATGTCCTGCCTGCTCTGCCCCTGCCTGTGCGTGGTGCTCTGCGACAGATACCCCTCGTACCACTGACACATCTATCCCTGCCCTCCGTGTGCCTACTCTTCTGGACCTGTTCCCCCTCCTCCCTGCGGATCTCCCTTTCCCACCCCTACTCTGCTCAGGGATGTCCTCCTGACCTTCCTCCTCCTCCTCCTCTACTACTCTCCCCATCCCTCTCTTCTGTCCTCCTCTCCTGGCTATCACTCACCCACTGGCACCCAGGCACTCACACAGGCCCTCACAAACACACTCGATCCCACTCACTCTCTGTCACACTCTGTCACTCACAGATTCACACTGGGAAAATAAAGTTTAAAAAATGTGTTAGGTGTTATAAAAAAAAGACTAGGTGTATGTATGTGTATGTGTTTGTATAGGTGTTTGTAATATGTGCAAAGTGTATATTTAGGTGCAACTCCAATTCTCTCTCCGCTCCAAAAACTCCTTATACCTCCAATGACAGCTCCTCTCTCCATCGCTCTTAACACTATCCTCCACTCCTGGGTCCTGTCCTCTAGCTCGCTGAAACTCGAAACACAGAGTGTGACCTTTATTTTTGGGTATATAGGTGTTTTTGAACTGTTTGGATACTTTGAGGCCATGGGATTGGCTGTGGGTTTGAATTTGTTGGTGCATCTATCAGGGTTGCTAGACAATGCCAGCCGTTATTTTACATTTTGACTTAAGTTGTGTTTTAACGGGTGATTGGGACACACGGTGATGCAAAGGTGTGACTCAGGTTTTTGTGTTACATGTTTTTGTTGTGCCTACGCTTGTTAGCTATTCTTGTAGACTACCTGTCGAATCCGCCGTGAATCATGTATTATTTGCGTCCGATAGGCTTTTTTTTAGTTAGCGTCTGTTATCCCCGTAAACCTTTAAATCTAGCCCTATGACTCTTGTCATCTCCAAAAACAAACTCAGTGTCATACTCCTCTGCAGCAAGAGAAGAAAATCTTTGCACACTCTTTGACACATTAACAGCACTTCTATAATGTACCTCAGAGTCCTGGGAACATTTAGGAGTACTTCTGCTGCTGCTAGTTGTAGCATCTCTGACCTGTTGATATTGTGTCTCCCAGTCAGATCTGTGATGGTGCTTTAGGTGGGATCTCATTGAGGAGGTGCGTAGGGCTGAGCATGCTTTCATCCTGCTCAAGTGCTTCTTACACAAAAAACAGACAGAAACATGCTTTGTTTTAGGATCCTCAGTGAAGTATCTCCATACTCTGGACTTCATAGACTGAGGGGTTCCTGAGGGGCTGCTGCTACCACCACTACTGGGGCTAGATGCTGATGCAATTGTACTACTACAGGGTGTCAAAGGTTCAGCAGAGCCATAGCTATGGTTGCAGAAGTTAAAAACCTGTGTTGTTGTTGCTGCTGGTTACTCAACATTAGTGTGTGTGGCTAAGTGGTACTTTGACTTGGAAGTGATGATAATACTGCATGCCTAGGGTCAAACTTTCCAATTGTTTTCTCAGCTTTATCTGTATCTGAAGAAGAAGATGATAATGGAGGATATATTCTAGATCTACATCATTATCATCTGTCATCAATAGGTCATGCTCTGCATTGCCTACCGCTTCTTGCCAACTACATTCCTCTTTACTTTTATTTCACAACATTGCTTCTACTTTCAGGAAAGGTGTTTTCATGCTTGTTTATCACACTTAGATGCAGCAGTTGGTTGAGCTGCTATACCTTCTTCCATTATCACAATACCAGAATGTGATTCATTGTCATCTTCAGTGTTCTTACTTTTTTAATAGTACTGGCACCTGTGGAACTTTTGGTGGGACTTTGACAAACTGTCTCCTCAGGAGGTGAAGGATCATCATCATTTATTGCATACGCTGCACCAACCATGGCTGCAGTCAGTTTTTGAACTACGACTTTACTCACACATCCCTCACACATTTATCCCTATCACTGTTAACTAAAAACAAATAAAATAAAAAACCCTGTTCAATTACTTCTTTCCCCAGACTCCTCCAGCACAGAGATAATAATAATAGCCAGATCAGGAAGGAACATGGACCACAGCTGTCTGTGTCTTTCCAATCATTCACAAAACATGTTGGGGTATTTAGGGTCATTCTCTTTTTCTTCATTCTGACACCCCTAGACATGTCTAACACAGAGGTAATAACAGCCAGATCAGGAAGGAACTTGGATAACAGCTGCCTGTGTCTTTTCAATCAGTGACACAAAATATTGGGGGTCAGCCTCCTTTGCTCCTTTCTCACATCCCCAGACAAAGTTGAAGTTAAATAATGAAATAAAGTTAATAAAGGTGAATTAAAATACATTACTCACAAACTTCTTCTGTCCAAACAACATCATGAATCCTAATTTCACATAAAATAAAGGGAGAAATCAAAAAATAAAAATCCATGGGGGATTATGTTATATTTTTTTCACATCAAATTGAATCAAGCCTTGTATCTGTAAATGGCCATTGTACTTAGTTAATATTTCTTAAATAAGCAATATTTATATTTACTAGAATGTATTGACAAATACACTTCTCATTGAGCAAATATATTGTATTGCATCAAATTAAAATAATGTTTGGTTTCAGTGGATAATAATTTAAATAAAATATTAAACATATTTTAAGTAGCTGAGCAATGCCTAACTAAACACATTCTCTATAGTACAGCAGATGGAGTTGTGGAAATGTTTGTACAATCCATCAAAACAGATACATTTCTGAAAAAAATAACTTGCGAACTCAGCATTAATTCACACTGATGTCAACTTTATATCATTTTGATGGACAATATGTTCCCTCTTTGAGTGTGTTGTTGTTTTACAATAAAACATGTAATTTATCTGAAGAAGACAGTGGATGGATAAGCTTCTAAAACCATTTCTCTATTCACTGAAGGGGCCAAATGTAGGCTGCTGTCTTCTATTAAGCGTTCATTCTTACAATGTCAGTCCAAAATCTAACTTCTGGTTATTTTAATTGTTTGATTTTTTTAAAGGGATAGTTATGTTTCACAAAAACAGCAGCTCTAATTAATCTTCATAGTATTTGGGCCATAGAGAGTGTTATTTCAATGCTGTCAGAGTTGTAGTTGTATCATAATTAAATGATAAAGTATCCCCCTTCCGCCCCTTTTACCTAGTGTAACACTGCTCACCTCAAATGTGGAATCTGGTTGTAAGACCAGACAGCTCACAGCAAGGGACAATCTTCTTACAGTGAGAACAATGAAAACCCTGCCCCCCTTTACAGGTTTTTCAGCTTTTTCCCTTATCTTAACTGATAATTGTCCCTCTCTGCAATCCACCTGGGCACTTCCCAGCTCTTCTGAGGTGAGCAGTGTTACATCAGTAAAAGGGGTGGGAGGTGGAGACTTTATCATTCAATTACTCTTGAACTACAACTCTGAAAGAATTGAAACAACACTCTCCAAGGCCCAAATACTATGATGATTAATTAGAGATGTTTTTATTATGGAACATTACTATTTCTTTAATATGGATTACTGTAAAACTCAGTCTTGAATAGTGCTGTGTGATAAAAGGATTCCACCACCTCATGTCTTTGTTCCCAGTATCCAGGAATAGTAGTCTCAGAAGAAAATATTTTTGTAACAGAATCCAAATTAATAAAACCTGTGGCATATGGCATATATGTCCAAGATACAGCAACAAAACGTTATTCAAAGAAATACATGATTTGTATACATTTTTCTTATGAAATAATTACATTAATAGAGGGGCATATTTGCATATAGGCTTTAGAAAAGTAAGACGAGAAAGTGCGATGATAGAGACCAGGCAGAAAGACGCTAAGATTTCCCCAAGTGATGTCAATTTGACAGGTGCCATCCAATGAGAAAAAGGCTTACTTGTTATCACCACATTATTCTATGGACTGTGGAATAGTCAGTCAGCTTTTCAAGGACAAGAGTTTGTGCATATAGTGTGTGTGTGTGTGTGTGTGTGGTCATTTCATTAATTCACTTGCGATCAAGCAGGGATATCATAAAGACATGTCCTGTTAGTATTACTTGAGGACAGGTATAATATGTAGTTGTACCCCATAAAGATCCATTAACATCAGGGGAAGTCAGCCCTAGTCATCAAGACCTACCAACTCTGCATGCTTTTAGAATACCCCTGTTTTAGTACAGCAGACTCAATCAGTGTCTCAGTCGCTTTGATAACTTTGAGGACCAGGGTTGAACTAGCTTACTCTGTTCTGTCCAGTGTTTATAGGCGCAAGTTAAATATTGATTATTTATCTCTAACTTATATTTGTAATTATGATGTAAACTGGCAAGACTAAATAAGGGAAAATTGTAACATAAAAAGTAATATTATAAGAAATCAATGTTAAAATGCCTACAGTATGTGTTCTCTGCAGAAAATGTTAAATGTACTTAACCTCCTAGGTTCCAGACAAGCTACCTCCCTGGAACTGCTCTAAGGTGTGATTAATGAAGTGATAAACAGGACTAAGCTTCAGCAATATCACTTGGCTCTATGGGATAATATTAGAACCAGAGAATGGATCTCACTGAAGATGTTATCTCCTCTGTATCACACCTCTGTACATCTTCCCCCACATGTTGAGGAGGTCTCCAACACATTGTTTAACCATTCAAGAGTTTAAAATTATATAATCTCCATATATCATATAAAAAAATAAATAAATAAATATATATATATATATATATATATATATATATATATATATATATATCTGTGTTTCTGATAGATGCCGTGCTAAAATGAATTCCTTCTCACTCATCCACAGACAACACACTCATGATGATCTTTGTAATAATTTAAAGGTTTTTAGAAATTAAACAATGTAAATTAAACAATTAAGATTAAAGTTTCATGTAATACATACATATTGTTTTAGGTAATATAAATAATGATTTGAATGTATTTAATAAAGTCTTACTTTTCAGAACAGACTTATGTCTATGCCAGGAATTTTTGAATTCCCTAACAGTATTTGTCTCAACCACCTCTGCTGGGAGGCTGTTACATGAGTCTATCACCCTTTTTGTAAAGTAGTATTTGCACAAATTATTTCTGAATTGTCCACCTTCTAACTTTAGACCATAACCTTTTGTTCTAGCATTTCTCTTTTTTAATGCTTCCTTCCTGAAGTATATTAAATCCTTTCACATATTTAAAGGTCTCTACCACATCACAAGAGGAATAACTAGAAGCCACCGGGCCCTTGTACAAGAATTGCCATGGGCCCCCTCGACCACATTGGCCCCCTCAACCACACTGGCTACCTCCACATTGCCCCTTCAACAATGCCCCCATCTCCACATTGCCCCTTCCACAATGCCCCTCATTCTCCACATTGCCCCTTCATCTCCACATTGCCCCTTCAACAATGACTCCATCACAATGCCCCTCATTCTCCACATTGCCCCTTCAACAATGACCCCATCACAATGCCCCTTTCACAATGCCCCTCAATCTCCACAATGCCCCATCACAATGCCCCCATCTCCACATTGCCCCTTCCACAATGCCCCTACTGACCCCCCCGTCCTACTACCTCGAGTCCCTGGTGGTCTAGAGGTGTGTGACATGAAAGATCTGTGTCTCATTCGGCACAGACCTCTGACTGGAACTTAAGCTCCCGCGCGGTTCTTAGTAATGCAGAGCGCTGGGAGATTTTGTCATCTCCCAGCATTCTGCATTACTAGAGCGCCAGGAGATCAGCTGTGCTGCCCACTGAATTCTATTGCTGTATTCTGTACTCTGCATGTGCTAAAATGTATCATTCCTATGTGCAAAAATATACTGTGGATTCTAAGCTAAATATTTTGGGATTAGGACCACACTAAAACAGTCATTAAATGAAAGGCTGGGGTGAATGTATGAAAGAGCCAGTGAAGCCTCATGGTGTTATCCTGTAATGTGCAGTGGCTGCATGTACAGAAATGGACTACAGCATATGATCACTGTAGCGCATATAGGTGGACACAATCTGGCTTTGTATGACTCTAATGCAAAAAAAAAGTCTCATATGCCTGGCCCATAGAATGCACACAGAATTTCACGGTGATGGTGACAAAGTTGTCTGTGCTATATTATTACATTAACCCTTTAATGCCAGAGGGGTATGCGTCGCATTGCTCCGCAATGCGTTGCGTACCCCTCTGGCACTCAAATGGTTAATGCATAGAAATGCTCAAAAGTGGCATCAAGGGGAGGCTTTTTGGCATATTTAGGTGAGTAAATAGCGTTTTGCAGAAGTAAGGATTTTACAGAGATTCCATTACTTTATTTAGAGCATGATTTATGCCACATATTGACATCACTTTCTTATACATGATCTATCTCTGTCCCAAATTTCAAGTACAACTATTCAGTAGATTTTAATGTAGCCCTGTCTAATAATGTGTGATAGCAATTATAACAGAGAAATATTATTCTCTGATGTCATACTTATTTTTTTCCAAAAGGATTTAGATCAAAATTACAAAGAATGTGGAATATGGCACTTTAACTACTGAATTTCAACTTTGTTAATTTGTGTAAGATTTATTCACATAAGGAAATTGCCATTAACATTGCTTTGAAATGTGTTGAACACCAGTGGACCTCAACATAAACAAACTGAAAAGTTTAGCCAGGTGACAAATATCCTTTATATTTAGATGGTTCCCCATATGACCTGTAGCTCCAAAGAAATTTGATTATGCTTTCAGTGAAACTATTCAAATGGAACTAACATTGCACAAAGGTTGAACAATTGTGTCAGATGGTGAAGGAGAAACCTATTTGATTTCAAATATTTTTACTTCATCTTCAACTTTGCTGCTTCAGATAACCATTTGCACAATCACTGTTTTGCACTGAATGCAAAAGGGGAAGTGTTCTAGATTATTAGTATTGCTTCTATTTTTTTATTTACCTTGGTGTGACATTTTAATGGCTGTACAATATATGAGCGAGCTAATTGAGGATATCTAAGACCCTAGCAGATAATTTGCCTCATGCGGTTTCTGAATATATAAATTCATGCTTTGTCAACAGTAATGAGACAGAGAGCAGACACATGCTGAGTCCTTTACACTTTTCCAGGGGAAGCTATACATCGTTATTACAGCACTGAGAATAGATGATTTATTATTAAAGACACACACCTTGAAACCAAACCTTTTCCTTTTCTCCTTGTGATTAAATATGAAGACCCTTCATATGCATTATATTGCTTGCTTTACCCTTGTAAGCCAGTATTCTGCTCCTTTGAATTAACCCTCCAAGTGCTAGATGGTTATCTAACACATTGCTTCACAATCCTTTAGAGACCCCTCTTGAACACAAAAGGTTAGCTCCCCCTTACAATAAATCCACAAATATCTGGGCAGTAAACTGGAATGGCCATTATGAATCAGTTCTGGATGGACTGGTTGACAAAAATTGATCTTTAATCAGTACTGGATTTAATTTCCTCAATGGAAGAAGTTTGGGGCCTGCAGTCCAGCAACAAAGAATCATATCTATCCACAGTGTACTATTAGGATGTGTTTGTGTTCCTTTAACACGGTGAATGCTCTACTGGATGCTAGAAAGTTATCCAGCATATCATTAATCAAAGTAGTGGACACTATCTGTGTTTTGATTCTGTACCAGACATAACTGCAAGTTCATAGAAACAGTAACTATTAAAAATGTAAAGGTTTGCTGATATTTTTCATGTTTTAATTAACCCTTTCAGGATCTGAGAGGTGAGCATTGAATAGCGACACCTGGAATCCGGTTCTTAAGTCTAACACTGCGTGAGGCTGGTAATTGTTACTCCTGTCATTACGCTACATAAAGAGAATGTTGTGATGAGCTAAGATCTCTTGGTAAAGGTCAGTGGTTAGGACTGAAATGCAATGTTGCCTAGACATATGCAAAATTAAAGAATTATACTTGCCATATCAGGTGAGTGCTCTGTTTTCTACATTATTCATACCGTGGATAGCACTCAGGCCTAACTGATGAAACAGCAAGTTCAGAGTCCACTTCCACTTCACCTGTATACCCAGTCACTACTTAAACTGCCCAGACCACATCTCAAAAGATGAATTACTTGAAAGATCAGGCCAGTTATATGAGCATGCTTAAACAGGCCAGTTGACAGAAAAACAAAGAAAGAATTCTATAAACAACCACTCAGGCCGGGATTCATCAAGCTGCGGGAAGAGCAGCGTATCAGATATGCTGTTCTTCACCGCAATCATTGATGGATGCCTTCGGGCATTCATCATTGATTTTGCCTGTTTCCCTGCTTTACGTATGGTGAAAACACACGTATATACATAATCTAAAATATGTATGCGTGTGTTCGCGCCATGCATTCAAATGGGGTACGCCAGTCTGAAGGTAGCGGGATCACATTTGCGGATCTATCTGGCCATCGCTTATTAAAGAATAAGCGATGGCCACATACAACCCTAAAGTTGCTGAATGGGTGAATGGTTAATACAAAGAGAAATCCTCTGATTTTCCTGCGTATTTATCCATTCGCACCTTGATGAATCCAGGCCTCAGTCTGAAACTGAATCACAAGTAACATTTCAAATATATACACTAAAATGATGAAATTAAGGAAGAAAGAAATGGATCTAGACCTTCATAGACTTTTTTTCTGATTATTACAAAAGTCAAAATGATACCCTAGGGATTCTGTGTTGAAAATATTCCAACAATATGTACTGACAATCCAGATCCAGAAATTGCCATTAATAAATGTACCCTGGACCTAACTAGCTGGGTAATTTTTGACAAGGAAGCTGGGACATCAGCCAAACTGTACACAGCAACACAAGAGGAGGCAATAGATAAGTAAAAGCCAAAAATATGGAAAACGTAGAACACATTGGTAACTAACCTTACCACTCTTGCTTCAATAAGTCCAATATGCAATCTGTCCAAGAGGCACCTAACATCAGCAAAGGAATCCATTTTATCACAGGGATTATTATGTGTGTTTTTGAGGCTTTTAACTGGGAAGTTGATGTCTACAATTTAGAGAGGCAAAAATAGTCTTCCCATACAGTGACAATTCAGATTTAAGAGTTTGTTTGATCCTACAGCTAACTGATAAATCAACATTTTTTCAAGGACATTGAAGGGTCATCTCCTGGAAACCAAAGGTTCAAGAAAGCTTTTTCATACCAACAGAACCAAAAGATAGGGGAAAACCATGAAATAACTAGAGCTGAATCCTTCTATCATTAAACAACTTGTGGACAATGGAGAAGGAGCTGTGTTACTAATTTATGAGGACTATAGAAGTGAAGTAATGAACCAACGTGGTTATTCTTCCTCTCACAGAAAACTATGCAGTGACCCAATGTCAAAGCTGACATGCTGAAAATGGGAACAATGGCTGGATTAATTGACCAAAAACCAGCTAATTACCAGATGGTAACAGATCAATCCGTTGTGTTTTTTATTACTTGATAGAAATACATAAGAGCATGGAAAGCCCATGAGAAAACCAATAGTGTCGGCAAGGGATGGTCTCCAACATGCAAAGAGCTGGTCAGAGATGCTCAACTAGGAACAAGCCTGCCCTCGAAGTGAGGAGGATGTATAGGAAAAGTGTCCTACCCAGGGTGCAATCTCTTTTAGTTTACTAATGCCTTTCACAGAGAGGAAATATCCTAAAGCACATAATACTGATCCTACCAAAAGGCAGTCCAGCCACAAAGTGCCAGGCAGTTCCTCTCTGAACAAGAGAAGCGGCCAACCCCAGAAGTACATTTCGGCCTTGTTGGGCCTCATCAGTGAGGTGCAGCTGATCTCTCTAAGCACTGTGAGCAAGGGGTCCATGTCTGGATTCCTCTTTTACCCTTAGGGTGACCAATCCCAAGGGTAATTTCTCTTGTCTAATGTAAACATATCCAGTTTGGCTAATCTCTCTTCATAACTCAGATCCTCCAATCCCTATATGAGTTTTATTACCTGTTCTGTACTTTTCCTGTTCAATGTCTTTAAGAATTGGTGTCCAAATCTGTACTCCATACTCTGGATGAGGCCTAACCAAGGATTTATATGTTTGCATCCCTTGTATCGCTACCCTTTTTTATACAGGATAGTACCCTATTGGCTCTTGCAGTGGCTGAGTGACATTGCACTCTGCTGTGAAGTTTATTGTCTATCAGTACTCCTAAGTCTTTCTCTAATGAGGATTCCCCAAGTAGCTTCCCATTTGGTGTACATGTAGCATGTTTGTTTCTGCCATCCAAAATGCATAATCTTACATTTATCTATATTAAACCACTGCCAATTTTATACCCATCCACTCAGTTTATCCAAATCTTTCTGCAGAGAAAAAACATAGACAACTTAGAGTCATCAGCAAAAGAGTGAGACACTACTTTCAATTCCTACTTCTAGATAATTAATAAACAGGTTAAGATCCACTGGGCACAGGACTGAGCCCTGTGGCACCCCGCTTAAAACTTTAAACCAACATGAAAAGCTTTCATTTATAACAAGCCTTTTAACCCTTTGAGTGCCAGATGAGTAACTTGTTGTGAGGTACAGTATCAAAGGCTTTTGCAAAATCCAAATATACTACATAAACAGCAATACTCTTGTCAAAATACTTGCACTTTTGTAAAATGCAAGTAAATTAGTTTAAAATAATCAATCCATGCTGGCTCCACTAATAATGTTGTTGTCATATAATCCTGAATAATAGTAATCCTTTTAATATCTTACCCACTGTGTAAGTCAACCTCTCAGGTCTCAATTCAATTCCCTGTTGCATAAAAAAATGCCCTAAGCCCCATAGCTATACATCCAAAGTATGGAAGCAAAAAAATGTCAAATGTTAGTAGAAATAAGCCCACACCACTGTCACTCACAGGGTTAATCTGACTAAGGTAAAAAAACATCCCCTAGAAAACTACACTTACCTGTAATTCTGATGTTCATCGGGGTCTTCAGCAGGGGGTCAAACTACTGACAGTCTTCTTCTTCAGTCTTCCTTCTTCTTCATTTTCTTCATCTTCTGCCTTCTTCTCTTCTGTCCTCTGATCTCCTTCTGCTGTTAAAGTATCCCCACCACCGGTGACAGAGGTGGTGGTGGCAGCATCTTTGACCATATAACTTCAGGGTGATATTTGATACTATGGAATGGTTGAACTGCTGTATTCATTGAGGGTAACATTTATTCAATATGGATTGGGACACTATTTTTGCACATCAAGCCTCATATTGTTTATTCCAATCATAATGCTGTCACAGTGTAACCCTTTGAGTGCTGGAGAGGTATTCAACCACAGAACTGTTCTGCTGTGATATCTTGGCAAAATTGAGGCAGGAGAGGCTCATAGCGACTGCTATCACTAACAGCAAGTTGAAAAATTATCAGTGGAGGAGCTGGAAGGACCCTTATGTATCCACTGAGTCAGAGGAGAAGGAGGAAGTGAGCACTACTGAACCAATGCTATCCAGTTACCCTAAATCACCCTAAGGGATGTTGGGGAATTTAATGGGAAGGGAGAGAGAAAAGAGAATGGGAAGGGAGGGAGAAAAGGGAATGGGAAGGGAGGAAGAAAAGGGTAGTACTAGTGAGAGAAGGACAGGTCAGCTGCCTGTGCCTGCTGCAAGATGTGCTGCCTCTGCTGCCACCATTGCTGCCCCTGTTGAAACCAGTGCTGTGCCTGCTGGCAGTGCTGAACCTGCTGCCACCAATACTGTGCCTGCTGTCAGACGTGCTGCCCCCATTGTCAGTGCCCCAGTGCGGTGCCTGTTGCCAGTGTTGAAGCTGCTGCCACCAGTGCTGAAGCTGCTAGTGTGTCTTGTAATACTCAGGAGGGGGGGAAGGAGAAGATGATGCTAAGTGTGACAGCAGGGGACTCTAAGTCATACTTGCCATCCTCAAGCAGTCTTGCAAGTGCTAGTACTGCTAATACTAAGAAGGTGCAGCAGCTTGTTAGTGTTAGAAATTAAGGGGGGGGGGGTAATCAGTATCCTCATATTACTAGTGACTGTGAGGAGGAAAACTTTATGGCTGACCTTGATGTGTGTGGTGTTAGTAATAACTGTGATGAGGAAGCAGCCGGTGGGACTAGTGTTAGGTGAGTGGTAGGGGAAGCATTTGAGAGCATCCAGACTAGTGGTCAAGGGAGCCCACACCCTTCCTCTGGCTCTGGAAGTCCCCTTCCCTTCAATACAGTGTCCAAGTTTAACATGATCCTTAAGAGGCCAGAACTGGTGTTGGGAGACAGCAGGCTTAGAATTAATACCACCACCAGCAGCAGGAGCACAGATGAGCTGCCTGTGCTTGCTGCTACTGCTGCCAATCTGCCTTCTTCACATCAAAAAGAAATGACAAGTGTGACATTAGGGGACCCTCTGTCACATTGCTTGTCACCTCCTCCAAGCAGCAGTTAGATGTCTGTAATAGAGCAGCAGCACGTAGGGACTAGTGGTGGTGGTGGTGGTGTTGGAGAAGCTGGGGTGAAAGATACATTGATGGCCTTTTTATCAGAAACTGAGAAGGAATGGGAGACAGGGATAAGGATGAGCATCACCACCACCGCCACCACCAGCAGTATGCTTTTGGAACTTGCTCTAAATCCTACTGATGCTGCTGCTGAGAAGCAAGGGCAGCAGTATGCTGAGGAGCAGGCTAGTGTGCTATAGACCACCAAGGACACAGTAGGGATGGGATCAACAAGTAATATGGGACTAGGATAGGTTCCACTTGCCAGCGGCAGCAATACTCCTGGTCCTAGTTGCAGTGCTGAATCTGAGGCAGTAACAACAACATCAGGAACATAATCCTCTGCCAGAAACAGTGAAGGTGAATGTGGAGGACAAGAAGAAAGAGGCAATTCTTCTACATCTGTTCCCTCACCCTGGAAGCCATGGGTGTGGGACAATTTTTCTCTTGGGGCAGGCACAGTGCAGTCAGTGAGAAGGGGAAAGGAGGGAACGCACCTTGGCACAACTTCCCTGATATCACACATGAAACACAGACACCATGACATTTATGTCACATATGTTAAAGTGAAACACCCATTACAGAAATCTAGAACCACTGTTACTGTACCCCCTGACTCTCCAGAAAGTCAACAAGAGGTGAGGTGGACATAAAAGAGGAGAAAGGATAAAGAAACCCAGACAGACAATGGAAGTTCCATGACGAGCAAAACAACTAGCTCGCCATCAACATCACCTTCTTCCTCTATGGTAACAACTACATTCTGCCAGTCCACCTCATTCATCGTTACCTCCCCCACCAAATTATAGCGACTCTGTTAATGTTAGGATATTGTAGTTCGTCTTTACCCATTGTACACTGCGTGTTGCACTGACCACACATGCCGGTGTAGTGGAGTATAATCTATACCAGGTCATCAAGCGGCATCTGAGGAGATTCCATCCTGCCGAAGATGGTGGCAGGGAGGAATCATCATTACTATTAAACTGTCAGCAAGTTGTGATGTGTCCTTAGCGGGGTCTGGACAAGGGGTATAGTGACAGTGGCAGTACTTGGTTTCGGGTGTCATGGTGTTTGGATACAGTTGTGCCCCCAGATGTTATTTTCCACACACACACACACACTATGCACATTGCAGTTACTGATGAGAGCCACAGTTCCTGCTCTCACTGGAAACATTTCTATTCTAATAACAACACACCCATGATTTTGGAGGAGGGTAAAAATGATTGGCCAACTTCTTCTTTTCTTCACATACACTGCGGGCTACTTATTGTGCTGCTACTGCCTCAGGTGCATCACAGGAGCTAGTCATGGCAAGTGGAACCTTCCTCATTCATGTTTCTGCAGTTGTTGGTCCCATTCCCTTTCAGCTGGCCTAGTGCCATGTGCTAGTGAGGCGAGATAGTTGTTTTGCTCATTATGGAACTTCCAGCCTCTGCCTGGATTTCTCTATTCTTCCTCCTCTTTGATCTCCACCTTGCTTCTTGTTCCCTTTCTGGAGAGTCAGGGGTTACAGTAACAGCAGTGCTTGATTTCAGTGGTGGGTGTTTGTCTTTAACATGTTTGACATAAATGTCATGGTGTCTGTTTTTCATGTGTGTTATCAGGGCAGTTGTGCCAAGGTGTGTTCCCCCTTTCCTCTTCTCACTGACTTGTCACAAACTGTGCACAGTGCCATTGGTGATGACTGCACTGTGACTGCCCCAAGAGAAAAATAGTCCCACACCCATGACTTCAGGGGATTGGCACAGGTGGAGGAGAAGAAGAAAGGGGCCATTCCCTTCACTGCCTGTGGAGGCTGTTTCTTCTCCTACCTCAGATTCAGCACTGCAACTAGGACCAGGATTATTGCTGCAACTGGCAAGTGGAACCTGTCCTAGTCCCACATCACTTGTTCGCCCCATTCCCACTGTGTCCAAGGTGGTCTGTGGCACACTAACTTACTCCTCATCATCTCAGCATCAGCAGGAATTAGAGCAGTTGCAAATTCTGCAAATTCAAAAGCTCATTGCTAATGGTGGTGGTGATGCCCATCCTCATCCCTGTCTCCTATTCCTTCTCAGTTTCGACTAAAAAGGTCATCAATGTCTCTTCCACCCCAGCTTCTCCAGCATCTTCACCATCATCACCACCATCATCACCACGACCACCACCACTAGTCCCTACGTGGTGCTGCCGCTCTATTTCTTGGTGACATGAAGAAGGCAGACTGGCAGCAGTAACTAACAGCAGGCACAGGCAGCTGATCTGTGCTCGGGTGTTGGTGGTGGTACAATTATTTCTGAGTCTGCTATACCCCAACAGTTCTGGCCTCTTCAGGATCATGTTCTACTTGGTCACTGTAGAGAAAGGAAGGGGACTCCCAGGGCCAGAGGAATGGTATGAGCTCCCTTGAGTGCTAGTCTGGACAATCTGAAATGCTTCCTCTACCACTCCACTAACAAAAGTCCCACCCAAGCTGCTGGACCTTCTTAGTAGCAGTAGTAATAGCACTGGCAGCACTGGTTGTAGATGGCCGATGTTACTTAGGTTCCCCTGCTGTCACACTTCACATCATATTCTCCATCTCCCCCTCCTGAGTATTACAAGACACACTAGCAGCAGCTTCAGCACTGGTGGCAGCAGGTTCAGCACTGGCAGCAGGCACAGCACTGGTGGCAGCAGGGGCAGCATGTCAAACTGCAGGCACAGTATTGGTGGCAGCAGGTTCAGCACTGGCAGCAGGCACAGCACTGGTGGAAGTAGGGGCAGCATGCCTGACAGCAGACATAGTACTAGTGGCAGCAGGTTCAGCTCTGGCAGCAGGCACAACACTGTTGGTAGCACGGGCGACACTGGCAGCAGGCACAGCACTGGTGACAACAGGGGCAGCATGTCTGACAGCAGGAACAACAATGGTGGTAGCAGTAGCAGGGGCAGCACATCTGATAGCAGACACAGCACTAGTGGCAGCAGGAAAAGCAGTGGTGGAAGCAGGGGCAGCATGTCTGGCAGCAGACACAGGCAGCTGACCTGTCCTGCTCGCACTAGTACTACACTTTTCTTTCTCCCTTCCCTTTAAATTTCCCAAGATTCCTAGGGGTGACTTAGGGGGACTGGACAGCATTGGTTCAGTAGTGCTCACTTCCTGGACATATAAGAGTCCTTCCAATTTCTCCTTTTACTATTTTTAAACTTTCTCATAGTGATAGCAGTCACTACGAGCCTCTCCTTCCTGAATTTTTCCAAAAGATCACAGCAGAACAGCACAGCACATCTACCTCGCTCTGTAGCTGCTTCTATTGTGTTTCACTTCCTGAAATACATCACGCTTTTATAGCAAAAAAGGCAAAAACCACAAGAAATCAATGGGCGGAAACTTTCTAGCCATTGAAAAAATGGCAAAGAATTTTGGCCAATGGGCAAAAAAATGCAAAGATTTTAATCTCTGGTTTAACCCCTTAGTGACCGGCCACGTGCTCGCGGCCGGCACTTAAAGCCCGCCAAACTTTTTTTCCCCCATTACCTTCTATGACTTCCTGGATGTACCTGTACGTCCTCTGTCACTAAGTGACAGATTCTGTGGGACATACATATACATCCTTTGTCGCAATGGGATTAAAAGCAGATTTTCCCATGAAAAAACAGACAACGTGGTTTTTGTGGGATTTCTCGCAGGAACACTGCAAGACCTTTCACCCATCCCTAACTGCATGTTGAGCTCACACTTGAGAGTGTGTCAAGCACCGATCGTTAGCTCTTTTCCTTTGATCTTCCCATTACTCATGCTATTTAGCGTGGGTTTTTGGGAGCTTAAAATACACAACGTACGTTTGGCCACAAGTTAGGTTCTGTGGCACAACATTCGTTGTAGTTTCAGTTAATAGGGCAATTGGATACAGACTTTGACAAATTTTTTCTACGGTCGGTAGCCATTTTTGACCTACCGGCCACATTTGAATCGAGGCCATAGTTTCATGGTTTAGATCTTGCCCCTTATTTGAATAATGGTACATCATCAGCTTTCTTCCATTCACATAGCATTATGACTGATGATAATGAAATGAGTTTTAATTATAAGGGTCTTGCTATTACTGAACTAAGTTTCTTAAGTGCACTTGGATGTATGCCATCAGGTCCAGATGCTTTTTTCACCATAACCTTTTCTAGTCTCTGTTGGGCTTTTTCCTCAGTAAGCCATATACATGACTGAGTCTAATTCTGTGATTCTCATAGTCTGCCATAGTTGCTTCCTTTGTATGTATAAGAATATTTTAATGTGCCAGCCATTGTCCTCACTAAATAAATTCACCTATCTCTGTTTTAATAGGACCAAACTCATGCTTAATCTTGTCCTCAGTTATATACATGTAGAGTAGCTTAGGATTTTTCTTTCTCTCATTTTCAATACTTTTCTCATTTTCAATTTTAGCTAGCCTAATTGCTTGTTTGCAGATTACATACTTTATATTTATTAAATTATGCATTTGATGCTTCTGACTTAAACAGTTTAAAAGTCTACTTCTTATTTCTAATTTCCCTGCAAATGTCTTTATTAAGCCACTATGGCATTACTTTGCTCTTATTGTATTCCCCAGTGGTATATATTGGTGCATATGTTTATCTAAGTACATTTTAAACAATTTCCATCTTTTTTGTGCAATTTTATTTTTGAAGATTACATCTCAAATTATCAAATTTGCCTTTTTAAAGGTTAATATGTTGGTTAAACCCTTGCTAATGGTTTTCTCATAACATATTTCAAAGAATGCCATATTGTTGTCACTGCTGCCTAAATGTTCCCTTATCTTCATTATTATTATCATTATCTTATTATATAAAAGGCCATATGTATGTTTGTCAGATGCAGTCATGAGCAGTAGAGACTGACGATGCAGTCATGTGCAGTAGAGACTGCCGGAATGGACAAAACGTGCCATCTTCACAGCCACTCTCTAAGCCCTGTGTGCCCGGTGTCTGTCCCGGTGTATGAAGGAACCCTGGCCCCAGTCGAGCGGTGTCTAACTGAGTCCGGAGGTGCGAGGCGCGTTCACGAAACCCCTGCTCTGGGTCAAGGTACGCTCCTGTACGCACCCCTGAGACTGACTGGTACCTCACGCGCTGCTGTTACTGAAGCCACAGGCGCAGGGGCTGGCAGGTGCATGGCTATCTTAACCCTTTGAGTGCCATGCACTTTGGCCCGCATACACGGGCTTTTACACAAGTTAATTTATTTAGCGCTAACTTATTCTGCAGTGCTGTATATTGTTTACATTTTGAAAACTGTTTGAGACCACTAGGTCCAGCAAGGCCTATTTTCTGGTTGGCTCCTCTACTAGTTGAGACATGAAATTGTCATTAGGAATACTTATAAAATTATTTCCTTTGTTATGCTGGAAGTCATATTTCTCCATTCAATTTCAGGTACTTGAAACCTTCCATTATGATTATATTTCATGACTGAGAAGCCTTTTCCATTTGCAGTAACAGTTGTGCTTTTTCAAAGTCCCAAATTTTAGGTGGCTTATAACAAATTCCCTTTAACATATTTTTATTATGTATGGCCCCAGTTTGTATTTCAGCCCAGAGGACCTCTGCATTCTCATTGGCCCCTTCATTAATATCTTCCATTATACTAGGTTTTAAGGCATGCTTTACATATTGACATACCCCCACCTCTTTTAGTAACCTTATCCCACTAAAAAAGTGAATAACCCTCTAGATTGACTGTTCAGTAATGTGTGTGTATCATCTAGGTACATTTCAGTCACATCAATTAGATCATACTGTTCATTCACTGTAATCAGTTCCAATTACCCTATCTTACCAGTCGGGCTACATGCATACATTTTGTATTACTGTCTTTCTGAAGAAATGCATTCTCTGAAATAATTATTTGCTTTTTTCCAGACTGTAAAATAGGTACCTACCTATAAAATGAATTAGCTGATCCCCACACTCCACCCCAGACTCTTCTCTAATCCCATTTCCTCATTTACACTGCCTACCCCATCCTGTGATGTATCTCCCTCCTTGCTTTCCCATTTTAAAGTCTATGCTAACTCTCCAACCATGCTAACCTTTAGAGCAGTAGACCCCTATCCACTAAGGTGCAATCCATCTCAAAAATAAAAATAGGTCTTTGGAGTTCTCTTAAAACTGGAGACGTCATCTCCACTTCATTATCTGTTTATTTTCATTTTATCACATTTTAGTGCATAACCCCCCTTCCATTCCCTAATTAAAATCCTTGGAAGGAGAGGGCAACTTCTCCCCAGACACACCTGAAGTGGTGAGGGTTTTTGTAGTCCACCACCTGTTCAAATTCACCTCTTTTGCTGCTCTTTCCGCACCACAGTCTAGGGATAATGATTCCAGTCCCACTCCAACAACCACCATCATCACCACCACCAATACTACTACCCACAGGCATGGTGGATATACTGACAATGTGATATGACATTTGATGGATTCCAGGCATAAACCCCTTGCCCACTGTGCCTATAGAGATCAGCGACCCCTCACTGATGAGGCCAACAAGGCCTAACCGTATGCCTGGGTTTGGCTACTTCTCTTGTTAACACCTTAAGGACCCATGACGGTCCTGGACCGTCATGGGTTGCAGTCCCGTTAAGGACCCATGACGGTCCAGGACCGTCATGGCTTAAATGATAGCAGCGTGCCTCCGTGCACGCTGCTATCATTAATTCCAGGCTGAGACTGAATGCTCCGAGACCGGGGCATTCAGTCTCAGCCCTTCTTGCCTTTGCTGGTTCATGCGATCGCCGTTCCAGCGATCACATGTATCGGCAAAGTGACAGACACAGACAGCAAAGAAAGCATGCTGTCTGTGCCTGTCAAGTCTGCCTCTGGCTCCGTTGCTATGAAAGTAACGGAGACAGAAGTAGACAGGAGACACCTAGTGGTGAAAGTAAATACAGCAGCTAGGGGTATTAACCCCTTCACTGCTGGTGCCAAAGGCTTGCTAAATGCAATAATGTTTTTTTTTTTTTTTTTTTTAAAAAACACAAAACACTTTTTTTTTTTTTACAAAAATATTTTATTTAAAAAAAAAATAATCTAATTAAACAAAAGTGTAAGTGTGATTGTTGTGGAGCTATGTAATACACTTATATACACCGCCAAATGTCACGGATAAAAAGTGTCAAAATAGGGTGGGAAAAAGGGACATGGGGATTTTCACCCAGGGGGGACAGTGGCTACTTTAAACTGTGCATTTTGTAGGTATGACTGACCGGTCATACCTTTCATGCAGTCTCCATAAAATTTTAACCCTTTGTGCCCAATTGATCCAAAGAGAAATACCAAAAATAATGTTTTTTTACATTTTTGTTACCTTTTTTTTTAATTTTAATAAAGTAAATGGTGGGTTATCCATATAAGTAGGGTATCAAATGAAAGCCCTATTTGTGCTTAAAAAAACAGTATATAATTAATGGGGGTGGAATAAAAGACTTAGAGGGAAAACATTGCTGAACAAAGATATAGTCAAAAAGGTCAGAACTGCTCCGGTCCTTAAGGGAAAACGACCTCAGATTTTCCCGGTCCTTAAGGGGTTAAGAGAGGAATTGCCTGGAACTTCGTGGGTGGACAGCTATTCTGACAGGACTGTTATGATGTGCTTTAGGATATTTCCTCTCTGTGTAAGGAACTAGTGAGCTAAAGAGACTGCACCTTGGTTGGGACCCCATTCCTATAGAGCCTGCTCAATACTATGGCAGGCTCGTTCCTAGTTGAGCACCTCTGACCAGTTTATTTTCATATGCACTCACTCGAGGCACTAATCATAGCTAAGTCTGTGGATGTTAATAACGTGTTGTGGCTGGTTACTCAAAACTAGTATTGTGTGTGGCTGAGTGGGACTTGGAAGTGCCAGTGATAATGCTGATGACTAATAACTGGATAACTGTGTATTTTTTCATGTCTAGGGTCAAACTTTCAATCTGTTTTCTCAGTTTATAGACAGGCACAGTACTCCTTTCAGTAGTGGAAGATTGAGCCCTTTGCATATCAGCTAACTTTATGCCCATGTCATCTCTTTCACTGTCAACTTCATCTGTGTCTGAAGAGAGAGGAGGCTGTTGGAAGGATATAGTCTAGATCTACATCATCATCATCATTAATTAGGTCATCCTCAGCACCACCCACTGCTTCTTCCTGTTTACTTTTATATTCTTCTAGGCATTTTGAGGTCTCAATTTATTTTTAGTTTTTCCCTTTGAGGGTATTTCACATTGCTCGCTGCTACTTTCAGGACAGGTATTTTTGAGCTTGTTTGTCTCAATGTCAGATGCAGCAGTTGGCTGAGCTACTACATCTTCTCTCACTATTCCATAAATACTGGAATACAACTCATTATTGTCTTCAGTGTTTTTAGTTTATTAATAATACCAGTGCTAGTGGTGTAACTTTTGGTGGGACTTTGACAAACTGCATCCTTCTCAGGAGGAGACGGATCATCATCATTTATTGCACACACCGCAGCAACCATGCCTGCAGTCAGTTTTTGGACTACCACTTTACTCACATGTCTCTGCACTCATACTTCTTTCCCCTCCCTCTACCACTTGTGTGTTTGCTGGACACTCAACTACTGTGTTTGTGTTTTTACTTCAAAGTACATAATAGAACTGGCTGTGTGTGATGTATTGCCTTGGCCCTCTACAGTCTGTCTCAGTCACAGTCCATGTCAGGGACCCTGTCTCTGTCATCTATCATTTTTGTTTTGTAATTTTCTTTTTCATTTTTTTTTATTAGCTGTCCCATAACTGTCAACAACAACAACAAAAAACACTCCCTGTTCATGCTCCCTCTCTCAGTAGGCATACCCCAATGCCCTGTTCTTGACCCTCTTCTCTCTATATATACCCTCTTTCTCTCTGGGGCAATTGATAAAATCCTTTGGCTTTAACTATAATTTCTATGTAGATAATACACAAATCTATATCTGTGTACCCTCAATATCTTCTGAAATACAGCAGTTGGTCTCAGATTTCCTTACTGCTATATCTTCTAGGATGGCTCATCGCTGCTTAAAGTTTAACATGTCTAAGACTGAGCTCCTTATCTTTTCTCCTAAATTCTACACAATACCTCCATTTTCTATAACTGTCAAGGGCTCCACAATTTGCCCTGTAGACAAGGAACGCTGCCTTGTCTACACCAAAAATCCAGCCCCTTCTTGCTCACTCTACAACAGAAACTCACCTATATGCTCTTACCCTTTCTCACCTGGACTATTGCAACTTTTTACTAATTGGTCTGCCTGCTAGTCATATCGCTTCTCTTCAATCAATTCCTAATTTGGGCATCAAAATACTCTTCCACTCCTCCAGAACAGTACTCACCCCATCATTTTTAAAATCACTGTCATGGCATCCCATAAAGCAAAATAATACATTCAAAATCCTCCTCATTACATTCAAGGCTCTCCAACACTTCTCCCCATCTTATATTTCATCTTTTATATCCTGCCATATATCTGTAAGTCCTCTACGCATCAAGTATGGTGGACAACTTTCTGCTCTTTTAACCACTACCACTTTCACGACTGAAGATTTTTTCCCTTGCTTCTCCCTACTTCTGGAACTCCATACCACCCAGCATTTGCCATGCCTCGACCCTCAACAACTTCAGATCCAAGCGAAAAGAGCACCTTTTTAATGTAGCACTACCGTAATATGGAAACATTATCCCTTATGTCAAAAATTGCACTTCCTCCTCTATCAGCTTGTCTCTGTATGTCACCCATCTTATACTTAGATTGTAAGCTCTACGGGGCAGGGACCTTAAATGATAAATATACTCACCTGGTGTTCCCCTTATGAATATCTATATGAGCACTTAATTATTGCACTTATTGTACCCCTCCTGTACAAAATGTAAACTGTAAAGTGCTAAGATATAAATATATATATATATATATACACATACACTCTCGTTAAGAGGTTTCACCATGCATGCCCTGACAAGCCTGGTCACCCTGATTAAGGGGGAGGGGCAGTGTCACATTTCCCTCTCCTGTGTCACTCAACTGTTTTGCCTATCTCTCAGCTTTTGGTCAGCTCTCTGCATCCTCTTTGCTCTTGCCTTTTTTTAGGGCCTTGAATCCCTCTATTCCTTGCACAATTATTTGTTTTGTGCCTATGCTTGTCTCTTACCCATTGGTTACCTCACTTAATCTCACTGCCTTCTGTGTATGACCTCAGCTAACTGATTCTGTTCCTAGATTTCTCTCCTGGTACCTCGTTGGTTCGGACTGCCTCCTGTGTATGATGTCCATCTGACTGCTTCTACTTTTGCCTTCTCTTCCTGACTCTTCCCTTTCTATTTTGCCTGAAGCATTTCCAGACACTCTGTGTGTCAGTACTGTTTTATAGCAATATCTGCCACTGCTGGTACTTGTGCCTGCATCTACATTAACCTCTCAATCCATGAGCAGTCTAGCTGCTCCTGAGAGGTCTCAGCCTGTTGCCTACTTTTTCTGTGATCACTTTGTGAGCGGACCCATATGCTCATACCCTGAGTAGTGCAGCTGCTCTTGAGCAGTCTCAGCCTGCTGCCTGCATTTCCGAAATATTTCTGTTTAGCAGTTCCAGCCTGCCCTTGGCTTCTGCCCTTAAGTTACATCAGTACCAGCCACTCATACCCTGAGCAATCTCGTTGCTCCTGAGCTGTCTCAGCATACTGCCTACATATTCTGTTGTCATTGTGAGAACTTACCCAGCTGTTCATACTCAGTGTAGTCTATCTAATCCAGAGCTGTCTCAGCCCGTTGCCTACATTTATTTTAGTAGTTGGGAGAGTGGACCAAGCCTCTCATTCTCTGAGCAGTCAAGCTGCCCCGAGTGGTCTCAGCCCGCTGCCTACATTTACTATTGTCTCTGTGAGAGTAGTCTCATCTGCTCATACCCTGAGCAGTCTAGCTGCTCCTGCTCTTACACTATTTATTAATTGGCAGTGGTTGCAGATGCACATTACCTGAGCAGTTCTACCGCATTGTGAAGATTCAGCCTTTGAATATATTACCCCCTACCTTTGATAGAACGGCTGATGGTCATTCTCCAATTATAGGAGTACTTCTACCCTTGGTGATAACAGCTCACTGGTAAACTTGTTCTGCTGTATTTGCGGTCCTAGTCCACTTTCAAACATCTGGTCAAACTCTCTAGCAGTTCCAGTCCACTCTTCTATATTTTGTGTTGCTGCTAGCTACTTTGGCTCTGGTTGCCTGTTCTACATTTGGGGCTCTCTCTGCTCAGGTCTGATCTCATTCCCAGTCAGCAAGCATTACTATCCTATTCTAGGGTTGGACATCTGGCTTTGTGGCCAGCATTTTTAGTTGGCTTCAGCCACAGCAAGGGAATCTTGTGGCTGGCACCACACTATAACTTTGTTCCCCAGCGTTGCTGTAGCTTCAGAGATTCAGACACGGATCTAAGATGTTACGGTTGCATAATTTATACAACTTATATGCATTATATGCATAGTCTTCATTAACTAAGAAAAGCGAGAAGTAATTGATGTCCTGATCAGCCAAGGAAAAGAGAGAGTTTACACCAATATCCTCCAATCAATATTTTAAAAATGTAACTGCATCAATACAGGTTAACAATGATAAAGTCCAGATCAACATAGGAAAAGGCATCTGACAAAAAGGCATAATTTCCCTAAAACAATTATCTTCTTGATTAGAATACATTTTCCACAAACTAAATTGGGATAAAAAAGAATTTAAGATCAAAGGAGATTACCTACATCACTTAGTTTTGTAGACCATATCATACTCTTTGTCAGAAGTCCTGAAGAACTGCAGGAATGCTTTGAAGAGCGACGAAAGCACACCGAGAAAAAACAAAATAAAGTATTTTGCTCAAGGCATGGAAGCCTCTCAGGTGCTGCTCAAGTCACGTTTTTCACTCCCATGTGACATTGCAGAGAGGAAATTTCCATAGTCATATCAGACTGGTCCTGCCCACAGACAGTCCAGCTCCAAAATATTAGGCAAATCAGCTGCACACCACTGACAAGGGTCCACATAGACCAAAACTTACGTCTGGGGTTGTGCTGTTGCTGTTGTGCAGAGAGGATTTGCCTGACGTTTTGAGCCGGACTGTCTGTGGGCAGGACCAGTCTGATATGAATATGGAAATTTCCTCACTCCAATGGCACATGGGAGTAAAAAACTTGACTTGAGCAGCATCTGAGAGGCTACTGTGCCTTGAGCAAAACACTATTTTGTTCTTTCTCGGTGTGTATTCTTCACACCCTTTTGTTATTGAAGAGCTACAGCAGGCAAGCAAAAATGTTGGTCTGAAGATGAATATCAATAAAAAGTCATATTTAACAAATTTACTATACCAAGGAATATCACAAAAAATGGACAGGAACTAAAAGATGTGGACAAGTATGTTTACCTTGGACAGGAAATGTTAATAAATGGAAACACCATGATGGTAATTGAGTGACGGATAAAATTGGAATGGCAAATATTTTGAGAAAAAAATGATCACTCGCTTCAGATGAAAGAATTTTCACCAATGTGTCCTCCCAGTTCTTACATATGGCTGTGAAATATTGACATTGAATGCCAAAGCCAAAAACTTTAGGTTACACAGAGAAGTATGGAATATTGAATTCTGAACATAACAATAAGAGACCAAAAAAGGGCATGGATTCTTCAGCAAACAAAGGTTTATGACATAATTAAAAGAGTAAAGCACCTAAAATGGAAACGGGCAAGTCACATAGCAAGAAGACCTGACGGTAGATGGATCAAACAAATTTTGGAATGGATTCCGCTTAATATTAAATGACAAAGAAGACCAAAGACAAGATGGGTTGATGAAAATAACAAATTTGTTGGTACACAGTGGAAACAAAAATCACAAGGCCAAAGCTTTTGGAAGCTTGCTCAGGAGGCTTTCATCCTATAGTGGATCACCAATGGCTGAAGAATATGATGATATAACTGTATATAATGTAAAATAATTTACTGAAATATGTGTAAAAGGGTGCACTACTCTACCATTTAAACCATTTTTAGTAAATGATTTTAGGCTAAATGTGTTCACTTGCTTTGTTTTCAAGTCTGCAGGACTTGAGGAAAATCTTCAAGATTTCAGCAATTTGTAAAGTGCATTGTATTTGTATTAGTTTCATTCTATTCATGTGGTTTATTGCTCAGTTATTCTTTTCACTTTCATTTACTTAAGGTATGGACACATAAAATATTTGTGCATCCTCCCATGATATTTTTAGTCTTTTAGGGTATCACAATCATTAATGAATGTGAGCCCATAAATTCAATAGCCTTGATTACACTGCAGCTGGATCAGAGATTGGGGGGAGATTCACTAAGCAGTGATAAAGAGGTGATAGAGTGGAGATGACTTCTCCAGTGATATCACTTCACCAATTCCTGTTGTTCTATGTAGCTTATGAACTTTGGAGATCTTAGTTAATAGGCTCCATAGAATAACCTAGGAACTGTAGAAATGATAAACTGGAGAAGTCAAGTCCACTTTATCACCTCTTTATCACCGCTTAGTGAATCTCCCCCCAGGATTCAGGAGCCAAATTCCCCAAAAATTATGCACATTACTGATTCATTTGAGTAATTTGAAGCAATCATAACAAATTGCAAATTTGCAAGTAGACTATTTGTGGTCTTGACCTCAGGTTCATCTGATATGCATGACAATGTAATAGCTGAAGGTTGCATTCAACAAAAAACTATCAAATCGGGACAAGCCACATCCGCTCTAATGTAATCCTGGTTTATATTAATTTCTGTAACGATGGCTTCGAAGTAACATTTTCTGGTGCAAACTTTATGTGAAATAATTTTGGTACGTTGATTTTTGTGTTACAATTATATACCTGCTGAGCTTAATTAACCCCTCAGGGAAGAAAAAGGCATATTGGCAGAAGGAAGATGAGAGAAACAATGTTTATTTGATTTCACAGAATAAAGAATTGATCCATTTAAATGTGCAGTCCAAGAACACATTACTAACTGAGGCTACATATTAGCAATCATTGCGTTCTATTTTTATTGTGAGAACATGAATAATGCAATATCAGGCACACAGATATAAATTATTAAAGCTGCTTGTTTGTTTGTTTGTTTGTTTGTGTTAAGTTCATGTTTGACTAATAAACATCTCTAAATAGGATATATTCTGTCTTCATTAGGAAGATGCTGAATATCTTGTATCTAACTCTTCTACACTGATAAGGGAAGCCAATGTACTTGATTTTAGTCTGTTTATCTCAGGCTGATGTACTTAAAATAATTAGAGAATCGCTGGAGTAAACAAACCATATGGGACCCACAAAATCCTCAAATTCCCATTGCTTTAAATTGGGCTTTTATTCCCTTGATTGATTGAGGTCTCCAATGTACTGCTTCCAATACTATACTATATTTCTGGTTTATTGGCTGCTCTGAATAGCATTATTTATGTATTAATTGTAATAGTACAGACAAAGATCCATGGATAAATAAGCTTTCTACAACTTTTATGGATCTGGAGAAAAAATATAACCAGATATTTATTAATGATATGTATCCAGTAATTAAAGATCTCTCTATGACAAAAACAAGATACAAAATTGATGGAAACTAGATTGATTTTAATAATTCCTAAAACACTTTATTACAAACATTGGCAAACACTACACAGATAATTACCTGTAATAGTGCAGTGGAAATATCACTTTTGTAAACATAGTTATATTTTTATGATTTGTTTCAGGATTAATGGAAAATATTGACGAGCATTTAATTAGTTTATTAAGAAAGACCAACAACTGTCGGTGGGATCACAGCTATCTTCTAGCAGCATGCATATTTATGGGTTATTTATCAGATGTTTTCATTCAGCTGGTCGCATATTTGCCTCAAGTGGCTTCAAATAGTAGTTATATGTTTAGCATCAATTTGAAAACCAAATGATGTCCCCATGTGACATAAGGCAAAGTCAAAACCAGCAAAATGTGTTATCTATGACACTAATGTTTGCTTCTTTTACAGGGTCATAAGCTGCTTATTCCCCACATGGGAGTATTATAATAAATGGAGCTGGGTTTTGCTTGAGCAGGAAACTTGATTATATACAACATGATATGAATCTCTGTAAGAGAGGCATGTACCAGCCCAAACACAGCTTAACCCTTTGAGTAACAGAGGGGTACCGAACATATTATTACTGAAAAAGTTAAATGTTAAAGCTGCAACACCTATGTAACAACATTTTAGAAACATTAAGGGCCTTATGCAGAAAGCAAAATATGAGCAGTTTCCTGCGCAAACCCTCTACTCCATAGGAGAAAATAAAGATTTCCATTGATTTAAATTGCACTGATGTTGCCTGAATAAGGTCTCCACTCCCACTGTAGGGCACCTTAGCAGCAGTAGCACGTGTTATCACAATAGGTCCCCTAGGCTGAGTGAGTCACCTAGGTCTGAGCCTTCAGGGCACAACGAGATGCAAAGACCAGACTACCTTCCAAGGTCTTAGATAGACTGAATAAGCACCATTTCAGAAGCCAAAGCATAGGATGGGGAGCACCACTGCAGAAGCCAATATAGAAAAGAAGGGGGTCAGAACTTTCTCCTCAGAAATAAGAAAGCACTATGGTTCAGAAACTGGAACTCTTCCTATGACAGCATGCCAGGTCATTGAAGTCTTTTCCCACCCACCCTAGCTTCTGAATGCTGCTAAATGGTTATTGCAAAGTGAAAGAGTGCACTGGAACACATATCCTTACATTGCACAAGTCACTTTCTAAAACAATCTGTGTGCTATGGACCAAATAACACTAGTTTTAGATAGAGAAAATGTGTATCGCAGGTCTGTACTAAATTATCACTCAAAATACAAGAAAAAAAGAAGAAGAGTGGAGGAGACCCATTCAACATGTATTTTGGCCATAAGTACATTCAGGTGTAAAGAAATAACTACTGACACCTGTATTGGCAATTATAACTTTATTAAATTTGCTAATAACAAGTTTAAAAAAATGCTATTTGTTTATTATACACAATGGCCATAAAACTATCACAAAATTGTGATCAAAAGAATCTGTCTAGTCTGTGATATTAGTGTGTTACTTTTTTATTAGAACATTCTATATTTTTGTGAAATACAAACTACCCAGCCAGAGAATAGTGAAAATGTATATATAGAGACATGGAAAAAAGCTGATGTAGGGACTTTAAGATTTTAATTATTAAGAATAACAAGTCCAACTGGGTTTGCTTACATTAGAAAACAGGCATCTGAAGAGGATATAATTACTATATACAAATATATTCAAGCACTCACTGGTGAATGCTTGTTCAAAAAGATGATGAAAAAGCAAAGGGCTATCCATGTGGAACAGAGGAAAGTCTTTTTTGACTAGAGCAAAGGAACTACTTTTTACAGTGTGTAAGGGTAGTAAGAATGTGTAATTCTCCATGAAACCACTTTGGGAGATATTGTAGATACTATCAAAAAGGTATTGGATATACTTAGTGTTAACAAAGAATAATGAAGAGAGCTGTGACAACTTATTTCAGTACAGGTAGGATGCTGATCCGGGTAGAAATCAAACATGATAATGATAATAATTGCTGTAGGAATCATGAATGAATCTTTATACACATACATAAATCATACCACACCAATCCACCTCCGCCATACACATCTGTCATGCTGCAGGCTGTACCCTGGTTAGTCAAACACAAATATTTTTTGCAGGACTCAGGCTTGTAAAATATACAAGACCAGATAATTTTTTTTTTATTCAGGGCTTGTGCTGTTCCAACTTGGTTTGTCCCCTGCTTTTTCTTCTTCACAACATTGTCACAATCACAATTAGTGCACAGTACAGTCACTGATGACTGCACTGTGCCTGCCCAGGGGAAAAATATTCAAGCAACCATGATTTCAGTGAAGGGAGAGGTGGAGAAGAATGACCTTCTTCTTCTCCTCCACAATTACCTTCACTGCCTGGGGTAGGTGATGCTGCTGCCACAACATCATCACTGTGCCTACCAGGATTATTAATGGCAAGTGAAGCAGGCCCTGGCCGATGTTTGAAGAAACCAGTCCCATGACGTCAATGGTGCTCATACTATACTAGCACCCTCATCACCATCCTTTTGTTTAGATAGCTGAAAGAAGTCTGCCACACCTAGAGCACAAGGGAGGTATGAAGTTGGTGGACTCTGCCTCTTTGGGTCTGGGGAATGTGGGCTCCCAGTCTATTTAGCATGGGTGGTGCCACTGCTAGTGTTATTGACACACGTTTCCTCCGAGACGGAGTCACTAGTCTCAGGGTCCATCCATTTTACAAAAAAAGGGAATGTGGGATCTGTGCAGTCTATTTGTATGGTGGGAGTGGTTTTGTTGTTTGTTGGGTTGTAATTGGTGGATTTCTGCTATATACAGCAGAGAGACGGTGAATACTTGAACGTGTGAATCTTGCATCAGTGTGTAAGTGCAGAAGTGTGGTAAGTGCAGACAAGTTAAATAGCAGGGGAGAACTGGAGAAAAAAGTTGCAACACTGAGGGAGATGGCCAATCTTGAGAGGGGTTTGCT
Source organism: Rhinophrynus dorsalis (assembly GCA_037306005.1). Lineage (NCBI taxonomy): Eukaryota > Metazoa > Chordata > Amphibia > Anura > Rhinophrynidae > Rhinophrynus > Rhinophrynus dorsalis. The sequence continues at coordinate 294,003,999 of CM074722.1, read as the reverse complement.
GCTCCCTGAGTAGAAGGAAGCTGTAGGAAGTTCTGGGTATGGATTCTGTACAAAGAAAGAGAAGGTAACTAGATGGGTTAGAGTTAGACATAGCAAAGGAAGTCAATCTAGGCTTATTCACTTTTTAGGAGGGATATGGTTAATAAAAGAGGAGGAGGTATGCATATATGTAAAGTATGCCTGAAAACCTAGTATAAGGGAAGATATAAATGAAGGGTCCAGTGAGAATGTAGAGGTCATGTGGGTTGAAATATACACTGGGGACATACATAATAAAAAGTTTACAATGGGGATTAGCTACAAGCCACCTAATACTGGAGAATTTGAAGAAGCCCAACTGTTAGCACAAATGGAAAAGGCTTCTCAGCTAGGAAATGTATTAATTATGGGAGATTTTAACTATCTTGACACTGTCTGGAGAAATACGACTTCTAATTTCATGTCCCAAATAGTAGAGAAGCAAACTAGAAAAGAGGGCTTGCTTGACCTAGTGCTCTCACACAGGTAAAGGAACGTTTAGGCAGCAGTGACCACAATATGGTATCCATTGAAATTTGTTATGAGAAGCCCATTAGCAAAGGTTTAACTAAAACATTACATTTTAAAATGGCTAATTATACAAAGCTAAAATTAGTATTAAAGAATATTCAGTGGAATGTAATCTTCAAAGACAAAATTGCACAAGAATCTCAGAATTTGTATAAAATGCTTTTAGATAAATATATGCATCAATATATACCATTGGGGGGATAAGCACAAGAGTACAAGAGGAGCAAATTAAGACCAATGTGGCTTAAAAAAAGAGGTTTGCAGGGAAATGAGAAATAAGAAGCATGCTTTAAAAGTGTTTAAGTCAGAAGGGTCAGATTCATAATGTAAAGAATGTAATAAAATATCCAAACAAGAAATTAGGCTATTTAAAATTGAAAATAAGTGAATGATTGCAAAAGAGAACAAGACAGATCCTAAACAATTCTACAAGTATATAAATAACAAAAAGATTAAGGTTCATATTGCTCCTCTTAAGGCTGAGACATGTGAATTGATTAGTGAGAATAAGGCTATCGCTGATACCTTAAACACATTATTTTCTTCTGTATATACAAAGGAAGCAACAATGACAGGTTATGGGCAAACGAGAAAACCATAGAATTTCCTTGATAATGTGCATGGCTTACTAAGGACAAAGTCCAAAATATACTGTAAAAGGTTATGGTGAATAAAGAACCTAGACCTGATGGTATACACTCAAGGGTACTTAAGAACCTTAGATCAGTACTAGCAGACCATTATACTTAATATTTATTAATTTACTTTCATCAGGTATAGTGATCATTGTTCAAAAAGGGGGTAAGATCCAAATCAGAACATTACAGATGTGAGCTTCACTTCCAAAGTGGATAAGATATTGAAAGGGTTACTAAATGAGAATATTCAGAACTATGTGAAGACCAACAATATTATTAGTAGGTGTCAGCATGGTTTTATGAAGAATAGATCATGCCAGAGTAATTTACTTGCTTTTTAAAAAAGGTTAAGTAATAATTTGCACAAGGGAATTGCTGCTGATGTAGTATACTTGGATTTTGCAAAAGTCTTTGATACAATGCCTCACAACAGGTTACTGCATAAATTAAAAGGCATTGGTTTGAGAGATGATATCTGTGCATGCACAGAGAACTGGTTAAATGACAGATGGCAGAGAGTTGTTGTAAACTTAACCTGTTCTGGTTGGTCTAAAGTTGTAAGTGGGTTGCCACAGGGCTCAGTCCTGGGCCCAATGATTTTAATTGTGTTTATTAATGTCATAGAAGTGGGAATTGAAAGCAGTGCCTCAATCTTTGTTAATGGCACTAAGTTGTGTAATGAAATATATAAAGAACAGGATGTTTTTTTATCTGCAGAAGGATTTAGTTAAACTGAGTGAATGGGCAGAAACATGGCAGATGACATTTAATGTAGACAAATGTAAGGTTATACATTTGGGCTGTAGAAACAAATATTCTACATATACACTAAATGGGAAACAACATGGTGAATCATCATTTGAGAAAGATTTAGGATGAGTACTGATAGAATAGATTTCACAGCAACGTGCAGTCATTCAGCTGCTCAAGAGTAAATAGGGTACTATGTTGCATAAAAAAGGGGCATAGATGAATCGACTGCAAATATAGTTCTACCTCTATATAAATCCTTGGTAAGGCCTCATCTATAATATGGAGTACAGTTTGGGCACCAGTTCTTAAAATATATATTATTGAACAGGAAAAAGTGCAGAGACATGCAACTAAACTGATATAGTGATTGGAGAATCTGAGTTTTAAAGATAGGCTAACCAAACTGGGTTTGTTTACATTAGAGAAGTGACATCTAAGGGGTGATATGATTACCATTTAAAAAATATCCAAGATCAATACAAAGAACTCTCCAATAAATTATTTACTGAGAGAGCTGAGCTAAGACCAAGAGGTCATCCATTAAGACTAGAGGAAAGGAGCTTTTGACTAAAATGAAGGCAGGGATTATTTTACAGTAATTGCAGTAGTTACTGAATTCTTTGACACGGGATGCTGTGCTTGCAGACACTGTAACTGCTTTCAAAAAGTAATGGATACCTATCTAGCACAGAACAGTATTGAGAATAATGACAAGTGGCTTCAAAGCAGATAGGATGTTGATCCAGGAAAATATCTGACTGCTATTTGGAGTCAGGAAGGATTCTTCCTCTGGATCAACAGGGGTGATTTGGCATAGGCCGTACTAGATGGATGCATGTCTTTTTTTCAGCCTCATCAACAATGTTACTATGCCTGTACCACCATTACATTGACCTTCCTACCTCATTCTTGCACAGCCCCCTCCTACCAGATCCCACTACTCCCTCATGCCACAGTTCTTCTCAACATATCTACCCCACCCTGAACTATTATTTATACCTCCACTATATTCCATCAATCCACTCCCCTCCCTATCCACTGCCCCTTACCCAATACTACTTCTCCCTCCCACCCCATTCCACCACTTCCTTCCTGACCCTCACTTCCATTTCTTCCACCTCATCATATCACTCCCCTGCCTCTACATTCTTCGTTTGTTTTCCTACCCCACTACTGCATTGCTTTACTCCTCTTTTTCTTCACTGCCCCCTTAATACATTCTTCTACCTTCGCCCTTCTGGATCCAACTACATAATCCCTATCCCCCCGCTCCATCCCCACACATTTATCTTTGTCCCTCCTCCCCACCCCATCATCAACTACCTTCCTGCTCTATCATCCTACTCTCTTCTAACACCATTGGTTTTCTGTTTCCTCCCACTGGTTTTTACTTCATCAGTCCACTGCCTTCCTACCACTCCTTCTTCTACTCTTCCTACATCATCCATCCACTGCCATCCTACTTCTATTTCTACCCTATCACACCATTGCTCTATTCTACAGGATTTTTGGGGCATCCCAAATATATTACAGATCATTTGTCTCTAATGAGCATAAATATATAGTTATTCTCAGTTATCACAATCAGGAAAACAACAATAGACATTTTGTGCATAATTTTTTAATGACTATACATTTGAAACTCAGTTTTCATATTTTTGTCTATGTATTTGTAGAAAAAATGGGCACACAAACTGTATTTCCATGGCACAAGAAAGTACCACAATGCCTTGGTTTAGAGCCACTGTCTTATCTAAACGAAAAATAATTATAAACTCAACCCTTACACTCCTAAATGGATCCACATACCTTAAAAATGTTTTGTTTAATATTTTAACCATTATCAGAATTTCTCTGTAACCTCTAAATTCAGTTGGTTTTCTTTTCTTTATGCTATTTTTTCCTTTAAACCTCTCACTGATCAAAATCAAAAGCCAATCTACTGAAGGAAATTTGAAGGATGTGCATGAGCTGTGAGGGCTGCCTGAGATATGACCTGCTGACATCACCAGAGAAGGAGAAACCAAGATCAAATACTCTGCCCATTTCCATGGCAAGGCAAGAAACTTATAAGGATATATTTTTAAAATTCCCATATGAATACATGATATGAGTAGAAAAAGAAATACACAGATTTTATGTATTTTGTCCTCTGGACATGTTGCTGTACTGATATCAGTTTTGTCTTTGGAGGTACAACACCTTAAAAAATCATTACAACTATATATATATATATATATATATATATATATATATATATATATATATATATCCTATATAATAATTCGCTAAGTTGTGTGTAACGTCCGACATGCGCAGTAGACACTGCTGCGCGTGCGGCAGTCATGCGCAGTACAGACTGCCCACGCCGCGGCTGATACAGAGCTGGGCGCTCCGAAGGAGCATCCAGCTCTGTATGAGCCATGACGCGAGCAGTCTTTGCTGTGCGTGACTGCCCCGCGACCGGCTGCCAGAGGCACTGTGGCCCGTGTAACGGGCTGTTCAACTAGTATATATATATATATAGGTGGTTCACTGGCTTTGCATCGCTTCCTGAGTTGTGTCTTAAAGCTGTTGCTCAGCATACACATACTCTAAGGAATCCATGTATAAAGTGGAATCTGAAGCAAAAAGGTGATTCCTTATTAAACGTATTTGCATATGCCTACCCAGAATCCCTTGCAGTAGTAACAACACTGAAAATTTGAGATTTCTGTGGGAAAAGCAAGTCTTATGGCTTGACTGGTGTGTCAAAGTTTTGTTTAAAGGGATAGTAATACTTAAAATGTAAAAGAAAATATGTTGTAGGGTTTATCCCCCTGAGTAAAACAAGAGTACTCCCACTGCTGAAAGGTGTTTCATTCAAAAGTTATTAATTTTCACAGTTGCATTTTTTAGGTGCAATATCACAGTGGCCTGAAATTGTACAGTAGAGCTGTTGCTACACAATCCTATGGACAGCTCTGGTCCTGGGACCATAAATCTCCATAGGATGGTGTAGCAACAGCGCCACTGTACAATTTCAGGCCACTGTGATATTGCACCTAAAAAATTCAACTTTGAAAATTAATAACTTTTGAATGAAACACCTTTCAGCTGTGGGAGTACTCTTGTTTTACTCAGGGGGGTAACCCCTATTTTTTTTACATTTTAAGTATTACTATCCCTTTAACATTGTATGTACCACCCACCAAATTCAGGTGGAAGGGGTTTTCATTCACTTTTTTCCCCACCATAACCTTTTCGAGAGAGAGAGAGAGAGAGAGAGCGAATTAAGATTTATTTATTTATGCTAATTTAAGATGAAAAATTAAACATCACTGCTTTATTTTGGCTATTATTTCAGACACAGGGAAAAGACCATTCTAAGACTTTATTTTCTCTATATGTCGTTTGCAAAAAAAAAAAAAAAAGTGTACAGTTTAGATGAAAATGTGCATGAAATATCCAGCCTTAAAAATGAAGGTTATCACCAAAGACGTTTTAATAAACCTTGCATTAACTTTTAGAGCATATACAGAGCATTAGCAATCTGCTGGATAAAAACATTAGGATGTTTTCAACAAACAAATAGGACTCTGTTTTCCAGAGCAGACTATATGTCCTTCAGCAAAGTAGCAAAAAGACCAATAATTGCACTCATGCATGACAATCATTTTTAAGATTTCAGATCAACTTTACTATTTTACAGCCAAAGATGACTCCTGCTGTGAGAAGAGAGAATGACAGATGGTCGTATGCACTGCATTCCTCTTACTGACAAAAGAATAAGCATTCTACAGAAGTCATTCAAAATCTATTCATCTGTTTCCCAATAAAGTTTAACATACACCGTAAGATAGTCATGATATTGTAATTGTACCACAAAGGCAAAGTCCTAGACAAGAAAATGTTCATCTATATGTGACAGTGTATTAAATAGGCATTGCACACAAATATAATTTGTTTGAAAATAAAATGAGTTTTGTTTTCCTGTCTTATTACATTTTATGTAAAAGGTGTAAAATATTAAAGCTTCTATTTTCTGTGCAGAGCATGTCCTGTAAAAAGTAATGGATTTTTCTTGTATACATATAACACAAGGAAAATACATTTAACAAGCAATCAAAAATCCACTGAAGGTACTATTGTATGCCCTAACTCAAAGCATTATATATATAGCTAAAAAAAGAAATGGAGAGTTTAAAGTTTGAAGTATAGAGAAACAATCAGACCTCATCCACAAACTTTCAAAGGTAATCCAAAAATTACATTATAAAAGACATGTACTGTAGTTAGTGGAAAGAAAATTTCCTGTACATGACCTTGGACAAGTATGTTGTAGATATATAGATCAGGAGATCAAAACATGTATTCTTTTCAAGCTTGGTTCAATACACTGTTTGATGCTGTGTCAAGCATGGAGAAGTATGCTTTTAATTTGAATGAAATCAGAAGGATGAAACTGTATATGACCTATATGATGCAAGTGTCTGAACTGCAATCAACGGCTGTGTTTCTCTAACAGCCTATAACATGCACAGTTTACCTCTCCATATCTAACACATGATCTGATTTGCGTACTGTGGCCAAGATTTTATTCAGGTTGGAGATATTTGCTGAATGAGTATTTTACAATTCAGCAGATATTTCCAGTTGGACAGGTCTGAAATAACATTTTAAGGGTCCTAATCATAATGTTGAATTATCTTGGAACAAGGCTGTGGTGTCAGTATTTGAGGTTCTATGGGTACCAGATGTACAAGGCTTTGTCCTCAGTACCCCATGTACTTGATGAAGGAAATGCTGTGATTCTCTCTGTTTAGGCATAACCTGCCATTGTTGCGTCTTTTGTATATACAGAAGAAAATAATGTGTTTAAGGTGCCAGCCATTGCCTCACTAATTCATTCACCTCTTTCTGATTTAAGAGGACCAATATCAACCTTAATGTTTTTTTCCATTTAAATACTTGTAGAACTGTTTTTTTTTCTTTCTCTCCTTTGCACTGCTTTTCTAATTTTCAGCTTTAGCTAGCCTGATTGCTTGTTTGCAGATTATATTACATTCTTAATATTTAAAAAAAAAAAAAAAAAAGCTGCATCTGACCTTCTGATTTAAGCAGACCTATCAGCAAAAATACAAACCCCCCAAAACATTTACAAGTGTTATTCAAACATCAAAAATGCCCCTTTCAATTGTTCAAACACTGTCTATTTCACTTAATGTATGTTACATTTTCATCTCTCAGATGAGGGAGACTTTGGATGTTGTATTTACTGCAACATTTCTTTCTCCTTCATGTCTCTGTTTCATGCAGACATCTCGATAGACACAATGGAGGAGGCTGGGACTGCTTAATGGTCACCCAAAACATGTAAGAAATATCTTTCACCACACAACGGTGAAGGAGATGGAATCGGAGAGTAATCACAAGTGAGAAGGAAATACAACCATGGAATACAGAAAACGACTAGGATCAAAAATTATTTAATAAACCCAGAAATAGTAAAGCGGAGCACTACTATTAGTACAACTCCTACACCACTTGTACCCACAGGAATATAGTGCAAACAAAGTCAAGATAACAGATTGACAATGAGGATAAATATACTCACCCCTGCCACCTCTGACATCTAGGCCAAGACTACAGCTAGTCGAGCACCCTATACCCTAAGAAATAGGGCCACTGAGATATGCAGCACACCTGGTATAGACTTTCCCTGCAGTAGAAACATACTGTGTAACTGAGTTGGCCAGGGGCCACCTAGGCAGATAAGGAGACCCAAATTAAAGGTAACTATAGGAGAGTATATAGGAAAATACAATAGTAGCACTTGTCTCCTGGGCCAGAGGAAACATAGGTATAGAGGTAATATAGTGAGTGCAATAAATTCCTCCCGGGCCCTGAGGCCCAAAATATGAATTTACCTGATAGTGTGTATGGAATCTTGTAGAAGAAACGTCAAAACAAGCTGGGAGCTTATGGGGTCTAAGAGATAAGCAGAATCTGTAGTCAGTAAACGTAAGCCAGGGAGTAACCAACTGGGAGAACAATCACAAGCCAAGGTAAAATATACACAGTCAGGTCAATCTACAAACAAACTCGAATAATTGGGCCAGGAAGTTACAGGGGCATAAGGCTATAAACCATAGCTGACCAATAGGATCCCAGGAGGAGGAGGAAGTGATGCAAAGGGAGAAGATCAAAATAGGCGCAAATGGAAAACAAAACAGAAAGGCCAGAAGAGTGACTAGGAGAATCCTGACAGAGACAAACCAAAATAGGAGCAAACAGAAAACCAAACAGAGACAGGCTAGAAGGGTGAACAGGAGAATCATTAAATTTAAAATTTGATATAATAAAACAAGACCATTTTTAACCAAAATTACATCTTTGTATACTGTTGTTTTTGCTTCCATTTTCATATGGAAGCATATTGTCCTGAGGTGATAGTTCCACTTTAACAGTTAAAAACTTTGCTTTTATTCCTCATTTCCCCGCAAACCTCTTTATTAAGCCACAATGGTCTTAATTTGTTCCTCTTGTGTTTGTTCCTGCATGGTATATTTATGCATATATTTATCTAAGAGCATTTTAAACATCTTTCTATCTTTCTATCTTTCTTGTGCACTTTTATCTTTGAAGATTTCTCCCACTGTATGTTGTTTAATATTGCTCTTAGCATTATAACATTAGACTTTTTTAATTTTAATGTTTTGGATAAACCTTTGTTAATGGATTACACATTCAAATTTCAGGATGTCTAAATGCACCCTTACCTGTATAGTATTTGCCATTTCACAAATGTCTGAGAAAACTAGGTCCAGCAGTTGAATACTCTTCTAGTTGGGAGTTGGGGCATGACATTGTCATTAAAGGGATAGTAATGTTTCATAATAAAAGCAGCTCCAATTAATCTTCATAGTATTTGGGCCCTGGAGAGTGTTATTTCAGTATTGTCAGAGTTGTAGTTCAAGAGTAATTGAATGATAAAGTATTCCCCTCCCGCCCCTTTTCCTCATGTAACACTGCACAGCTCAGAGCATCAGGGTGGTGTCCAAGTGTTTGCAGAGAGGGGCAATCTTCAAGTACCTTAAGGGAAAAACCTGAAAAACCTGTCAATGGGGGCAGGGCTTTCATTGTCCTCACAGTAAGAAGATTGTCCCTTGCTGTGAGCTGTTTGGTCTGTGGACCAGATTCCACATCTGAGGGGAGGTGGCTTACACTAGGTAAAAGGGACGGGAGGGGGAACTTTATCATTCAATTACTCTTGAACTACAACTCTGACAGTATTGAAATAACACTCTCTATGGCTCAAATATTATGAAGATTAATTGGAGCTGCTGTTTTTTTGAAACATTACTATCCCTTTAACCATACTTAAAACACTATTTCCCTTTGTTGTGGCAGAAGTCATATTTCTCCAGTCAATTTCAGGGTAGCTGAAATCTCCTATTATGATTGTATATCCTTTTCCTTTTGCAATAACATTTGGGGCTCTTCAAACTCCCCAATATTAGATTGTTTGTAGATAATTCCATTATGTATGCCTCTCGGTGTGCATGTCAACTCATTGGGCCTTTACATTTTAACTGGACCCTTATACTAGATTTTAGGGCAAGCTTTACATGTAGGCATACCCCCCACCCACACACACTTCTTTTAGTCACCCTATCCCTCCTAAAACATGAATAGCTACCCTAATCCCTAGTAGAGTAGCCCCCTTTCCACTAAGCTGCAATCCATTTCTACTATAAAAATTGCTACCAAATGGAAAGACAGTAGAGGGTCCTTTAATTTTAGTTTCATGGTTCTCTGGTTGGAGGGAAGTTGCAGACCTGTGAAGAGAATTGGACTACCTCAATTTTGGACAAATGGGTTGTTCACATTATCGCATCAGGATATTCCCTATAGTTTCATCGTATTCCCAAGCAAGACCTTTTCATGAGGTCTAAACTTCCATTATATCCCAGCAGGAGATTATGTCCCTACTAAATCAAGGGGCTATTTTTCTGTCCCCAGCAGCAGAAAGTCAAGGGGAATTTTTTCATTCTTTTTTTTTTTTTTTCAAAACACCTCAGGATCTCTGTGTTCTGGATTTGAAGTACATTCTGTCCTGTGGATTAAGAGATTCACAATGGATTCCCTCAGCTCCATCTTTTATGCTATCACGTCACATCTGGTTTGGAAAGATGCATACCTCAATACCCCTGTTAGAAATGTCTGTTTCCCCACAGAGGGAAGATAGTATCAGTTCTTATGGCATCTATTTGGGCTAGCCACCATCCCCAGAACTTTCTAGAAAGTCCATCACCATTGATTGTGTCTATCATTATCCTGGTGACATCCTTATCTTCTATTGATCCATATCTGCTTATCAAATTATATCTATTGCCTTCCTTCAGCTTCACAGCTGGATTACAAAATCATAGGTAAATTTAATTAAAACCATTTCAGAAATGTTCTGGGTGCTGTCTTCAATAGCCTTGGATCAATTTCTGGCCTTCTAGAAGTGAGAATTATTTCTACAAAGGGATTTGTCTATTCTGTGAAAGAACTGTCTGGTTTGCAGGAGACTGTCTGTACCTTCTGAGTCTCATGTCAGCTGCCATAACTCTGGTTAAGTGTACACAATGTAACATGTGACCCTTGCATCTCCTTTTCCTCAATTAATGGAATCAAACTTGAAATACTATTGTCAGATGATTTTCATACACCATTCTGTCATTCAGACATTAGTGAGATAATCCATCCAATCTCTTTCAGGTTCTTCTATTGGGCAACATTTCAAGGAAAATATTGACCAAGGATTAGAGTGGTTCAGGATGGGGGATCAACTCTAGATTCAGAGGTGGCTCAGTGGGTCATCCAACATCTTGGAACTCAGAGAAGTCCACAGTGGTCTCATGTTCTTTGCCAAGAAGCTTCAGGGCAACTATGTGAAGATATGAATGGAATCATGCCAGAGCCTTTGTGAGAAGGCAAGGAGTCTAGAAATTGGGTTTTGGTCTCTACTTAAAGGTATTTTCAGTCTGCCTCTTCATAAATTGAAACTCCACTTGTGGATCTGATGGCATCACCAACCAGCTAAAATATGGAAATTCTACTCAAGGATACCATTTCCTCTGTTCCTGGTACACAATGCTCTGTCTCACAATTGATCAAGGTGCCTGAATTATATTTTCACCTCTTTTCGAATGATTATGATGCAGATGTAATTGCAATTCTATTTTGTCCCAGAGCCCATGTTTTTTCTCATCTAGGAGATGGCCACAGAGTCACCATGGCAGCTTCCAATCCTGATAGGACTTATGGACAATCTGTAAGAACCCAGTTCAGAATGTCCTGTTCTTCTATTATTTTAATATCTGCATGTTTTCCTGGATGCACCTGCTCCATGTACTCCAGCTCTGCTAATACCTGCCTGCTTTCCAGGACATGCCCACTTCAACCTGTATCAAGCAGTCTCAAAGGCACCATGGTGCACATGTATAGTGTCTTTCTGACTAGTGCTTCCATGCTTTGACTCCTGTATTCTACTTTGGCCTTGGCTTGTAAATCCTGACCATGTTTGCCTGCTGCCTGCCTTGAACTTTGTTCCTCACTTGATTTTGTATGCTGATGTGGGTCCTCCAACCTTGGTTTGTTTTTGATCTTCTAGTTTTTTTTATTAAATGTGTGTGCAGCTTGCTGCTGCTGCATTTCATAGATGAGTAACTGTGACCAACACCGGCTCAACCAGTCCTGGCTGTTGAGCCTTGTTGTTGGCAATGTTTCCCATGGCTTGTAACCATAGCAAGGTCACACATTAAGTCAACACTACCCACAAGCTATGCATGTCAGCTTTGCTCTCAAGCACCTTTTCAATGGCAGCCTTGAAAGTCTGTTTTTTCTGACAAACCATGGCTCTCCAGTATCCTCTTCCACTCTGCAAATGAATAGTTTTGATTCTCTGCTTCCATTCACTCCTGTATCAGTTCTTGGCTCTTGTTTCTTTGTGTGTTCTGCCTAGTAACTTCTTCTGTGGGTCCTTCTCCTGTCCTGTTATTCTGCAAGACGCCATCCAAATCCTCAGTCACTTTCTCTCATGAAATGGATGATGAGAATCTCAAAGTTGCTAATCTCTTACACTCAGTGATTTGTCTGCTCTTGCATACTAGAAAATCTGAGCAATGTTCTTTCTGAATCATACCAGGTAGACTCCATGGATCCTGGCGTTCCCACTTTCCTATAATTCCTCTAGCATGGATTTAAAGGGATAGTAATACTTAATTTTAACTTTATTTTATTTTGTAGGCATTAAAAAACATGAAGAATGATATAAGTCTTATCTCTCAAACCTTTATGGTTTAAGAGATATTCACAAGCAAAGTTTCCCCCTCTCGCCCCTTTTACCTAGTGTAAGCTATCTGTTCTCAGATGTGGAATGCAGTCCATAGACCAGACAGATAACAGAAGGGGACAATATTCTTCCTATGAGAACAATGAAAGCCCTGCCCCCCTTGACAAGCTTTTTAGCTTTTTCCCTTATCTTAATTGAAGATTCTCCCTCTCTGCAATCTACCTGGGCACCTCCCTTCTGATCTGGCTGAGCAGTGTTACATCAGTAAAAGGGGCGGGAGGGGGATTGAATTGTCATTGAATTACTCTTGAACTACAACTCTGACAGAATTGAAATAACACTCTCCAAAGTCCAAATACTATGATGATTAATTAGAGCTGCTTTTATTATGAAACATTACTATCCCTTTAAAAGGAGTTTAAGATCCAGTACTTTCTAACCCCATTATCTGCAGTTAGCTCATTGCAGTTCATTTCACAGTAGATTCATATAAATAGTATAGTACAGTGTGTGTTTATGTAATTATCTTTTAATTACATTTACATATTCAATTTATACACAGTATTTTTGGTGTCTTTAACCCTTTCAGTGCCAATGAGGTAGGCAATGCATTGATTTGCAAAGCGTTGCTTACCTCTCTGGCACTCAAAAGGTCAATATATACAACTGTTACATATATAATTAATTAATTCAAAATCACCTTACAGTATTTTATTCATTTTAATCCACTGTATTTGTAGGAATTTGTAAGAAACATGAGCATGTGGATGACTCACTGGAGTCTGTGAGACACATTTTAATCTTGCAAATATGATGTATCTATACCCGGCCAACTTCAGTTCTTGTTAGCTTGCTGATTTAGTTTTTTAAGCTTTGATAAAGCAGCCTTACTGCTACGAAATGCATTAGCGTTATAGATTATATATTGTTTTATTGTTTTTAACATAAGTGTTTTATAGAATAAATGTGGCTTCTTGGATGCAGCCGTTTGTCCAGAGCAGTTTGTCTTGTATCTGATCGGCAGCCCTCCAAGTGGAGACGGAGGGAATCTCTCCACAGGCATGTTAGTCAGATAGACTGGTATCAGCTCTCTGCCCATTGTTACATGTGAGTGAAATATTTGAATTTTGTATATCCATCAATTTACCAGTAACATATTACACTATTGGACGCTTTCTTGTGTTTTCTATGTACTATCGCTACATCTTAATCTTATTTTATATTATCCGAAACAATTTGCTTCCTTTTTTTTATTCATCCTGGTAGCTGTAATTATTAATACAGGGATGAAGAATGTCTTTATTTATCATTTGTTTCTTCATGGCTAGTATAAATTTACATTTATTGGTAAATTTGACCTTTTTTTGATTGGCCAATTAGTGGAAATTGTGTCTCATAAATTCACAGACGTATCACAGGCTGACTTTAAATGAGTTAAACCTGTAATCATGATGAAAAGGTCTTTGAGAACCTTGAAACACAAGGATTAATCAGACATTTTCTTTTATCAATGTGACTAATACATATTTTTAATTCTTACATTAAACCTTTCTATTCTTAATACAATGGACCATATATTGGTTATATACATCAATAATGCGAACAGGGGTTTGCACCTCTTCCCCTGATGTGTATCAGTCAGTGAATACAGCATTTCTCACTGGCCAAATATATTTGTGAGTGTACAATTTAGATTTATCCAGATACATTTGATTCAATGTAGGTCCCTCCTTCCGCATTAGATATTTCTGACAGTAGTTTTCAAGGATAACTGGCTTTTTGAGAAGTGGATGCTGAACGAAACTATCTATGTGGAGGTAGTGCTGTCTATGTAGTATAGCCACTGAGTAGGATGCATGATGATCTCCTTTATATTATTCATATTTATACATTATTCACCTCATGAGGGGCCCACGTGTGTGTCTTTTTCTCATTTTAATCAATGGGGTTTAAATTTGTTCCATATGGTGCATTTTGTTTGCCCCAGATTTGTTCCACTTTCATAGTTCATCAGCCTCACTGTGTATCACAACCACCATAATGATGTGTATATGCTTTGAAGGAACATTCTAATGAAAGCCACACCCACAGTTGACACCCCTATTGCTCAATGACTCCTTGAATGCAACACCTTTCTCAGCTAAGGTTTAACCCCTTGAGGACCACAGGGAAACAACATACTGGCATTACTCAAAATAATAAATAAATATTAAAACTGCACCTTTTTTTTTTACATGTGTCTTCATATAAGTAGCAGAAGTTTGTTCAGTGTATTGCTTAGGTAAAATAGATAGACCAAGGCTGGGCAACCAGATACCCTCCAGCTGTTTTTTTCTACGATCCCTACTGAATTATTTTCCTGTATAGCTGGAGAGCCCACCAGTGTTATAGACACTCCTCTGGTACTTAGTGGTTAATAGGTATAATTTTAAAAAGTGCCCCTTAAATTCCATAATTATGTAGTGGCATTTGAGCTGAAACACTAGAAGCATTGCTGATATATCTCATTAGTCTGATCAGTATCCTCACAAAACCAAGATCCAGCTGTGTCATTGCCTAATGGCAAGATAACCTAATGAGCAGTGAATCTGATTTGATTTGTTTTTGATTTGGGTCAGTAGGTTTGACTAACTTATTTATCTCTACACATAAGCAGAAATTCCACAAACATCTTATAGCAGGAACCTAAGGATGACCTACCTGAAAATGTGATACATAATTTTAACTTTCAAGTGATGCCATTTATAGATCTCGATTAGCAAGAGGACAACTTGCTGACAACTTGACCAGCTGGTGCATGTTGGTGTTGTCATTAAGGTAAGATTCCTCAGCCAAGCTCCTCATTTTTCTGCAATAAAAATGGGTGGAAGAATGTTGCTAATTCTACCTTATGCAACTAACCAGCATGTTTGCCTTCTCAAACATTTCAGCAACTCACAAACAATGCACTCTAGTTGCCATTGCCCAAGTTACAAAGAGGCTTCCTACAAAGCCTTCCAGTTTTGCATCATGTGCTTGCTAATGGCCTTATTCTGATAATAAACACTCTAGCATGCACATTCCACCTGGTAGGGACCTTAATTTTCAGCTGGGGATGTGGCAGGTTGCTGCTCTCTTGTATGGAATATAAAGTGTTGTGTGCACTGTTGAAGTGGCCAAAATAAGCACAGATTTTTGCGGGTAATATTCATCATCTTTCCGAGGGGTTGGGATTCTGACAACAATCTGATCAAAACTAAATTTAGCAAATGGGCAAAGCAGGGCACATGTACCATATCACCTTTTCTCAATGCAGTGATTATGTTGGAGCCATAATCAGCAGATACAAAATGAACTTTTAAGGAGCAGGGTACAAGCCATTCCTCTATCACTAGTGTACTTAATTCGTCTGTGGCTTTGTGAGATTGTCTCTTAAAACTCTCAATGCCCAAGGTGGCGTGCCTATGGCATGGACTATCCATTTGCTGGCTTTTAATCATACTGTCAGAACAAGAGGCAAGATTACTGGCTGTCACCTGATACTGTAAGCTAATGCTGTTCACTGGTGGTGGGAAGGAAATCCAGTGAGCAGTCACAGTCATATAGTCTCTGTACTCTGTCCACTTGGTCGTATATATGTGTATCAGGTCGATTTTCTTGCCGTATGAGCTTTCCAGTCCTTTGCCCACCATACTAACCCCCTGCTTGTACAATTCTGGCACAGCCAAACTGGAAAAATAACTACAGCTTAGGATATGCCAGAGAAGAGCTACACAAGACATCAGTTCTCTAAATCCTCCGTTATCAATAAAAGAATACAGCAGCATTTCCACTGCCAACATCTTGGCAACCTTGCCCTTCCAAACTCTAGGAACAAAGCAAATGGGAAAAGAACACCAGGGTGCCTCTGTGTGTATGAATAGGGCACAAATGACACCACCAAACACCCCAAGGTGCACACTCACAATTTAGCTAGTGTCAGAGACAGTGTAAACCGAGACCAACAATATAAGCATCTGGAGAAATCAAACTGTATCCAGAAACAGTGGATGTCTTCAGGCTGCTCGCAAAGAAACGCTCTCTCTCAGCGGTATAAAACAGCAGAACCTCAGAAAGATAAAAAAGCACCATATAGTGTAGTATATACATGTCGAATTTTTAGCAAATCAATGAAATATCACTCACATATGAATTGGTCAGGGTACCGATATCGTACTCCACTGACAATTGACTTTCGGAGAAAATACACCTGTCTCCGTTCAGGTTACTCACGAAATTCTCCGAGCAGATCTCAGGATAATCAATGTATAGCAGGCGGGGGTATTCCATTGAAAAAATGTTTATTAAACGTTATAATAAAATTTATAGTAAAATAGGCTTTAGTACGCCTATTTTATTATAAATTTTAATAAATATTTTTTACAACTGAATACCCCCATCTGCTATACATTGATTATCCTGAGATCTGCTCGGAGAATTTTGTGAGTAACCTGAACGGAAACAGGTGTATTTTCTCCAAAAGCTCAAATGTCAGTGGAGTCCGATAACAGTACCCTGACCAATTCATATGTGAGTGATATTTCATTGATTTGCTAAAAATTCTACATGTATATACTACACTATATGACACTTTCTTATCTTTCTGAGGTTCTGCTTGCCCTTCCAAAGGCACTCTGGGATTGTTTTTGTGAAGTTTTTGATGCCTTCCCAAGAACTCAGTAAGTAACTAGAGGAAGTGATGGAGGTAGAGGCAGCATGTGTGGGCAGTTTATTGTCATCTCCTACAGCAAACTCAGAGTCATACCTCTGCAGCAGGAGCCATAGCTGGTATTTTGAATGAACGAACATTTGTCACACTCTCTGACACATCATCACTATTTCTATTATGTGCCCCAGAGCACCATGACATTTTTGCATTGTTACTGCTGCTGCTGCTAGTTGTGGCACCTCTGGCATGTTGATGATCTGTCTCCCAATCAGATCTGTGATTGTGCTTCAGTTGAGGAGGTGCCTAGGTGTGAGCCTGCTTTCCACCTCCTCACATGCTTATAACATAAAGCAACATGCTTAGCTTTTGGATTGTGAGTAACGTATCTCCATACTGTGAACTTCATTGACTAAGGGGTTTGTGTGGGGCTCCTGCTACCACTGGTGCTAGATGTTGCAGCAATTGTACTACTCATAGGTGTCACATGTGCTGCACGTCCAACAGCAGTAGAGGTACTCATCATAGCTAATGCAGTAGATGTTAATAACCTTGTTTCTGCCGGTTGTGCAGTGATAATGCTGATGATGGCTGGCATATTTGCTTGTCCAGGGTCAGACTTTCCAATTGTTTTCTCAAAAAGTTTATAGACAGGCACAGTGCTCCTTTTCAGTGGTGAAAGACTGAGCCTTTCCCTTTCAGCTAACTTTCTGGCCATGTCATCATTTCTCTCACTCACAACTTCATCTGTATCTGACAAGTAGGATGCTGGAGGTATATATTCTAGATCTATATCATCATCAATCATTAGGTCATCCTCAGCATTGTCCACCCCTTCTACCCCACTACTTTAATATTGCTATAGATCTTTAAGGTCCCATACAATTAATTTACTTTTTTCCTTTGAGATATGTTCCAATAGTAGCTATTACTTTCAGAACAGATGTTTTTGTGCTTATTTGTCTCACTGTCAGATGCAGCAGTTGGTTGAGCTGCTACACATTCTTCCGCTATGTCATCAACACTAGAATGTGACTCATTGTCATCTTCAGTGTTTTTAGATGGTTTATAAATAGTACTGGTGCTGGTGGTGGAACTTTTGGTGGCACTTTGACAATATCACCATCATTTATTGCACACACTGCAGGAACAATGTCTGCAGTCAGTTTTTGGACTACTTTACTCGCACATCTCTGCACTGCTCCTAATCATTTCATCCTACCACTACCTCTTGTGAGTTTGCTGGACATTATTCAACTACTGTATGTGATATTGCAGTAAAGTACTCAGTAGAACTGATTGTGTGGGATGTTTTGTCCTTTACAAAATACTTTATGTCATCTAGTATCAGTCTACCTTAGTCACTGCTCATGTCAGGGTCCCTGTCTGTGTCACATATCATTTTTACCTATTTTATTTATTTATTTAATTAGTTAACTGTCCCCCCCATCCCTATCAACAACAAAAAAAAAAACACGCTCCCTGTTCAGTTGCTTCTTTCCCAGGCTGCAATAGCACAGAGGATACAGTCAGTTCAGGAAGAAACTAGGATCATGCTTTTCTGTGTCTTCCCAGTCAGTCACACAGAATTTTGGGGTATTTGAGGTAAACCTAGTTTTTTCACTTCACACACCACAGACTCCCCTAACACAGAGATTTCAGACAAAACTAGAAGGAATTTGGATCCCACTGCTTGTGTCTTTTCAATCAATAATATAAGATGTTGATGTTTTTGGAGTAAATCTCCTTTGCACCCTTCTCGAACCCCCAGACTCCCCTAGTATAGAGATAACAACCAGATCAGGAAGGAAAATGGAAAATGGCTACCTGTGTATTCCCAGTCAGTCACACAAGATTTGAGGTTATTTGGGGTCAACCTCTTTCTCCCTTCCTGTTCCCCAGAGTGCCCCAGACTTCCTAATACAGAGAACAAATGTCCTGCCTACAAGACTCCCGAAACTAAGCTTTAACTCCTTTTTATTAGCCTATCTTCTGTAGCTAAAAATGTGCTGCTCTTTTTTCCTCTTACAAACACAGTAGGGCATGCTGTGGGAATGTGACATCCTTTTTATACAAGGCCTGTGTAAAAATAAGGTAAACCTGCCATGTGGTCGGGAGAAATTCAGTCTTCCCAATGATTTCATTGCAATCAGTTAGGTGAAAAAAGCAGATAACATCACTTTCACAGGAGTCCTGTTCCACTTGTGATCACAGGAGTAGCTAGGTTCTCAAAACAACAGGGTTTGGTCACATATTAATGCATCCTGTAGCCTGATAGCATCATTACTAATAGAGAAATTAGACCACTACATGACACAAGCTAGCAGCAAGACCCGAATCTTTAAGCATGAGCCTCATGACTTTAAGCAGGAGACCTAGGGCTTTAGGTCCCTCAGCCAATATCTAGCAAAGCACCCTTTTGTGATACAGTATTATTCTTTGTGCATTTATATGTAATTTTAAATTACATTTCATGTATTTGTGTGAAATTTAAATGGCAGCATTTCATATGACTGATAAGTGATCTAGGAGAAGGATGAGTCTTGGTTACTGTTCCGGATCAAGATCCCACCACTATTAAGTATTGAGATATGGGGGAATGTGCAACTCTACCAGTGCAGTTAAGTTTCTGTGGTAATATGTAGTATAAAAATCATGCTACTTTACTTCAGGTTATGTACAAGCAAATGTGATCATTTTAGTACATACTCGCCAAACACGCAACCATTATTAGGACTTATTGTGAGCAGGCCCCAAATGTCTGCCCTATAGTATGCAAAGGAAAATGGACTCATTTTACTCCTACTTCCTCTACTCCTTGCCAATACAAAATGAAAAAAGACACAGAGCAATAGAATTGCCAAAATGGTCAACACTCCACATAACCTCTCCTTGGTGCAAGTGATATAAAGATGAAAGTTTTGTATATAGATAGTTTGCTATATTAGCTTTAGTCAAATACAGCACACTAACATTAGCTCTGAATTGCATTAATACATCCCCATTATGGTGTTTGTGCTGGAGATTCCCTAGATTAAGTGAAATGGCATGATGGGATATTTAGAGTGATGTCATATGCATACAATTCCCTGTAATCAGCACAAAGTAAGATTAAGGACTGTATTCTGGAAGTCAAAAAGCAATATTCCTGGGCCAAATCAATTGCACCATGGGGACAAATGATCAATTCCCACATTCTCTTTTAATTAAAATGGGATATTAAGCACTTAAGTGCTGAAGGGGTCTCCAGCACATTGCTTAACAATGCATTAGACACCATGCTAGCATTCAAGTGATGCAAAGTCCTATCTGAATCACTGGGGGTTTCCATCTCCAGTGGTTCAGTTGATTTGCTCCAGAAGTGTTTCTCTTTAGCTCTCAGAATATTGTCCTAAGGGATCATCAATATATTACAGAGCAATGCACTGCAGTTTTTGCAATTAAGAATAACGCCAGTTTGCTTTTATAAATATGGGCAAATGCATGCTCAGTGCTTGCTTACCTGGCATCATGTTAAATAGTTCAGCAACGTGTACCTGTTAATTACAGCATGATATTAGCCATAGTCTAATGCATTCTTTTGCATTCAGGCATGATATAAGATTTTAAAGAGGTTTACTAAGTGGTGCATTAAAGATACTTATAGTTAAAAATGGAATCAAACAAAAATAAGTAGTCAGAATCATAGAATGTAATGCAATGTGGCATACATATGAAACAGATAATAACTAAGTATTTGAAGCTGAATGTAATGATGCTTAAAATTATTTTTTTTTAAATGCAATGATAGTCATCCTTTAAAATGAGCATGTAACTTGAAGGAGCTAGAGATTTTTATACTGTAGTGCGCTGCTTATTTAACCCTTTAATCACCAGGGGGTGCAATGCAATACTTTGCATACCTCTTTGATTCATAAAGGGTTATGGTGTGCCTTAAATATTCAGTTAGGGTCAGAAGCATTACAAATACAAATTCCAAGAAATATCCATTGGTTTAAATTGGGATTATAACCTCAGCAATGCTAAAGAAGCATACCTGGGAACTCTCTGGTTTTGCCCCAGAGACCCACTCTGCTCCCTCTTCTACCCCTTCCTCAGTGTATTCTATATATGTTTTAAGTTCAATAGCCCCGCCCCCTCATGATTAAGCCTCTCCCCCTTTTAATGACACTATTCGCATAATTTTTCTACCCTCATCGCCACTAGAGGACAGCCCCAAGTAAGAAGTTCCCAGGTATGAAAAGAAGTCTTCATTGCAGGTCAGTTTTAATGCTTTGAGTGCCAAAGGGGTATGCAACACACTGCTTTGCAATGCGTTGTGTACTCCTCTGGGACCCAAAGGATTAAGAACACTTGAAGACCCCTGGAGAATCCTATATAATAATTCGCTAAATCGTGTGTAACACCACGACATGCGTAGCAGACACTGCTGCGCGTGCTGCAGTCATGCGCAGTAGAGACTGCCTGCGCTGCGGCTGATACAGAGCTGGGTGCTCCGAAGGAGTGTCCAGCTCTGTATCAGCTGTGGCGCGGGCAGTCTCTACTATGCGTGACTGCTCCGTGACTGGGTTGCAGTGGCACTGTGGCCCTGTAACGGGCTGTTCAACTAGTTGGAAATAAAAGCCTCCAAACTTAGGTAAGTATGAATGATCATACATGGGAACTCCCCAGATCTTCCCAGAGACTTCGGTTTTTGCAGCTGATTACCAGGTCTCTGGGGGCAGACACTGATTGTCCGGTGATGGGGAGTTTAATAAGAAACTCTGCCCATTTCTGTTACTTCCCACTCTGTTCCCCCCATTTCCCACCCTCTTCTCCTCCTTCCCTACCAGTTCCTCCCATTCCCCACCCACTTTTGTAACCCATTCATTAAGCCCTGGCCCATTTGCAAGTACGT
Organism: Rhinophrynus dorsalis; assembly: GCA_037306005.1. NCBI lineage: Eukaryota > Metazoa > Chordata > Amphibia > Anura > Rhinophrynidae > Rhinophrynus > Rhinophrynus dorsalis. The sequence continues at coordinate 293,982,154 of CM074722.1, read as the reverse complement.
CCCACCCCCTTGTGATGCAAATTATGTCATTTACATCACCCAGCAGCACCACAGGAGTCCCCTCCAGGTACTCCAGAAGACAAAGTTTCCAGGTATGTGTATGATACTCTAGTCACAATGGGGAGTATGTTAAACCCATTTGCACCACAGTTGAGAACTAAAAATTCCAAAACTGTCCATTGATTTAAATGGGGATTTTTACCCCTTGAAAGCTAGAGAGGTCTCCAATGCATTGTCAGACATCTCCAGCATTCAAGGGGCTAAAAATTTTCATTTAAATCAATGGGCATTTTTAATTCTTCCCTATAGTGCAAATGGTTTACCCCAGAATGCCTCTAATCCTCTTTTGAACATACGACTCATATATTCTACTCTAGTCATAGTTTTCCTTTTCTTACCTTCCTGTTTATTGGAAAAGCAGCCACATGTATATATTCTGCACACAGTAAAGCCTTACTGTTCTCCGACTATCTGAGCACAAGAATAAACTGGCTTCTGGGACTACTGGAAACCTAATGGGAGGAGTCCTCAAACAGGAAACCCCTGGTGAACACTATGGATGGGCGAAACTTTCCACCTCAAACTGAAATCCTCGAAAAATGGCACTTTCCGTTTGGCTAAGAATTTCCAGTGAAAAGTGCAGATTTTCCACTTTTTTCAGCTTTTTTCACCCATTGAAATAAATGGGAACATAGAAGTTACACACAACACATTACAAATAATATTTTATTTCCCAAAGGCACAATATAAAGGGGCATGAGGGTGCCTGTGTTGGTGGGGTGTGGAACAGGGGATGATTTTGGGGGTTGTTTACTGGGATTAGGGGACACTTAAGACATGATATAAAGGGGTCTGAGGAGGGTGCCTGTGTTGGTGAATGAAAGAATCATTTGAACAGGGAATTTGTTTTGGGGGGTTTCATGACTGCTATTGGGGGGACAGTTAATAAAAAAATAAATCAATAAAATAAAATAAGACATTTATATATAAAGTGATAGAGACAGGAACCCCCTGACATAAGCTGCCACTGGGATGGACTGATACTTGACTTGATAGAGTATTTTGTAGAGGATGATTTGTTGTTAGAGGCTTTTGTAGGACTTAGACTTTTTAGAGGCACAAGCCCTAAGGAAACATAGATTTGTAGGACTTAAGCTAGTTTGGCACAAAACCTAAGGAAACATTGATTTGTAGGACTTAGGCTTGTTAGAAACAAACCCCAAAAAAATTGTTTATTTTTTTTGTAGGACTATTTTTTTTTATTTATTTTTTTTCAAAAACACAAGCCCTGAGAAAAAAATAAAAATGCCCTACTAGACTAATGCCAGCAGGTCATGTTGGCCAGTGGCCACTGTCAAATGTCCTCCTGAGTCCTGAGTTGCAGTTGCTGTTCGTACTGCTGCTGCTGAGTTGTTTAAGCAGCAGGATGATTAGGCAGCTGAAAGGGAATGGGATCAACAATAGCAGTAACATGGAAGATGGATGATGAAGGTTCCACTTGCCACGACTGGCTCCAGTGATGAGTCTGAAGCAGTAGCAGAAGAATAAGTAGCCACCAGTATATGTGGAGAAAAGAACAGGTTGACCATTAAATCTTCTCCACCTACCCCTCCTCCAAAATCATAATGGGTGTGTTGTTATTAGAATGTATATATTTCCCTTGAGAACAGGAACTGTGGTTTCCATCAGCAACTACAATGGGCATAGTGTGTGTGTGGTAAATAACATCTGGGGGCACAACTGTATCCAAACACCATGACACCTGAAACCAAGTACTGCCGTTGTCACTATACCCCTTGTCCAGACCCCGCATGACAACACATGACACATGACAACTTGCTGACAGTTTAATAGCAATGATGAACCCTCCCTGCCAGAATCCTAGCATATTCTGTGGGATGAAATCTCCTCAGATGCCACTTGATGACCTGGTATCGATTCTCCTCCACCACACTGGCATGTGTGGTCAGTGCACCACACAGTGTGCAATGGGTAGAGATGAACTGCCATATCCTAACATTAACAGAGTAGCTATCATTTGGTGGGGGAGGTAACAATGAATGAGGTGGCTTGTCAGGAGATGTACTTGTTAGCCTAGAGGAAAAAGGTGATGTTGATGGAGAGCTAGTTGTTTCTCTCATCACGGAACTTCCATTGTCTGTCTGGGTTTCTTTATTCTTCCTCCTCTTAGATCTCCACCTTTCTGGAGAGTCAGGGGGTACAGTAACAGCGGTGCTAGGTTTCTGTAATGGGTATTTGGCTTTAACATGTTTGGAGTAAATGTCATGGTGTCTGTGTTTCATGTGTGTTATCAGGGCGATTGTTCCCTCCTTTCCCCTTCTCACTAACTTGTCATAAATTTTGCACTGTACCATTGTTGATGATGACTGCACTGTGCCTGCAGGAAGAGAATAATAGTCCCACACCCATGACTTCTGGGGGGAGGGATAGGGAACAAGTGGAGAAGAATGGCCTCTTTCTTCTTGTCCTCCACATTCCCCTTCACTTTCTGTGGCAGCGGATAATGTTGCTTCTGTTGCTGCTACTGCCTCAGATTTAGCACTGCAACTAGGATCAGGAGGAGTATTGCTACTGCTGGCAAGTGGAACCTGTCCTAGTCCCACGTTACTTGTTGACCCCATTCCCTCTGTGTCCACAGTGGTCTGTGGCACACTAGGCTGCTCCTCAGCACCCTGCTGCCCTTTCATCTCAGCAGCAGCAGAAGTTAGAGCAGTTGCAATTTCTGCTAATTTCAAAAGCTGACTGCTAATGGTGGAATGTCTCCCATTCCTTCTCAGTTTCTGATAAAAAGGCCATCAATGTCTCTTCCACCCCAGCTTCTCCAACAGCACCACCACTAGTCCCTACGTGCTGCTGCTCTATTCCAGACATCTCACTGCTACTTGGAGAGGTGACAAGCAATGTGACAGAGGGTCCCCTGCAGACAAAGAATTGGTGGCAGCAGGTTCAGCACTGGCAGCAGGTTTAGCACTGGCAGAAGGTTCAGCACTGGCAGCAGGTTCAACACTAGTGGCAGCACATCTGACAGCAGGTACAACACTGGTGGCTGCAGGTACAGCAATGGTGGCACTGGCATCAGGGGCAGCACATATTGCAGCAGGCACAGGCAGCTGACCTGTCCTGCTCTCACTAATACTATCCATTTCTCCCTTCATTCCCATTTACTTTTCTCCTTCCCATTAAATTCCCCAAGATCCCTTAGGGTGATTTAGGGGGACTGGACAGCATTGGTACAGTAGTGTTTCCTTCCTCCTCAGACTCAGTGGACACATAATGGTCCTTCCAGCTCCTCCATTGATTTACCCTGTTTATAGTGATAGGAGTCACTATGAGCCTCTCCTGTCTCACTTTTTGCAAAATATCACAAGAGAACAGCACAGCACATCTATCTCACTCTGTAGCTGCTTCTATTGTGTCTGCCTTCAGCGAAAATGTCACATTTTTATAATGGAAGTGCGAAAACAACGTAAATCAATGGGCAGAAACTTTGTAGCCATTGAAAAAATGGCTAAAAATTGTGGCCAATGGGCGAAAAATGCAAAAATTTTAACCGCTAGTTTTAAAGTGGATTTTCCTGCGAAAAAGTGGATAACAACGTGGTTTTTGTGAAATTTCCCACGGGAACACCCAGACAACTTTCGCCCACCCCTAGTGAACACCAAGTACACAATTACACCTATGAGATAAATGCCCTTGATATGTTAGAGACACAATTACACCTATGAGATAAACCCCCTTGATATGTTGGAGAACTCTCTTGAACTGAAGGGATTAAAACTCAGTTCAAGTCAATAGTAACTCTTATCTGTCCCTGTGGTACACTTAATATGCCCTAGACTTGATCCATTTTTTGATGGGCACATGGCCCTATGTGTCTACATTTAACCCTTTCAGTGACAGAGGGAAATGCAACTCATTGTAAAGCAATGAGTTGCATACCCCTCAGTCACTAAAAGGGTTAACATGCTGGCATCAAATACCCTTTCTATTTTTTTTTATGGCGAAAACATCAATATTCCTTTATGATTTTATGCTTTTCAATTTAAATGTTTTTTTGTTTGTTTTTTTTTTTAATCACAAATTAAATAAATATCAGTCATAATGTTCTGTCTTATTCCTCATATTTAATTTGCTCATTTTTTCCCTTTCTGTCACATTTTTTCATGATGAAAAGGCCCCACTCATTTATAAATGACTTGATTATTCTTCATTTAATTATTTCCAGTTTCAATTTATGTTGCTGCCACACATACAAAGAAAAAGAAGTCCCTTTTCTGTCTAAGAGACAAATTGTTTCATGGTCTAATAAACAACACTTATGTTTTGCACATTTATGTCACATTTCACCTATCTTACACTGATAAAAAGAATAACATATTTTGATTACCAGTCTCACCATATGTAGACAAGTAAGCAAAATTCTATTTGTCACAATGTTTTCCATCATGGTTCAATTGTTTTGATTGCCTCCACTGTATCATGTATAATTATTTTTGGCTGGCATTAATTATGTTCCTTATGATGTTGGAATAATACATTTTTCAGAGCTATTGCACAGCACTTGAGTAACCACAGTTAAACACGTCCCCTTCATTAAACCCTTAAGGAAGAAGGGGTGCACAATGAGCACACTCCACACCCCATGGGATGTAAAGGGTTAATTCCTGAAAGAACACACTGGAGTGCAGAGCGCTGCTGTGCTCTGCACAGAGGCATAGAATCATAGAATCTGACGGTAGATAAGAACCATTCGACCCATCTAGTCTGTCCATTATCCTACTGTAAAAACCTCAAACTTTTTTTGGTCCTTGGTCTTTTCTTATGTTAAGCACAGCCTTATGCCTATCCCATGCATGCTTAAAGGGATAGTAATACTTCATTTTATCTTTATTTTATTTTGTAGGCATTAAAAATACATGAAGAATGATATATATCTTATCTCTCAAACCTTTATGGTTTGAGAGATATTCACGAGCAAAGTTTCCCCTCCCGCCCCTTTTACCTAGTGTAAGCCATCTCTTCTCAGATGTGGAATCTGTTTGTAAGACCAGACAGAAACAGAAGGGGACAATCTTCTTCCTATGAGAACAATGAAAACCCTGCCCCCCTTGATAAGTTTTTCAGGTTTTTCCCTTATCTTAATTGAAGATTGGCCCTCTCTGCAGTCTACCTGGGCACCTGCCTTCTGATCTGGCTGAGCAGTGTTACATCAGTAAAAGGGGCGGGAGGGGGGTAATTTGTCTCCACTCTCCAAAGTCCAAATAATATGATGATTAATTAGAGCTGCTTTTATTATGAAACATTACTATCCCCTTAAATTCTGTCACTGTATTAAATTCCACCATGTCTGCTGGTACACTATTCCACTTATCTACTACCCTCTCAGTCAAGTATAACTTTCTTACATTATGTCTAAACCTGTGTCCCTCTAGTTTTAGACTATGACCTCTCTTCCTAACATTTTTACTCCTTTGAAATGTACTTCCATCCTGCACTTTGTTGAATCCCTTCATGTATTTGAATGTTTCCATCATATCCCCTCTATCTTCCCTCCTCCAGTGCTGCAGTCTGGTTCTCAAGGGGCAAAGAATTTCCCAACTCAGATTTGGTATAAACTCTTGTGGCATTAGGGGTATAAATGTATTCTTATCTAAACTGAAATTAATTTTAATACAGAGGGCCTTATTCATTAAGCTACAGAAGTGCAATTTTGATGCAAACTAACTGCAGTATAATATATAATATTTCCCCCTATACTGCAGGTGGCTTGCTCCAGTTCCCTCTATACTGCAAGTGGATTGCTCTATAAATACACCACTTTAGCTTGATGAAAAAGGCCCAGAAACATATACTAAAATATTTAGATAGAATGACACTGACTTGTCAACTGATGATGGAAATGATACAAAGACTGAAAAAGTAATTGTTGTGCATAAACAATGACACCGCTCTAATAGCCAAGAGATAAGCCATTTAAGAACAAGAGGGGTGTGCAGCTCATTACATCACAATGAGTTGTGCACCCCTCTGGTACATAAGAGTTTATGTATATAGCACAGATCAAGTGCTTACACATTTAACCCTTTGAGTTCCAGGGAGGTATCCAGAGCACTGCAATACAATAGATACCTCTTTGGCACTCAAAGGGGATAAAAAGTAAACTTCAACAACCACATTACAGATAAGTGGGCCAGTTCTCAGCATATCATTCCAATATGTGAGTAGAAACTCAGTTTGAGGATATACATGGATCAGTTCACTCATTCTTGTCATTAACTTTATATTAACAACTAGTATAAAAGCCCGTGTACACGGGCCAAGGTTCGGTGAGGTAAAGAGGCTGGTCGTGCTCTGTGTACTGCCTCCGCCTCACTGGAGGTGCACGCGATGCAGTCATGCGCAGTAGAGACTGCACGAATGCACAGAATGCTCCCAGCACAGAACTACCAGCATTCTATGCATATGGGCAGTCTCTACTGAGCATGACTGCATCGGACAAACGTTCTGCCCTTTTATATTATAGGATGTGATGTTCCTAAGAGTAACTGAGGCAAAGAGTTGGAACACCCAATAAACAAAGGTTTAGCCTTTTGCTCTGCTCTTTGCTGCTATACCTAGCCCTAATGTGTATCCAGCACCCATGTGTTTCCAAACCCAACAGCCATGCACTAACCTGAGTCACCAGCCACAGAGGCTCCACATTCAGCACCCTACACAGTGCTCAGATATGCAGGGAACCAGCCCTTAGTTGATGATGTGAGGGAGCCAGGCAGCCTGCATGCACTCAAAATAACATTGTCTCTGAGCTCATGCATCAACCCTCAGGACAATGGCCTCCCTCCACTCAAAGTCTAGTGGTCCAAATGTCCAGGGACTTGAACCTTTACTTGCCTGTATTAAGTTGTGAAAACTACAGAAATTAAGAAAAAAGGTAGACAAAGCATTCCATTTTGTAAAGAAAATAATGCATTGCATCAAATGAGGGGTCACTTGCTTTTCTACCTCAAGTCTTTTTGTGCATAAATGTTTCCAGGGAGAAAAAAGGCATTTTTCAATTCTATCCCACCAAATTAACTGGGAGTACATTACATTTCTAACCTTAGCCTGGTTTCCAGAAGGTGGCACAAAATTAAAAAAATGCCATTTTCTTACATTTGCATAGCATCAAATGGAACTGAATGCTTTGAAAACTATGGAATTTCCAGCTGTATTAATTAGATACTGCTTTTACAAGAAAAATGGCACCCCATTGGTATGAGTTCATATACTGTAGGGGGTGCCAAAAGCACAAAACTACACCAAATACAATTTATACATTTTCATGCCTCTTTTGAAATGTAACTTGCCTGTACTAAAATAGTTTTATCAAAGAAGAAAGAATAGACAGAGCATACCCATTTTGGAAAGTAGACAATTACTTTGTGTTTCTACCCCCAAGTTATTATGCATAAGTATTTCCAGAATGTGTAGCTAGAGGAAACAACACATCCTTTGTACACATCAGTCGCTTCAAAGTCAATAAAATGTTTGAACATCATGGGGTTTCCTAGTCTGGCCTTCTGCCAGACTAAGAAAATTGTACCCCATTGATGGGTTTGACATACCATATGCCAGGAGCATGACTACCAGTGGAACAAGGACGGGGAGGCAAATAGTGTATGTGTGTACCAGTTAAAGAAGGCTGGGGTGATGGTCAGACAGGGTATTGCCAATTTGTGATTACCAGTGGGGGTCTTGGGGGTCAAGCAGTGAATGTGGGGCTCTTTGACTACCAGTGCACAGTGGAAACAGGGGGTCAGCCAGTGTATGAGTGGACCTGCTGCCAGGGCCGGATTTGTCAATAGACAGATGAGGTACTTGCCTAGGGCACACGATTTTCAGGGGCGCCTGGCAATGCCTAGTCACGCCCACCAGCCTGCCCACTTTAGAGGCTGAATTGTCATACAAGTTTAATACAAATGTTGTGCGGCAACACTTTACTGTTAGGGAGCTTAGTTTTGCAAATTAAGAATGCGGCTGCACCGTCCTGCCTGGGCCGCCCCCTGTAACTCACTGCTAGAGCATCTTTGCTCAGAGTCAGTGCCAGTCGTCACTGTCAATTTCCAGCTGCAGGTTCCCGCTACCCGTAACACAGCTCCCAACCCTGGGCCATGGCACACAGCAGCCATGCTGACCAGTAACAGGGGATTCATGACAACCCGGACAAGGAAAAATCAGAAAGTGGGCTTACTGCTTAAAGATAGAGGGCTTTCAGATTAAAACCTAACTTCCTGTGTCCTAAAATTGCCAGAGCGGAAGTTGTGAAGGAATATGAAACTGCTCTATCGATCCCATTGTAAAGGGGAAAAACAGTGAACACTTGTGAGGGAAGGTGACCTTTACTCAATTATCCTCTACCTCTAAATTTACCTACTGCCTTTTGAGGGCCAGTCTTCTTAAATCATTTTCCTTGTGTCGCTCTTTTAGGGAGTATGCAGTGTGCATATTCGAGTATTACATTGTTCTATCACAATAAAATCCACAATAACGTTTGTTCGAAATACAGTATATGTATTTATAATGTAGTCTGTGTCAAAATTGATTTGATCTTGTTCTAAATCATAAATTGAGCTTTTTTTATGCTGTCAACTAAAATTAAAGTACTTTTTAAGTCCTTTTACATAGTAAGACTGCAGTTTTCTAGAAACAAATGTCCTGTGAAAGTATTGTCTGCTGCTGCCCTTTTTCTGCACTTGTTTCCAGTAAGTGCAGGGGTAGGAAAGTGTTTCTCTGGGCATGAAAAAGATTCCTGGCAACAGTCGTAACTTGGTTTTAAATTAATATTAACCCTTTGAGTGCCATAGAGGTATTTAGATACCTCTCTGGCACTAAAGGGTCAACCGTTCTGAGAAATAATTACTTTGTACAACTTTTCTGCATATTATTCCAATTGCTGGTAGTTTTTTGTTAAAATGTTTTCATACTGTCCACTTGAATTTTCCAGTCTCCTACTGTCCTACATGGTTGTTGCAGAGCCCATCTGACCTACAGACAAATGACCCAAATTACAATTGATTTAAATGGGGCTTTTAACCCCTTGAATGCTAGATAATTCTGAAACACATTGCTTTGATCTTGCATTTGAAGGGTTAAAAGCCACATTTAAATGAATGCAAACATTTATTTGTTCTCTTTCGTGTAGTTAGTTTGAGCCAAATATTCTTTGGCCCTGTGTTATTTTGTCTTGCTAAAGGCAGCAGATGGGGTCTGGATATGATTTATGTATCTTGAATGTTAATATGGATGACAGATAATATTATCATGAAAATGTGTTTACTGGCTTAATGTTTTTCAGGGGTATTGCTAAATAGAAAATTAATATAATAGTTAAACTTTCACTTTTAATTATAATTGACATCTTCAGGACACAGTAGTTTGATAAATAGTGCACATTTTATTTCTAATATCAATATTTCTGTCTCCGTCCACTTGCTATTTCATGTTTTTGAAGGGAATCAATTACACTGCAAAACTCAAGTCTACAGAGTGATCCATTCAGAAAAATAACATGTTTTAACCCTTTGAGTGCTTTTCAATGTGTTGTGTACCCCTGTGGCACTCAAAGGGTTAATATTAATTGCAAGTAATGTGGCAAGTTATGCATTTTACTCATATTTCTCCTTTTCTTGGTTGATGTGAACATTATGTAGTGAGCTTAAGATAATGTGTTAGTACAGTATTGTACAAGGATTTAACCCATTGGATGCTAGAAACATCTCCGACACATTGCAGAGCAATCTGTTGAAAACTTCTCTAGTGTCCATGGAGTTAAGGTGGCAGCAAATCTCCTTTTTGTCTTTACATATTGTGCAAGTAAATATTTACATATTCAGCAAAATCAAATTACATATACTTATTTCCCTAACATATACTTATTTCCCTAACAGTAAGCTTTCTGAATATCTGTTTTCAGAGAGCTTTCTGTCAGAAAGTATTAAAGCAGGGATATTGATAAAATATAACTCTATCCCTGCAGCACTGAGTGAGCTGTAGGTTGTATTCAGCAGACTGCAGACAGTCTTTGTTGCTGCAGAAGCTACAGAGGGCTGCTCCTTAATGTAAATTCTGAGAAACCACCAGATGCCATCATACTCGCAATGAATAAGACCACTAAACAGAGTCAATCACCGTATAAAACACCACATATATATTGGGTTGATCTTTGGTACTTGTGCCTTACCATTACTTGGGTCTTAAACATGAGGAAAGGCAGACTACATCTCTAGTAAATTTAAATTATGCCGTCTGTATATACCCCATCCCTATCTATAACATTTTCATCTATCGCTGGAAAACTGCCACAATATTGTGAAAAATAAAGCTAAAAATGGGTTTGGTCACAAGAGGGTGTGTCTATGTGAGGGTTGTGGTTACAGGTGGGGCAAAGGTGGGGCTAGGGGCACCGGAAGGTGTTGTGCCTAGGGGTGCCTGAGATGTAAATCCGGCCCTGCCTGCTGACTACTAGTGGTCAGTGGGACCAGGCTGTGGGAATGTAACTACCAGTGGCTGGTGTAACTACCAGTGTGCTGAAGAACCAAGCTGGGGGGAAGCAGGGTACACGAGAGGGACTGGAGGCGGTTAGTGTGCATGCCACTGGGGGATCCAATGCATTGCTTTGCAATATGTGTAAAGGTAAGTGCAAAAATGAAGTGACAAAACACCTTGTGTACTCCTAAAAATAGGGTACAATTATGGAGATCTGTAGATGTGCAAAAATATAAATGTGTGTACATATACTTCAACAGTCACACACATTTATGTGAAATAAATGCATAATAGGAAATAGTTGATAAGAAATGAATAAATAAATAAAATTGTCCCAGTAAAGGTTCTCCTGAAATCAAAAGTAAATGTATAGTTGGAAAAGTCATACAGGGATAAATGATCCAGATATTAGGCTGAATTGATATGAACGATGTATGATACAACCGTGGGGAATTAAATGGAGATCGGGTCTTATGAATCTCTCATTTCATATGACCTCTTGTGCGGCTAGCCACTTATGGTGGTCTCGTATACCAAACTGGACTGTATGCCAAAGAAGTACATTCTCATCCACCATATGATAGAAAACTAAACAACAAAACAATTCTAAGTGTAGTACATTTGATAACAAATAGGGTATAAAGTATCTCTGTCCACCTTCTCCCAAAGTCACCACTGTTGTATCTTTGTGATCTCCCAGGAATATTGTCTCTGTCCAAAGTACTGAATTCTCAAAGGACTAGCTTGCACATGGACCACACACAAGCTGGAAATTCTTCATGGGCCACAACAAACTGTGCAAATACATGACAAAAGCCTATACCACTAATGTCAAATAATGGGATGGGGCGAGGTAAAAACTCACTGGGTACATGGAGCAGGGGCACAAAAAACTATGGGCCAAGCACATTTTCACTGGTGTCCTGCCATATTCCTCAAGAGCCAAGTAATGAAAGGGATATCCGATTAGCTATAGTACAGAATGACAATAATAATATTAATTGTATTACAAAATACATATATATATATATATATATATATTATAAAAGAAGAAGTGATCACCTAACCATGCCTCACAGACACCAGAGCAGCAGCTAGAAGGAGATCTGCATTTCTCCTCCATTCACACACACCACAACACACACCCTGGGGCTTGCTCAATCAGAAGATATGCAGATCTCCTCTACACTGCCTGAGGCCAACATATACAGGCCCAAGGTCTTCTCCCCTCCTCACTGTTTTGTGTTTAGAAAAAAAAATACAAGGGTTAGTGGTTATTCACAGTCTTCTAGCTGTTATTAGTTTCTATTTTTAAGGTGTGCCTCGATGCTGTGGTCAGCAACTAATAATACAGCTAGGAGAGGGTGAATGACCACTAACCTCATGTCACAGGGTGTGTGGTGCCACAGTGGGATGCCAGCACATCGCAAAGTGCAGCATTGTGCTGACAGCACCTCAGTCATCCCACAGATGAAATGAATAATATAATAAATCAAAAAGTACTAAAGAAAAGCACTTGCCCATGAGGTATATCCTGCCTCTTACTTTAAATCCATGCAGAGCATTTCACTGCAATCGTGGCAAGTATGTCCAAAGTGGAGGCTCTTTCCCCTCAGAGCTGGTTCTCAACTGCGTTCCTTTTCCCCTCTTCCTCCACCACCTGCTGTAAAGCTGGTCCACTGATTCACTCCTCATGTAAGCTTTTCAGCTCTTCACCCGCACCTTCTTCTCAGCAGGCAGCACAATGTGAACACAGCTGTACAGGACACAGTACCCAGACACTGCACACTGATTGCTTCTCTTGATAATGACCAGGGCATGCCCAGGATGTCCAGAGAAGAGTTGGGGGTGGCCTAAATGTGCCTTGTGTACTGCCATGCTTCCCAAACCCACCCCAGCCATCTGATTAGAGAACAGCTGGAAAACTGTGGACCTCAACTTTTTTTCGCCTACAATTTCCATCCTCAGCAGGTCAATGGCTGAGATGAATGACTGCAGCTCCCCCATCCCAGCATAGGAGTACAGCAGCAAATACAGTGTACAGTCACCGGGAAGGAAAACATGGGCTTTCTAGTCTAACAGGGGGAAATAAAGAAGGGGGAGGGACACAACTTCTGGGTTTCATCCCTATGAATCTATATTAAATACTATAGGTAGGACATTGCCCTGTATGATATACTGTAGGTAGGTTACTATTCTGTATGTTACTGAAATGTATGATATATTGTAGGTAGGTCATTGATCTGAATGATATACTGTAAGTAGGTCTCTGGCCTCTGTGTTATACTGTAGGTAGGTCACTGATCTGTATGTCACTGAAATTATTGATACTGGCAAAGTGGAACGGTTTTTCCAGTCATTATAATGAGGACTGCATTATGAGGAATGATTTTAAGCAAGTGTAATAAAAATGTGTTTGTATTTTGATCTATGTTTGTGAGATTGTGTGTGTGTGTGGAAGTGAGGACATTGCTGCTATGTTCAGTGTATTAACTATTTCAGTGTCAGAGGGTTAATGCAGTGAAAATAGCAGCAATGTCCTCACTTGCAGATACACATTGTCACAAACATAGTTCAAAATACAAACACCTCACACTTTTATTACACTTACTCAAAATAATTAATCATAATGCAGTTCTCATTATAATGACGGGCAACGCAGTCCCACTTTGCTAGTATATATATATATAATCCTTAAAACAATTGTAAAAAAAATGATACATTATTTTTTAATAAATTCAAATAGAGTTGAGTAACATGCTACAGCAAGGCCACCCACACACCATGAAAGAGACACCACTAATTCACTTGTCAATACTGACATCTATTGGCTGCTTCAAATAGAAATATTGTACCAATTCTCTTGATTAAATAAATTGAGTGGGGATTTCCTCATCTCGTCTAAGTTATAGCTTTATCAGGCACATACAGGATTATATTTTTTTTTTTCATTGTTTTTAATTCAGACCTAATTGGTGGTGGGACATCTGCAGGGGTCCTGATGGCAACCATCGATGTCTTCATAAAAAATAAATATGAAAAAAAAAATCCTGTTTGTCCCTCAGGGGCGTCCAACACAATGAGTTGGACCCTCTGTGGCACACACAGTGTTAATTTTTTTTTTAAATTATTTTATGGAGACCTCGAGGGGTCCTGATGTCCCCATTGAGGTCTGAATAAAAAGTAATGTAGAAAAAAAATATATATCCTATTTGTGTCCCCAGGGTGTCCAACACATTGCAATTGCGTTAAACCCCCTGTGGCACATAACAGATTACTTTTTTTACTCATGCAGACCTTGTTGGGGGGGCATCAGGACCCCTCCTTATGCCCTCCAGCTATTGATCTCCCAGCTGATAGCACTGGGAAAGCAATGCAGGTGACACAGAGGAACAACGTGCTCCCCTTCTTCCACTCTTACCCTACCCGGTAGAAGTGGCCGGAATCTGGGAAAGCTTTCTCACGTCACTGATGATCATGTTGCCAGTGATGTGGGCAGGCTTTCCGGATCCCCACCCCCACCTCCTATCTTGAATTTTGGGTAGGAGTGTGATTGTATAGGAGAGCAGTAGATGGGGAGGTGGTGTATCAGGAGGAATCCTGATGCCCCCCAACAATTTTTGAAAAACAATAAATAAATAAACAAACAGGGGGTGAACAACCCTGTCCTCATGTGGGGCATTGGCTTGGCCGTGCAGGGACACATGACTAAGAAAATGTCCAACATGGACTTGGCACTCTACGGGTTAAATTGAGATTTTAACATCTTGAATGCGATAGTGGTGCAGGTGGTTAATGCAAGACATCTTGTGATTTTTTAATTTAAAGGGTAACTAGGTATAAGTGTTTCTTATTGTGTTCAACAGACTACGTTATCTAGGTAAGTGCCCTTCATACTGCAGTCAGATATACATATGCAGTTTCCTGTGCATAGTTATCACTTTTGAAGTCTGCTTCTAGGTCACACCTCCGCACAACAAACATTACGCTTCAACAGAATAGGCAGAAGGACATGTAAGGACCCTAGTCTTTATCAGACTGTAAATTTAAACATTTAGCAGAACACTCCAACCGAGATCAAATGTAAATAAAAATGGTATATAAATACAAGTGATTTCTGTGGATGCTGAAAACAAATTAAACAAATTCAGAGTAATTTGTTCTTAGTGTATAGTTCCTCTTGAAAGATTTAACAACTTGCTGTTTAACAGTTAACATTGCATCTGTAACTACTTCTGCCCAGTAAATACAAATACAAAACATAAAATGTAATAATATAGTTGAACATATGCAGCTAAACAGTTGCCCAAATACTTGCATTATTATGAAAATCAAATATATGTTTAGATTCTGTACTCTACCACTTTGTGCTCTCATTTTTACATTGGCTGATATCTTCAGTCTGAATGCTATTCTGCCCCTCCAAATGTAGAAGAGAAAGTGCTTTCACAGCACGTCATTATCCATCAGTAGCTCTGATCTCTATAGTAAATCTGGGCACTTTCATTGCACACAAAAATAATTCACACAAGAAAGTACAATTCTGCGTGTTGTTTATTTTTATCATCTGTTCCACACACATTTTTGCAGATGAGGCAGATTCTGCAGATGTTGTTATAAAGACAATTCCAGCAATAAAGAAAGTGCAAAACTAAACAAAAAAAAAAACAAGTTAATGTGTGAAAAAGTTAACAATGATACAATGGAAGACGATAGACTGACAGGAATGTAAATCCCTTCAAGTTATCTTTTCCTAAAATGATTTAAAATGTATGGATTTCAGAAAGACGATCTCAATTAGTCAAGCAGCAGTTGTTCTAGCAAAGTGCTAGACTGTGATTGGCACATAACCAAATACATTATACATCCTTGATCATGTAGTTATCACCCTATGTATCTCCAGGTAGCCATTATTGTTTCTGATATCAATAGAAGGGATAATGTACTAAGAAAAAACTCCTGGGCAAACCAATTGCACCATAGGGACAAGTCAAAATCCCACAGATTGCCATTAATTTAAATAAGGATTTTAAGCCCTTGAATGATAGCGTATTCAAGAGGACTCTAAAGCTTTTAGACGCAATGGGTTAAAATTCCCATTTAAATGTTATTTTTATTGTCTTTATGCTTCAGTTGGTTTGCCCCAGGAAATGGCACTCTACAGCTTTCCAGCTGCTGTTGAACAACTACACCCATCATTCTCAGTCAATGCCTGGCTGAGTATGATGGGAGTTGTAGTCCATCAACATCTGGATGTTTGCAAACTGCTCCTCCCCCTCTCAGTGCTAGTTCTTTGCTAAACAAAATGTTTCCTGTACCTCTCCATCCCACTAGAGGCCTAAGAAGCCTTTGAAAAGCTATACTGGTTACAACATGACGATATTGTCAGGACAGATTAGTATTACATGTACTGTATAATGTATTACACAACATCATTCTAAACAGGTGTCAATCTGGAGCACACCAATTGCACCATAATGGAGAAATGAACATTCAATGAATTCCTGTTGATTGTAATTGGGTTTTTAACCCTTGAATGGTAAATAGCTCTCCAAAGCATTGCTTCAAAATCTTTAACAGTCAAGTGGTTAAAATCCCCATTTCAATGTAAGTGAATTTTCATTAATTGTTGTGCAGCTGGATTTCTCATGCTTAGCTCAATGAAATAAACCTCAAGGCCCATATTTATAAAAGCAAACTGGAGTTATTCGGAAGCAACCCAGTAAAAACACTACTATCATTATGTACACCAAATGTGCTAAGGGACAGGGATAAGGGAGAAAGAAGTAGTACAAGTACAAGTACATGGTGGTAGTAAAGTCATACTACAGACTTTATATATTCCATCTATGGTTTAAGCAGCTTGAGCAGCAAGTAATGATAATGATGATCCTTCCCTTTATGAGGATGCTATTTGTAAAAGCTATATACAAGTTCCAGTACCAGTAGTAGTAGCAGTACTACTAAATATGATGAGTGACATTTTAGTGTGGTTGCCATAGTAGAGGAAGATTTAGCAGTGATAGCAAGTGCTGCACCAGACAATGACAGTAACAACCAGCTGCAAATTAGTGGACAATCTCCTATAAATCCCCCTAAGGAGAAAATGGAAATGGTGTTTCAGACTTTAAGAAACTAGAAGAATATGAAAGTGATTGGGATGGGGAAAAAGTAAGTACAGCTGCTGCTGTTGACCTAATGATTGATGATGACAATATTTACTTAGAATATGTCCTTCCCCTTTCCTCCTCTTCTTCTTTAGATACAGATAAAGTAAAGGGTGAGAGCTATGATGATTTTGCCCAAATTTTTGCCGACAGGAAAATTCTGAGTGTTCCACCACTGGAGTGGAACAAAATACCAGTTTATAAATTCATTGAGAGATCATCTGGAATGTCTGGGCACGTAAACATGTCTAATAATATACAATAATTTCAGTCATCATAACCAGTTTCCTAGTCAAACCCCCGCCCAGTGACACACACTTTTATTGACTAATAAGCAGCAAATAAAGATACTTCACTCACAAATTGAGATCATCATTTAATGTTATCACAGTTTATGTTTATGAATATAATTTTAAAATTAAACTATGAAGAGTAATAGGGTTGTGTGTTCTGATTCAGATAGAAATATAGAATACCAGCATACTTTAAGCAATAATTTAGCTGTAAGCATTTGTAAACTTGGGATTTTTTGTAAATAAGCTTTTGCCCATTGTAAATTAAGAGAGGTATATTCAGAGCAATGTAAACCATTCCAAAAATCGGGACAGTAACTTCCTCATTGGTTAACCTTTACAATATAAATTATAAACACAAGTAAAATCTTTATAGATATTGGTAAAACAAACTGATACTGCAAGGTATGCCTTGAAAAAATGTTAGCAGGCTTACATCAAGGAAAACTTACATCAATGCAAGCCTCAAAAATATTGTTTGAAGACCTGCAGCAAGGCAAGACTGTTTGCATGCCTATGTCATCTTAACCATTGCCAAGCAAGCAAGCCGCCAGGGACATTATATATTTCCTTACATAGTTGCTACTGAGTTGTCTGATCATCAAAAGTCCCATCACAGGATAAGGCTGATGTATCATCTGTATCATCCACCATGCAAGTGGGCAGTAGTAGTGGTGGGTGGGAGCGAGACTCAGAGCATCATCTCCGCAGACTGTGTTGTTGGAACAACCACCAGAAACATTGTGGGGTACGTGAAACTGTTATCTTCCTAGCAGTGCTACTGCTGAGGCCACAGCACAAAAAGCCACCACCAAATATTCATCTGGGGGTAGTTTCCAGTCACAATAATCCTTCTCCTTCAGCTCCCCTAAATCATGGATGTTTGAATAATTTCCCTTGGGGCAGGGAGTATCAACAACTGCAATGTGGAGAGTGTGCGACAAGATTGTGACGAAGGGGATGGGCTGGGATCACAAACCTTTACACGTGTTCTCTAATTAAGCATGCTGTCAATATTAAAACAAACTGAAGAAATCAGGTCATGTTGGTTGCTGTGTCCCTTGTCTGTCCCACAACAATAACAAGCTACTGGGTGGTGGTGATTCAGTGAGTGACTAACACTTCTGATGGGTCATTCATTATCACTCAATAAAAATTATTTACCTTTTCTGATATGCAGATGCTCCCTTATCCTCTAAATTCTATTGGCCTCCATCCCATTGCCTGTGAGGACCTTGTACCACAAATTATGTGCAATGTGTGGGGACATACTGCCAAATTTGGACATCTGCATAAGTGTGCTGTGAGGGAGAAACTAGTAACTAGGACCCTAGTAGGTAAGGATGAGATGGGTAATGCAGTCAACATTCTGGACTTTTGATTAGATTACCTCATACATTGTGTGGGTTTTGTACGCATTGCTTTTGATGGTGGAGTGGACAGGATACACAGTTATAGCAGCACCAGATTTTTTTTTCTTGCAGGACAGCTATACATGTTCCATATGAAACTCATGGTGGTTATGCTGCATTTATGTTGCAAATGCTTTATTAAGATGGATGTGGCAAGCGGTGACCCCTAGTTCCCCCTCTTCACAACCTTGTCCCAGAATGTGCATATTTCAATTTGGGACAATAGCACAGTTCCTGTCCCCAGGGAAATGTATTGCTGCATCCATGATGGGATAAGGTGGTAGAGAAGGAATTTCTTGAATGTGCATATTCTTCCCGAATACACCTGAACTGGCTTGTGGTACTGCTGCTGTTGCCTTATCATCATCAATATTAGAAGGAAGTGTGATGAGGATCATGATATCACTTTCACAAGTACCCAGCATGGTATACACACTAACCTGATCTTACTCTACCATCTCCTGATACTGGTGAAACGGTCAGCAGCAGGAAAAAATATATTGGGACTGCTGGTGGGCTCTGAATCACAGGGGATGTGATCGTGCTGCTGGTGGGTGGCAGGAGCACAATCTGCTTCTGGGCTCTGGTGTATCTGAATCATGGCAGTGGGTTTGGTGGGGTCAGTGGCAGTACCATCTGCTACTGGTGGGCTCTGGAGTTTCTCAGTAATAAGGGATGGGGTAGCGTTGGTAGCAACACTATCTAGTGGTCTCTGTTGCTGACCAGTGCAACTACTAGGACTTCTGCTGCTACTATATTCCTCATATCCACAGCAGCATTCCTCCAACTCTTCTTACTAATACTTTACACACACACATACACTCTCTCCCTCTTACTCTCTCACTACATAACTACTCCACAAACATTTTTTTCTCTCTAGCTCTCTGTTTCACAGCTTTTTCTGTCTCAAATACACCTCTCAGAACAGCAGGAAGTTTGGGATTTTTACAGTAGTGGGACAGGAATCATCAAGGCCATGGAAAGCATAGGTAGGAAATGTTCTTTTAATAAATGCAGCATTAGAAATTTTTCTCAATAAAAGAAGCAAGTCATGGATTTTCCACAAAAATCCCACAGGCTCATTCGTGTTGTGTGCTAATGGTATAGGGACATGTGAAACGGAAGGGTACCCTTATTACGAAGCCTGAAAAAGCAGTTAATTGATTCACATTTTCCTTTCTGCCTGGCTCAGGCAGGTTGAATGATGGGAGCAGAAGCCGTCCCATTCACTTGCCTGAGTTCCAGGTTACCTCATGACAAAAACACACACACACCATTGATCCCAATTTACCAATTTGTCTGTGCTAATTCTATGCACCTTTTATGTGCTTCACCTAGGCTTAGTACATGCCCCTCAGTATGTCAGCAATGCAAAATTGATGCCTTTGTTTCTTCCTAATAAAGTTAGAAAAAAGGAACTAGCACTATGCTATAAGATCTACATAATCACATGCTTTTTCACTTAAAAATGAAATAATCTACACTATTAAAAGATTTATTTATATTATGATAGCCAGTGAAATAGCGACAAGTGGATTCCATTCATTTAATTTACATGCTACATGATTTTACTTCAGAAGGGAACAGGAGCGGAATGATAATCAGCGACTCATCTCTCTCATTGAGCAACAAAGTGGACATCAGATAAAGATCGTTTAGTTACTACACTTCCAACTTATTGTAAAATCGAAAGACTATAGCTAGTTTAACCTATTAAGACTCTGCTTATATCCAGCCCCATTTAATTTTGAAAAAGAGCTTCTTGCAATCAGTACCAAAAATAACTGTAGCAGAGGTTCATAAAACTTTGCAGTCAAATGTGAACATTGATTTGCCATTAATAGAGACATACCGGCATTTGTATGTGACCAGTGGAATCAATCAATGTTCGTTCTACACAGCTCTTGGCCAAAGTCTTTATTGATTCAATAGAAAAATACTATAAAAGTCAGAATGACTTCATTATCTGCAATATAGACCTCCTGTGGCATGAACATGAAAAATAACTGCTGTGTAGATAACACAACAGACTGGACAAACACAATAAACACTGTGCATCTAAAACATCCAGAACAGAAAACATTTTGCCAGCTGCAGCAGATTCATTATTGCATATTGCACGCTTTACTGCTTCCTCTCGAGATCCCAAATTAAAATCAATCTGTAGCAAACATTATGTAACACAATAACAGATTTGTTTTCTTTTTTATGAAAACACTGTGCATATGCAGCATTTAATACATGTATATATGTATTTCCCAGAAAATGCATTTCTTGAATAGTATTATATGAGAAACATTTTTGCCATTGCTGTAAGGTTATCATAGAAAGAGGACAGCAAGGTTTTAATACTTTGTTTTGCTTGCAATTAAGTCTTTGCTAGCACTGGTTTCAGGGTTGGCAGAAGAGAACAGTGATTAAACAGTGCAGTTCCTTGTACACTTTCAGAAACTACAATGGCAGTGTATGACTAATAGATAACTCTGACATACCAACAGATGATTAACAGCTGACACGGACATGTATTATTATTATTATTATTATTATTATTATTATCATCCTATATAATAATTCGCTAGGATGTTTGTCAGAAGCAGTCATGTACAGTAGAGACTGTCCGAACGCACAGAATGCTGGGAGTTCTGTGCTGGGAGCATTCTGTGCTTTGGCCAGTCTCTACAGTGCATGACTGCGTCGATGGCAGAACGCAGAGCAGGACCGGCCTCTTAACCCTTTGAGTGCCAGAGGGGTATGCAATGCATTGCAAAGCAATACATTGCATATCCCTCCGGTACTCAAAGGGTTAACATCACCCAGACCTTGGCCCATGTACACGGGTTTTTATACTAGTTTATTTATATAGTGCCAACATATTCCACAGCACCGTACAATAGGGAATAGACATACAGAGATATTAAATAGTATAAAGCAAATGTGGAGGACAGAAGGATCAGCTGGCCCTACTCGTGAGAGCTTACAGTCTAGATGTAAGAATATGTAAGAATATTTTACTGTATCTCTAAAGAAAGAAGGGGCATATGTAAAACATTGACAGTCTAGCTTCATGTTGTCAGACTCTAACACCAGCAGCTGCAATCATATGATATGAAATACAGATTATGATTGCTGTAGTGTGTACAGCAGACAGACTATGCCATAAAGCTCATTACGCTGGCCCCACAGCATGAGTAGGGAAACAGACACAGTGACTGAGTTATCGTGGCATGTCAATACATGGGGTGGATACTTGCACTGTTTAAAGGAATGCCACAAAATACCCACAGACTGCCTCATTATCCTCTCCTGTTACAAGCAGTATTAATGTACTAATGTATTAAGCTAAGTACACCAAAAGTGAATATGACTGAGTAAATTGATGTTAGGCACACATATGGACTTAATGGCAATTAGAGTGCCTGAGTTAAAGAGGAATCATCATGGTACAAAAGTCCTCCTCTGATCTTACCCTCCAAATGTCTCATTTTGGATACTTTGCATACTGAAGGACAAAACTTTCCCGCAGGCAAATTAAACTCACTTAGGGGAATTTTCAGTCAGAGGACTTATGGCTGCTTATCAGGTTCTGTAGATCTGTCTTGATTCAAAGTGCTGAATTCTACATGTTTAAATTTAGAAAATATATTATACAGGTCCCTGGTGTGCTCAAAATAGCATTTATCAACAGTGTTCAAATAGTTACAGATGTGTACATAGTCAAAAGAGCAGCAATCGCTATATCTTGGCTACATATACAAAATAATCAAGAAACATCTGTGCATCAAATCATATATTTACAAATAAATATACTGTGACTAAATTTAATAAACAGCGGGATTTAGTTACGTTTCTGGCCAAAACCATGATAAGCTTGCCTGCCCCATCAAGGCACCTCGGATTTAGGCAAGTCCCTATCTGCCTCAAATCTAAGTCAACATGTATTTAATGTAATTAAAACACAGTGACACCCCCTTACTTCTACTGTGAACGAAACCATTGTGAGGGAAACAGGGTAGGTATTTAAACCTTCCCTAATTACAGCTATCATCTATTGCTGGTAGCTATCAACCAAGCTGGGCAGAGCTAAAAGCTGTCTAAATACATTATATATATATATATATATATATATATATATATATATATATATATATGATATAGAAACACAGTAGGACTTCCATAGTTAAGTTCAGTTGAAGGTTGTATATTATTTAACATTTTTCTTTTGCTCATAAGTTTTGATTGCAGCAGTGTAATTGGATGAACCTTGAATTCCAGGTCTGCTTGGCAGTCCCTTCAAGTCCTGAAAGCTTACTAAAATTGTTTAATGTACTTTAATTGCACCAGACTGCAGAAAAAAAGGGAAAAAAATTCTCATTTGGAGCTGTGACAAAAAGTCAGATCTATATCCCTAAGTGGCTGATGAATTGTCACCCAGACTGGATGAAGAAGGACCCTGTTGAGTACTGTGGCTTTTTTTTGAAAATTACAAAATACAAGAGAATTTCTGCTGAACATCCCATGTACAGTCCCACGCCCAAATAAGTAAACATAAGACCGTCCACCTAACCGCTGACTGATATAAACAAAGAACCGGCTACCTAACAGCTGATTTACGTAAATAAAGAACTGGCCACCTAACAGCTGCCTGCTGTATGCAGAGGATCACCTGGCTAACAGCTGATTCATATAAACTCAAGACTCAGGCACACTCTGCAAGGTACTCAGACACACAAAAGCCAAGTTCTTCAAACTTAACTCAATACTCCATGTATGTTGCTGATGACACCATCAGTGGCATTACTGGTGATATCACTAATATCTGTGGCATCACAACTAACCTCATCAGTGACAGATAATTTTAATAAGCTGTAGTGTCAGTGATGGGGGATGACACAAATACCCTCATCAGTGTCATAACTGGTGACATCCCAAATTATCTCATCAGTGACATATACAGTTATATGAGTAAACATCCTTGCTGAAGTAAAAGGACCTCCATCATTACAAAAATAAACATGTTAATAGTTTATTTTTATCAATTAACAAAATTAATAGTGAGAGAACAGAAGAAAAATCTAAATCAAATTGATATTTTGTTAACTGATAAATATAAACTGTTAACATGTCTATTTTTAAAAGTATTCTTACTTTACAGCATTTTTTCACACCTGCCTAAAACTTTTGCTCATTACTGTATCTCAGTGCCTAACGCATGGAAATGAATGGCATATTTTGACATTTTGTTGTGTGTCAATGGGCAAAAAACACCAGCAAAATTATCGCCTGAGGTGAGTTTTTAACCAGTATTTCTTCATAGCACTGGTAACTACATTGCTTAAAATGCTTGAAGAATTGGATGGAGTCTGTATTTTTTTGGGGAGTTGGGGGTAATAGGATCTAGGCCTTAATGTGGCTGATGAAGACATTATTCAACTGGCAGTACAGATAAGCATACCTGGGAACTCTCTGGTTTTGCCCCGGAGACTCCGGATTTCAGACTGAATTACCGGGTCTCCGGGGCAATGTGTGGATCACCGGGTGGGCAGAGTTTAAATAGAAACTCTGCCCACTTGTGCTCCGTCCTGCCTGGTTCCTCCCACTCCCCGCCCTCTTAGATATATTTTGCAGGGTTTTTTGGGGGGGGTTTTTGTCCCGCCCACCCTCCGCAACTAAGCCCTGCCCCTTCTATGACGCGAATCGCGTCATCTTTCTCCCAGGTCGGCACTGACAGGGTTACCCTCTGGGTAACCCTGTTTCAAAAGTTCCCAGGTATGCAGATAAGCAGGATCACACAAAGTCATTGGCTGCTGAACGTCTTCACTTGAATAATCCACAAAGATTTTGACAGGAAACAGGAAGGTGTATTAAACATGAAATGTGTTTATCTGCTACCATACATTTTTTAACTTCTCAGGGCCATTTCATAAAGAAAAGATACAGCCCAAAATAAAAGGGTAAAGCATTTGACTGAAAATCTCTGTTCTTCTACCAGGAAAATGTTAAAGCACAGAAAACAAGGTGTAAATTAAAGGAACAGTAATCTGTTATTTTAGCATAACATTATATATTCTGCAAGTACATAATATTAGCCAAATTATGCTTTTTATTTATTTATTTATTTATTTATTTATTTATTTTTCACCTTCACCTATATTTTTTTACACATTTATGTCCCTGACAGGGACATTTTTTTTTTCAGAAAGTATTCTGTGTAGGGCTGTGAAAACAGACAGAGTGCAACAATGAAAGAAAGTTAAAATGTAAAAAAGGCAGTGAAACAATGTACAAAAGTTGCCTCTAGAGCATACAGATCAATCAGTACTATAGGCAGACTAGCAACATTGTTTAAATATCCCTACTTCCTCTGTCAGACAGAAAACTTCAGAATTCTGTATGGGTTAACAATGTGCTGGTTACTAGAATTATCTTCCAGTGAGCTAATAGAATATTAAAGATCAATTGTAAAGCCCATTTAAAATAACAGGACACTCACCCTCCTCACCAACGCACCCGACCCCATTTCCACAGCAAACAAAACTAATTACACAGCTTTCACACATTCAATGTGATTTAATACTATGTGTTTACAATAAAGATAATTGCATGTTTTTAACCCCTGAAGGACCAGCCACACTACGTTTTTTTGTTTTTTTTAATTGAATCAGAGCTCCCAGAAAGGCATGCAGCCACGCAGGGACCCCTGAATTCAATGACGTACATATATGTCATGAGTCACATTTTCCCCCATGATGTATTTGTATGTCCTTAGTGCTTAATATGTTAACTAACTACTTACTGATTGATGTTTTTCCATATCCGTGTATCCTGCTCTGGTCTGAGGCACCATGGATTAGCTTGATATGATGACACCCAACAGACTAAACAAAAGACTGTTCGTCAATTATCTTATATAAAATGACAATAGGCTTTGATATTCTACAATGGAATGTGCTTGTCTATTTTTGTCTCCACAAGTTGTCAAGGATATAGAGCAGGAGTAAACAGGAAACAGGAGACTCATAAATATAGTTGTACACCTCGCATAAAATATACAGTAGTATTTAGTTAGATTAATTTGAGATCATTTCACAACTTTAGATTTCATACTCTACTTCATGTTAACGAAACTGATAAAATCAATTACGCATATTCATATAAAATATATAATTTTATTCAAATAAAAAAAGTAATATAAAATTATAATCAGCACAATCAGAGTATTAGTGAATACAAGGTGACTCAGTAATGTATCTCACATATATGACCAAGTCATATAATAAGATATATTATAAAACTGAAATACGGTAAAATATATCAAATGGCAGAGAGATATAACTTCTCCAGCATATATATGTTCAAATGTTACATATATGTGTCCAGAGATATGAGCTGGCAATAGCTGAACACAACAGCATAGCAAGATTAATTGTCCGTTACAATTAATAATAATAGCTGCAATGTATATGAATACATGCCCCAAACCTGTATAAACCTATGTTATAAGTAGAAGGTAACTTGTCACATAAGATGTGTTCCCAGCATTTCACCTGACAAACCTATAATCCATGTGCAAAATACTGCAATAATCAGAAACTTATCTGGAAGACAAAATGTCCCAGATCAGATAAATATAATGTAACAATTTATCTGCTATTTTCAATATGCATCCCAGTCTTTATATTCCCCAAATAATAATCATATGCACAGAACAATATATGTTTATGCAGAAACAAAGACTGTGAAGTTATATCATTGCAATATATAAACCACTAGTGTAAAAGCCCGTGTACACGGGCCAAGGTCCAGGAAATGTTAACCCTTTGAGTGCCAGAGGGGTACACAATGCATTGCAAAGCAATGCATTGTGTACCACTCTGGCACTCAGAGGGTTAAGCGGCCTCTACATCACCACTCCACGTGATGCAGTCTTGCATTGCCTCACTCACTACTGCACTGCGCATGACTGCATCGTGACAAACATCCTAGCGAATTATATAGGATAATGATTATAAGGTCAGCATCATATCTGACTACCCAATAATAGCACAGCAAGGGTTAGACATAACCATACCTGGGAACTTTTGATATGAGCTCACCCTGAGATCTTTGAAATATTAACCCTTAAAGCTCCCAAGAAAATAGATTCTCAGTGCTATGTCAGTGTTTGCTGTAACCCAGAGATGATCCAGTCAGTCCTCATGGAACCTTTAACATTTAGAGGCGTGAGATATCAGTTCTTACACACTCACAGGACAAACAGGACTTCTCCCTCTACCTTTCTGGCAGAAATGTCACTAATCTGGATATTAAGCAGTAAATTGGTATAAATCAAATAATAGGAAACAATGGACTCTCTCACCCTGAGAATTTGGCCCTTCACCCTGAGATTTGTGTCAAAATCCTGAGTCTCAGGGTCAAACCCTGAGAGTTCCCAGGTATGGACAGAACGATGGACATAATTTGTTCTGACAGAATTTTCACCACGTGGGGTGGGCGGGGGGTAACTATCCCGGAAGGCAATTTATGGACGTCCCAACACAACTATACGTGCAATGAGATTAGCACACATGAATTAGCAATCTCTTAAAGGAAGCACGCACCCACTGAGAAAAATATATGTTTCATCCTAAAACATGCTATTTCATATAAAAACAACTTGTATGTTCCTGTAAATTTGATTCTTTGAAAAGAGCACTGCTTTCAATAAATTATTGCATTTTGTTATACAAAAAAAAGATTTCAGCAGAGTCAAACTTGTTTGGAAAATAAAGCTGTACTTTAGAAGAGATCAGAGAACATTTCAACTAAAAGATCTATATTAGAACACTTAGTAGGTGGGAAAGTGTTGAATGCAGCTAAATCAAAGGATTTCCATTTTGTCTCTACTTTTCTAGGATTAAAGATAAAAAAATAGCGCAAGCAACATTTTTCTTCTCTGCTTTGCATTGGTCTACTTTTCCAAACCACTGATTTGCTTGGTAAGATATATTAATTACACCTCCCCCTTAAATAAAAATCAATTTTCCACTCTATTCGTCTGGATAATAGAATTATAAGCCAGATTGAATAAAAGCACATTTGTATAAACATTAAAGGGATTCTACATACTGCTTAAAGGTATAATTCCAATAACTCTGCATATTTCTTTATACAGATGATAACAAAAAGAGAATTTAGCGTCTCAATAACCTTATCTTGACTTGTCAGAGGAGGTCCTTTATATTCGTTAAGCAGAAGTTGAGATCACATCTGGAAAACAAAAGGCCCTTGTCAAGCAGCCATATTTTATGGTAATGAGTAATTGTTTCAATAAATAAACTGGGGATTGGCAGCTCTTCCTCATAAGAAGTTCTGTAACAACTGACATTAATATACTCTGCTTGATGGGGAATCAGGCCCTGCTGAAAGATAACAGTCTTTTTCACCTAACTGTGAGAGGTGCCTTAAAATGTACTGGGCATACCAGCTGTGTTAAATTGTTCTGCATAAAGGTTAATTTCAGAATTTATATAATGTTGTTGTGTCCAGGTTATATATAAGTATACTGAACAGTTTGATTCTCCCAGTACATCATTTGTATAACATCTGTTATGTGACTTAGATCTATATCTATAGAGAGTAGTTGTCAGCAAGCTTGTCTACAATTTTTATACCTGTTTCTGTTTTCTGTTGATAAAATGGTCTAATTTTCATGAAACGCATTGAGATTCATGGACTTTGTAAATACTAATTCAGTTTATTTAATTAAACTGATTATTAGTACCACTACTCTCGTTCTTTTTATTAACAACTACATGCTTTTAATATATCTATATATATATATACAGGAGTTGAATACCCAAGCTGTATGGACTAACATATCCTAAGAAATGACTGACCATCATATTGATGGTATGGCTCATTGTCTAGAAGCCTGTATAACCTGACAAGGTGAGCCTACTTGCTATGGAATAAAACATTCTGTTGCACAATTTTTTAATTAATCATTTGTGTTTCATATTATCCCTTACACATATATACTATTTCACAAGAATCTCAAATGAGCTTCCTGGTGCTGTAAATTTAAAAACAATAGAGAAAAGTTGTTGTGCAAGGAACATTGAATACTTCTGATTGACACAGCTGTACCAGTGGATCTCTTGAGGTCATCTTGGAGCCTGGTAACAGTTGCAAAGTGGCATCACAATGCAATTCTGTTTAGTCCAGCATTGTGCATAGGCCCTCAGCATCTGAGTGCTTTGGGGTGCTTTAAATCCAATAAGATGAAATAAATCAACATTGCACATTTTTTACATCATGGCCAATATGTGCTGCAATGGTTAGTGTGGGCAATTCAACCCATTGCATTTCGATGATCCTGTTTCTTTTGTGTTTGTCATTGTTGGCTGACATATGCTTGATGTCATCATACCTTGGGCATATCATAAATCATCCCACAGCCAAAAACACAGTGCTAAACATCTTTATTGATAGCAGCTGCTCTGCCCAGCCTTTTATACCACCAGACCAGTTAAGCAGTTGATCCACCAACACAAAACTGTAATAATTTACATATTTAAGACCATTGTTTGGTGTGAGTTGCATATTTACTTCTCCTCCTTCTGTTCTAATTTCAGTGATGTGTGCATATATATTTACTGCTCCTCCTTCTGTTCTAATTTCAGTGATGTGTGCATATATATATATATATATATATATATATACAGGGCTCAAAATTTCCTCTCACCAATAGCCAATGGCGAGTGAAAATTTAGCCCTGGCGAGTAGAAATTCAGCCCTGGTGGGTATGTTGTGTCTTGCAGTGGCAAGTAATTTTTCAGGTCTGGCTAGCAGCAAAGGACTTCAAGTTTTAAGCCCTGATATATATATCTTAAAAGGTTAATGAAGCACGTTTGATTTACTCAGCCGTAAACACTCTGCATTATATATACTTTTCTTCATAATTAAGGTTTATTATTCCTAAGTTGTGAAATGCATTGCACCCAATGCACGGTAGACACCTATGGCACTTACATGGATTACAAGCTGTCTAACAGCAACTGTAAGAGAAGTTTTAACCCACACACCTACCAGCAGCAATAGGTTAGATTAGGAGTGGACAGTTTACTTCTCTCTAGCTGTTGGTAGACTACAACACCCATAACTCCCATAATCCTTAGTCTTTAGCTTGCTACAAATAATGAGAGTTGTAGTCCAGCAACAGCTAGAGGGCTGCAAGTTGCCAACCAATGGGTTAAATAAAACACTGCTTTATAGGCTGTGATCACTCATCAAGCTAAAAGGTTCATTTTTCTGCACATAGAAAAGCTGATTTTGTACACAGCAAGAATTTACATGGATCATTATACAATAAAAAGTGGTAATTGTCTCTGGCTGCATTCCCACCATTCAAATAAAGAGAACAAAATGGATGCACAGAAGGATGCAGGCTTTTGCATATGTTATCAACCTCAATAATTAGCACTTGGTCTCCAACCTTATTAAAACAAAGCAAACAAAACTAAAACAAAGTTGATGATACCTAACATACAAGAAATACCATTGATACTTTACCCACAAATAATATCCCACTGAACATAATGTTTACTCTCTTGAAACGACACTTTGTTTGGCTCAGCTTCTGTTTGCCAGTGAAGATCTCTGTTCAGAAGGTAACCCCAGCTGTGTTCCTTTGCTGCTATGCTTGAACAAACTGTGTACAAGAAGTCATTATACTGGCTGCTTTACAACAAGCATTCATTTGTTTGTTTACACACAAAATAAGCATTTTGAATTATATGGATACTCTGAAACAAATTTAGCATTGCTTATTTAGGGTTATATTACTCATCATCTATCTTACTGATCAGGAGAAAGATGAGAGAAGATTATATTAGTCTAGGTCTGATTAAATGTGGAGAATTTAGATCCATAGTCAGCAAGATAAAGAGCTACAACACAAGGTCAAATGAACTGGACCATAGGGGACAAATAAAAACAATCCCCAGATTCACATTTAAATGTGGTCTTTAACTCCTTAAATACTAGAGTCCTCAACGCATTGGAGCCCTTTCTATCATCCAAAGCCCCATTTAATTCAAAAGGAATTCTGATTTCTCCACTATGGTGTCATTCAGGGGTAATCAGTTGTGGGACCTCCAGTTCTTGGGGACCACATCTCCTATCATCCCCCGTCAGCCTTTGGAAGGCCAAAAACTGACTGCTCCTGAAAGATACCATAGGTGTCATACAGAATTTCCCATTAATGTAAATAATGCTTTTAACCCATTGAATGCTAGAGGTCCAACAACTATCAGTTTACTTAGCTCCAGAAGTGCATCTGTTTATCATGCTAAACACTGCCCTTACTCTGATTACCAGTTCAGAAAAAACAGTGGTAGTGCTGAATACATAATGCATTATTTACTGCAAGATCACACCATTATGGAATTTCTTACTGAGAGGTATGGTGTTGGCAGATACTTTAGAAGTCTTCATGAAGGGGTTGGATTAAAAAAAGAGATATACAAGGTTTTAATAACTAAAGGACAATTATATCAATTGAATACATATTTCCTGTGTAAGCAGACAGTGAAATGTCTGATGCTGCTCCAAACAATGCCAAAGTGGTTCCTAGGGATGTGCATAGTGGCTGGAAACAATAATGAAATCTGAAGCTCAAAGCACATTCCTTGCAGTGTCCAGGAGTTACCATTGTGGCCTCAAAAAATGTGGAGTATCGCAGTTCAATTATTATAGTAGGATCATTGGAATCCTGTTAACCTCCATTAGGGTTCAAAATGCAGCATCAACCTCCTTGACAGGAGAACAGACCTGCTGAGAGGGAGTACTCGTTTGATAGTTACGCTTCTAACGCTCATAGAATACTGATCCACAGATATTCAGATTGCCCCCCAAGCTGGACTGTACAGTGCTTTATTAAGGGGCTTTTTGTTGCTTCCTCCTGTATCCAAAGATAATGAATCTGGGAAAGAATGTATTAGAAGAACTTATTTTTCACCTCCAATAACTATATAATTATACCTAGCCACAGATTATTTTCCAACTCGATAACTGCAAGCTTTTCCAATATGACCTTTCCCTCAGTCATCTTCAGTCAATACTAGTCATCGCCACCTCTTTAAAGCTAGTGGGTCAGATCCAATTTATCAAATGATGTGAAAACTATAATGCTCTCCATCAGGTCACAGTCCACCATAGTTCCAGGCTCCCAAATGGAGATGTATCTGTTGAAGCATTCAGATGCATAGTTATTCACAGCTCCTCATTTGCTGCTGCCACTTTGTAGATGTTTACAGTGTCTCTCCTAATCCAAAATCAAATGTAAAACAGTTTTCTTCTCCATGAATCTCTCAGTGACATGGTTCCTCATCCTATCCTTTTGCTAGTCACCTCCAAATATGTAAATGAATTATCAAACAAAGGAAATATTTTCCTACAACATACTGGGCCTTCTCACTCAAAGTATCAAGGATGAAACATATATTTGGAACTTCTCTTACACGCCCAGGCAAAAACCCTTAAGATCCTCAAACAATCTTTATCTGCCCACCCATAACACTAGAATCTTTAGCACACTGATCTTTATATTAAAAAATCCACAGATACTTCTTTACTGGTACCTGCAATGTCTTTGCACAAAAAATCTCTGTACTGTAAAAGATAGCGCTCCATGTGCACAACCACAAAAAAGAGGAGAAATCTGGGGGTACAGCAACTGCCACATAGAGAAGAAATAACATTCCCCATTGATTTAAATAACACTTTTACCCTCTAGAATACTACAAAAAGTCTCTATCACTTTGCTTCACAAAGCATTGGAAACCTCTCAAGCAATCAAAGATTTAGAAGCCTCTTTAAATCCTCTTTGTGCATATGTCCCATTATGTTGATCACACCCACCTGAAAACAGTTATTAAAATTATTACACCAATCCCATGTAAAATTAAATGTAACACAAGTTTGATAACACATACATTTTTGCTACTTTTAGTTATTGCCATATAACGTGACAAAAACATTAGAAAAACATATCAACATTGGGTATTTCTAAAATCAGGACAAATATTATAATCTATTTAGCGAGGGTGGGGTTTAGCGTTTGTAGATGTTTAAGAGATTTTTAGTGCCAAAGTAAAAAAAAAAAAGTGCATTTGTTACATTTGTTTCATCATATTTTATAAATTGTTTTACAGGAAATTTGATGAAAATAATGGTATCTTTAGAAAGCCCATCTTATGGCAAGAAAAACAGTATATAATATATGTGGGTACATTAAACGATTAAGAGGAAAATTACAGCTAAACAAAAACACAGAAGTGTTAAAACAGTCATGGTCCAGAAGTGTTAAAACAGCCATAGTCCAGAAGGACAATGGCTGTTTTAACACTTCTAGGGCTAGATTTAAAGGTTCACGTTAAACCAGCCGCTAAGTAAAAAAGGCACATTGGCTGCAAATAACACATGATTTACAGTGGATTTAAAAGTAAGTGTACGAGAATAGCTAACGAGCGCAAGCACAACAAAAACACGTAACACAAAAACCTGCATCGCACCTGTTTTTGCATCACCGTGCGTCCCAAACACCCGTTAAAACACAACTTAAGTCAAAATGTAACATTACGGCTACCGTTGGCTAGTAACCCTGATAGATGCACAAAAATTCAAACCTACAATCACTCCCAAGGCCCCAAAGTATCAAAAATGTTCAAATACACCTATATATACCCCAAAATAAGTCACACCTTGTCTGTGTTTTGAGTTTTGGTGAGCTAGATCACAGGACCCAGGAGCGGAGGATAACGTTTAGAGAGAGGGAAAGAGAGAGTGAGAGAAGCATACAGAGGAGTAAGGTAGAAGGATTTTGGAGAGGAGAGATTTACATTTAAATAAACACATATCGCACTTTTGCACATATTACATACATCCATACAAACACAAACACATACACATACATACACATAGTCTTTTTTTTTATAACACCTTACACATTTTTTAAACTTTATTTTCTCAGTGTGAATCTGTGAATGAAAGAGTGTGACAGAGAATGAGTGGGATCGAGTGTGTCTGTGAGGGCCTGTGGGAGTGCCTGGGTGTGAGTGGGTGAATGATTGCCAGGAGAGGAGGACAGGAGAGAGGGATGGGGAGAGTAGTGGAGGAGGA
Source organism: Rhinophrynus dorsalis (assembly GCA_037306005.1). Classification (NCBI taxonomy): domain Eukaryota; kingdom Metazoa; phylum Chordata; class Amphibia; order Anura; family Rhinophrynidae; genus Rhinophrynus; species Rhinophrynus dorsalis. The sequence goes on along the minus strand of CM074722.1, from coordinate 293,948,578 downwards.
GGTGGAAGGTCAGGAGGGCATCCCTGAGCGGAGTAGAGGTGGGAGAGGGAGATCCGCAGGGCAGTGGGGGACCAGGCCCAGAAGAGTAGTCACATGGAGGACAGGGACAGAAACTGCAGTGGGGTGAGGGGTACATGGAGGGGATCACCATACGCAGGCAGGGGCAGCGCAGGTAGGGCAGTCTGGTTCCAACTCCTCGCATACCGGAGCTGAGGAGGAGAGGATCAGGGATCCCCGTTATACTGAGGAGGAGAATAGGTGTCACGGTTTGTTTTGACTCTCAGACACAGAGTTAAGATAAAAACACAACTTTATTGAAAGTTTTAAAGGGAACACTCGCGTGTTTGGCATACACATATAACAACAAGTTCTTAGTACAGTGCTATAGAGAACAATGGAGAGTAGATGATAGAAAGGCTCTACCGGCCTTGCCAATACCAGGTAAGGCAACCTAAAGACTGGCACAATTGGAAATAGGTTCTACTGGCCTTACCAATATACAGGACAAGGCAGCCTTGAGGCTTGCATAATGAGAGAAAAGGCTCTACCGGCCTCGCCAATATACCGGGCAAGGCAGCCTATACACTGGCACAATGGGAGAGGAGGCTTTACTGGCCTTGCCAATATACCGGGCAAGGCAGCCAAGACACTGGCACAATGAGAGAGGAGGCTTTACCGGCCTTGCCAATACCAGGTAAGGCAACCTAAAGACTGGCACAATTGGAAATAGGTTCTACTGGCCTTACCAATATACAGGACAAGGCAGCCTTGAGGCTTGCATAATGAGAGAAAAGGCTCTACCGGCCTCGCCAATATACCGGGCAAGGCAGCCTATACACTGGCACAATGGGAGAGGAGGCTTTACTGGCCTTGCCAATATACCGGGCAAGGCAGCCAAGACACTGGCACAATGAGAGAGGAGGCTTTACCGGCCTTGCCAATATACCGGGCAAGGCAGCCTAGACACTGGCACATCGAGAGAGGAGGCTTTACCGGCCTTGCCAATATACCGGGCAAGGCAGCCTAGCAATACCCAGAGAAAGTCGAGTACTGGTGCAGAAATAGTAATGGCCTCAGCGACTATAATAGACAGAGCAAACCAGTCGCCTATGAGGGAAACACAGAGGCCTTACCGGGGCTATAATAGGTCTCAACGAGCACCCGGTAGAAGATGGAGCGAACCGGTACCCACGTACTGGACTAAACAAGGCTATACCAGCGCTATAAGGAAGGTAGCGAGCCACCGGTTATGTATGGAGTGAACCAGTACCCGCGTACTGGACTAACAATAGATCTACCGGCGCTATATAGAATGTAGCGAACCTCCAGTTATAAATGGAGAGAACCAGTACCCGCGTACTGGACTACACAGCGTTGCCGGTGCTGTAAGGAATGAGGCAAGCCACCTGTATGAATGGAAGGAACCAGTACCTGCGTACTGGACTACACAGCGTTACCAGTGTTGTAAAGGAATGAGGCAAGCCACCTGTATGTATGGAGTGAACCAGTACCCGCGTACTGGACTACACAGCGTTACCGGTGCTGTAAGGAATGAGGCAAGCCACCTATTATGTGTGGAGCGAACCAGTACCCGCGTACTGGACTACACAGCGTTACCGGTGCTGTAAGGAATGAGGCAAGCCACCTGTAATGAATGGAGCGAACCAGTACCCGCGTACTGGACTTACACAGCGTTACCGGTGCTATGAGGAATGAGGCAAGCCACCGGGTTAAGTATGGAGCGAACCAGTACCCGCATACTGGACTTACACAGCGTTATGGGTGCTATAAGGAAGGAGGCAAGCCATCGGTTAAGTATGGAGCGAACCAGCACCCGCATACTGGACTACACAAGTAACTCAAATGATGAGAATATCGCCCAGGGCGACATGAAGGAGGAAACACATTGCACGCAATCCCGGAGCAGGAACACAGCCAGGCCCGGACAGGAAACAGGAACAGCAATGGCAGACAACCGGATCAGGAGCAGCAGCAGGAACGACAGCCCACAACGGATCAGGAATGGAGGCAGGAACCACAGCCCAAACCAGATCAGAAACTGAAGCAGGAACCAAAGCCACAGAAGCTGTCAGGCAGGTACACAGGCTGTCTCAGGCGAGTGGTAGAAAGTCAAGGCCCAGGAGCTCAGGGATATAGTGCAGGTGACCAACAAGAGACACCACAAAAGGGCAACCAAAGGGTGCCAAAACCCAGTCTATATAGGCAATACTGGGCGGGCTGAAGTCAGGCAGCCAATGGAGAACCCATTCAGATAAATGAGGAGGTGGCCCACCTGTCCCGATCACCTTCTGTGGATGGGAGGAGATGGTGCGGCAGAACATGTCCACCACACTCATTGAGGGGATCCCTGGAGGATTGGACACTGGGAAAGTGAGAAGTCTCCACACTACCAGTAAATGCAGCATCACATAACCACATCAAACCACACAACCATTACACACAAACACAGTCACATCCCATCCCAGCATATGCCCATCATTCATCCACACAACTGCACCAGCACAGCACCTAAGGGTTAAAACAGGACGCAAGACAAGGACAAATGTCAATGTTCAACAAGGCCCAAACCTGTCCAACTCCCTGTTTAACCCTCATGTTGCTGTGCTGATCACACACAATACACACAATCCATGCTCAGAAAGTTGTATTGTATGTTCAACATCAGAAATGCTCCAACACAATGTCACCCATGTACCCACAGGGAAACCAGAACATAACCCCTTGAGTGCTAGAGGGATTAACAATGCATCGCTCAACAATGCATTGGCAACCCCTCCGGTACTCAAAGGGTTAACCAGAAAAAAAAACAGTCGATAGGCTAACAATTGCATGCTACACAGGGGACATTCACTAAACGGTGAAAAAGAGATGATAGAGAGAAATGAACACTAACATAACCACACGTCACCAATCCCAATGCTAATCTGTGGAGAATATTCAATAACATGAATCACGTTGCTATGGTCACATTGTATAGACTCCACAGAAAACATTGCAAAGGGGGAAATGAGATAACTGGAGAAGTTATCATCATGTTCAGTTCATCAAGTCTACGTCACCGCTTACTGAATCACAAAAAGGATGGATCAGGTCACACATCACAGTGCCACTGAGAATACCTGGTTGTATGTGCAACACACAGGCCTAAAACTATGCCACAGAATTAAAGGTGAAAAAGTAGGCCTTGGTGTTGTGTATGCCATCATTTACTCTAACTTGAAATGACATATCTCACATTTGAATCCCACATGGATCCTCAGGAGTGCTGATGCCATGGATGAATGGTACACCAGCCACTATTCACAAGATACACATGGGAACCAAATATGAACCATTGTAGTTTGGCCAACAACAGGCCATGAATGATGGATATGTCTGATTGAGTATAGCTGCCTCACTCAGAAGGATGGATGGGCTCATCCAGAAAAAAAAACACAGGCCTCAGTCAAAGATATCCTTCAATACTAGGTTGATTGTTGCCCTTCAGGATTCAACTGGAACATACCTCATGGACAGGATCCTATCAAGTACATCAATCTCTGATTGCCAGGGTGGTATCCCATGCATCACAATGTAATGCATAGGATACCATCACAACAAGCAGAGAGTGACATGTAAAATAATACAAAATCTTGCATTATATGGGATAAACTGATAACACAGGGATGAATACCACTTGAATCCCACTGCAGATCTGTTCCAAAAATATATGTACACAAAGAAAAACGTTCAGAAATGTATGTGGATATGTATCTTTCAAATGGGTACAAATATGCCCCAACAAGATGTGAACCCATAGATCAGTACAGTACGTGTGATTGCCTTACTGTCCATATATGTGCACCCATCGCAAACTTTTATTGATATCATCAAAATACGCATACCTAGTATATCCCACCTTACTTACATGGGATATGCGAGGTATGTTTTCATTTATGATATCAATAAAAGTTAGTTTGTGATGAGTGCACATATATTGCCATTAAGGCAATCACATGTACTGAACTAATCTCTGGGTTCATATCTTGTAAGGATATGTTTGTACCCATACGAAAGGTACATATCCACATACATATCAGACCATTTTTCTTTCTGTGTACCTTGGATGGGATAGCAATAGTTAATTTCACTTTGATATAATATTGTAGGCATTGGAAAAAGGTGTGGATCCATGTTAGTCCTATCCCTCAATCCCTCATGGTTAGACAGATATTGCTCTGTGTGACAGATGGAGATTTCACTCATTTGACCACACAGAGGCTCTTCAGGAGAGCCAAAATTGCACCATTTAGAGATAAATACTTTACTGGAATTGTTTAATAAGTGTGCCTAGTTTGCAAGCCCACTCTGTGGAACATCCCGATGAAGTACTAATCTTTCAATGGAGCATTTTTGACGCAGCTGAAGAGCCTCCGTGTGGGCAAATGAGTGAATTCTCCATCTGTCTCATAGAGCAATATCTTTGAGGGATAGGACTAAGATCGATCCACATCTTCTTCCAATGCCTACAATATTACAAAGATGAAATTAACTATCGATATCCCGTTAAAGGGATAGTAATACTTCAAATGTAAAAAGAAACATATTTTGTAGGGTTCATCCCCCTGAGTAAAACAAGGGTACTCCAACTGCTGAAAGTTTTTTCATTCCAAATTTCTTACAGCTGAAAGTTGGATTTCATTGGTGCAATCTCGCAGTGGCCTGAAATTATACAGTGGGGCTGTTGCTACACCATTCCATGGACACCTCTGGTCCCGGGACCATTAATCTCCATAGGATGGTATAGCAACAGCGCCACTGTACAATTTCAGGCCACTGTGATATTGCACCTAAAAATTCAAATTTCAGCTGTAATAACTTTGGAATAAAACACCTTTCAGCAGTGGGAGTACCCTAGTTTTACTCAGGGGAATAAACCCCAAAAAATATTTTTCTGCTTACATTTTTACAAGTTTTATTATGCCTTTAATCCTATCATGGCTATGTTTACTAAACACACCATCTCATTTCTCCACACAGCTTACGGTTCTCCAGCACAGTGGGAGCCCATGTAGGAGGCTACGCCACCACCCAGTAAGGAGTTCACAGAAGAGGGGACCAGCCGGTGGTCACCATACCCACCATCCTCATCTCCTCCAACACAGTCTGCACCACAACCTTCTGCATCACCACAGGCTGCACCACTACAGGCTGTTCCACCATAGGCTGCACCACTAAAGGCTGTTCCACCACAGGTTGTTCCACTACAGGGTGTTCCACCACAGGCTGTTCCACTACAGGCTATTCCAACACAGGTTGCACCAACACAGGCTGTTCCACCACAGGCTGAACCAACACAGGCTGCACCACCCCAGTACAGTGGCTGGGTGCAGCAGGTGGAGAGGTGGATGTATCCAACCACCTCCACCAGCTACTACCCTCCAGCAGTAGAACCACCACCACCAGGTAGGCAATGGCTGCCTGGGACAGTTGCCACCACCCAATATGGGCCATATTCCCCACAGATGGACTTACCTTCCTGGATGGCTTCCCAGCATGACCCCAGGTATGATCCAAGGTGGGGGCCAAGCACCTGCCAGTGGTCAAGGTATGACCCTTGGCCACTGGACTACCAGCACCTGGGCCTGATTGGGGAGCCCCAGCACCCTCTACCCAGGGAAGACATCACTCCACCACCTCCACCAGCACAGACAGGGCAGCTGTTGGTCACTTGACGTGGTGGGTCTATATCCATCATCTGCAGCAGCCACTCCACCAGCTGCCACACCAGCAGCAGACACAACAGCCACAGCAGCAGCAGAGGACACAGCAGCAGCATTTACAGCAGCAGAGGACTCAGCACCAGCATCCTCAGCAGCAGAGGACTCAGCAGCAGCAGCCACAGCAGCAGAGGACTCACACACAGAGGCAACACCACCAGCAGAGTCACCAGGCACATCCACGTCCACCATTGCATGCATCACGGGGATGGCCAAACTATACAACATACAGAGTAAAACACATGTATAAATGTCAAAGGCATAACTATAACCTAATGGTCCGTACTTGTTCCGAAGCAAGCTTGTATAACTTGCCAGTCCACTGCACCCACTGAAGTCAGGACCGGATTTGCCATAAGGCAAAGTAGGCACCTGCCTACAGGCGCACACCACTGAGGGGCGCCTGCCAGTGGGATACTTTTCATAGAGTAAAAAAAAAAAAAAAGATAAAAAAAAAAAAATGGCCACTGCGCTGGCTGCACCAGCACCCACTCCATGTCGCCCTCGCATTGCACCTCCCTGGCAGGAGGTCTGTCCGTTTCCTACCTCCCTGGCAGGAGATCTGTTGTCTGTGCCTCCTCTGGTACAGTCAGCCCTGTGGTTGCTGAAGCTCCCTCATCGGCTCTGTAGGAATGCAGAGCGCTGGGAGATGACATCATCTCCCAGCGCTCTGCATTCCTGAATAGGAGACCGCGCGGGAGCTTCAGCACTTACAGGACTGACTGTACCAGAGGAGGCATAGACAACAGATCTCCTGTGCCAGGTAGGTAGGAAAAGGACAGTGGGAGGGAGTCAGGCAATGTGAGGGCAACATGGAGATGGTGGGGGCAAGTTGGACCCGAAGGGGGGCATTGTGAGGGCAATTTGGAGCTGATGGGGGGCAAGTTGGAGCTGATGGGAACGCAACATAGAGATGGTGGGGGCAATTTGGAGCTGATGGAGGGCAATGTGAGGGTAGCATGGAACTGATAGGGGGCAAGTTGGAACTGATGGGGGGCAATTTGGAGATGGTGGGGGCAACGTGGAGCTGATGGAGGGCAATGTGAGGGTAGCATGGAGCTGATGGGGGGCAAGTTGGAGCTGATGGGGGGCAATGTGAGGACAATATGGAGATGGTGGGGGAAATGAGGAGGTGATAGGGGGCAAGTTGAAGCTGATGGGGCAATGTGAGGGCAATAAAGAGATGATTGGGGCAATGTGGACATTAGGAGCATTGTGGAGGTGTCCAGTGGAGATGGCCAATGGGGGGGGCGCTTTAGATTTCTGTGCCTACAAGCTCCTGAGATGTAAATCCGGCCCTGACTGAAGTTGTGCTTTTGATAAATGTATATCCTTTCAGGAAATCTACTGAAAATTATCATGTTGTACACTAAGGAATGCATACTAACATGGAAGTGTACCATTTTAAACATTTATTATGTTCTTATTTTCAAGTTGACCTAGAGGCAATGTTATATCAATATTGCAACACATTAGTAAACATAGGACCATGTGCACAAAGGAAAAGTTCTGGGGAAAATGAATTATACCACTGGGAATTACCCAAATCCTCATTGGTTTAAATGTAGCTTTTAACCTGTTGAATGCTAGAGAGGTCTCTTTAGCCACAACTAGTGATGAGCGAGCACCCCAATGCTCGGGTGTTCGGGTGCTCTGACCGAGCGCCCCCGGAGGCTCAAGTTCTCGGCCGAGCACCCGAGCCCCATTGAAGTCAATGGGAGGACTCGAGCACTACACCAGGCACCCCCTGCTCTGATGAGGGGAGGGTGCCTGGTCCATAGGAAAAGGGCAGAAAATGATGGAAACACCACAGAAATGGTTCAGGGACAGCATAGGGAGGATGTCTGGATGCATCTTGGACTCCAACATCGCTGCTGGGAACGATCTTTCGCCCGTAGTACGCCATTGTTACAGACTGACCGTAAAACACACAAAAAGGCAGATAAAAACGACTTTAGGCGAAAAATTGTTACCAAACAGTATTTGCTGTATATTTACTTGTATATCATCTGCAAATTCTCCCAAAAATGTCCTCGATTTTTCTGAACTGAGGCCATGATTAAGAGGGAAACGTGCGCAGAGGCAAATTCTCCCAAAAATGTCCTTGATTTTTCTGAACTGAGGCCATGATTAAGAGGGAAACGTGCGCAGAGCCAAATTCTGCCAAAAATTTCCTTGATTTTTCTGAACTGAGGCCATGATTAAGAGGGAAACGTGCGCAAAGGCAAATTCTCCCAAAAATTTCCTCGATTTTTCTGAACTGGGGCCATGATTAAGAGGGAAACGTGCGCTGAGCCGACCATCCAAAACATTATGGGTGAGGGTCTGCTGCGGAGCTGACCATCCTAAACATTATATGCGAAGGCCCGCTAGTGAGCCGACGCTATAAAACATTATATGAGAGGGCCCGCTAGAGAGCTGACCCAATAAAACATTATATGAGAAGGCCCGCTGGTGAGCTGACCTATACAAAAATTGTCAAACTGCGCCCGCTGGTGAGCTGGCCCTATATAAAAATTATATCACAGGGCCCGCTGGTGAGCTGGCCCTATATAAAAATTATATCCCAGGGTATATGGAAGAGAGTCAACCATATACCCGTTTTTTGGGTGGAAGGGGTGAATGGGAATACAGAGTATTCCCATCATTGTAAATAACATATATAAAGTCACTTTATGTTCCTCCGGGGCTTTCCTCCAGTGGAGTGGAGAAGTCAGGGGAAATCCAGGCCTTGTTCATTTTTATAAGTGTCAACCTATCAGCATTTTCGGTGGAAAGGCGGATACGCTTATCTGTTATGATGCCACCAGCAGCACTAAATACCCACTCAGACAGAACGCTGGCGGCAGGGCAGGCCAGCACCTCCAAGGCGTAGAGTGCCAGTTCATACCACGTGTACAGCTTGGACACCCAGTAGTTGTAAGGCACAGAGGGATCATTGAGGACGCTGACACGGTCTGCTACGTACTCCTTCACCATCTTCCAAAACTTTTCCCTCCTTGTGACACTAGGCTGCGCATCAGGGTGAGGGTGCTGGCGGGGTGTCATGAAGGTGTCCCACGCCTTGGAGAGTGTTGCCCTGCCTTTGTCGGAACTGCTGTGTGCTCCCCTTTTCTCCCCTTCTCTGTTGGCCAAGGTAGCACGTACTCTGCCGCCAGCGTTGTCAGATGGAAAATTTTGGAGCAATTTTTCAACAAGAACCTTCTGGTATTGCACCATTTTGCTTGTCCTCTCCACCGGAGGAATGAGAGATGAGAAATTCTCTTTGTAGCGGGGGTCCAGAAGGGTGAACACCCAGTAATCCGTGTTGTCTAAAATGCGTATAACGCGTGGGTCACGGGAAAGGCAGCCTAACATAAAGTCAGCCATGTGTGCCAGAGTACCAACAGGCAAGATTTCGCTGTCCTCACCAGGAGGATGACTCTCAATCTCCTCATCCTCTTCCTCCTCTTCTGCCCACCCACGCTGAAGAGATGGAACTAAAGTTCCATGGCTACCCTCTGTAGCGGAGGCAACCGTGTCTTCCTCCTCCTCCTCCTCCTCCGCCTCCTCCAATTGTCGCTGAGAAGACGAAGTGAGGGTGCTCTGGCTATCACCTTGTGTAAGCTCTTCCTCCCCCATTTCCACCTCTTCCACATGCAAAGCGTCTGTTTTAATTGTGAGCAGTGAGCGTTTCAGTAGACACAGAAGTGGGATGGTTACACTGATAATAGCGTTATCGCCGCTCACCATCTGTGTCGGTTCCTCAAAATTGCGTAAAACCTCACAGAGGTCTGACATCCATTCCCACTCCTCACTTCTGATTAGAGGAAGTTGAACGGAGAGGCGACGACCGTGTAACAGCTGGTACTCTACTACTGCCCTCTGCTGCTCACAAAGCCGGGCCAACATGTGGAAGGTGGAGTTCCAGCGCGTGCTGACGTCACACAGCAGCCGGTGAGCTGGCAATTGTAAGCGCTGCTGCAGCTTCAACAGGCCGGCTGAAGCTGTAGATGACTTACGGAAATGTGCAAACACGCGGCGCACCTTGGTCAAGAGATCATGTAAATTGGGGTAGGTTTTTAGAAATCGCTGAACCACTAAATTAAATACATGCGCTAGGCATGGTACGTGTGTGAGCTTGCCGAGCTCCAAAGCCGCCACCAAGTTACGCCCATTATCACACACAACCATGCCTGGTTGCAGGTTGAGTGGCGAGAGCCACTGCTCGGTCTGGTGACTAATCCCCTGCAACAGCTCTGAGGCCGTATGCTGTTTGTCCCCAAGGCAGATCAGCTTCAGCACGGCCTGTTGACGCTTCCCCACTGCAGTGCTACACTGCTTCCAGCTACCGGCTGATGGGTGAGTGGCGCTGCGCGCAGAGAATTCGGAGGTTGAAACGGAGGAGGAGGAGACAATAATGTAGGTGCTGGCGGAAACCCTGATGGAGGTAGGGCCCGCAATCCTCGGCGTGGGTAGCACCTGTGCCATCCCAGGGTCCGAGTCACTCCCAGCCTCCACGACATTCACCCAGTGTGCCGTCAGGGAAATGTAGCGTCCCTGGCCACAAGCACTTGTCCATGTGTCAGTCGTTAAGTGGACCTTCCCAGTAACTGCGTTGGTCAGGGCACGGGTGATGTTACGGGACACATGGTGGTGTAAGGCGGGGACGGCACACCGGGAAAAGTAGTGGCGGCTGGGGACTGCGTACCGAGGAACAGCTGCTGCCATCAGGCTGCGGAAGGACTCAGTCTCCACAAGCCTAAATGGCAGCATTTCGATGGCCAGTAATTTGGAAAGGTGTGAGGTTAGTGCTATGGCCTGTGGGTGGGTGGCTGGGTATTTTCGCTTGCACTCAAATGCCTGGGGTAACGACATTTGGACGCTGTGCTGGGACAGGGAAGTGGATGTGGTCGCTGATGGTGCTTCAGATGCTACAGGTGCAGGGCGGGAGGTATGCGGGCCTGCGCCTTCGACAGGCGATTGGCCGGCACCGAAAACAGGGGAAGAGGAGGCAGTGGTGTGGCCTGCAGACACAGATGGGCGATCCAGGCGTTCCTCCCACTTATTACGGTGCTTGGATGCCATGTGTCGGATCATGCTGGTGGTGGTGAGGTTTCTAGTTTTCATGCCTCGGCTCATTCTGGTGTGGCACAGGTTGCAAACTACAATTCTTTTGTCATCCGCACTTTCCTTAAAAAAACGCCATACCGCGGAACACCTACCCTTGACAAGGGAGATTTACGCAAGGGGGTGCTCCGTGGAACATTTGCGGGCCGGTTTGGTGCGGTCCGCCTTCTTTCTGTAGCCACACCACTGCCTCTTCCAGCCTGTTGCGGTGCTGCAGATGGCTCACCCTCAGGACTGCTGTCATCGCTCGGCTCTACACCTTCCCAGGTGGGGTCAGTCACCTCATCGTCCACCAAGTCCTCCTCCACTTCCTCACTCTGATCATCCTCCTCATGTCTTGATCCCACCACATACTCAGTCATTGACAACTGTATATCATCCTCCTCATCAAGGTCTTGAGACAGTAATAGTGGTTGATTTAATGGCAACTGTGTCTCATAATCATCATCATCCACTTCCTTTGACCTTAAAGGGATAGTAATACCTAAAATGTTAAAAAAAATATGTTGTAGGGTTTATCCCCCTGAGTAAAACAAGAGTACTCCCACTGCTGAAAGATGTTTCATTCAAAAGTTATTAATTTTCAAAGTTGAATTTTGTAGGTGCAATAACACAGTGGCCTGAAATTGTACAGTGGCGCTGTTGCTACACGATCCTATGGACAGCTCTGGTCTCAGGACCATAAATCTCCATAGGATGGTGTAGCAACAGCGCCACTGTAAAATTTCAGGTCACTGTGATATTGCACCTAAAAAATTCAACTTTGAAAATTAATAACTTTTGAATGAAACATCTTTCAGCAGTGGGAGTACTCTTGTTTTACTCAGGGGGATAAACCCTACAACATATTTTTTTTTACATTTTAGGTATTACTATCCCTTTAAATGCCGTTCACCTCTGTCATCTTCTTGTGATTGGGTACCCTCTAGAGGTTGTGAATCAGGGCACAAGATGTCATGTTCCTCTGCAAGCGTGCTTGGAGAGAGGTTCAAATTAAGGATTGGTGATGAGACGAGCTCCTCACTATATCCCAGTGTGGGATCACTTCTTTGACCAGATCCTCTATGGTGGGAGGAAGGATGATCAGAGTGAGGATTATGTTGACCAGACTCTTGGCTACTGAGAGTGGACTTGGTGGAAGACAGGGTGGTGCTTAACCGACTGGAAGCAGTATCAGCTGACATCCAACCGACCACCTGTTCGCAGTGGTCGGACCTCGAGAGTGATGTCCTGCGACGCCCTGTAAAATGAGACATGAAGCTAGGTATGGTGGATGTCTTTCTGTCTTGTGCTCTGGCACCAGGCGCAGTTTCTACGCGTCCTGACCCACGCCCTGAACTATCAGGATCACTAGTGATGAGCGAGCGTGCTCGGCCGATGCTCGGATCGGCTCGAGCATCGCTCTGCTCGGCACATGGCGGTACTCGTCGAGTACCGCCATGTGCTCGCCCGACATGTTCGGGTGGCGGGGATCTGTGCCGGAAGAGGCACAGATCCGAAGAAGCTCCGCTGGACCACCAGGGACTGGAGGTACGGGGGCATTGCGGAGATGAAGGGGGCATTGCGGAGATGAAGGGGGACATTGTGGAAGAGGGGCATAGACTCTATGCCCCTCTTCCACAATGTCCCCCTTCATCTCCGCTATGCCCGTCTTCCACAATGTGCCCCTTCATCTCCGCTATGCCCCTCTTCCACAATGTGCCCCTTCATCTCCGCTATGGCATAGAGGAGATGAAGGGGGACATTGTGGAAGAGGGGCATAGCGGAGATGAAGGGGCACATTGTGGAAGAGGGGCATAGCGGAGATGAAGGGGCACATTGTGGAAGACGGGCATAGCGGAGCTGAAGGGGGACATTGCGGAGCTGAAGGGGGCATTCGGAGATGAAGGGGGCATAGCGGAGATGAAGGGGGCATTGACCAGGCACCCTCCCCTCATCAGAGCAGGGGGTGCCTGGTGTTGCCCCATTCATTTCAATGGGGCTCGGGTGCTCGGCCGAGCACTCGAGCCTCAGGGGGTGCTCGGTCAGAGCACCCGAGCACCCGAGCATCGTGGTGCTCGCTCAACACTAAGGATCACGTCCACTTCCCCGTCCCTTTTTACCCGCCTTCTTCATATTACACGGAATATGTGCTGCAAATCTGCAACTTTGCACAGTAAACAGAATTTGCTTCTTAACTGCGGCTACGCACAGTGAATGGAATATGTGACTTTGATATTTTACAGTTTGAACACTTAACAGAATGTTCTCCTATTCTGAAACTTTGCACAGTAAACAGAATGTGCTGCTAATCTGCAACTTTGCACACTAAACAGAATGTGCTCTAATCTGCAACTTTGCACACTAAAAAGAATGTGCTGCTAATCTGCAACTTTGCACACTGAACAGAATGTGCTCTAATCTGCAACTTTGCACACTAAACAGAATGTGCTGCTAATCTGCGGCTAGGCACAGTGAACAGAATATATGAAGATTTTTTTTTTTTTTTCTCTGCCCCCCCACACAAAATAAACTGCTGCCCCCACACACAGTAGTCCTAAAAAGGACTTTTGGGTCTTTTTTTTTTCACAACTGCTTTTCTTCTACCTACACTGACTTTCCCTTCCTATCCTCATCTCTCCCTGGCTAAGACTGAGCCGAACTCGCTGGTCAGGTGCTATACAGCACCCGATCACGGGTCCTGGCCAGCCAATCAGTGTAATGCCAGCAGCCAACATGGCTGCTGGCATTACACTGATGTCAGAGCCTCCCTGCACGTTTATTGGCTGCACAGCAGCCACGAAACGTGCGGGGAGGAGACCCGAACATGGCGGGCAAGCACATGCGGTACTCGTACGAGTACCGCCATGTGCCGAGCAGAGCGATGCTCGAGCCGAACCGAGTTTTGGCCGAGCATGCTCGCTCAACACTAGCCACAACTAAAACAATAGTAATATTTATTTCTCCCCTTTGATGCTGTCAGTTGGCCTATGAGTTGTTCCAGTTGTTCTTAGGATATCAGCTTCATGTCCCTGGTACAGAGGCAAAATCCTGGTGTATTTATTGTTTTCCATAACCTTGTGTTGTTCCAGGGAGCACATAGTCACTATTGTATGCCCACTGGACCTAAAAGAATTTGTCCATAGTGTTTGTACTGTCTCATCTACATATAATCCTGTATTTGGACATTTTACACACATGAAGTAGACAACATTAGATGATCTGGAGGAGAATTTTCCTTGATGTTGTGGTTTTGTTAAGATTGTGGTATGGGCATTTTATTTGTGGTATATATACATGTGTACAGATTCCACATCTCTTTTGTAGATGGCAGAAGTACCATTTTCAGTTGTATTGTTAATGGTGCTCTCTATGAATAGTTGTTTTATTTTGGGGTTTGTTTATAGGAGAGGAGGGGGGAATATCTGTTAATCTTTCATCATTATGTAGTATTGTTTGGAGCTGTTTTGAGATTTTGTGCAGCACTTCAAACTGGGGTTGTAGGCTACTACTAATGACACCCTTTTTTTTTCTTCCTGTGGTTGTTTGTATTCCAGGAGATTTCTTCTGGTACACTGGTGGCTATATGGATTTGGATGTTAGTGACCTTGGAATCATATCCATGACTGAAAAAATGCCAAGATTTTATCATGGTCAGAAGTCTCAGAGCCTAAGCAGTTATACCTTAGGGCCTGGCTGTAAACAATAGTTTTTGTGTGTCTGGGATGGAAACTGTCATTTCTGAGATAATTAGGCTGGTATGTTGGTTTGTGGTACAGAGATGTCCAGATGGAGATGTTTCTAATACTGATTGTGGTATCCAGAAAGTTAATATTTGTGGATGAATGGCTGAGTTTGAGGTTAATGGTGGGATGTAAAGCATGGTAATTTTCATGAAATGACAAAAGTTCATCTTAGCTGGTAGTCCAAATGAATAGGATATCATCTCTGCAGCAGAGGTAGAGCAGAGACTTTATTTGGCATGTGAACAAGAACTCTTCCCCCAATTTTACCATGAACAGGTTGGAATAATGTGGCACCAGTCACATCCCCATGGCAGTTTGTGTATTTTGTATGTATTGTTCTTGCGCAAATTTGAAATAATGTCGCATTATTTTAGCATATTAGCTGAGATACAGGTTCTGTAGGTAGGCTCTCTTGCTCTAGTAATGCTTTGCAGGCTGCATTGTCATCTTCATGTGGAATGTTGGTGTAGAGGGATTTAACACCCATAGTGGCTAGAATGGTTTCTCTTGGGGTGGAGCCAAGGACAAGTAGTTTGTTTAAGACACTGGCCATGTCCTGTATGTAACTGGATGTTTTATTTACCACACTGATACCTCACTCTACCCCATACTGCCCTTTATAACCAGCCAGTGCCATTCTTCTCAGCTCTTTTTGTGTATCAGAATGTTTCCGTTGTTGCTCCTTATCTATGGAATGCTTCTGCTCCCACCCTGCTCCCCTGCACTTCTCTTGCTGTCTTCAAGTCTCACATAAAATTACACTTTCTCAACAAGTCTTCAACAAGCTATACAGGCACTTACATCATACACTCAAGGATCTTATAATTTAGTTATTTATATTCCCCTATCCCAACCATAAATAAAGCACTGTATTCTGCACTGGAGGAGAATTCACTGTATTCTGCATTTAACCCTTAGGTTCTCTATATGTCTCCCTTAACCACTTTATAGTGTAAGCTTTCAAGCTATTGTCATTAAATTGTAAAGGACTATGTAACGTTGTGATACTATATAAGTAAACATATTTTTTCATTCAATGGACTCAGAATACACTCCACCTTCCAGAGGTATTTTCCGAGTCTACCAGTTCCAGATACTATTGGTCTTCCAAGATTTCCTTCCTTTTGTTTTTTTAGGAATATAAGAATGTGTAATGATAAGTATGAACCAAGCATCTATATCGGATAATCACGCTCATCAAGGAAGAAGGATAAAATAATAAAAGCATACAATGTCACATTGCATCTTTAACCCTTCAGGTGCCTTGGACCTTCGAATATATGTATATCTAGATATAGGAAAGTACAGAAGATGGACATTTAAAATCCCTCTTTATTACAGTTCATAAGATATGTATCATTTTCTTACAGGATTTCCAGTGTCAGATGGCACATCTAACTCCCCAACTCTGGCAAGCCTTACACTGCACACCCTAAATGTTTGTACAGGTGTGTGTGTCTGTGGCCCTCCCCTTTTCCAAAACCTCCGATCTCTTAGAGTACCTATTTGAACTACTTCTTTACTATATAAGACCTCTATCCCTTGCTCTACTTAAAGGCAGAGCCTGATTACTTATGGAAGAATACTATAACATGGAGGGTGATGGAAATCAGACCAATAATGGCAAAGTCTATGCAACACTGAGGCAACACAAACACTAATTGCAGGCAATCTCGCAAGGGGGGCATAGCTGGAAGAGATATTACATGTAGGGAATCCTCTCTGATGCTGTATGTGTTGTTGAGTGGTTCTCCACTTCATCAGGGTTTACAGACTACTATTCTACCTCCAATTAAGGGCTGGATTCTCTTGCAGGTGCCAATTTTATCACTCCAGTTTTCCCCATAGACTTCAATAGGAAAATATTTGATAAAACGGTTGTTAACAATTATCACCTGCAATAGAATCCAGCCCTAAATCATTCAACTTACTACCCTAAGCTACACTATCTGTTATTCAGAGTAGCCTGATCTTAATAGTTCAAACATAAACTTATTTGATGGTTTCATATTTCACACTTTTTGTCCATGAGCTTGCATGTACAAATCAAAACTCAAAAACTTTCTTGCTCCATCAAATTGCATAGACAAACATTTACCATTTTCTAATTAATAAGTTAGTTTAGTTTCAGAAATGTATTTTTTCTATAGGTAATAAGCTATTTAGAGTAGAGTTATGCTATATATTTGTATACTATTGAGATTAATGGATTTAAAAATAGGGTCGCAAACATTTCACAAGTCTCTGGCACTGAAAGGGTTAACTTTCAGATGAAAAACTGGCAAACGGGACTAAATTTGATCTTGATTTGGCAATTGTTTATCTTCATTTCTTAATGAAATAATACAATATTAATTGTACTTGCAAAATCAGTATATATATATTGCCCATAATACCTGACTGACTTGGTAACTTTACATTATGAAAATACTTCAACACATGTTGCCATACTATATTATCACACTTATTCTCCAATTAGGAAAGTATAGTTAATGTAATATTTTACACTTTCAGCATCACATCCCATATAATAATTTGCTAGGATGTTTGTCAGAAGCCGTCATGCGCAGTAGAAACTGCCCGAACGCACAGAATGCTGGGAGTTCTGTGCTGGGAGCATTCTGTGCTTTCGGGCAGTCTCTACAGTGCATGTCTGCATCTGCAGCAGGACGCAGAGCAGGACCGGCCTCTTAACCCTTTGAGTGCCAGAGGGGTACGCAACGCATTGCAAAGCACTGGCACTCAAAGGGTTAACATCACCCAGTCCTTGGCTTGTGTACATGGGCTTTTACACTAGTTAAATATATTCAGCTTATTACAGACAATGTAGACCACATCGTTTTCTTCTACTTAACACTCTCCATTTAGCTCCAGCAGTTCACTTCTCCACGTGAAGGTCCATTTGAAAAGTATGTTATCAGCTGAAAGGGTATTTGATTCCAATCTGCTGTGAGCTAATAACAACTGTGATGTGATGGGGTAGACTTAAAATGACTCCAGTTGTGTTAAATTGGCCAAACAGTTTCCTTCATTGAAAATGTGTGTCAATATCTGCACAAAAACTTGCTGAATGGTTTTATTCATTGTACAGCAGCCTGAATCTTATATATATATATATCTATATATATATATATATATATATATATATTTTTTTTTTTATATTTATGTGAAATTGAGCTTATAGATTGCTTAATTAGCCCGATTCTTTGTTCCTGAAGAAGAAGCATTTGCTTCAAAACGCGTTGAACGCTTGGGCTCTTTAGACACTAAGGTCACATTTTATTGTTTGATGTTTTAATACATTTTTAGTATATCTGTATTTACCATTCATTCCAGTATATATTTTTTATCCTTAGAGTGGTATATCCCGAACAGGGCAGATTTGCAAATCCCTGTTTGCTGTACTGGTTGTTAGCTTATCAACCGGAATCTTCAATTACTGTGAGTATCAGTTCCTGTTACATGTGGATTACTGTTACATTTTAAAGTGGTATTGTGCCCCTTCTGGTTCTTCTTTGTCTTTTCGCCAGGGGTCCCTTGGAGAGATCCTTGACTATTTGTTGGGAGCAGCATCCATAGCCAATTGACGGCAATTCTGAGTGGGGGCAGTTGTGAATCCTCCATCTGTCTGGCTGACCACTACATAGTGGTTCCAACATTGTGAGTGCGGTGGATTATTGGTGGTGGTGTTTACTACATAGGAATGATTACACTAGGAGAACCCCTTTTTTGTTCTTGTGTCCTAAAATGGCGTTTTATGAATTATATCTGGATTATAAAAAATACCACATTGTATTTCTAGTACATGAGTTGGTTTCAACTAATGTTAAACATGAGTGAAATTATCCTGAGAAAATATGATCTTTTCCTAAAAAATGTTTCCATTTAAGCACATTGTTTTGGCACCATGTTCCAAAAGTTGATGTTCACAGGGGTAGACTATCAAAACTGACCACTGTTGAGAACAGATCAGGGTGGAAGGACCCTATGGATAAAAATTAGAGTTGGTATTAAGATGATGCTATGAATCAATTGCTATATCATTTAGACCTAGCATGGATCCTACATGTGTCTCTAGAGCCATGTGTTAATGGTTAGCACTACTGAACTACTGCCCTTTCTACAACAGTTTGCAGGGCTCTATGGATCAGACACTGGACAGCTGACTACCCCCGCAATAATGAAAGATGTATGCTATGCCTTTTGAAGGGAGCTCTCTCTTTGGAAAAAAACTAGACTCTCTACTGCACTTTTTATCAGAAGAAAAAAATATTTGAATGAATATCAAAATCTATAGAGACAAGAGACCAGCTAATAAACACTTTGCAGCAAAGAGAATCAAGTCCTGAAGGATCAACCAATATGACAGCCAGCATCTGCCTCAATTATGATGCCAACCCTCAGATACCTGTAGGCAGAATATTACATAAATTTTGTCCCATTTTTAATATATAATTTTAAATTTTTTATATAAAAACTGAACATGGCTTGTTTATTTTTCATAAGATAAAGTAAATCAGAACTTCCTTTCGTCACATGGTTTTACTGTGGTTTTAATGTTCACATTGATTACCATAGAGTCTTATGACTCGAGTGCCTCATAACTGTCTAAGACTTTCAAGTCTATGGTAAATTACCATATAGACTCTTAGACAGTGATATGATAATGAGTCCTAAGACTCTATGGCAATCAATGCGTACAATAAACACAGTAAAACCACTAGCGTGAGTGACGAAGAGAGGAAGTTCCTATTTACTTCAGGGCAGGCTTTTTGGCCAGAGAGAGAAAACACCGCAAGTAAGAGATGGAGCAAATGCGTTCTCGCTGCTTGCAGCTTACTATGATTGGACTCGGAGTGACGGGGTCCCACTGTCTATCTGTCCCACACCCCGTCCCGTTTTTGTCTCAAGGAAATATGGTCAGCCTACATGCAGTTTCTACCACTTCAGGATGGCTCCGGCCCACTGCTTTTTCTCTAAAGTAGGTCTGCAACATATTTTTCTTATGTTCTCTCCTGGAGATTTTTTTTCTTTATCCTTTCATATTTATTTCTCATTTTCTTTCTTTTTATATTTTGGCTATTTGGATACAAAAGCCTCTGCTTACCTGCTCTGTTTATTACCTGTGGAAGAAAGTTATGCTAAGAGGCTGTATACCTCCTGTCTGGCTGATGGGAATTTTCCACCAGTGGCAAACAATGTTCCTCCTCAGGCCAGTATGCCTTCTAATATGGCTTCTTTAGTGTCTCTTTTTTCCTTTATCGCTAAAGAGACGTGGCGGTCTAGGAGAGGAGGATTTGGTAGTACATTGCCATTTGTCTGTTCCTCTGGATATGACACCTACTTATAGTAGAGCAGTCCAGGGGTCCAACTTGGAGTCAGAGAGTTCTTTCAAGGAGGGAGGTAGGGAGGATTCATATATATTTCTGATGAAATGTGTTTACCCATTAGTCAAGAATGTGAAGAGGGCCTTGAACCGGATAGAAGATAAGGCCCCTAGATTGCTGGCAAATTGTGTGTATTTGTAGTTTTTCCAGTTCCTCAGGTAGTGGCATCCTTAATTAGACAGGAATGGGCTAAGCCAGAAAATACCTCTCTTTTTTCTTAAAAAGTTCAAGGGTCTGTTCCCATTTGTTTCCAAGGACTCTAGGAAAGTAGAAACAGCCCTGCGTATATGTTATGTTACTACAGTCTCTATGTGATCTCCATAATACTGTGGTCAATCTGCATCTTGGGGTGGATTTAGTTTGTGATCCCTAATGGAAAATGCTTGTATGGCAGCTAGAGGTTTGACATTGTTAACAGCAAAGTGCAGGGCTCTATGGCTGAAGCAATAGGCAGATGTGTCATAAAAAAACAAGTTACGGTCGATTCTCGTCACAGAAGACTTTTTTTGCCGTTTCAAGGGGCAGAAAAAAAATCCTTAAATGGTGAAATGCCATCCTCCAAGGCTTATTATCCAAAGGCATCCAGATAATCTAAAAGACATTCTTAAGACACAATATCTAAGTCACAACTCTGAGGCCAGGCCTGGGACCCTCTCAGGAGGGAGAATGCACCATTTACTGGGACAATGACAAAATACTACATTAGATTTTTGGGTTCTTTCCATCATTCAGCATGGTTACAGGATCCATTTTTCTTTTTTCCTTCTAACAGATTTGTGGTCACCAGTGTTCCAGTCGATTCCCTGAGAAGAAGACCTTTTCTTTAGGCAATCCATTGTTTGGGGTCAGCCAGAGTCCTGACTCCAGTAGCTCCCAAATTCAGAAGAAAAGTGATTTATGCCACAGTACCCTTGGTCCTGAAAAGCTCAGGAGATTTCAATTTATTCAAGCAGAACATTTCAAGATGGAAGGAGTGAGGCTGCAGCCTCATTTTGTAATCTGTGTAAACCTATTAAAAGCACAGTGCAGATTAAAACTATTCAGTTATGAAGTGGATAGACAATATATGTGACATCAACCAACAGCCATCTTTTTATGCCTTACACAGAACACAATATTATTATGAAACTATTATAATCTTTGAGAACCAATAACTCTATTAAAATTTGCAATACTCTGTCCATGGACCCCAGATGTGATATATATAATCTCTCCATGAGAAAAATATAATAGTTTATAGCCTGAATTTATGCCGTCACCAATGTTACCACAAGAAATGTTGTTTATTAATTTGCCTGTTTTATAATCAAGAATTTCATTTAAAGTATCTTCCACCTTTCTCCATACTTTATTTTTTGACATCCCAACAAATATGAAACATATACTCATCATACCATCTAAATAGTGTCCCAAATTCCCTAGCTAATTATATTTTGGCACCCAGTGGGTCTTATGTAGTATTTTTAGAGCAATATGTATATTACCCTTTGCTACATTTTCAAGTATACTACTCCCATCTTTGTCAGTTACAGACTGACTTAAATTTGTTTGCAAATATTTGACACTTGTGCTCAGCTTGTTCTTGCTTTTCCATTAACTGTCCATATCAAATTGAGACTCTTCCCTTTGTCAAGCTCCATGATTTAATTAGACGTTCAATTATCATTAATGAACTAAATATATGGTTCCCCAATTTTTTTTCAACCCTTTCTAGGATCTAATTATACATGTAACCTTTATGCTTCCATTAAAGTACCACAATGGTTTATACAATTCCAGTCCAATATATTGTTGCCCCTTCCCATGTCACATATTCACTTTACCTTACATTTCTCTCCCTCATTTAATGATGCATTTCAACATAGTGACGTAAGCCTACTAGGGAAGTATGATAGACATTAATCCATATTTTTCTGTGGTCTACATTTTTTGGTACAACCTCAATCCATATGTTCATTAATTATTTTTCTTCCAGAATAAAGCATGGAAATCTAATTATGTCAATCCTTCTCTCTAAGTTTGTATGTATTTGTGCCCTCCATATTCCATCTCCAAAATGTATACTAAATGATGCTTCATAATTTTTCCATATATTTAGTAATGATAAGCCATCATTATTTCCCTTTGTGTGCAATATAGCCCTATCTATCCTATGTGATACACCTGCCCACACAACTTTTAAAATCCAGTGTTCAATATCCTTAAATATATATTTTGGAACTAGTAATGGTGTATAATATGCAGGTAAGAGAACATCTGTGCAGCAGTTACAAGGATTAAACCAAAACATTCAACTTTAAAAAGGCTAATTTTACAATGCCAAAAGCTGGATTAAAGGACAGTCAATTGGATGTAATCTTCACATGAATCTTCACATGAAACATAGAATATATTTGAAATGCTGTTAGACAAATAAATACAATTGGGGACAAAATACAAGAGTAGTAAATTAAGACCAGTATGGCTTAACACAGAAGGCTGCACGGAAATGAGGAAAAAGATGGCTTTTAAATTGTTTAAGTCAGACAGGTCAGACTCATCATACAAAATATATAGATTGCAATAGAATCTGCAAACAAGTAGTTAGCTTAGCTAAAACAGAAAAAAGAGAAAATATTGCCAAAGAGAACAAGTAAAATCCTGAGCAATTCTACAAATATATAAATGGCAAAAATATTAAGGTTGATGTTTTTCACCTTAAATCTCAGACAGGTTATTTAATTAGTAAGGATAAGGCAAGGTCTGACACCTTATATGTTTTTCTTCTGTATATACAAATGATGCAACAATGACAGACTATGGGTAAACAGAGAGAATCCAAGAATTTCCAAAAGAGACTGGAAAATGTTTGGTGAATAAAGCACCTGGACCTGATAAAGTATACCCAAGAGTACTTAAGCAAATAAGTTCACTATTGAATCACTAAAATCAGGCATATTGCCCTGTTCTTAAAAGAAAGCAAATGTAGTACCATTATGTGTTCTTGACTTCCATAGTGGGAGAGATACTAGAAGGATTCTTAACCGTCGAACAATAGTAGTCAGGACTGTGTGATGACCAACATTGTATTAGTACAAATTAGCATGGTTTTATGAAGAACAGATCATGTTAAACTAATTTACTTGCATTCTGTGAAATGATAAATGATAACTAGGACAACGGTCTTGCTGTTGATGTAGTATACATGGATTCTGCAAAAGCCTTTAATACTGTGTCTCAGAACAGGTTACTACATAAATTAAAAGGCTTCAGCTTGGGAGGAAATATCTACACATAGACAAATGATAGGTTGCAGAGATTTCTTATAAATGGACCCTTTTTCAAGATGGTCTAAAGTTGTAAGTGGAGTGACACAGGGTTTTTCCTGGGCCCAATGCTTTTTAATTTGGTCATTAAGATCTTAATGTGGGCACCGAAAGTAGTGTCTCAATTTTTGCTGATGACACTAAACTGTGTAGGGAAGTACACAAAGTGCAAGGATGTATTTTACTCTGCTGAAATATTTAGATAAACTGAGTGAATGGGTGGTAAAATGTCAAATGAGGTTTAATAATAAATGTAAGGTTACGCATTTGGGCTGCAGAAATAAAACCTTCATATACAATAAGTGGGAAATTACTTGGGAAGTCATTGTTAGAAAAAGATTAAGGAGTATTGATACACAATATATTTCACAGCAGTGGGCAGTTTCACTCAGCAAATGCAAGATCCAATGGTATGAATGTATAAATAGTGGTATAGATACACAGGATGAGAATATAATTCTATGTCTATAAAGCATTATATAAATGTTTGGTAAGGCCTCATCTAGACTACAAAGTACAGTTTCAAGCACTTCTTCAACTGGAAAAAGTAAAGAGACATCAAACAAAACTGATACAGGGATTGGAGGGTCTGAGTTAAAAAGGAGACAAGCCAAACTTAGTTTGTTTTCATTAGAGAAGACACATCTAAGGGGGTGATATGGTTATCCTTTACAAATTTACTCAACTAGCTGAGCAAAAGCAAAGCTATCCTTTAAGACCAGAGGAATTAGTTTTCAACTGAAACAAAGGCAGGGATTTATTACAGTATTGGCAGTAAAGATGTGGAATTATTTGCTTTGGGATGCTGTGTTTGCAGATACCATAGATGCTTTAAAATAATAGATATACATTTCTAACTGAGAACAACACTGAGTATTATGACAGCTGCTTTCAAAACAGAGAGGGGGTTGATCCTGAGATCTATCTGACTGCCTTTTGGAGTCAGGAAGAAATGTTACCCACTTGGGGCTTAATTGGAAATTGCTTAATTTTTTCTTTCCTCTGGATCAACAGGGTGATGTGGCATGGACTGAAAATGATGAACGTGTCTTTTTTCAACCTCATTAGCTATATTCCTATGTATATGGAGATTCCTAATATATATCATATATAAAATAATATATCCATTCTGGAGCAAAACCATTCTACAAGCTTTAACTCAACCTCTCCATGATAATTTCTGATCTTTCCATTTTTCCGATTTTTTTGTCAACTCTTTTCAAAGTTCACCATCATTTATGATCATTTAAATGTTTAAAACTGTTGCATATTTAACTCCCCGATATTATCATCCTCATTAAAAATCACATTTACATTGTATTATATGTAATATATGTACAGTGAAGTTTTTACTATAAACTTCAGATTCTACTTTGTTAGCCACCAATCCAGGAGTATTTTAAAGGGGAAGTAAAACCCCCTAATAAAAGCCCCCACTTACCTTACTTTGTCCAGAAAATCCTAATTTCCTTTATTAATTTCACCCCTATGTGCCTTTGTTCAAGAGATAACATCTTTAATCAGTCTGGGATGTCATGTCCAAGGAGGCAGACATGACTGTTGCTAGCTGGACCACAGGATATAAACTCTGCTTGCTGGCCATGGTACTCAACCCTTTCAGGACCAGAGGTATATTTAATGTATACACAAAACCTCTGCCCACTGGAAATGGTAAACCTAACCTTTTATGTACCAAACTGATTAAAAGCCCAATTGAAATCAGATTATGTTTTATTAGTCTCTAAGGTACATTTGCTTTGTCCCAAAATTACACCATCAGTCATCGTGAATGGATTTCTAATAGACAGACCTGGAATAGGTATATAACTGATAGGAGCACACATGATTATATATACTGGCTACACCATATAAACAACTTTATATATAAATAATAAATATGCCTTACAGTCTCGTCTTCCTATTGCATTTGTTCTTCTTTCAGTCCAAATAATATACAGATTAATTTACAGCCTAGTTTGGGGGCAGACATCATCTATAAACCTCTTTTGATGGGCATAGAGCTTTTAACCTCTTGTTTACAAAGGCCATTTCCAACACAGTGCAATGCTTTTGTGTTATCTGCAGCATACAAAAAGTTACAAAAGCTTTTTCACTTAAAGGGACAGTAATGTCCCAAAAATTGTTTTCTAGTTTTGTAGAGTTTAAAATATTAATAAATATGAGACAAACCCTATGTCTCAAACCGCTATGATTTGAGAGGGATTCAAAGTTCCCCCTCCCTCCCCTTCTCCTGATGTGAGCTGTAAAGCTGACAGCAGGAGAATCGAGTCGTACAACTTGAGGAAGCTCTTCAGCAGAGCCGAAATCACATTATTGCTAAAGAATTAATTCATTGGAAAGCTCTACAAAATGTGCAATCACACTTTGTAGACCTTTCCTGTGAATCAATTCTTTTTAAGTAACACGATTTTGGCTCTGCTGCAGAGCCGCCTGCTGGTCCCCGAGCCGATATCTCCCGTTGTCAGCTAGACGCTGACATCAGGAGAAGGGGAGGGAGGGGGGAACTTTGAATCCGTATATCTCTCAAACCATAGTGGTTTGAGAGATAGGGTTTGGATCATATTTATTAATATTCTAAACTGTACAAAACGGTAAAAAAATTTTTGGGGACATTACTGTCCTTTTAATAGATTGCTTGCTTGAGCTTGATTTTATCCTTCTAGAACAATAGGCAACTTATGCTGTCTAGTTGTTGGAGACAGTCATATTCCAGTGCAGATATTACCAACTGCCCTGCCTGTGGCCTGATCCAGTGTCTAGTCCAGCTCATGATCTTCCTTGCAGTGGTGCTTGCTCATAGCTTTCTGTTAGGCCTTAACCTGTATTTGCGGTTTATTCCTGCTTTTGAGTTGCTGACCGGCATTTGTGTAAGTGGTTGCTTACCTCCGAGCCGGCCGCCAGACCCTGTGGGCAGCCAGTTTCTGTGTCCTCGCGGCTTGCCGCATCTGTCAGGAGTGCCAGTGCGCCCTGGTGTTCATCCAGGCGACCGGCCTCCTTGCTGCTCCCCCCTGGTGGCTCCAGCCGCATCAGAGCTCGGGCACGTGTCAAAGGGATTCCCTGGTGACATTGTGACTCGGTTCTTAAAGGGACATCACATTTATTGCTCCACCTCTTGGGGTGGATCAATTTGTATATAAACTGCTTGGACATCACTTCAGTTGAACTGTTGTGTTGTTCGAGTGCAGTTGTGCTTCTGTTTGCCCTGTGTATTACCTGGTTTTGTATGACTACCCATTCTGATGTTGACCTGTGGCTCTGTCTGACTACCCGCTCCATGTATGACCCTTGGCTTGTCTGACATCCCATCTGGTGCAAACCTGCGGTTCTGGCAGACTAATCTCTCTGTGTATGACCAGGTGTGTCTGACTATCCCATCTGGTGCTGTCCTGTGGCTCTGTCTGGCTAATCTCAGTCTTGCCTCCCTCCTCCAGACATCCATCTGGTGCAGACCTGGGGTCCTGGTAGACTCTCATCTATACCGACTGCAGACGTGAGTCTGGTATTAGATCCCAGTGGTCCTGACTGCAGGCTTGAGTCAGCAATCAACTCCTAATAGTTGACGTCAGGCTTGAGTCAGCTTTCCTCGTAGCTAGACTGATAGCAGGCGTGTGTCATTGTTTTTCCATGGTTCCTGGTCAGAGTCTCCTGTCTAGTTCCAGTCCTTTTTCCTGATGAAGACCTTCCGTGGCTGATCCAGTTCCTGTTCCAGTCACAGATTATCCGCGGGGGTTCCTATTCCTGCTCCTGCCTTAGCTCCTGTAGAGACTTCCAGTGTCTACGGCCTAGTCTCAGCAGTTTGGTCCATTCTAGGCAGCCTACTATTCCTGACAGCAGTGCAAGCTAATCTGCCGACCTTCTGCCTGTTTATATTGTCTCATATGTTGCTTGTTCTGTGCCTTAATAAAGGTGATTTACATATACGTTCTGACTCCTGAGTGCTTTAGGTAACGGTGACAATTTGTTCCTGCACTGATCTATTGTTGCTCTACCAGCCTTGCTCCAGTCCACCGTATTGTTTGTTGCCTGTTCCTACATTAATCTGCTGTAGCTGAACCAGTTCTGTTGCTGAATCAGTCCTGTTCCAGACTGCATGTTCCTGTATTGATCTGCTATCTGCATTTGCAGTTTGTTTCTGCACTGATCCACAACTGCTAAACCAGTCCTGCTCTAGTCCACTGTAATGTTTGCTGCCTGTTCCTGTATTGATCCTCTGTACCTGAACCTGTCCAGTTCCTGACCATAGTATTGTTTGTGGTTTGTTCCTGCATTGATAGACTGTTGCTGAATCAATCCAATTCCTGTCTCCAGCATTGTTTGATGCTTCTGTCTTTTTACAAGTGGTTCAACCCATTTCTGATCAACACGCTCTTTCATCATGAACCAACAATTGAAAAAAGGGACCCTTTTTGAACCACTTGTAACTATATTATTTTTTATATGTAATTGTATCTATTATAAATGACTTTTGGTACTTTTTAAAATACTTGGCTTAGATTTGGAATTTGGAAGTACCTCTAGATATACAGGAGTTTCCCCAGCAGGACAAGTTGTGTTCCTGCACACGATTAACCAGCTAAATGGACTACAGAGTCGGCGTGAAATAAAACGTGTCTTTTCATTCTTTCATATTCTGAAGCTGGTATATGTAATAGTATAGCAGTCAGTGCCCCTTATCTATGTTCTGTGTGTTTTCATATTAGAGACTTGATCACCTCAGCCAGGCATTGTGACAGAGACTTTAAGTCCTGTCACCCACAACCAGCTTAAACCTTGTCTAGACTGTACTACTGTGTTTCAAAGAGAACTCCAATGTATAATACAGCAAATAATGTTTACTAAGGTTTTCAGTAATTTTGCAAGCTCTGATTTTGACTTATGTCCAACATAAATTATGACAGGATTAAGAAAACATTTTAATTGTGAATTTATTAAAAGTGCAAGTCATACACTTCCCAATAAATATATAAATGAATAAAAGTCTGCCAGCTGGCAGGAATATTTTGCACTGGAAAAATTTTCCTCCGACACATTGGCTCCTACTTCTTCTGGCACAGCTACTGCTGCTGTATAATAGTTAATTATCACTTTTGACAAGATCCATAGAGTGCATATTATTTAATTTCGCATAACAAGAGTGCCTTTTCTTTTGCCTGTTGACTTGCCAGAAAAAAAAATTAAGTTAGTAGTCATGGAAACTGCCTGCCGTAGAGGTACCCTGTGCTTCTGGGGCTGTTATAGAATTATAACATGCCTTGCTTAACATCTCTTGCCTTATGTCTATTTTCAAAACAAAACCAAAATAAAAATCAATTGCCTCAGTATACTATCTAGGTCACAGTACCTAATAAGTCAGATTTTTTTTAAATAAAGTAACTCCTCTAAATGTAAGGTTTCTTTTAGTAAAGATTACCAACAGCCATTAAGACTTTTGTTATAATAACATACTAGGAATAGAATCAGATGCAGACTGTTAATATATTTATCTTCACCACTTTCCATGTAATAAAATATCAAAACATGCTCAAGTATATATAACGACTGTGAATTAATAATATTTATGGAGGTCTAAAGGTTGACTTTGATAACACATTTGTTAGTGTGTGTAACTAAAAGATTACATTTTAGTATGCTAAAGGTTGGTCTGTTATACATCTGCTGTAACTAGGTTTTCAGACAATAAAAGTCTGTCTCTATGCTTATGTTCTCTCTTGTGTAATGATGACCCTAATATTTCATTATTAGCAGTGAGGTTACAGCAACCACTGCTGTCTTATTACTCAAATAAGATGTGAATAAACCAATACTGTTCATACTTCTCTACAATAAGACAGTGCATTACAATACAAATCCATCCAGGTCCCTAACAATAGCATCTCAAATCCATCATATTTCCCTCAGCCCCAGTGATGCCTGTGAACAGATTGCAGTATTCATTTCCTAAGCACTTAATTAAAATTATAAATCAAAATCCGATACTGCCTGCCTTTCCTGGTGGGACAGGGAAGAGCAAATGAGTATAATAATTGGTCGTTGTGCCGTCCTGTGCCCCTGTCATTTTCTAATAGTGAGTGTTTTATGTTTCATGAATTATCTCAAATAAAACAGCAACTGAATCAAAGGACTCTATTCCTGCTGGCACCATTTCATTGTTTTGTTTCAACAGTTAGGATTGCAGAATTCCTCTGGAAATCCATCACATTCGTGTATCACCTATGAGATTTGGACCTGATTCAAGGCCAGCTCGCTACATTTTATTAAGTACACATGACTGTACAGAATCATTTACTTGCACCTGCAGTGTTTTATGTCAGTAATAAAAATGGTGGTAGATTTCTAATTTGTAAGTGTATAATTTATTGTGGGCCATAATTGGATTCACTTGTTAAAAATTAGCTTAGAAATTTGGCAGCATCAGTTGCATAAAAGTAACTATACATTGTGGGCCATAAGACTAATAATTTAATAAGTGTCATGAAATGATTCACGTGCTGTTCACAGAAGTAGAGACCTGCACAATAGTAGCAACAACCTATCCTATATAATAATTTCCTAGGATGTTTGTCAGAAGCCATCATGCACAGTAGAGACTGCACACGTTCAGGCAGTCTCTATCATATATAATAATTTGCTAGGATGTTTGTACGAAGCCGTCATGCGCAGTAGAGACTGCACGCGTTCAGGAAGTCTCTACTGCGCATGATTGCATTGTGTGAGTGAGTCAACGCACGACTGCATCACATGGAGCAGTGAGGTAGCACCACTTAACCCTTTGAGCGCCAGAGGGGTATGCAATGCATTGCAAAGCAATGCGTTGCATACTCCTCTGGAACTCAAAGGGTTAACATTACCCAGATCTTGACCCATGTACACAGGCTTTTACACTAGTTGTAATATAAGCAAAATGGAGAAAGTGATTAAAACTTATGTTTTACAGCCATATAGAGCAAAGTAAGGAAAGTCAAACACTTGCACATACAAAACATATACGGCTATACTAAGATGCTTAACGTTGCAAGATTACTTTTCACAGGTACCTTAACCCTTTTAGTGCCAGAGGGTTATGCAACGCATTGCTTTGCACTTCTCCCTCCTTGCTCATAGCATTGAAATTAATGCTAAGACTGAATTTCCCTCCACACGGAAAGTTTCCCTTCTTTTCCCACGCAATAATATAAAGGGGTGTCAGGTTTGTGCAGCTTGTCAATCTGTATTTGTGAGTGAAAGCAACAAAATTTGCTTAAAGCAGAACTTTCAGATCATACTAAGTCGCCATGCATTCATTAAAAGCATGGTGACTAGTTTGAAAATTGATGTCTTACCTTTAAAAAATAGCAGGTTGTAAAGAAATCATTGCCATTTGGGGACTGACGGGCAGGTTAGTGCGGTCTGTGCACCTGTGCCGTCAGTCTCTTCCTGTAACCATATGGTGCACTGCAGTCTAATCAGTGGAGACCAGGACTGACAGCGCAGGTGAACAGACAAGATGTCTGCACTGTAGCCTGTGTTTCGGTCTCCAAACAGCAAGGATTTCTTTACAATCTGCTATTTTTTAAAGGTAAGACATAGATTTCCAATGTAGTCTCCATGCGTTTAATGAATGCATGTCGACTTAGTAAGATCTGAAAGTTCCGCTTTAAGATGGGCAAATAAAGTGGAGCTGTAGTTTCAATTAGGGAGTGTTTTGGTCAGGCAATTTGTTCTCTATGTGAGAGGAGTCTTGGGGACTATGGAAGAGTGTGAAGGAACAAAAGAGATTTACCCAAAATACCCACAAAGGTGTGTTTGACTGAGAAGAGACAGGCAGGTGATCCAAGTTCCTTCCTGAGCTGGTTAAGCCTCTGTGATGGACTGACTGAATAATTTGCATACTGACACTCAATTGACAAACAAGTTCAACTGACACTAACTCCTACAATAGCCAGAGTAAGAGGGTCCAGCATATTTAGTAAGGTCTATCGTCATCATGTATTAGAATAAATTTAGATTATAGTGACATTGAGAGAGTGAAAGTAGGAGTGGAAATGCTCTTTACATTGATTACAGACAAAAAAAAGGGGAAGAACCAGTTTCACAAGCAGTGTTTTTATTGAATTATTTTGAAGATGGTGGCAGAAACAGTTAATAAAAAATGAAATGAAAATCAAAGTTTGACTGATAGGTGACACAGAAACAGGGAGCCTGACATGAACTGTGTCTGGTGCTGACGGATGCTAAAAGAGTAAGAAACATGCTGTATATGACAGTATTTTCTAAAGGGCAAGACATCAAAAGAACTTAGTTTTGTTGTGTATTTTACTGTTAAAATCTATACTAACTTTGATTATGTCCAGCAAATGTACTAGGAGCAAGAGAAAAGGAGTAAGACCGGTGCAGGTATGTGTTAGTAATGTGGCAGTGCAAAAATTGACTGCAGCTATGGATGCTGCAGCATGTGCAATACACAGTGATTATCCTTCTCTTGAGGATGTGACATAAAAAGTTCTTCAAGAAAAAACAGCAGTATAAATAAACCTTTTAAAAAACCACTGAAGAAGACAAGTTACATTCTAATGTTGATGGCATAATAGATGAAAAATGTAGTAGTTAACCAACTATCTGTCCTGAAAGTAGTAACAAACATTCTGAAAATTCTTCTAAGGAGGACAGTAAAAATAAATTGTTTGAGACTTCAAAAAGCCTAGAGGAATATAAAAGTAGTAGGGATCAAGTGGCAGGAAGTGCAGAGGAAGGCCCAATTGTTGAGGATTATGATAATTGTATTCACCTAGAATGTAACCCTCCAGCATCCTCCTCTTCGTCACATACAGATGAAGATGATAGTGAGAGAGATGATAATATGGCCATAAAATTAACTGAAAGGAAAAGGTGCAATCTTCCACTACTGGAAAAGAGCACTGTGCCTGTTTATAAACTGGTTGCCAGAAAAATACATTATCATCTTGTCACTCATCAGCATCTTCAGATCTTCCAAGTCCAACCCCCACCCAGCCACACACATAAAAGTGTTGAGTAACCAGCAACAACACAGGTTATCAACATCCGCAATCCTTGCTATGATGAGTGATTCTGCTGCTTTTGGTAGCTAGTAGTAAGTAGTACATTTGCAGCAACATCTAGTCCCAGTAGAAGTAGTAGCCCCTCAGTCTATGACGTCTAAAATATGGAGATACTTCACACATGATCCAAACTCTACACATTTTACGATCTGTTGTCTGTGTAAGACAGTGGTTCTCAACCTTTTTTATTCAAGGAACCCCAACACGCAATGTGGAAAATTCGGGGCACCCCAAAAATGTATCAAGGGCATAATAAATAATATACAGAGATTATTAGGTCTCACAATCATAGTAATAAAAATAAACATGTTGTCCATAACAATTTCCATATCTCTACATTTAAAGGGTTAGTAATGCCCAAAGATAACTTTATGTTTTATTGTAGATTTAAAAAAAAGAAATTATGTGCAGCAAATCCCATCTCTCAAACGTTTATGGTTTGAGAGATATTCGCCTCTAAGGTTCCCTCTCTTCTGAGGTCAGCTGTAAAGCTGACAGCAGGAGATTCGAGTCGGCCGACTCGAGGCAGCTGTCCAGCAGAGCCAAAATAGCGATCTTTAAAAAGAAATAATTCATTGGAAAGGTCTACAAAGTGTGCTTGCAAACCAAGCACACTTTGTAGACCTTTCAAATGAAGTCATTCTTTGTAAAAATCACTGTTTCTGCTCTGCTGAAGAGCCGCCTGCTGGTCCCAAGACCGGGATCTCCTGCAGTCAGCATAGTGCTGATGTCAGGAGAAGGGGAGGGGGAATTTGTCTCAAACCATAAAGGTTTGAGAGATGGAATTTGCTGTACATAATTTCTTTTTTTAATTCTACAATAAAACAAAGTTATCTTTGGGCATTACTAACCCTTTATAAGGACAATATTCACATTTTTGTCAGTCTTCAAAGAAAACATGGGGCACCCTAATTTGATGTCCGCAGCAAACGAAAGTGCCACAGCACCCTGTTTGAGAATCACTGGTGTAAGAAGTATGTGAACAGAGGGAAAGCATGATTTCATAGAGGTGGTTTACTACTGAAATGTCTCCCTCTATTTGGCAACCATCAAAATGCCAAGATCATAATGTCACAGAGATCAAAGGGGTGACATCAGAATGTTGCCCACATCAAAATGGTGACATTCTGATGTTGCACGCTTAAGTGTCACAAAAGAAAATAGTGCAAGCCTGCTTTGAGTACCTTCCATCTGTAGCTTATTGTTTATGCATGAACCCAATTATCAATTAAAATAAACTTACATCCTGCTTTTGAGCTATGTCAATCAGGCATCCAAGACCCATCCACCACTCAAAAGTGAGGCTGCCAGGCAGTGATACTGGGCTTGGAACTTTGTCGTCTGGCTACAGTTTTCTTCCCATATAGCTGCGTGTTACTTGGAAAGAGCTGGCAGGCTGCAGTGGCTGGTCACACAGAATGTGGATGAGTTGTACACTAAGGCTGACAAGTGTGGGAGCAGGATTTAAGTTTTTTTTATATTGTTTTATTTTATGTCTTTTGGTTCATGGATAAGCAATAACCCTTTGAGAACCAAAGGAGTCTGCAAAATAGCAACGTTCTTGTGGCAAATTTATGGTAGTGGCAAAATGGCAGACATTTTATACATTGCCTATGAATTGAAATTTTTGCTGGAAATTGTCAGTTTTTCATAATGATTCCCATGGGAAATTTTGTACGCAATTGTATAGCAGTGTAGAAGTAACAGTGGCCTATACTCACAAACTCTTTTGTATGGGTGCAAAGGTATATTTTGAGTTTATGCTACCTGATTCTCAGACCATCACAGCAGCATGTAAAACAATATTACAGCATCTCTGCAGCATTGAATGAGCTGTGTGCTTTTTATTAGGGATTGGTGAAAAAGAGAAAATTTGCATACCAATATTTTGTTTTTTCTGTGTCCCTCCAAGGCATTGAAAGAGTGGGATTGGCTCCACTTTCCAGCTGTGTAGGACCATTCAGAAACCAAAATTCCTGCATTCAGATTTATTTTGTCAAATCTATAAACATAATACAAAAATATCTTGGAGTACAGTATTCCTTAGAGGGACATAGAAAAAACCAAAATATCGGTAAGCAAATTTTTTCTTTTTCACCAATCCCTAATAAAAAACACACAGCTCATTCAATGCTGCAGAGATGCAGAGGACATTTTTCCCTTTGTTCTGTGTCCCTCTCAGGGCATTGAAAGCATGGGACTCTGAAAGCATTACCAAAACAGATAGGGTGGGTAGAAAGGAAAACAAGCTATGCAGCTACACCCAAGGTGGTGAGTAATAAGAACCCTATCAGGCAAGGGGGACTACTGCCTACAGGACCTTTCTTTAAACCTGGCCTCCTCTGGAGTCCAGAACATCCAGCTGCTAGTGTTTTATAAATGTGGACATGGATGACCAGGTAGCTGTTCTACAAATGTCTATAGGGGAAGCCTGAGCACTCTTTGTCTAGGAAGAAAATACAGCCCTTGATGAATGTACCTTAATATATGTGGGTGCTTTCAACCCAGCTTCTACATAGCTCGTCTTGATGCAGTCTCTGATCCATTTGGCAATGGAGGGTTTTGAAGTCTTCCTGCCTTTGAACCTTCATTGGAAATATATAAACAGGTTGTCTGTGTTTCTAAACTCCTCAGTTCTCCTGATGTACGCAGTGATACATCTAACTAAATCTAAATTATGAAACTGCACCTTTTCCCCTTTTGGATTCTGTCAAAAGGAATGCAGGATAATTTATTGATTTAGATGCAATTCTGACACAACCTTCAGTCTGAAGGATGGTTTCTCTCTGAGAACTAACATGTCTTGAAGAATTCTCACATTTTGTGGTCTACAGCAGTGGTTCTCAACTCCTGTCCTCATGACCCACTAACAGGCCAGGACTTAGGGATTTTTCTGCTAGAGCACAGGTGTGGTGATCAGAGGTTCATTCACATTGATTAACTCACTTGTGCTCTATCAAGGAAATCATCAAATCCTGGCCTGTTAGTGGGTCCTGAGGACTGGAGTTGAGAACCACTGGTCTACAGGATAAAGGTTGAATCTCATTCACTCTTTTATCTGAGGTTACAGCAGTGGGAAAAAAACAAAGTTAGATTATAGAGAGGAAATTGATCAATGGGCTCAAAGAATCAAGACCTAGCTGAAGTAAGACCACGTTCAGGTCCCATGTAGAAATGATGTCTAATATATAGTAGGCCTTGTTTTAGAAATGGCTTTAATAAATTTCTTCCCTGAATGGTCTTCTGCAAATGACCTGGCTAAGACCAATGAGATGGCTGACACCTTAACCTTCAGGGATGCTGGACACAAATCCCTCCTGCGGGAAGCTTAGTATAACTGCAGTATTGATCTGATCCTTTGTAACCTTGTTCCTGCAGCACAATTTTGCAAATGAAGACCATACCGTACAGTAAATCTTCAATGTAGAGAGTTTCCTGCTGCTAAGAATGGTGTCTATGACCGACTCTGAAAGGCCCCTGGATCTTAAAGAGCTCCATTTAGCTTCCACTCCATCAATCACATTGTGAACTGTAGGGCCCTGGCTCAGAAGGTCTGACTGTATAGGAAGTTCCCATGGTTCCTCCATTGACATCTGAAACAGATAAGAAACCATACTCTCCATGACCATCTGGAGCCAATGAAGATTACATGGATTTTGTGTATTTATTTTCTTTACTACCTCTAGATCAGTGCTAATGGACAGAAAATGTATGCTAGTAACATAGCCGATGAGGCTGAAAAAAATACATACGTTCATCAAATCCAGCCTATGTCAAAAACACCCTTGTTTATCCAGAGGAAAGCAAAAAAAAAAAAGCCCTCTGAAGCCATTTACTATTTAGACCCAAGTGGGTAAAAAAATTCCTTCCTGACTTCAAATGGCAGTCAGATAGTTCCCTGGATCAACATCCTATCTGCACTGAAACATCTGTCATAAATTTCAATATTGTTTTATGCTAGATAGGCATCCATTGGTTTTTGAAAGCAGTTGCATTATCTGCAAGTACAACATCCCAGGCCAAAGAATTCCATATCTTTACCATCCTTGCTGTAAAGAACCCCTGCCTTTGTTTTAGTCAAAAACTCCTTTCCTCTAGTCTTAATGGATGACCTCTTGTTCTTAGCTTAGCTCTTTGTGTAAATAATTAATTGGATAGTTCTTTGTATTGACCTTGAATGTATTTGTAAATGGTAATCATATCACCCCTTAGACTCTCTTCTCTAATGTAAACAAACCCAGTTTGGCTAGTCTCTCTTTATAACTCAGATCCTCCAATCCCTTTATCAGTTTTGTTGCGCGTCTCTGCACCTTTTCCAGTTGAACAATTTATTTTTTTTATTTTTTTTAAGAACTGGAGCACAAAATTGTACTCCATATTCTAGATTGAGGCCTAACCAAGGATTTATATAGACGTAGGATAATATTAGCATCCCTGGCATCTACACCTCTTTTTTATGCAGGCTAGCACCCTATTTGCTCTTGCAGCAGCTGAGTGACTCTGCACACTGCTGTAAAGTCTGTCATCTAGGGAAAATTTCCATAGAAAATTCAGTGCATCCTGGTCTAAAGCCTCCACATCCTTCCATCTGGAGTAAAACCTCTTTCACTTACTGCTTTTTCAGGTAGCCATCAGATCTACTTCTGGCTGACCCAACTTTAGTACTATATGATAGAAGATGTCTTTGTTTAGTGACCATTCTTGATATTTCCTGTTTCTTCTTAGGAAGTCTGCCTCCACATTGAACAGTATTGAGATATGGGACACTGAAGTACTCTTCAGGTTTTTTTCTGCCCAAATCAGAAGACTTATGGCTTCTCTGTTCAAACTGCGACTCTTTGTGCCCCCTAGGCTGGTTAGTTGCAAAGTTGTTCATCCTGATATGAATGTATTTCCCACAAAGAAATTGACTGAAATGTTGCAGACTTTTCTTCACTGCTCACATTTATGCGAAACAACTTCTCCGAAGCTTTCTAGCTTCCCCAAGCCTACTTTCCCTGCCAAATGCCACTCCATCCACTGATGCTGGCGTCCGTGTACAGTATTTCCCATTTGGGATCCAGTAGGGTCTGGCCGCATTGAAGGTTGTCGTTGTTAAACCACCATTGTACTTCCAATCTTGCAGGGCAACAATGGAATTCTTTGGAAATTATTTCCATAATCCTTATTACAAAACCTTAAGAAATTGTTTTGAAGGAATCCCAAATGTAGTTTTTACTAAGGAACAATCTGGGTTGCTGAGACTTTTTTGATTATCTCCTCCAGATGTTCCCCAAAAGGGAGTGAGCCAGAGAAGGGTAGATATTCTATGTTACTTTTAGAAGAAACATCTGCACACCAATGTTTCAGCCATAATGACTGTCTGGCCATGATAGAGACAGCAGAAAACCTGGCCATAATGTGAATAATATCAAGGGAGGCATCACAGGAATAATTTCTAGATTCTCTCAATACAGCAACTTCCTTCAACAGCCTGGATCTGGACACAGATAACTATTTTTTCTTCCAGCCCTGAATGATTTATGCACATTGTGTGTGCCACACAGGCCATGGCTGGCCTTATATTTTGTCCCAGACATACAAATAACAGAGAGAGTTGTTGTGTATTGTTGTAAATTCTATATAAAAAAAATTAAAGAAGGAGAGAGACAGCTAGATGGAATAATCTAAGTTATCCAATCCGGAAATACCCATTCAACACTGTATCAAATCGGACCCAGTTGAGTCTCTAGTATATTCAACTACATCTCATAAAAACACATTTTATTAAAATCTCAAATTTAAAAGAAAGGAGGGGAATAACTGTGCACTTCTTTGGTGTGCCAGTTATAAACTTGCCTCACTAATATGTGGGCATTGTAGGATAAAGTCATGTATATCACTCGTTATTAACCAGTTTAACTATTAATAGTGTTCTTTCCTCAAAATAACACTTTTTGTATTAATCTTATTAGGCGTTTCTCATATGCCAGTTATAATGAATATAAATTCAGTTTTAATACACAATGGCCGATAATAGTTAGTCGCTCAACCTACACTTTATTGAGTAACATATTTTATTTCATAGCACACACTTCTTGGGTTGTTACTATGTTTCATTCCACATGTATTTATTCTCCCGCGTACTGTAAATACAGTCAAGTGCAGGCTCAATTCCTAGCCCTACACTCCCACTCCTATTTCTACTAGGGAAGCTGCTAATTTAATCAATGCGGTGTTATACTTATTGTTAAAATATTATTTTTAATCCACTGACAATGCTTAATCACTACCCCCCCCCCCCATGTTGTAGCCCTTAAAATTCTGAATTCAACAAAACCAGCGGCATCTCTCAAACCTTTATGGTTTGAGAGCTATCCACTTTCAAAGTTCCCTCTTTTTGGCTTTTCCCCTGATGTCAGATGAGAGCAGGGGAACCCGGTCAGTAAGCAAGCGGCGGCTGTGCAGGAGTCCTGAGATTGCATTATAGAAACAGAAATAGTTCACTAAAATGGTCTTCTACGTATGCTTGGTTTGCAAGCACACATAGAAGACCATTTTAGTGAAGGATTTCTGTTTCTATAACGAGATCTCAGCACTGCTGCAGAGGCATCGCCGGTCCCGTGACTGGATTCCCCTGCTGTCAGATAGAATGCTGACGTCAGGGGAGAGGGAACTTTAAAAGTGGATATCTCTCAAACCATAGAGGTTTGAGAGATGCCTCTGGTATCGTTGAATTCAGAATTCTAAGGGATACAACACGGGGGATAGTAATAATGAAGTATTACTATCCCTTTAATAGTATTTTAACCACAGCCCTGTGATTAACACAACGGTTATACTTGTGATGAAACTTTGTTAGTCGGTGACAATTTCTAAGTTAACGTCTATATTTTATAATGCTACTTCAATAATTTCTTATATGTTTAGAATGTAATGGTGAAACTAGGTGTTGGGCAAGGTCTTGGAGGGAAAATGAGCAGTTCAGTTTTGGACATGTTTATCTTCAGGTGACAGTGTGCCATCCAGGAGGATATGGAGGTAGCCTGAAGTTAGTAACTGGATTTTAGGTGAAAGATCAGGAGTGGGCATGTAAATTTGGGTATCATCAGCATACAGATGATACTTGAATCCAAACAAATTAATAAGTTCATCCTGTGAAAGGGTGTACAGTGAGAAAAGTAGTGGACCCAGAAGAGCCTTGAGGCAACCCCACAGACAGCGGGACTGCAGAGGAGGTGTTATTGCCAGAGAACACAAAAAAGGAAGGTTGTGAGAGATAGGAGAGGAACCATGAAGCAGCTTGATTTCAGAAACCAAGATTGTGGCGAATTTGAGCAAGAAGAGAATGGCTAATCGTGTCAAAGGCACAGGCTAAATCGAGGAGTATAAGTATAGAAAACTGTCCTTTGGCTTTTGCATTCTGGAGATCATTAGCCATTCTACAGAGAGCTGACTTAGTTGAGTGACCACAATAGAAACCAGAAAACACAGGGTCCAAAAGATTGTTAGAGTTGAAGAATTTGGTTATTTGGGAGAAGACAAGGTGTTCTAAGAGTTTTGAGGTAAGAGGTAGAAGGGAGACAGGTCAATAGTTAAAGACAGAAGGGGTCGAGGTTAGTTTTCTGAGTAGGGGTTTAATTTGTGCCTGTTTGAACGAAGAAGGGAAGGTGCCTGTGGAGGGAGAGGTGTTGACAATGTGTGTTATATAGGTGTAAGTACTGGTGCCAGTGGTTTGAGTAAGTGGGAGGGCAAAGGGTCCAAGGAGAAGGTTGTGAGGTGGGTAGATAGGAGAAGCTGAGAAACGTCTTCCTCTGTTACAGGACTAAAATGAACAAAGTATGGTTAAGGGGATTTGGTGAGAGAGAGTTGGAATAGTAGGAATCTGTTTTTGAATAGATTCCATCTTGTGTTTGAAGTGATCTGCAAAAGCTTGAGGTGAATGTATGGGGTGAGAGGAAGCTGTGGCAGGATGGAGCAAAGAGTCAAAGACTGCAAAGAGACGATGAAGGGTAGATTTGTTATTGTGGATTAGTGTGGTGTAGTATTCCTGTTTAGCTTTTGATAAAGCAGAATGTAGGCAGGACAGCAGAAATGTAAAGTGGATGAAATCTGCATGTGAGCATGATTTCCTCCAAAGGTGTTCAGCAGAGAATGTGCAAGAACGTAGGAAATGGGTATGGGAGTTGAGCCAGGATCGTAGATTGACTTGGCAACTCCAATATAGTTTCAGTGGGTCAAAGGAATAAAGAATAGGACTGAGTTTTAGGAGTTAATGAGAATGTATGTGTCAGAGATGGCTAAGATAGAGGAAAGATTGGAGTTAAGTGAGGTGCTCATCCCAGAGAGATTAATTGAGCGGGTATCCCTTATAAATCTGTTGGGTGAGGGATGGGGCAGAGTGGGAGAAAGAGAGAGAAGGATATAAGATGGTGGTATGATAGAGGGAATGAGGAAACTGTGAAAGAGGAAAGATCCAGGCTCTTAGTAAAGACAAGATCCAGACAGTGACTAGCTTTGTGAGTGACACAGTCAGTCCACTGCGGAAGGTCAAGTGAGGAGGTTAGTTCTAGAAGACGGGAATCCCAGGGGACAGAGGCATCATCAATATGACAGTTAGCAAGTGGCCTATATATTACAGCCACACGCATAGACAGTGGGTAAAAGAGCTGGATTGCATGTACTCCAAAAGAAGAAACGTGCACAGATGGTGTGATTGAGAGGGTATGGAAGTGGCAGTGGGAGGAGAGAAGGAGACCCAGCCTGACCAGTACATCGAGGTGTGTGAGAAGCAGAACCCTCCATAAGGGAGTGCAGTCTCCACAGCTGTGTCCTGTGCAGACAACCAAGTTTCTGTGAAAGCAAACAACTGCAGTGATTGCTCACAGAAACAATCATGAATGGGAGTTGTCTTGTTAACTATGGAGCGGGTGTTCAGCAGAGCACAGGAGAAGGGGAGAAAGGAGGGTGAAAGAAAAGGAATGTTTATGAGATTTGAGGGGTTGGAACCCTTCAAGTAGCAGTGGCAGGAAATTGTAAACTCTGGTTGATAACAGGTGGGTATGGGTTTGGGCATGGATTGGGAACAATATCCCCTCCAGCAAGCAGAAGGATAAGACAAAGGTCAGAAATATGATTTTGGTATAGGGAATGCAGAGGAAGAAGGAGTTCAAATCTGGAGATGTGTAAGAGCAGACAGGTGTGATGGGAGGAGAGAGGAGGAGATGTGGATGTAGTCTGAAAAGTCAGGGGAGAGCTGAAGCTGATAAGAATCCTAGGGAGCACTGAACATATAACAACAAAATAAATAGCAAATGTGAACTTGGTAAATCAGTTCCTGATGCCAGAGAAAAAAAAGTATTTGCTTCCTATAGGTGCTCTTTACAGGTAATGCAGCAGTTCTGGTGCCTTGGGTGGTGCCTTCTGTGATGTCCTCGTTGTTGATCTCAGTTGTTAAACTCTTGCAGGCACTTTAGAAATACACACTTAGGAAGAGGGGCACCAAAGCTCTACCCCTCAGCCAAATGCTCCCCCCAGGGTTTATCCAGATATATAGGCCCAAAAGCAAGTGATTACCAATCAAACTATTAACACATCAAGGGGTTGAGCAAAAGGCTGAAAGGAAGCTGAAGGTGGGACAGGTAATTAACTCTGCAGGTAACCCAGTCAGACAGTCTATGAACTAACAGTGTTGATGTTAGGCACACAAGATGTTAATAGAAAGCAGATAGATTTCTGTTCATTCCCCCAGATCTTTGTTCCTGCAGATGCACCAGGCACACAAGCGGTTAAAGGGTTAGGAATGCCCGAATTTAAGTGTATTCAGTATGGTAGATATAAAAAAAATAAAGTATCTGGAGAAAGTCCTGTCTCTCAAACATTTATGGTCTGATCCTGGTCCTGGGACCAGCTGGCAGCTCTTCAGAAGAGCCGAAATATTGATCTTTAAAAAGAATGACTTAACTGGAACGGTCTGCAAAGTGTGCCCGGTTTGCAAGCACAATTTGTAGACCACTCCAGTGAAGTAGTTCTTTTTAAAGGGATAGAAACACAAATAAGTGCAAGTACTCTCTTTTAATTTTGTCTACCATATAGTTAATACTTTTTTCTGATATTACTATCCCTTTAACGATTGCTATTTCGGCTCTGCTGAAGAGTCTCCTCGAGTTGACCGACACAGATCACCTTCTGTCAGGGGAACTTTAGTAGCGAATATCGCTCAAACCATAAAGGTCTGAGAAATAGGACTTTCTCCAGATACTTTATTTTTTTAAAACTACCATATTGAATAAATTTAAATTTGGGCATTACTAACCCTTTAATAGAAGGCAAGTAGATTTCTGTTCATACCCCAGATATTAGTTCCTGCAGATGCACCAGGCACACAAGAGGTTAATAGAAGGCAGATAGATTTCTGTTCATGCATGTGGATGAGAAGAGATATGTATCACCCAATAACTCAGTTGTTAAACTCTTGCAGGCACTTAAAAATAGGCACTTAGGAAAGGGGTACCAAAGCTCTACCCGCAGCCAAAATTTTCAAACCCAGTTAACCTGGTGGGGGTGATAAGGGTAAAAAAAAAACTCCTTCAGATGGAAGACAAATGGATCTACAGGCTGGCCACATTATCTCCTAAGGGTCTAAAGGACAGATCTAATCTTGCCTGCTAATACTCTAGCGCAATAGTAAACCCTCCTTGAACTTTAGGGGGTGTTGAATCAGTGGTTGCCCTGGATTGTATTTTCTAACGTTCTGTCTCTCTCCAGGGTGTGATGGACATAGAAACCTGGTATCAGGGCATTGCCACACCAAACATCCATCCACCACAGGACTTGGCACAGTTCTGTTCTTTGCATTCATATAATATACTACATGTATGTGCATTACGTTTTCAAGTAAGTCGCCATCTTTTCTTGCCAATTTAATACCACCTTCCACTATATGATGTTCTTCTGATGCATTCCAGATTTATGCCATGGGTAAAATTTCTACAAAGGCATTTGGACCATGATAATATTACCCTGACCAGTGGCTAAGTAGGGCTCAGTGTGTGTGTGTATATTACTGCATTAACTCTGAATATAGTGAAGGTTTTATCACATCAGTATGTGGTGCTGCCTCATAGAAACACCATGCGGTTTTCAATGTTTCCAAGGGACTTAAAGGGTATACTAGATCACATTAAG
This sequence comes from Rhinophrynus dorsalis, assembly GCA_037306005.1. Lineage (NCBI taxonomy): Eukaryota > Metazoa > Chordata > Amphibia > Anura > Rhinophrynidae > Rhinophrynus > Rhinophrynus dorsalis. Next base: position 293,905,029 of record CM074722.1, on the reverse strand, counting down.
TGTGGGACTACCAGTTTTGTACTTTGGCTGCAGAGGATCACTGTGAGGACAGTGATAGTGATTAGAGTACTTGTACTAGGACTGCAGCAGGTTGCATTAAGTGTGGGACTACCAGTTTTGATCTCTGACTGAAAAGGCTGACAGTGGTAGTGACTGGGGACCTCAAGGGTATCCTAGTACATTGTGAACCATATCAAAGTGTGGGAACAAGAGTTTTATACTCTGACAGCAGACGATCAACAAAATGCGGACATTAATAGTGATTGACACTCTTGTGCATTCTACCGGCACTTACATGTGGTTGTGATCACTTTCTCCTTTATGGGTGATAGTGGTCTCGATTGCGTTATCATATGAAAGTCGTTAATCTCAGTTAGCTGTGGACTGGCCACCAGGCATGAGACACAGACACAGAATGTGGGCGCATCTCCCCCTGCAGGTGAATACATTATATGTGCACCATTGGTGTGATGATGATCGTGGCGCCTTTCAGTGGGGTCATCTGCTGGGTGGGCTTGGCAGGGTCTTCCAACTCCAGTTTCACCAGTTCTTTTTTTATATGCTTTCAACAACTATATTTAGGTTTTACAACTTATTGCTCATTATGGTGTTACTTGAGGCCATAAGTGTCAGTCTAGCGTGTCTTGACTAATGGGGATTGTCATCTCCCCTTGGCCAATCAGCATGATGACATCATTAGCTTTGGCTTGATAAAGGTCCCAGTGCAGACCAAATGTTCACCATTAATTTGCTTATTATCAATAAATTATTATTTTTATAAGTCCCACGGGTGCTGCCTCAATCCTTCCTACCAGCACACACACATAGGGAGTGTGCACCTGGCCATTCGTTGACTGGAGAGTGAGTGCTTTCCCCACCTGCCTTCTCGCTATATCCTATATAATAATTCGCTAGGACGTTTGTCAGAAGCCGTCATGCGCAGTAGAGACTGCCCAAACGCACAGAATGCTGGGAGCATTCTGTGCTTTCGGCCAGTCTCTACAGTGCATGACTGCGTCTGTGGCAGGAAGCAGAGCAGGACCAACCTCTTAACCCTTTGAGTGCCAGAGGGGTACACAAAGCGTTGGGTTAACATCACCTGGACCTTGGACCGTGTACACAGGCTTTTACACTAGTATTATATAAACAAACTGTGTGCAAGTGTACCTACGAGAATTGATGCTGTTTTGAAGGCAAAGGGTGGTCACACCAAATATTGATTTGATTTAGATTTTTCTTCTGTTCACCCACTATGCATTTTGTTCATTGATAAAAATAAACTATCAACATTTCTGAAAGCATTCTTACTTTACAGCATTTTTTCACACCTGCTTAACACTTTTGTACATTACTGTAGATTATCCAAAAAGCTTCACCACAAACTGTATTAAACTCAATCTTGTCCGTAAAAGCATAACAGTCGGTCTTTTCCAAATCAAAATATAAACTAGTAGAAGGGAACAACTGTACATTTTAACGGATACGATGGAGTTTAATATGCCTTTTACGGAGGAGCTTTTAAGGTAGTTTATAAATTTGTTATAATTTGAAAACTTGGTTCAAATATTATTTATTCAGAGACTAGGACATATTTAAGGAGATACATGCCTTTAAGTATTGATTTCCGGGAACAAGTACACACATATTTAATTTTCATGGCCATTAGGATTTTCTGACCAGATTAAGGTAAGTGGGATTTCTTTATTATGAATCGTTAGTGTTAGTTTAAAGTGATAGTAATGTTTCATAAAAAAGCAGCTCCCAATAATCTTAATAGTATTTGGGCCATGGAGAGTGTTATTTCAATACTGTCAGAGTTGTAGTTCAAGCATAATTGAATGATGAAGTATCCCACTCCCATCCCTTTTACCTTGTATAAGCCACCTCCCCTCAAATGCGGAATCTGGTATTGAGATCAGATAGCTCACAGCATGGGACAAACTTCTTACTGTGAACATAAGGAAAACCCTGCCTCTCAACAGGATTTTCAGGTTTTTCTTTATGCTCACTGAAGATTTTCCCTCTCTGCAATTCATCAGGACAGTCTTGCTGCTCTGAAGTGAGCAGTGTTACATCAGTAAAAGGGGTGGGAGGGGAATACTTTATCAATCAATTACTCTTGAACTACAAAGTCAGACAGTATTGAAATAACACTCTCCATGGCCCAAATACTATGAAGATTAATTGGAGCTACTTTTTTTGTGAAACATTATTATCCCTTTAAATTTAAAGGCTGCAAAAACAGTGAAAGCAGGACAGTCCATAAAAGAACACTCAAGCAGCATTTGTGAATGCTAACTTTGCTCCATGACTTCAAGAGTACACAAGGAAAACAGACTGTACAATACTTCACTTGAAAGTAGACCCATTTGAGATTGTGATAATTTATTTAATCCTTTCAGCGCCAGAGGGGTATGCAACATTCCTTTGCAATGAGTTGTGTACCCCCTGGCACTGAAAGGGTTAAGTAATAAAAGTACAGAATGGATATTGGGGAAAAGTATGAACTGTAATAAAGTTGGACTAATGCATCTACCAACAGTGGTAATATTCAGAAAAAGACCTACAATGTTTTACGAAAGAAATATTACTGAAGAAAATATTCCTGCTCATCAGTGTTGTTTCCTTAACTGCAGTGAGCTTTAATTGGCAAAGTAGTTAATATATAGGATTTGTGGTCCTTGTAAAAATGGAGTATTGAATTAAGATGGACTTTTTAATTAAACTAGAGCTGTAAAAGTTGAAGACATCAGAAGATATTTTCCCATAAAGGCATAAAGAGAATGATGAAAAAGGTAACATTTTTGACAAATGTACAAAATTAACTTTTTAGTTGTGTTCATTGATTAAAATGGTCTGAAAAATCCTGTGTTGCTAGGATAGGACATCTGCCTTTAAAAACTATTGTTTGGAGAGGATAGAGGAAAAAAAAACCTTAACAGTTAATGTTGACTTGCAGCATTTAATGAACATTGTACCCTGGACTTCATAAAAGCACATCACATTACTGTGAAATAAAAGCTAAAAAATATTTAGAGCCTTGAAGAAATAGATTAAACAATTTTGTACCCCAGTAAGATACTAAAACAGTATACATCTTAGAAGAGGTGACTGTAAGAGAACAAATCTTTTGATGACTCCATTTAAGTCATGCCAAATTTCTCATACACAACATTGGCTATGGTGCTATGGTCACAGCTGGATAATTCTCTGTTTGCTTGTACAGGTCCCAAGGGGGTCATAAGCAAAATGGTATTCTTTGGAAATATTTTAAATACTTTGCCACAAGATTCATCTTATATAATCTCATGGCAACCTTCCAGTATATTACCAGATTTGGATGTGTCCAGCAATAGAGTGAAAATGCATCAAGCTCATTATTAACCCCTTTGATTGGGGTAGAAGGTACACAACCCATTTTATATCCTTCTGGTCCTAAAGGCTTCAATCTTGGCTAGATCCAATACTTTTTTCAAGTATTGTATAAAAAAAAGGTGAAATTTACTCACCGATATTTTGTTTTCCTCTGTGTCCTTCCACAGCAATGTACTGTGAGATTAACTCCGCCTCCCAGTTGGTAGGACCAAATGTAAATATATAAAGTATGTTTCCCCTCCTGCCTTCAGTTAACCATACTGTCCAAGCTGAAAAATACAACTGAGTAGTATATCTTATTTAAAACCAGATATATCCAAAGTTAGACTTAAGGCATGCAGTATGAAATACATATATACAATAGCTGGAACAAAACCGTACCAGTCAAGAATAACAAGGGAGGGGTGCCATGGAAGGACACGGAGGAAAACAAAATATAGGTGAGTAAATTTCACCTTTTCCTTTGTGTCCAATCCACAGCAATGTAGTGTGGGACTTACCAAACCAGTGCCCCAGAACACCGGGAAGGAAATAGATACCCTATGCCCTATTCAAGCACCTTCCTGCCGAATCTCCCATCAGCCTAAGCGAGGAGATCTAATTTGTAACATATTGCGAATGTGGACACAGAAGACCACATAGCTGCCTTGCAAATTTCTTTGGGGTGTAGCTGCAGAGTCAATTACTGGATCAGAAATCCCTTTGAACTTTAGAGAGGCCCATTCAGCCGCCAAGCCATCAACCTCAGGAAGGCCGGGTCTGGGTGCAAGAGAGGCCACTGTGATAGTAGGTCTGGGATTAGTGGTACCTGGAATGGTGGCAGTCTTGACATCCTTTGAAGGTCTGCATACCACACCTTTCTCAGTCATTCTCATTGCTCCAGACTTTCTCTTCTGATCTTTTGGATGACCTCTGTCAATAGTGGAAGAGGAGGGAAGATGTACTCTAGCTGGAAGTTCCAGGGAACTCTGAGAGCATCCTGCCTGATAGACTGGCTGGGTTTCCATTGAGACAGAAAGCAAGGGCACTTTGTGTTTGCTTCTGATGCCATCAGATCTATAGATGGGGTTCCGAATTTTGCCACAATCTGGAGATAAACCTGACTGGTTAGGGACCATTCTCCTGGGCCTATAGTCTGACAACTTAAGAAGTCTGCCTGACGTTTGAGGTTGCCGGATAGGTGGATTGTCAGAGTTTGTAGATGCTCTTCCATTCAATGAAGAATTTTCATTGCAGTCTTGTTCAGAGTGTAGCTTCGTGTTCCCCCCTGGCTGAAAAGATACTGTACCATTGTCACAATGTTGGATCGAATCATGTCATGTCTTAACTGCTTTTTCAGAGCCAGTAGTGTGTTCTAAACTGTCTTCCATCCATTAGTGATAATGTCTTGAATGGAGCTGTGCACAGGGAAAAGCAGGGATCCCTTTTTATAACCTATAAAGAGAGAATCCATGACATTGTAGTCCTCATGGGTTTCTGCTAGCCCCAAAGTCTTCCTCATGACACGGATAAGTCCATCAGTTTTGTCTGTGTTGAAATTACCTGGTTCTTCCATAATTTCCCCTTCTTCTGCAGAGGACTGGGCATATTATCATATCATCCAAAAGGTGTGATGTACCTTTGTCCGGATCTGACACCCTAGGATGCTTTTTTGCCGATTCCTGCATAGAGGTAACAATCTTCTACATAGAAGAGTGCATCCATCCTAGCAATGCTTTATACTGGGAAGGAACTTCAGGTGTAGCTATTTTCTGACATTCAGGGCATAGTTCTGCAGAATCACTATCCTGGATTTTATTGTCACAACCTGCACATGCTTTTAACTTAGGCATAGATTTTTCTTCTTTAGGGGAATTGTCCCCAGCTTTCTGCTTCTCCCCTTTCTCCTTGTATGCAGACATTCTGATATAGGTACAGATACAATGTACTGCTATTATACACTTGCTATAAGGTTAGGCAATGCTGTATTAAACACATAATAGGCATATATATATATATATAGCATTGATACAGGCACTGCTACATATAAACATTCAAATGGAGCATAAGTAACTAGCAATATAATTAAAGCAGCACTCAGTTACTCACATGGCCGCAGTTCATTCCCTCAAACTCCCCATTTATTTATTTTAATTATTTCTTTATTAAGATTATAAACAATACAAGAAAGGAAAACAAAAAGATTCATTCAGTACAATTCACAGTAACAAGGCATATAATCAGGACACAAAGCTGATATACATGAGCAACAACAATTGAGTCAAAACAGAACTCATAAAAGTAAGAATAGAATGAGCCTTCCAGGAAGGTCAATGACCCTGACCTGAGATATGTCACAGAGGGTCATTATGGACTGAGAAAGGACCAGTTATTTCTGGACATATTAAGCCAAGATGGAGTGATTATCAAAGTATGTAATTGACTTAAGTAACTAACAACAAGAATAAGAACTGTTATTTTTATAGAGGCTCTGTCGGTGAAACCTTATGTGTATAGTGAGGGCTTAAAGATAGAATGAATGATAATAAAAATAAAAAATAGGGAAGGAAGAAGAAAGAGGACACAAAATAAATAATAGAAAGGAAGAGTTAGAAGAAACAACGAAACTAGGAGTGAGGGGAAGGGAGGAAACGGAGAGGGAAAGGGGTGACGTCCTTATACCTTGAAGTATTCTCTACCATTACTACCAATTCCCTTGCTATACTTTTAGGTAACAAGCCCTTTGGCCACGGAAGGAAAGAAAGAAAGAAAGAAAGAGACCCCGGAGCTGCTACAGAAGCAAATTTCATGGACCATTTTGAATGGAGGGGGATTGGGCATCAGAAGTATAGGCCAACCATGGGGTCCAGCAGGTAGAGTTGAGGTCATAAATTCCCTTATCAGAAAAATAGAGCAGCTACATGTCACAAGTCTGGCCCACCATTCACCTCCACTCAGCCAGTCTGGGGGAACCACAGTGTAAAGGGATCATTCTCTTTGCTGCGTTTGTCAGATGATGAAACAGGGTCCTCTGAGGTACATCCTTCGCAATAGAGGCTGGCAAATCATATCCAAACAGGAACAATAATGGTGAGCAAGTAAGCTGTGTTTGAAAGATACTGCTTATCAGAGAGCACAGTTCATCCCATGAGGGGCCGATAAGAGGACCACCAGATGTGCAACATAGAGCCTAGGTTTGAGCCACATCGCTGACAAGAGGGCGAGGAAGTAGGGTAGAACTTATGTAACTGCAGGGAGTCCTATACCATCTGGTCACTAGTTTATAGTTACATTCCCTAGTGGTCATTTCTGGAGAAGAATCTAAAAGCTTCCTAAGGAGAACATACCAATCCAGAAAGGGAACAAAAGGTGAAATTTACTCACCGATATTTTGTTTTCCTCTGTGTCCTTCCACGGCAATGTACTGTGGGTGTTAGCTCCGCCCTTCAGCTGGTAGGACCAAATTATAAAAACGTCAGTTCCTCCCTCCTCACTCAGTTATTCTTTAACCAAGCTGTGAATAGAGAGAGATGTTAGTCTGTAGAAACGTTCCCTTTTAATCTCTGTATATGATTCATGGAACGATACAATTGAACCAAATTTTAACCATCTCAAGCAGTGGTGGGTTGCCGTGGAAGGACACAGAGGAAAACAAAATATCGGTGAGTAAATTTCACCTTTTCCTCTGTGTCCAATCCAACGGCAATGTACTGTGGGACTTACCAAAGCAGTACCTTGTTTCGGGTGGGAGACTTATGGAGAGGCAGGAATGACTGCTTCAAGCACCTTTCTGCCAAAACGTGCGTCCGTAGATGCCTGAATGTCTAGTTTATAATGCTTTATAAATGTAGATACTGATGCCCATGTAGCCGCCTTACAGATTTCATCTGGAGTGGCAACCGCTTTTTGAGCCCAGGAAGTAGAGATGGCCCTAGTGGAGTGGGCTTTAATCCCTACAGGAGGGTCTATTTTAGCAGATGAATAGGCTAAAATAATACAGTCCTTAATCCATCTGGCGATAGATGCTTTAGAGGCAGCTGTACCCTTGAATCTTCCTGCAAAATGAACAAAGAAAGAGTCTGATTTTCGAAAAGACTTGGTTCTAAGAAGGTAACTCTGCAAACATCGTACCAAATCCAGGTTGTGAAATTCCCTCTCCTTTTTGTTGGAAGGATTGGCACAAAAAGAAGGAAGGACAATCTCCTGGCTAAGATGGAACGAAGATACCACCTTGGATCTGAATGAAGGTCTGGGATGAAGAACCACCTTATCCTTGTGGAAAATCATATAAGGAGATTTGCATAATAATGCCTGTAATTCTCCCACCCTTCTAGCGGAAGTAACTGCTGTGAGCAATGCAGTCTTCAATGTTAAATGCTTTAAAGATATGGAATCTAAAGGTTCAAAAAACTCATGGGTACTTAGCTGATGGAGCACCAGATTAAGGTCCCATGGAGGAATAATGTCTCTAATAGTAGGCTTGATCTTAGAAATTGCAGATAGAAATCTTCGGAAAACATACTGTTCAGCATAAGGGGTCGCCATAATAGCTGAAATAGCAGAAAGCTGGACCTTGAGGGAAGATGGTCTAAGACCTTTCTGAAAACCCTCTTGAAGAAAATCCAGTATCTTCCCTGGAGATAAGCTGGATCTGTCTAAATTCTTCTTGTTGCACCATATAACAAAGGTACCCCAAGTTCTGTAATAAATCTTGGAAGAAGAGGACTTTCTTCCTGCCAGAATAGTTTGAATAACAGACTCTGAAAGTCCTTTTAAACGTAATGAGCTCCGCTCAGCCTCCAGGCCTGAAGCTTCAAGAATGCAGGGTCTGGGTGGAATATTGGTCCCTGAGATAGAAGGTGAGGAATCTTCGGCAGAGGAAAGGGAGGGCTGATGAGCATTCTCCTGAGATCTGTATACCAAATCTTGCGAGGCCAATCTGGAGCTATTAGGATCACTTCCACCTTTTCTCTCCTGATCTTCTGTATAACCTCCGTTAGGAGAGGTAGAGGAGGAAAAATGTATGCCAGGGGATAATTCCAATACTGGTGCAGGGCATCCTGACCCACAGCCTTCTGGCTTTTCCATCTGGTGAAAAACCTTCTGCACTTTGTGTTCTCCTCTGATGCCATGAGATCTATTGCTGGACTGCCGAATTCTCTGACTATCTGATGATAGACCTGTGTGTCCAGTGCCCATTCTCCTGGATCCATCTGCCTCCTGCTCAGGTAATCCGCCTGTATATTTTGGTTTCCTGAAAGGTATGAGGCAGTTAGAGCAGCCAGATGTTCTTCTGCCCACAGGAGAATCCTGAGAGCTAAGTGATTGATGGCTCTGCTCCTTGTTCCGCCCTGATTTTTTAGATATTGAACAGCCGTGGTGTTGTCTGATCTTACAAGCACATGCTTGTTTCTGAGTTCTACTTGAAGACCCTTGAGAGTGCATAATATGGCTTGGAGTTCCAGAATGTTTATGTGCAGCCTTGCTTGCTTTGCAGTCCATGTTCCCTGGATTGACTTCTGTTTCCAGATGCCTCCCCATCCTGTCTTGCTTGCGTCCGTGTATACAGTTTCCCACTGTATGTGACTTAGAGATCTTCCCTGATCTATGTGGTGTGGCTGCAACCACCACTTTAGCTCTCTTCGTGTGGATGGTAAGACAGGGATCTTCAGAGATCTGTTGGATGGATCTTTCTTGAAATATGTTAGATAGTTGATCTGGGTCCAACGACTGTGTGATCTGGCCCAAGGGACTATCTGATGGGCTGAGGCTAGATTCCCTAGCAGAACAGAGAATTCTTGTGCCGTCTGAGTTTGCCTTTTCAGAAATTGGGATATACAAAGGTGAAGGCGATGTTGTCTTTCTTGTGACAAGGTTGCTAATCTCGACCTTGTATTGAATTGTATTCCCAGAAACACCAGCTCTTGTGCTGGGGATAACTGACTCTTGTGTGTGTTTATGAGCCAACCTAGACTTTGAAGCATCTGAAGACACTTTATGGTGCTTTCCCTTGCTTTTTCTTTTGATTCTTCTATTATGAGAAGATCGTCCAGATAAGGTAGGATCTTTATTCGTTGTTGTCTTAAGTTCCCCATGGCAACAGCTAGTATCTTCGTAAAAACTCTTGGTGCTGATGCTAGCCCGAATGGCAGCACTCTGTATTGAAAGTGATTCTGGAACACATGGAATCTTAGAAAGCGTCTGTGTGAGGCCTGTATCAACACGTGGTAATAAGCATCTTTTAGATCTATTCTGGTTAAAAATGATCTTGGCTGAACAATTTTCAGGGCCGTCATGGCTGTTTCCATCTTGAATTTCTGTATCTTGAGATGGGTATTGATTTCCTTCAAGTCCAGAATAATGCGTATATCTCTGGAAGGCTTGGGAACAGAGAAAATTGTTGAATAGAACCCATGGAACTCTTGTTTCTTCGGTACTGGTTCTATCACTCGGTTGAGAAGTAGCTGCTGAATGGCCTGCTTCATGAGAGCTGCTGATCTGGGATTCCTGATTCTTGTTGATCTGAATCTGCTTCTGCTTGGGACAGTTAAAAATTCCAAGTTGTACCCCTTGTCCAGGATCTGGCAAACCCAAGTGTCCGGGTTTAACCTCATCCAAGCCTCCTTGTACTCCTCCAGCCTGCCCCCTACTGGAGGAAAAGGGGTCAACTGAACTTCATTGTGTATTCTGATTGAAGCGAGGCTTTCTCTGGAAGTCCCTGCGGGAACCATTCCGATTTCCCTGAACGGTTCCTCTTTGCCGTTGGTCAAATGGCTTCCCAGGCCTATATCTTCTGGACTCCCGAAAGGACTGCTTTCTGGTTCCTGAAGACCGGACTGGCGAAGATCTATTTTTCTTCTGTTGTGGAAGAAACGGACTTTTTCCACCTGATGACTGTTTAATAATCTCTTCTAACTGGCTACCAAAAAGTTTACCGCCAGTATAAGGAAGAGACACCAGCTTATTCTTTGATACCGAATCAGCTTCCCAGGATTTGATCCATATGGCTCTACGTGTTGTGACAGAGAGTGCCGATGATCTGGCCAGGCTTCGTATGTTATCCAGTGAGGCATCACAGGAAAAATTTATAGCATCCTTAATAGGAACCAATTCCTTTATAAGTCTGGATCTTGATACAGAAGAATCCAATTTTTCTTCAAATTCGGTCATCCATATTCTTAGCGAGCGGAAAATACATGCCATGGCAGTTGCAGTCTTTAGATTTTGCCCTATAACCGCATACTGCTTCTTTAAAGCTGCATCAGCTCGCTTATCCATGGCATCCTTAAGAGTGGTACCATCCTCCATCAAAATTGTGGTACGTCTAGAAACCTGAGCGATGGCAGCATCAACCTTGGGAGCAGCTATCCAATTATTCGTATCCTCCTCTTTAAAAGGATACATTCTCTGAGTTCTTCTAGTTGATTGAGGACATTTATCCCCTGCCTTCCATTCAGACGAGATCATCTCCTGGATTGAACTGTGCACAGGGAATGTAGGAGCTTCTTTCTTATACCCCACAAATGCTGTATCTATAACGTTCATTTCTTTCTGGGTATCCTCTAGACCTAAAGTCTTTCTCATAGCGCGTACCAGACCATCCATCTTATCCAAGCAGAAAGAACCAGCCTCTTCTGTAATCTCCCCTTCTTCTGCGGAGGAGACTGATTCCATCTCACTAGCATACTCCTCTTCTTCAATTAGATGAGAGGTACCTTCTCCTGGATCAGAAGTGCGCTGTCTTTTCCTGGAGGTTTCCTGGATGGAATTAAAGGTCTCCTGCATAGATGACTTCATCCATCCCAGGAATTCCTGAAACTGGGATGGAACTTCTGTACCAGAGATCCTTCTTAAGCATTCTGGACAAAGTTTAGCAGTATCTGTGGATGAAAGTTTTGCCTCGCATCCAGCACAACTTTTAAGTTTGGCTGGAGTTTTATCCTCTTTGGGAGGATCAACCGGTTGCTTCTGTTTGTCAGATTTATCTATTTTAGACATGGCCACAATCTTTAAGTCAAACTGAGTATATAATACAGCTATAGAATAGCAAAGGGTATAGCATAGTCCCAGAATATATATACACTTACCTCTAATCATGCCGACCTGCCGCAGAACTGCTCCAGACCGCGTCCTGACCGATCCTGTGGCACTTCCTGCTTCTGCGTTCCAATGCTGGAACGCACGCGTTGACACTTCCTGCCGCCTAGGTAGTAAAGCTGCGTCTCAAAGCGGGCTTTCTCCTTCAGCCCGGAACAGACCCTGACTGGCAGAGAGCCCTGGGGAAGCTCCTGTTCGGCGAACCAATCCTCCACACAGCCGACATTCTGCAGAGGCATTGTGCAATTGCGGAAGCATGCGACCCTTTCTGTGAAACGGTATGGATCCGTCTAATCGTTCAGCTTAAACATGTAACCTGCGTTTAAGGCAAGGTACATAACTTCTTTCTTCAAACCGCTTCTTGTTTTTTTTTTTTTTTTGTGAGGTGAAAACCTCGGTCCTCCAGCTTGGTAGGACCAAAATAACTGGGTGAGGAGGGAGGAACTGACGTTTTTATAATTTGGTCCTACCAGCTGAAGGGCGGAGCTAACACCCACAGTACATTGCCGTTGGATTGGACACAGAGGAAAGAATGTTAATGCTCTTTCCCATTCAATAAAGAATTTAGGTTTAAAGGCAGACTCCAAATCCATGAGAAAATAGTACCAGTGACCAAGTGTATGAGTGGGTATGGAGGTAGACAGAAGTATATCTGTGAAGGGTGTGACTACAGTAAGAGATTTAGGATTAGGAAGAATTGAGTGCACAAAGTGGGAAAGCTGTTGATACTGACAAAAATGAGAGACTGGCACACCCTTGTTACGCACCAGACTATAAAGGGCACAAGATCCACAAGGAGACTGTGTCCTCCAAACTTTGCAAAGGAAGCACGACCAGACACACAGGGGGCCCCAAGAAGACTGCCGGGAAGGCCAGATTGCCCAAGAGGTACATCCCACCTGATGGTTAAAGGAGAAGCTTCATATGAGAGTTGAGAGTGTGCCAACAATCAAGAGATGACCCAGGATCACATGTTCCTTACATGCTGGGGAAAAACTATGAGGTTCAAGCCAACATAGGTGAGATAGCAAGATCCCGAAGACGTACAAACTAGCGCTCTCCACCCAAGGCTTCATAGGAACTTTCATACAGTCAACAAGGGTAGAAAAAGTAGCTTTCTTATAATATGAGGCTATATCCGGAATAGCGAGACCACTCTTGTCGGTCCATCTTTTAAGAAGACTAAATGGTATCTGCACCCAACTTAATGAGTAAGCCCCCAATGTAACATTTATGGGTTTCCCAGGTATAACAGGGGCTGACACATCCGGTGTGACATTGTGTTCAAAGAATATCTGCAAAAGCACCAATTGACAGATCTCTTTATCCTTCAGAATGGCATCATTAAGTCGCCATTGGAGTTTCCCCTGCATCACTGAAGGCAATTTTAACGAAAGAGTAGTAGGGGCGTGATCCGATATGGTAATGGGCTGCATCACCGTTTTAGAAACATTATGTAACTGGAATTGTTCCACAAAGAGATAGTGAGGAGGTGAAAAATAGGTATAATCCTTAACGGTTGGATTAAAAAGCTGCCATGCATCAACCAGATGGAGCTAATGAAAAGCATTATGGATGGATTTCAAAGCATAGAAGGTATATTATGACCTGCTAGAAGTGGAATCAAGTTGCATATCCAGGGCCACATTCAGGTCGCCCCCTACAACCAGCCTCCTGACATTAAAGTCTTCCAAAAGGGCCAGGGTCTCAGAGAGAAGTTTGGGAGCACCAGTTATTAGGGGCATAGACACTGGCCAAGGTGAAAGATGTGTTGTAGAGTCTACCTTTCAAAAAAAAGCTAATGACCTTCCAGATCACTCAGCTCATCCTCCAGTGACCACGGTGAATACTTATCTATCAAGATGGTGACCCCCTTTCTTTTTCTCCTGGGCAGAGGCCTGCCAGGATTTGGTGTAATGTGAGTTACCCAGTCATACCTGTGGGGCCGTGGAAAAAAGTGTGGAGAGACTAACGGGAGGGCACATAGTGTGAGATGTCATTCATATGCCCAGTAGGCGCACAGTAACCCAACCATGTACATCAGTGACACATATACAAATACAGCACATTATAACATATTTGTGTGGCAGAGAGTATGAACTGCCTGCTAACACCCACACCATGAATCTGGGTTGTTTGATATATGGGAGCTAACAGTAAAAAGGGTAGCGAACAGTACCACAAACCACACAGCTCTGAAACACTACAATCCATCATGTTGTCAAATGCCCCATTTAAATAGTGCTTGCTTCCCGGTGTTTGTATAGATGCGTTCCATTGCTGGACCTCATGAATCTGGACTTCCTGTTGTGGCTGAGCAGATAGATGCGTCATCATCCAGTGGCTCCATTTACAGATTTCTCATTCAATTGCGGTCTGAAAGAATGTGGAGGGCAGGCAGAGAAGCAGCTTCGGCTGCATACAGAGGCTTCCCCGGACCTATGTGACCTGACACTTAGGCGAGGTATGTGGTCGAATTGGCAGCAAGCATAGGGACATGCGATTTGCATTTAAGGCAAGAAGCATAGTTAACAACATTAAACAGGGAAAAAAGAAAATAACAAAACCCTTAAATATAGGAAACAGTTCGGGAGAGAGATAGGCAGACACCTCTGTCCTCCAGCTTGGTAGGACCAAATTAACTGAAGCCAGGAGGAGAAATAGATACTTATATATTTAAATTTGATCCTGCCAGCTGGGAGGCAGAGTTAATCTCACAGTACATTGGCATGGATTGGACACTGAGGAAATGTTGTAACTTCCTGACAACTTTTTTAAATGACATATTGGCTTTGGGGCATGGGTATTACAGACCTGTAAGAATTCAGAGTTTAAAAAAAAAAAAAAAAAAAAAAAAAAAAAAAAGAGGTCAATCGCTGAGTCTAACTCAGGTATTAGGTGTATTCGATACCACAAGCAATTCCTTAAATCATTTAGGAAGGACTGAAGATTAAATTTTCTAAATAATCTCACGAGTTTTACTTTGGAACATGACTTGACTGGTTTTATTTTGCAGACACAGTAAACTATGGAGTGATCGCTAAACACGTTTGCTAGAACACCTGAATCTTGGATTCTACTTGTGCAGGATGAAAGGATCCAGTGTAGCAGAGTATGGTTGGATGTTTTAAGATTTATGCGAGTAGGGGAGGATATTAGCTGTCAGAATTCCAGGCTCCCTGCACGGCTGCACGCCAGCCGGGGAGCACAGAAGCAGGTGGCGCAGGGGGAAAATGGTCTGTGGTCCTTAAATGACAGCCGCATGTACGAGTGGCCATCCTTAAGGGGTTAAACAACAAACACTATTTTTCATTGCTGGAGTCTAGCCAATTAATATTAAAATCTCCAAGAACCATCAGCTTGCTTTTCTTGTTTTGAGTGGCAATCTCCTTTAGGTGTTGCACTATGTCTGGAAAGGAATGTGCTGGGATATTGGCGGTCTGTAAATGCCAACAATTATTATTTGTTTTGAGTATGGAATTCAAATTTTGTCAGCAATGTATTCATAAGAATCAGAGTTATGAGTGTCATTTAGAAGTGTAAAGTTTAGTGACTCCTGTGTGTATATGATTACACCTCCTCCTCGCTTTGCACGGTCTTTTCTAAAGCATGAATATCCATATATGGCAACAGCAGTATCAGGTATTTCGGGGGCTAACCAAGATTCACCAAGAATAAGAATTTTTTTGTTTGTATGCATAACACCATGCTTGTGATACCCTTCCACTTAGGGAGACTACAAAAACAAAGTGTGACGACCACACACACAGAGAAAGAACAAGATTAAGTGTTTTGTTCAAAGCATGGTAGCCTCTCAGGTGCTGCTCAAATCTTTGTAGTCCCCCTAAGCGGAAGGGTAACCCAGGCATGGACCCTTGTTTTCATGTGTCTAGAGGGAATCAGCCGCATCCCCCTGATGAGGCCCACATGGCCCAAAATGTAAGTCTGTGGTTGTCTAGTTTCTCTAGGGCAGAGAGGATTTGTCTGACATTTTGGAGCTGGACCAGTCTGATATGAATATATAAATTTCCTCTCTGCAGTGGTACAAAAATGGTGAAAAATGTGTCTTGAACAGCACCTAAGAGGCTACCATGCCTTGAACAAAACACTTAAGTTTGTTCTCTCTGTATGTGTTTGTCACACACTGTATTTTTGGAATTATTCTTACAATAACACAAACAAGCTGGTGAATTACATATTAACATTCTTTTGAAAAAGATCCTCACATAGTCTATTAAAAGCAATGATAAATATATTTATGTTACTTGCTGGACCCCCACATTAAATATAACATTTCCAAATGTGTGCCAAGGTGTGAGCAGTGGCATTTTGCAAAAGCTGATAAACACATTCTAGATTGAGTAAAAGATTGCATTATGGAGGATTAGAGAATGAAAAGTAAGTGCAAAAATCCTATTAAAAACCATAGTGATAAGGATTATACTGTTAGCATTAGCAGCATCACAACAATTTGCAAAACACACAAAGTGCCTCAGTGGTGGTTGAGGCACATGTCTGAGACTTTCTCCCAGAATATAGGTTGGTAACATGCACACACGAACACCTTCTAGCTCCAAGAAGGGGTCCCACTACATGTGAGATGGCTACAGTATATTTTCTAGGATGAAATGACAACCCACTTAAATACTGGCACGTAGGTGTACTGCTGTGGATAGGCTTAGTTACCCATTAGTAGGGAGACAGAGTGAGTTTTCACTGCAGCTGGTTATATTGTTAATGACAGTAGAACACATCTATTCAGCAGCAGTGCTGGTAGACTTACATTTTCATTAATGAACCAGCATCTAATACATGCAAGTATCTCAGGGAAGTGGAAAAACACACAGAAGACGTGTAGCACATTTAATAGTAACAGCAGCACTCAGGAGGAGGAGGGATATGCACAGTTGCCACAATCTACAGCAGGTGGGACAAATGCTATGAGCACAGATAAAGGTCTGAAAGGATGATGCATGGTTATACTGGAATCACATGAGAAGTGATTTGTTGAGCATTCATTGCCAGCCTTCTTCATTATCATCATAATGACATACTTACAAGCACCATCCACATATACCACTGAACGTGGAACATGGTACCAGATTCCTACACCCAATTGGGACAAAAATAAATGTGTTCGAAGGCTACCATCTGCAATGCTTGCAAAATAAAGTTAAGGTGCATATTATATGTATATTCCATATGGAAGCACTATCACTGAGGTCCAATGAATGCCTAGGTGCTATACTAGATAGGCGTGGATACAAACAGCAAGATGAGTAAGCACTCTCAGGTCTTAGAAAAAATGAATTTTACTAGGTATCAACGTTTCAATGTGCGATTCACATTTTCGTCCTGACAAAAATATGAATTGCCCATTGAAACATTGATGCCTAGTAAAATTCATTTTCCATTTCCCAGGATCGCAAGGTAAAAAACTATGGTATTGAATAGTGCATATTGGGCTACTTCCACAGACAACACCATCATCACCAGGAATTTTATGAGATCAATGACTTAAGTCTGTTCTTGATTGAAATACTTGAATCTAAGATTTTGAAATAGATGGGGCAGGGACCTCTCTCCTACTGTTGCTATGAATGGGGCACTTATTTTATCCCCTCATTTAATATAACTTACTTCTATTGTAAGGCGCTGCGTACACTGTGTGGCACCATATAAATAAAGATATACACACCGTACACATCTTGTCACAATTGAACACTTGGAGCAGTTGTTCCAAGAGGAACACTGCTGTGGCAAGTGTGAGAATATTATCTTTTTAGAATCTAAAATATTGGATCAGGAAAGAAATATTACAAAACTAAGTGATATTGGAAACCTGGAAAGGAGCTTGGAGCTCACTGAAGAAGCTCACTGAAGAAATAGTAAGATGGTGGAGTTGTAGATGAGGAGCGACAGGTAGGCAGCTGGGTAACAGTAAGGAGAGGAGGCAGTGGGCACAGGAATGCCAGTTCTGAATTGACTCAATCCAACAGATCAAAGGAAATTGGAGAAGGCAGATTCCTCTAGCAGCCAAGGTAACAGGCTTTCTTACAGCTGAGATGGGATGCAGAGTAGGCAGAAAAGTAGAGTGGATAGGGTAATCTGTTGCCAGGAACATGAATACTGAACAGTATATGGTCTCCTGGGTTCTCTGGTTTGGCATACTGCAGACATCAGAAGGGGCTGGAAAAGAGGATTTTAGTCTTACCTGTTAAATCTTTTTCTCTTAGTCCATACAGGTTACTGGTAACTTTGGGTAGGCGATCCACCCCTTTAATTGTAGGCAGGAACAATTCCAGAATTGTGTGCAGGGGGTGGAGCCTACCTTCCCTCCTTGGCTGCAGCTAACCAACCAGCTCCAGAAAGATTTGAAACACTATTGACTAGATAATGGAAGGGAAAGAAGACTCCTGGGAGCATGACCCCGAAGGACCCCTATGGTCTGCCACAGGAGAGCCAAGCATGGTCCCTTGACAGGGTGGGAGACCAGTAACCTGTACAGACTAAGAGAAAAGGATTTAACAGGAAAGACTAAAATCCTCTTTTCAAAGTCGTCCAATACAGGTTACTGGTAACTTTGGGATGTCCAACCATGAGTTTCCCAGAGGAGGGAAGTAAGGCAAGGACCAGGCGCAAGGCCCCCAAAAGTCACCAGAGCAGATATGAACCAGATCAGAGATAGCTCAACAAAACAATGAAGTGTCAATGGACACTAAACAGTGGTAACAACACCAACTCTTACACAGCACACTGAGCTAGAGCCAACAGGGCTCAAAAGTGAAGGAAGCACCAAGAACCAAAGAAAATCCTAGACAGGCAAAACTGCCTCCAGGATTTTCCTCCAAAAGCTGGCATCAGCCAATGCCTAAACATCAACATGGTAGTGCTTCGAAAAGGTGTGCACAGATGGCCAGGTGGCAGCCTTGCATAATTTATCAGCAGAGGCCTGATTCTTGTAAGCCCAAGAGGCCCCAATAGATCGTGTAGAATGAGCAGTGACCCTGAAAGGGACAGGCTTCTTCCTCAGCTCATAAGCCTTATGAATAGTGGACTTGATCCAAGAAGCAATAGTCACTTTGGATGCAGGTCTTCCTGCCCTAGGAC
This sequence comes from Rhinophrynus dorsalis, assembly GCA_037306005.1. Lineage (NCBI taxonomy): Eukaryota > Metazoa > Chordata > Amphibia > Anura > Rhinophrynidae > Rhinophrynus > Rhinophrynus dorsalis. Next base: position 293,886,468 of record CM074722.1, on the reverse strand, counting down.
CCTCAGGAATGACGAACAATGCGTCAGAATGCCTGACAGATTCAGTGCGATGTACATAAAACTTGAGACCACACACCACGTCTAACAAGTGGAGATCCCTCTCCTTGTCAACGGTGGGGTCAGGGGCAGAAAGAGGGAACAACCATCTCCTGATTGATGTGGAACTCCGAAACCACCTTGGGGAGGAACTCCTGAGAGGTGCGAAGCACCGCCTTGTCCTTGTGAGACACCAAATAGAGTGATCTACAGGAAAGAGCATGTAACTCCGTGACACGGCGGACAGACACAATCGCCAGGAGAAAGGCCATTTTCCATGTCAACAGGCGTAGAGGAATAGTAGCCAAAGACTCAAATGGAGGGTGCAGAAGAACGCCCAAAACCAAATTAAGATCCCACGGAGGAGCAGGATTCTTGAAGGCTGGACGAGTATGAGCAACGCCCTAGAAGAAAACCTTGACATCAGGAAGCATGGCAACGCGCCTCTGAAAGAAAACAGAGTGCAGAAGTCTGAACCGTAAGGGAACTCAAACGGAAGCCCTTATCCACACCATCCTGCAAGAAGGCCAGGACCATAGGCAGATCAAATTCCTGAAACAGGTCCTCATCAGCACACCAAGACAGAAAAGTCGACCAGACATGATGGTATATCTTGGAAGAAACAGGTTTGCGGGCACTGAGCATAGTAGCCACCACGCCAGAAGAAAACCCTTTCTTCTTCAATATTGAGGATTCAATTTCCAAGCTGTCAAAGCTAGCTGATGAACATCCTCTTTCCACAGGTAACCCTGTAGAAAAAGATCCGGACGGCAAGGGAGCCGGAATGGCTCCGCCACTGACAGATCCAGAAGCTCTGGAAACCAAGCTTGGCGAGGCCAGTACGGAGCAATCAGAATGACTGGACAGTGCTCCAGTCGTAATTTCCTTAACACCCTGTGCAACATTGGGAGGGGAGGAAAGATGTAGGCCAGAGGAAATAACCAAGGAATGGACATGGCATCCACCGCCAGAGCTAGAGGGTCCCTCCATCGAGAACAGAACCTCGGAACCTTCCTGTTGTGCCTTGCCGCTATCAGGTCGATGTAAGGAAGACCCCACTTCTAAAAAATGAGGGTGAATACCTCTGGGTGCAGTTCCCACTCTGCGCTGTCCACTGTGTGCCGACTGAGGAAGTCCGCCATGACGTTGCCTACTCCAGGAATGTACACTGCGGATATGGCAGGAATGTGTTCCTCTGCCCAGGACAAAATAGCCTTGACCTCTAACCAAGCGGCGAGACTTCTTGTTCTGCCCTGCTTGTTGATGTAAGTCATGGCCGTGGTGCTGTCGGACTGTACCCAGAGTGGACAGTCTTCCAGCTGAGATGTCCAATGATGAAGAGCATGGAATATCTCCCGAAGCTCTAATATGTTGATGGGAAGGAGAGATTCCTCCGGAGATCATCGACCCTGAACGCTCAGGTACCTAGGACAGCTCCCCAGCCGGAGAGGCTGGCATCCGTCACCGTGGTCCAGTAGGATACCAGGAAGGACTTGCTCTTCAGCAGATTGGAGAGGTCTAGCCACCATGACAAACTCTGTTCCACATGAAGAGGGAGGGACACACATCTTCAGAAGGTCCAGCTGACCCCTGCAAACCTGGATCACAAACCACTGGAGTTCCCTGGTGTGCGCCAAGGAAACGGTACGGCTTCTATGGTGAATTTCCCCACTAGAGAGGACAGCTTTTTGGCTGGAATTGGATCCTGAGCCAGGACGGCAGAAACCCTGTGGGCGATCTGGTGAGCCACCTCGTCCGTGAGAAACGCCATGCTCTTCTGGGTGTTGAAGAGGAGGCCCAGGAAGAACAGATGCTGGGATGGAACAAGATCTGATTTGTCCAAGATGATGATCCACCCGTGATGGGTGAGCGCATTAATGCATTGCTGAACCTGCTGATGAAGAAGTTCCGCAGAGGGGGCCTTCAGAAGCAGGTCGTGCATGTATGGAGTAACTCTGATGCCGTCCCAGAGGAGGGCGGACACTAAGGCTCCCAGGACACGGTTGAAGACCTGAGGAGCTGTCGTTAGACCAAATGGAAGAGCTGAAAATTGAAAATGCCCCCGGTCGCAGGCAAATCGGATATACTGCCGGCTCTCTAGATGAATGGCGATGTGTAAATACAAGTGCTGAAGATCCAGAGAAGCAAGGAATTCCCCCGGGGACATGGCAGCAATCTCCGTACTTAGAGACTCCTGGTGATAATGAGTCCGGATCACAAAGGAATTGAGATCCTTTAAATCCAAAATGGGACGACAACCACCGTCCTTCTCGGAGACCACAAAGAGGTTTGAGTAAAAACCCATACCTCTGTCCTGAACTGGAACCGACTCTAGAACATCCTTGTTCAGAGGAGCCTAAATAGTGCTGAACAGAAGGTGTTTCTCTGCGCCTTGAAGCGTATGAGAAGGAAAGAAGTGAAAGGGAGGAAGAGAGATCAAAGGGATCCTGTGCCCTTCCGTCACCACCTGTAAAACCCATGGGTCCGCCACTGAATCCTCCCAAATGCTGTGATAGTGGCTTTTAGGCTCCTGAAATACATCAGAAGGAACCTCCTGCACAAAGAGAATGTTTAGGGTATTTAAAACAGTCCTGATCAGGCCCTCAGCCGAGGGCTCAGGATCAGCCTCTAAAGGATGCCCAAAAAACTGAGAGGATCCCACCGCTGAATATTGCTCAACATCTGAATCCACCAGCAGTTCCTCCTCAGACGAATCTGACACATCAGGTACACCCTGAGGTTTTGGCAGGGAAGACTTGACAGAGGAGGGGGTCTGCCAAGAATTGAAGACTCCCTGTAACTGGGATGGAAAGAGTTGCAATGTGGACCTAAGGTCCTTAGTAGCTGTCTTGAACTCTTGCACCCAAACTGGCTCTAATGCATGACTGGAGGTCCTTGGAAGACTCTCAGGGACATCAGAACATGCTGAGCATAAATGACCTGAGACTTCTCTAGATAACCCTGAATGACAGGAAGAGCAATGCGCAGTAGGGGATACAGAGACCCCAGCATAATTAGTCTTAGGTCTGGCCCCAAGCTCCAATGGTATAGACATTCTCACAGTGTCAATAACCTTACAGTGTAATAAGTCACCCAATTACAGTATGTAGGATTAAAGTTTCACCCCAGAAATCACTAAACTAGACTTATCTGGCAGGCGAAGGGTTAATCAGCAGAGGAGAGAAGGAGCGCCCAAGCCCTGCATAGGATACTCGTTCTGGAAATACCACAAAATGGCTGCCGCGGTGGGAGCCAATCAGAAACGAGCGTGCGAGGCAAGCACTTATGGAAAATGGAGTTTTCCCAGAAAAAGTACCCCAACAGTGCCTGAACCCACCTGAGCACCCCAACACACTGGAAACATGAACCGGATGATAGAGCAAGGGCAGACAAAAAGAATGAGCCATCTCTGAAGTCGCTAGGTTAAACGGTTGCAGAGATATGTCCCAAACTGTACAGTTCGATAGGAGAGAATGGAGCAATCGCGACTATTCAGTAAAGCACGATTATTCAAAATTGAAGGTGTAATATTAAAAGACATGAAACATCACTAAAACATGTTAGGATAGCCAAAAACACTCAACCAGTAGGAAAAGTGTTAGACAGTCCCCCAAATGAATGCCAAACCAGTGCATAAACCTGATACAAAACAACCAACAGACATACAGATAGACCCCCAATGTGTGCAGGAGTGTGCAATAGGAACTCCAAAGAAAAACCCCTGTGGGGAGGGGCACTGTGGGACATGTGGACCTGCAGCAATCAAAGGGTAGCTCACCTTTCCTGCAGATCTTCTGTCTTCAGATTACCATGTTTTAAGAAGTCTCGGTGGGCAACTTGTACCCAAGATTTTCCGCCCAGGGTTTAAGGTCCACAAAAAGCACCTGGTTACTGAGCTAGCCACATCTAAGGGCATTGTCAGTTATGGTAATCCTCCTAATGGTGGTATTCCATTTCTAACAGAAAAATAAAAAAACTTCTAAAGCTATAGCAGAACTGTTCTCTTGCCTGTGTTATCTTCATCAAGAAAAATATATTTCTGGAGCTGGTTGGCTAGCTGCAGCCAAAGAGGGAAGGTAGGCTCCACCCCCTGCACACAATTCTAGAATTGTTCCTGCCTATAATTAAAAGGGAGGATCACCTACCCAAAGTTAACAGTAACCTATATTGGACAACAGAGAAAATATCCAGCTGTCTTGGTACATATTAGGACCAATGACAAATCTGAAGGAAGATGGAGGTCCCAAAAAATCATTTCAGGGATTTAGGATGCAAGTTCAAGGAAAGACCTCCATGGCAGTTTTTCTGAAATACTACCAGTGTCATGGCAAGTAGGCAGAAGGAATTTAGGGAGCTTAATGCATGGCTTAAGTATTGGTGTAGGAAGGAGGGTTTAGGGTTTTTCAAGCAATGGGATGACTTTGCTCTTTGTAACAATCTGTACGGCAGTGACAGATTGCACCTAAATGGTGCTAGGGAACAATATGCTTAGAGGATAGGAGAGGCTTTTAAACTAGGAAGGGGGTTCAATGTTCAACTAGAAAAAAAGCGGTAGATGGTTTAGATAGAAAATGAGTACAAATAAAGTTAAATGGAGGGGGGAGGAGTGGAGATAAATGTAGCTAATAGAAAAGAACCATTAAAGGGATAGTAATGTTTCATAATAAAAGCAGCTCTAATTAATCAACATAGTATTTGGACTTTGGAGAGTGTTATTTCAATTCTGTCAGAGTTGTAGTTCAAGAGTAACTCAATGACAAAGTATCCCCCTCCTGCCCCTTTTACTGATGTAACACTGTTCAGCCAGAGCAGAAGGGAGGTGCCCAGGTAGACTGCAGAGAGGGACAATCTTCAATTAAGATAAGGGAAAAACCTGAAAAACTTGTCAAGGGGGGGCAGGGCTTTCATTGTTCTCATAGGAAGAAGATTGTCCCCTGCTGTTATCTGTCTGGTCTATGGACCACATTCCACATCTGAGAAGAGATGGCTTACACTAGGTAAAAGGGGCAGGAGGGGAAACTTTTCTTGTGAATATCTCTCAAACCATAAAGGTTTGAGAGATAAGATTTATGGTTTGAGAGATAAGACACATATCGTTCTTCATGTTATTTAACCCCCATCGCGACGATGGACTTACCAGGTAAGTCATGCAAAAATGTCACTTAGTGACAGATGACGTACCTGGTAAGTCGAGGAAGTCATTCGCTAGAATAGGAAAAAAAAACAACAAAAAACAACAACAAAAAAAACCCGTTAAGAGCCGGCCGCATGCGGTCGGTCACTAAGGGGTTAATGCCTACACAATAAAATAAAGATAAAATGATATATTACTATCCCTTTAAATGCAGATATAGAAAAAAGCAAGTAGTTGGCAAAATACATAGCAACGAAAATTTTTATTCTAGTCTTTGTTGTTGAGTATATATGCCAGGAACCACAATATATTAATGATAATGTTGTGGTGCAACTGTTATTGCAATTGAGAAAATACACACATCTTGGGCATACTACAATTATGGGAGATTTTAACTGTCCGGATATGAACTGGAGAAATGAGACCTGTCAGATTGCTAAGGGAAGAAGGCTTGTGAGCATACTTAGGGATAGCTACATGTCACAAATGATGGAAGTATCAACAAAAAATAACTGTGGACCTAGTGATAAAAAATAGATATGGTATCCATTAAAGTAGGTGAACATCTGGGAAACCATGATCCCAGCATGATTTCATTTGAGATCAGGTTGACAAAGAAAAACTGTACAGGTTCAACCAAAACTCCACTTTTAAAAAAGCTGACTTCAAAACGTTAACAGTGTCAATGAAACCCATAGTGGAATAAATTAAAGGAAAAATGGTCATAATTTAAAGTTACAGAAATATATTCAACAGTATATACCACTGAAGAACAAATTCAAAAGAAGCAGGACATGGCCAAAACAGTAATATTCAAATGTTTAGAAAAAAAATGGAACAGAGACAAAAAAAGCATTTCAACTATTTAATTCTGAAGGTTCCCAAAAAAATACTGTTTTTACATTAGTCTATGAAATTAAAATATTTGGGTCTTCCTTCTACCCACCTGCAGACCCACAAAAGAGGCAACCTGGGGATCTGTTCAACTGCCATCATGCTTGCTTTTGCAGATTGCTTCCTCTACAAGATCCTCGGCCCATTCAAAATTGGCCAATAGCCCTGTCAGGACTTGCTGCCAGGCCATGCTGTGCTGGTGAAGGGGTGCAATGCATGCCTCCCATACCACTCTGGATATGTGGATATGACACACAGTGTCCCTCTACACAATATATACAATACATACAACACACACACACAATGTATACAATACAAACACATAATACACAGAAATGTTATACACTCAAAACACAATCATACACACAATATGCTCAAAATATGCTATTTGCAAAATACCAGATGCAATATACAAATCAATATGCTGAAAGGAATACAAAAAATGCAAAACGCTACACGCAAAATGCAATATGGATAGCACAATGTGCTACACCCTATGTGCAATATGCTATACAGAAAACGCATAAGTAAAAACCTGTAAGGTGCCACAACCCCTCGGATCTAAAAGCTGGATACAAAGTGATAGCTACATAAATATATATCAAAAAGGGTGAGGGGGAAAAAAGGTGACATTTATTTACAATTTTTTCTATTTCTTCTGTGTCCATCCATGGCAAATAAAATAGTGGTTCTTATCTCCTCCCTCCAGCTGGTGGGACCAATCTACACTCTACTTAAAAATGCACCACCCCTTACTCCTTCAGTTATCTCCCTCTGGTCAAGCTGCAAAAGACAAACAAAATTAAGGGTAAGTTGTGTCATGGATGGACACGGACAAAAAGGAAATATTAGTAAGTACATTTCAACCTCTCTTCTGTGTCCATTCCCTAGGCAAATAAACAATGGGAGATAGCAAAACCTAACAGAGGAGAAAAGAGAGGAAACAAAAGAATACTGAAGGGTTCAACTACTTAATAGCGCATCAAAGAAAGAACACCCGGACAGTGCCTTGTGAATAGAGGGTATAATAAACTTCTTACTGGTCTAGGGAGGAATGACAGTCTGGCTCATTTTTTCCTTAGCGGACTTCAGCTGAGGTCAGCACATCAATCTTGCAATGCCCGATAAACTTGGAAATTAAGGACCAAGTTGCCACAAACTCATCAAGGCCCTAGTCTAATGAGCCTTGAGATTGCCCGGAGGTTCCACATTTGCCTCCTTATTTGTTATTTTAAAGGGATAGCAATACTTCATTTTAACTTTATTTTATTTTGTAGGCATTAAAAAAACATGAAGAATGATATAAGTCTTATCTCTCAAACCTTTATGGTTTAAGAGATATTCACAAACAAAGTATCCCCCCCCCCCTGTTCAACCAGATCAGAAGGAAGGTGCCCAGGTAGACTGCAGAGAGGGACAATCTTCAATTAAGATAATGGAAAAAGCTGAAAAACTTGTCAAGGGGGGAAGGGCTTTCATTGTTTTCATACAAAGAAAATTGTCCCCTTCTGTTATCTGTCCTGTCATACAACCTGATCCACATCTGAGAAGAGATGTCTTACACTAGGTAAAAGGGGCGGGGAGGGGAACTTTGCTTGTGAATATCTCCCAAACCATAAAGGATTGAGAGATAAGACTTATATCATTCTTAATGTTTTTTTAATGCCTACAAAATAAAATAAAGTTAAAATGAAGTATTACTATCCCTTTAATACTTTGAATGAGAAGCCTTGGACAATGAAGACCTGCTACATTTCCCTTAAAATGGAAGTGAATCTACTTTCAGAAAGTCCTCAGTTCTATTGAGGTAAGGAGAAAGACATCAATAAATCCAGCAAGTGAAATCTCTTCTCTTTTATCACCTTTAAGGTCTGGGCCAAAAGATGATAAGAATTTAATAATTTAAATTAGGTTTGAAACATACCACATTCTCCTGATGGAGAAAAAAATAAGGAGGTTGGCAGGAGTGTGACTGTAGCTTGCTAAGCCTTTTTGTTTACAGAATTGCCCTTAGGAAAAGGGTTTCAATGTTAAGGCCTTAAATGGAACCTGATCCAGGAGGATCAAACTGTGGAGAATCAGCCAGAATATTCAAGACTAGATTCAAATCCCAAGGGGGAACTACCTCTCCAGATTCTAGGTCTAGCTTTTTCAATAGCTTCACTAGATTGCCTTCTGCAAACTGAGTTGCACGTATAGCAAATAAAGACCTTGATGAAACCAGGATTAAGTCCTGCCTCAAATACCTTCTGCAGAAAATTCAATACATGAGCAAGGGTAATTGATTCCCTGTCAATATTGTTCACTATATACCAGATCCTGAAGATCCTCCAAATTCTGGCATACACCTTAGAAAGAGGTCTTTCTTCATGATTACTGAATCAGAAAGGCACCTAAGCCTCAAAGATGCCCACTCAACCTCCATGCCAATAACTTGAAGAATACTGGATTGGTGTGCTGTATGCTTCCCTGAAACAGAATGACCGCTTGACTCGGAAAGGGTTACGGCTTGTCCAATGACATTCTGATGAGCTCCTAAAACAAACTCCTCCTGGACCACTTGGGGGGTGGTAAATCAGGATTATCCCCACTCTCTTCTTTGATCTTTCTCAACACCTCCATCAACAAAGGGATGGGAGGCATAAATTATATAGAAATTCCATAAAGACTGGGAAATTACTTTTTGCAATTGTCAGTTGAAGATTCCATGAGGTCCACCCTCGGCAAATCACCAAAGGTCCTTAATCTGAAAAAATATTTCCAAATTCAGATACCATTCTGCTGGATCTAAGGGATTTCATCTTAAAAAAAATCCACCTGAACATTCTGAATGTCTGAGATATGAAAGGCAGAAACTGCAATCAGATTCTTCTCTGTCCATCTGAACATCTTTGAGAGTTCTCTGTTCAAAGACTTGCTCTTTGCACCTCCTTGATTCTTGAGGTACATTACTGTTGCAACATTGTCTGAGTGAACCCTCTGAGGGCCACTGTTGCAATGCGTTGGATACCTCTCTGGCACACAAAGGCTTAAATCATTCCTGAAACCAGAGAAGACATTTTGCCACTGTTCTTATTGCTAGAACATTTATATGAAAGGCCGGCTCAGCTGCCGACCATAGTCCTTGAGCAAACACACTAATCCAGATCCCCTCCTGCCCAACCTGAGGGTCTGGCATCTGTGTGCATGATCTCCCACCGAAGGTCCTGGAGAGGCAAAGCTCTAACCAGCTTTTCTTTTTGACCACCATGACAACTTCTTGATCTTTATCAGGAGTCAAATTGCTCTGGAGGACATTCTGCCGAGGCTTGCCCCAGGATTGAGAAATATACTCTGAATTGATCTTAGATGGAAACTTACCCATGGGAGAATTTGAACAGTTGATGTCAAAACCCTGAGGAATTCCTTGTAATACTCCACTGAATAGATTGACAGTAACCTGAACAGCCTTACTTTCGTTAAGTTTCTTTGAACTCTTTCTTCCCAATGGGAAGCTACCGTTTTCCTGGTATCCAGGCTAACCCCACTGAAAAACCAGACTGAGATGGGCTCAACTGGCCTTTCTCCAGACTGATGATCCATCCCAGATCTTGAAGATTATTTATGGCTATCCTGGTATACCTTTCTGCTAGTTCCCTTGAAACTGTCGCAATGAGTAAATCGTCCAGATATGGAATGATAGATATGCCTTGCTCCCTGAGCGACTCCAAGGCTGCTCCAATGATCTTGGTAAAGACCCTTGGAGTGAAGGACAGGCCAAATGCTAGAGTTCTGAACTGGAAGTGTAGATCCCCCAAAGCAAACCTGAGAAATCTGCAGTGGCATGATCTTACTATGACAGGGTGGTAGCATCTTGAAGATCTATTGAAGTTAAAAAGTCCTGTGGATGAAGGCCTTGATGGCCGAGAGAGGGGTTTCCATCTGGAAATGCTTACCTTCTAAAAACCTGAGGTATTTCAAATCCAGAATAAGTCCTGAAACCCCCTGTAGACTTAGTCACACAAAAAAAAAAATAGGGTAAATACCCAAACCCTTCTCTAACAGGGACTAATCCTACTACCCCCTTCTGCTCCTCCAACAAACCTAAGGTCTTTCTCAATGCTTCAGGAAGACCTAAGCCTCATCTATGCTGAAAGCCCCAGACCCTTCTTTAATCTCAATGGAAAGAGCTAGTCAGAGACGCTCAAGTAGGAACGAGCATGCCCTCAAAGTGATGAGGCTCTATAGGATAAGTACCCTACCCAGGGTGCACTCTCTTTTAGCTCACTAGTGCCTTTCACAGAGAGGAAATATCCTAAAGCACATCATACGAATCCTACCAAAAGGCAGTCCAGCCAGGAAGTGCCAGGCAATTCCTCTCTGAACAAGAGAAGCAGCCAACCCCAGACGTACGTTTCGACCTTGTTGGGCCTCGTCAGTGAGGTGCAGCTGATCTCTCTAGGCACTGTGAGCAAGGGGTTCACGTCTGGATTACCCTGTTACCCTTAGGGTGACTAGTCCCAATGGTAATTTGCATAGGCAAAGAGCTAGTCAGAGACGATCAACTAGGAATAAGCCTGCCCTCAAAGTGATGAGGCTCTATAGGATAAGTATCCTACCCAGGGTGCAATCTCTTTTAGTTCACTAGTGCCTTTCATTTCTTTAATCTCACTCTCATGTCCAGAGAAGTATTCTGACAAAATGTCCTGGATACTAACAGTATCCATCCTCCATCTCTGCAGTGCATTCACCAGGATCCTCCAAGTGCCTGATTCTTTATGGGAATAGTAGCCTCCTGAATGACTGAAAAAGTATCCTGCAATGAGGCTTTCATCAATGTAAGGAACTACTGGAATTAGGAGGGCATATACTGACCTGCTAATTTCTTTAGGCATTCATGGCACAACTTAGATGATTCTGAAGCATACATCTTATCACATCCAGCACAGTTATTTTTATTTCAGGCTTTTGTCATCCTTGCTGCTAGAAGGGTAAGTAGAGCCCTTATCCTTATTAGGAGCAGATTTAGCTGCCACAGACATTGCTTAAAAGGGTGAGATCTGTGGATGCAAACTTATGTCTCAAAAATCACATCCAACAAACTACAATAAAACAGAAAAGGCAATTTACCAGTTCCAGCCATCTATAAATAAAGCCTGTTTGCGTTCTATAAGACGAATACATGCTACCAGAATAGCGACCTCTCAAAGATCCCCAGGCTCCACATCAGTCGCCTCCCAAAGAATTTCTGCAAAAGCTTCCTTCTGCTTAGTAAGAAGCCAGCCAAGATTGGCCGTCTCCTTCGGTGTTGCAACTTGCTTCTCCAGTTGCTCACATTTGCCACAGAGGTATGCATCCTGAAAAGGTGCCTCTTATCTGGCATTTTCCATTACTCCGACAGCACCTGGTCCAAGCTGCTGTTTGGAAGAAAGACTGGAGAGTTTTTCTTGCATTTCTGGAAGATCGGAGGCCTCAGAGATTTGAAGGATCTCCAACACTATCTGCTGGGCCCATATAATGAGGGATAAGTGTCAGTCTATAGGGTTTCCCCAAAGTACAAGAACACGTTGATAACTTCTTCCTCAATGAGTGTCCCCCTGAAAACAGGCCACGATGAGTGGAGGACCGCCTTTTTGGATGAGGGAATAGATGCCACAAAGGACATTAGCCCAAGTTGGTTCTTGACCGGTGCTGGAAGGTGTAGTGCATAAGGGACATAAGAACCCAGAATATTCATGAAGCCCAGATTGGCATGACGAACAATAAGATTGGGGGGGGGGGGCTTAGGGAAGCCCATTAGTCTTTAGGTTTGGTTTTGCATGTGTACCTTGCTATCAGACATGTGCAGAGAAATCGTTTCAAACTACAACAAAACTAGCTCAACGTATTAACCAGTTAAACAAAACTTCCAGAAAAGACCCAGAAAATACTTATCCGACATGCAAAGGGTTAAACTGGAGAGTTTCCCCTATACAGTATACTAAGCAAACTGTGGCTCCACATTCGCAAAATCATAGCACTGGGCATTAGCAATACAGCAGTGCCAGAGGTTAAGAGCCCAAACTGACCCTTATAGCATAAACGGGTGCACAGATATGCCCCACACAACATTCACCATTGAAATATATGAGACACATATGGCTGCCACGTGGACTCTGTGTGCCAAAAAAGTAAAATAATTTAATGTTCTAAAAACCCCTAGCTATAATATAAACCTACAAAGGACTGAGATGTGTAGGTAGGTCCAATAGCCCTAAATGCATAAAACTGGCTCTAAAAGGGTTATTAGGAGATAAAGAAAAGCAGCCACTTTTACAACATAGCCATATGAAGGAAAGGCAAGATAAAGAATAAAATAAGTGTTTATAGTGCCCACAAGATCTGGATATTAGACAATAGACATACATAATACGAAGGACCATGGCATTTAAAAGGTTAACTCACCAGTCTTCTTTGGTCAGACACCCATCTAGAAAAAGCAAAACGTCTAAAAAGTTGATTAATGAGGATCAGACTTAAAAAGTCAACCTCCATGGGTAAATGGTCCAAAGAAACTCCTGATTTTCAATTTGCAGTCTCCCTTGCACATGTAAAATTGATACAGCGAGAAGAAACATTAGTAGATGGTATCATACAATGAAAGGAACCAGTCAGAATACAGCTTCACCTTCATTTCACCTTGTAACCCTTCCCTGGTGTTGGTATAGTGCCAATATGCAAGAGATAGTGGTGTGTGTTTTTCCTGTTTAGCAATAAATTGTTTAATGGACAAATGGTTCACTTTAGATCAGGGGTGTCCAAGTTTGATCCTCAAGAGCCACAAACAGGGAAGACTTTAAGGATTACCCTGATGAGAGTTATTCAGTGGCTCCATGGGCACGCTCAGAAATGTGGGAGTTAAATCAGTGAATGTTTTAAAGTCAATGTCAGAAGTTATTTGCCATATGCTCATAAGCACATAACTAAGCACATTATGTGCAGGGCATAGGCAAAACTGGGTTGGAATAGTGGCAGATGTAAAATTAAACACTAACCTTAATGGCCCATTTCTGCTATTGCTCCATCCTACTGTTTCAGCCCCCACATACACACTTTTGTATTTTTTTATTCAACCTATTTTAAGATACCATGCAGTGCATCACTGAAATGGAGCTGCACTATTGATACCACAGAGCTTCCAAGCAAAGTGACGCTACATTAGTGATACTACAGTTTTGATTTGAAATTGTGCTACACTAGTGATGACACAGATCCTACAACTGAAATGGAGCTACAAGTCCAGTATAGCTCCATTTCAACTGAAAGCTCTGGGACATCACTTATGTAGTTATATTTCAATTGTAATACCACATAGCTTACAGCTGTACAGTGGCTACACTAGTGATACCACAAAGCTTAACGTTGACATGATTCTACAACTAGGGATACCACAGAGCTATGAAAATCATTAAGATTGGGACTTCTTTGACACTAGAGTGGTTAAAAGCTCCATGTAAAATGTCACAATTTGAGAATATTTATTTGAACCCTATGGAGCCATTGGTGTCTCCCCCCACATCACCACACTTTTCCTTTGTAATCAGTGCCGGGGTGTCCCAGCACAGACACCTACACAAACATTAGGCCATATGCACAAAAACAAAGCTGAAAAAATCTGGAGCAAACCAACTGCACATAGAGGAGAAAAATAAGATTTTCAACATTCATAATGATTTTAATGGGCTTTAAAACACCTTGTGTGTTACAGACCATGCTTATGTTCCAGTGGCTAAAAGAGTATTCTGAATTATTATTTGTTTCCTATAGTGCAGCTGGATGACTCAGACTGCTCCACTGTTCTCTTTGTTCATATGGCTCAGTGTGATGACTTGGATAATGGGAGAGCCATAGAGAAGGGACGTGTGCAGCTAGATAGTAAGTGCTGGGGTCTTTCAGGGTGTGAAATTAACAGCAAGAGGAATATATAAAATGGCAGGAAGGGATGAAAGGTAAACAGAAGGTGATCAGTGATCTACTCACTCCGTACAAGTGAACGCTTATGGAATGTGTGTTATGTTGCACAGCTGACCATAATTCTTTCTGCATCTCTGAGCAGCTTTGCAGTCTGTGCCTCTTATTCTCTAATATCAGGCTGGTGTGAGAAGGACTAAAGGGCAGGCAACAAATCTCAGAGTTGGCAAAGAAAATTATGACCAGACTAGCACTGTAAAGCCTACATGGCACATTTGTTTCTGCACAACAAGAAGAAATTTGGAGTGTCCCCGCTACAGCAATGAGATAGAAGGGAACTGCACAGCGCTGCCTGTTCTAGTTTGGATTTCTGCTCAGACCTGAAGAAGATTGATAGGTAGCCCTGCATCATGTGACCATGGGGCACTGAAATGCTTGACCCTGGTTAATCTGGCCTCATGCAAGAGCAGGGGTGCCCACCTCCCCAAGTACACCCATGAGTGGCTCATTCATTTTGAATGGCCCACCTATGCTCAAACAAGGAAATTCTTGAATTCTGACTTATTGGTAGCTAGTGAAGACACCCCTGATTTAGATTCTGGTGGCAACACTTCAACCGCCTCTCATTTTAAACAAAACAATACTAGTGCTGATCAGATTGTTGTACTTGGAAACTGAAATAGAAGGCAATGCTAATAATATATTGTTCCAGGGTGGTCAATAAAAGTAAAGTTACAAATAATATATACTTACAAATATGATCACCCATATATGAACTCTGATAAATAATAAATACCCCCACACTAATTTTACAGAAAACAGTCATGTCTTGTCACTTGCAAATTTCAAATATTCAATTATTAAATGAAAACCATTTACCTTCAATAAAAAGCTCCTCAGCAAATGCTTAGTGAACTTAGAGGGTCCCCGTGGCAGTTTTAATTGGATTTTCTTGTTTTGAAGTACAAGACCTTAATTTAGAAAATTATTTAAACAAAATGCATTATACATGGTTTGCGGAAGGTGAGCAGCTAAATCCTTTTAATATTCTTAAGGGAACAAAGTTTATTCTTAATTCACATAAGCGTGCAGTTCCTACAGAACCATATTTTGTAGCATTGGAATAAAAAAAAAAAATATATGAGACTTAGAATACATTTTTAGTTTTACAACAATTTATGAAATACATTTAAAGCAGAAGCCCCAAACAATTTAGAATATAAAATCATAGCCCACCCCACAGAAAACAAAAACACAGGTTGGGGAATTAGGGGTTTGTAACTTGTTGAAGTGCCAAAGGGGTGTGTGCAATGCATAGCACATAACACTGCATTCAAAAGGTTCAAGTTCAACAGTTCAGATCTAAAAGAGGTAAACCATAGTTGAACTGGGGCAAACATGGTTTCTTGGAGGGCATGGAATGGCTGACTAGTAGCAGCTGTATCTCTGCAGATCATGCAGGATTCTGGTAAGCCATTCTACTATGCTGTAATGAGTGTCATCTTCGGCTATAGAGAACTCCTGAATTAAAAATGTACTTGTCATTCAATGGCTTTACTCATCCTGTAAAAGTAGAAAAGTAGTAGCACAATTGTTGTATTGAAATAGTTGAATTTGTAATCCCTTTAATGCCTGGTGATTGTGAATGGACTGTGGAATCTTTGGTAGAGTATGAGTTCACATATATCCATGTCTCGACAAGAAAAGCAAAGCGAAAGATAAAAATAAAAAAATAATCCCTAGGTGTTACACAAAAGGTGGTCCTGCAATGTTATAGTGTATATTTACATGTGCAATTTATGGCATTAAAGTGAATAAATAATGTGCATTTGGAAACACAGCTGAGCAAACACAATCTGGAAGAGCTCATCTGCTCTTCAAGGAGGCTACAGAGAATGAATCACTTGTGCAAATTGTGTGTGTGAGAAGTTAGAAGAGGAATGTCCCAAAGCTTCCTTTTCCATTTCGTTTAAATTGATTTCCCACTATGGAGACAAAGATCTCTTGGGATGTTAGGTTGTCATCATCTGCTTTTGTTATCCCCAAATTGCTCAACCTCTTCTTATGTATTTGGGTTTTCCTTCTTGTGTTAGCAGCCAGTTCATTAGAGATTGCACGATTTCCTTCCACTTCCTCATTAGCAATGGCCGGATTACTGTCAACTTCCTCATTAGCAATGGCGGGATCACCTTCAACTTCCTCATTAGCAATGGCGGGATCACCTTCAACTTCCTCATTTGTAGTGGCAGGATCACCACTGATCTCATCACAATCAAGTGTGTGTTGGATTATTTTGTCTTCTGCACCCATAGGTTCATCTAAGGCTGTCTGTATAACATCACCATCAGCTTTATCCTCATTCATGTCCTCATCCAAATTTTTACCTAAAACACAACAACTGTTACATTTTTACATGTATTAGAATGAACTACAG
This sequence comes from Rhinophrynus dorsalis, assembly GCA_037306005.1. Classification (NCBI taxonomy): domain Eukaryota; kingdom Metazoa; phylum Chordata; class Amphibia; order Anura; family Rhinophrynidae; genus Rhinophrynus; species Rhinophrynus dorsalis. Next base: position 293,870,041 of record CM074722.1, on the reverse strand, counting down.
GATAATTACTTGAAGTAATTGCAGTACCTTACAGTACTCCCCCTTGACAGAAATTGACATTGATTTAATTGGGATTTTTACCATCTGATTTACAGGGCAATGACTCTAAACATACTACCAAAGTTATAATGGGCTGGTTTAAAACCAAGTACTCTAGGGTATTGAATGGACCAGTCAAAGCAAGAGCTCATTCCGATTGAGAGTATGTGGAAAGACATGAAAACTGTTGCTCATCAGTGGTGACAATGCTGAAGCAATTTTGCCAAGAAGAATCTGTAAAATTTGAAGGATCCAGATTTGATAAGCTGGCAGACTTACCCAAAGCTGTAATTGCTGCCCAAAGGGTACTTCTATCAAGTTCGGACATGGGGGAGGGGTGGAGCTCAAAAAACAATTGTGCACCTCCAAAGTGTTACCGTATATGTGTTAATTAAATAGTATGCTGAAAACTCAAATTAAATCAGTTTTCAGTCCTGGTTGTAACACAACAAAATGTGGAAAAGTCAAAGATGAATACTATTGCAAGGAACTGTAAAAGTATACATGGGTAGCAAAGCCTGGTCCTCAAGAGCTACAAACTGCACATTTTCAGGATTTCCATCAATGAGCACAGGTGAAACAATTAAAATGACCAAGTCACTAATAAGTCCATATGTGGTCCAACTGGGATACCTTTAAAATATGTTGGTAGCTCTTGAGGACCAAGGTTGGCTACCCTGGTATATAACCTCAGTTCATTTTAGTAAGACTGACGGAGGAGAATTACTCCCACTATACTTCTTTGCAGCAAACAAGAAGAGTATGTAGGCCAGAGATGTGAAACATTAAGCCCTCCAGCTGGTATCAAACTGCGCCCCTATCATCAACTACCAGCCTATAGGAGTTGTAGTCTGGCAACAGCTCGAGGGCCTCACATAACCTACTCCTAATCTGTGTTGTGAACTGATTAACTGATTCTACACTGCTTCTGGGAAATTCAGACAGACAACAAATAGCAAGACACGGTAAGATTAACAACTTACATTCAAGTTCTTGAAGGTGTTTTTGTACATCTAAAGTAGCAGCAGGTTTAACCAAGACAACTGCGTAACCTTCATTATTATGAATGACATTATTCTCCATTTTAATTTTAGGGATGTCATAAACTACATCGATGAAGTCCTATAAGAAAGAAAAAACAAATTAAAATATGATCTGAACAATAAAAGTTGGGTTGGGAAGAAAAGAACAGAAACATCCATAGCACACTCAAATCTTTAAAGAACCAAAGTGGGACACATAGCATTTGAATTGTGAAGAAATGCGATGCACAACTCTGGTTCTTAGAGGGTTATGCAAGGGTTATGCAAGCTGAACAGCAAATTAACTCATTTAAGAGACAATGTTAATACCATATAGAAACTGAGGTTAGTAATGTAATTGTGTGGCTTTGCAATGTGTCTGAAACCTCTATAGTATTCAAGGGATTAAAAGCCCTATTTAAAGTAACACAAACACCTAAAATCAAATTTGTTTATAGAATTTTAATAATCATGTTCTACCAATTAGCATTTGTCAAATTTAGTTATATTATGCTGGATGCCTAAATTGTAATCCTAATATATGTAATGCCTGTATCAACTAGCAAATATAGACAATGTAATTGTTTGAACACAGCTTATGCTGTTAATGTATTTATATTAAAGGGATAGTAATGTTTCATAATAAAGGCAGCTCTAATTAATCATCATAGTATTTGGACTTTGGAGAGTGTTATTTCAGTTTTGTCAGAGTTGTAGTTCCAGAGTAATTCAATGACAAAGTCCCCCCCTCCCGCCACTTTTACGGATGTAACCCTGTTCAGCCACATCAGAAGGGAGGTGCCCAGGTAGACTGCAGAGAGGGACAATCTTCAATTAAGATAAGGGAAAAACCTGAAACACTTGTGAAGGGGGGCAGGGCTTTCATTGTTTTCATAGGAATAAGAGTGTCCCCTTCTGTTATCTGTCCAGTCTATGGACTGCATTCCACATCTGAGAAGAGATTGTTTACAGTAGGTAAAAGGCGGGAGGGGGAAACTTTGCTTGTGAATATCTCATAAACCATAAAGGTTTGAGAGATAAGACTTGTATCATTCTTCATGTTTTTTTAATGCCTACAAAATAAAAGTTAAAACAAAGTATTACTATCCCTTTAACACCCACTGTTCTCTTCACAAAATCCATTTATATTATTGCAGATCCACTTGCAGACAATAAGACACCAGCACTTCTTAAATGCTTATAAATATTGTTATTTTTATGGGAGCCATCAGAGAGCAAATGTAAGAGAAGATTTAGGTGTCAGAAAACCGATAATGTTTACAGAGACAAAAGCAGAGTACAAGGTATTTAACCCTTTGAGTGCCAGAGAGGTATGCAACGCGTTGCGTATCCCTCTGGCACTCAAAGGGTTAAGTGTGTATAACGGCAGATAATTTTTGGAAGCAACACTTTATGCCAACTTAAGTTGATTTGAAAGAGCTTTCAGATATCACCTATATGTTAGTCATTTTACATTAAATAGTGGAGATATTTTCCTTTAATATGTCACTTTAAAATTAGCCAGTACATGCCTGTGCCATCTGCACAAACATGTGCCAAATACTAACATTCCACAATGCTCTCTCTACTGTAACACTCCTCATGCACCCTTTCTATTATTGAAAGGAAGAGCATAAGACACCTCTCTAGAAAAAACAAAAAAATAAATAAAAAAAATACATGACTACATTTTAACCCTCTGAGTCCCCAGAGTTCATACGGACTAATAAGATCAGGATAGCCCCAAACAAGAAACGTGTCAACGGACACTAAACTGGGATAAAAACACACCAGTAACTGTAACACAGCACACTGAACTAGAGCCAACTGGGCCCAACAGTCAAAGATTACTGAGACGTAAGGAGTAAAATCCTAAACAGGCAAGGCTGCCTCCAGGACTTTCCTACCAAGGCTGGCATCAGCCGAAGCCAGCACACCAACACGACAGTGTTTAGAGAAAGTGTGCACAGACTACCTATTGGCCGCCTTGCACAAATGATCAGCAGAAGACTGATTTTTGTAGGCCCAAGAGGCCCCAACAGACCTGGCGGAATGAGCTGTGATACAAAAAGGAACAGGCTCCTTCCTGAGTTCATAGGCCTTACGAATGGTAGACTTGATCCAGGAGGCAATAGTCACCCTGGATGCAGGCTTACCAGCCCTGGGACCCTCAGGAATAAATAACAGCTCGTCAGTCTGACGAACGGATTCAGTGAGTTGAACACAGAACATAAGGCAGTGCATCACATCTAACAAGTGGAGATCCCTCTCCTTGTCAGATTTAGGGTCAGGGCAAAAAGAAGGCACAACAATCTCCTGATGGAACTCAGAAACCACCTTAGGAAGAAATTCCTGCGAAGAACCGCCTTGTCCTTGTGAAACACCAAGATAGGTGGTTTGCAGGACAAAGCTTGCAGCTCGGCAACCCTGTGAACAGATATGATTGTCAATAGGAAAACCATGTTCCAAGTCAGAAGACGAAGAGGAATAGTGGCCAAGGATTCAAAAGGAGGGCGCTGTAAGATGCCCAGCACCAAATTAAGATACCACTGAGGATTGGGACTCTTAAAAGGCAGGGCGAGCATGAGCAACTCCCTGAAACAAAACCTTGACATCCAGAAGGATGGCATTGCACTTCTGGAAGAAGAGAGAGCACAGAAGTTTAACTTTCAAGGAACTCAGGATGAGTCCCTTGACCACACCAACCTGTAAAAAGGACAGAACAGTGGGAAGGTCGAAGTCTTGTGAGGACAGATCTCTATCAACACACCAAGAGTGGAAAATAGACCGGATCCTGTGGTATGCCTTAGAGGAAACAGGCTTCCTAGCACGAAGCATAGTAGCTACTACCGCTGAAGAAAAACCCTTTCTTCCTCAATATTGAGGATTCAACCACCAGGCCGTCAAACCCAGGCGGTCCACATCCTCCTTCCACAGATAACCCTGTAGAAGGAGATCCGGTCTGCGGGGAAGCCGAAAGCGCTCAGCCACAGACTCCGGAAACCAGGGCTGCCAGGGCCAGTACGGAACGATTAGAATGACCGGAATGGGAGGAAAGACGTAAGCCAGAGGAAATCGCCATGGAATCAACATGGCATCCACTGCACGAGCCAGAGGATCTCTCCAGCGGGAACAAAACTGTGGAATCTTCATGAGGTGTTTTGTCGCCATCAGGTCGATCCAGGGCAGTCCCCATTTCAGGACAATGAGATCAAACAGCTTCTGGTGGAGTTCCCACTCTCTGCTGTCTACCGTGTGTCGAGTTAAGAAGTCGGCTAGGACGTTGTCTACTCCAAGAATACGAGCTGCGGATATGGCAGGCACATGTTCTTCTGCCCAGGTTAAGATGGCCTTGACCTCCAAACAAGCTGTGAGACTTCTTGTTCTGCCTTGCTTGTTGATGTAAGCCACAATCGTGGCGTTGTCAGAATGGATGCAAACTGAACAGCCTTCTAGATGAGTGGACCAGTATCTGAGAGCATGAAATATCGCCTGAAGTTCCAGAATATGTTGATGGGTAGGAGAGACTCCTCCGCTGATCACCGGCCCTGTGCATTTGTCACCATGGTCCAGAGGGATACCAGGAAGGGCCTGTCCTTAGTCAGGTTGAAGAGGTCTTGCCACCAAGAGAGACTCAGCTCCACGTGTAGGGGTAGAGAAACAGACAGCCTCTGGAGATCTGTTTTGCCTTTGCAAACCTGGATCAAGAACCTCTGAAATTCCCTGGTGTGAGCCATCACAAACTGTACCGCCTCTATGGTGGATATCAATTACCCCACTACAGAGGTCAACTTCTTGGCTGGAATGGAGTCGCAAGCCAGGACGGAGGATACTTATGGGTGATCTAGTGAACCACCTCGTCTGTGAGAAATACCATGCCTTTCAGGGTGTCGAACAGAAGACCTAGGAAGACCAGTCTCGGACATGGAAACCAGGTCTAACTTGTCCATGTTCAGGATCCACCCGTGATGGGTGAGAGTGTTGATACAGTCCTGGAGCTGTTGGTGAAGGAGTTCCGGAGACGGGGCCTTCAAGAGCAAGTCATCCATGTACGGCGTAACTGATGCCATCTTTGTGCATGACAGAATTTAGCGAACCCAGGATATGAGTGAATACCTGGGAGTCCATAGTCAGACTGAAGGGGAGAGCAGAAAACTGGAAGTGCCCTCTGTCGCAAGCAAATCAGAGGTACTGGCGGCTCTCCAGATGGATGGCTATGTGCAAATAGGCATCCTGGAGGTCCAAAGAAGCCAGAAATTCCCCAAGGCATATTGCCGTGATCACGATCTTAAGGACTCTTGGTGGTAATGAGTCTTGACTATGAAGGAATTGAGATCCTTGAGGTCCAGGATGGGACACCATCCTTCTTGGAGACTACAAACAGGTTGAAATAGAAACCGGAACAGGTTCCAGAACATCTTTGTCCAGTAGAGTCTGGATAGAACCGGATGGGTGTATGAAGGGAAGAACATGAAAAGGAGGAAGAGAGATGAAAGGAATCCTGTACCCCACTGAAATCACCTGTAAAACCCATGGATTCACCACGGTGTCTGTCCAGACACTTAGAAATTGGCACAGTTGACCAGCCACTGGCGCGTGGGGTCCGGGGTTCGGCGAGTCATGCCGAAGGAGGTTTGGTGGAGGACTGTTTGGGCCTCCACTGCTGTTTGGGCTTGGAGGAGTAACACTGAGCCTGGGGAACCATTGGAGTCGAAGGACGCACCTCAGTCTGGAAGGAACGATAAAGACAGTGCCGGACTTGAGGTTTCTTCTTGGGAACCAAGGGCAACAGAGTGCTCTTGGCCCCAGTAGCCTCACTGATGAGGCTCTTCAGCTCCGGCCCAAACAAAGAAGTGCCCAAGAAAAGCAGAGAAATCAAAGATTTCTTGGAAATGGTATCCGAAGACTAGATCTTAAGTCAGAGGGCACGCCTGGCTGCTACAGATATAGCTGAAACCTTAGCGGCATCAAAAACAGCTTTAGTAACATAATGCTGAGCTTCTGAAATGTTAGCCAAGAGCTGAAGCAAGTCAGTTGTGGGAGCACCCTGATAAACAGCATCAGTAAGTGGTTCTGTCCATACAGCAATGGCCCTGTTTACCCAAGCGCCAGCAAAAGTGGGTTACAGAGATGCGTCTATAGTTGTAAAGATGGCTTTTAGAAAAGACTCAAGCTTCCGGTCAGTAAAAATCCTTGAGAGCAGAAGCATTCACCGCTGGCAGGTCAGTGGTTTTAGAAAGTCTGGATACTGGGGCATCCACCTTAGGGGGGTGAGCCCACTGAGCTAGTGCCACCTCTGAGAAAGGGTACAGCTTAGCTAACTTCTTAGGCAAGGTCAGGAGTTTGTCAGGGGTTTTCCACTCGTCTCCAACAATCTGGTCAAGAGTGGGATTAGGTGGGAAAAGGGTACTGCTTCTTAGGCCCCTGAAAGATGTCAGAAGTATCCATAGAGTCAGAAGCAAGGGGAATGTTCAGGATATTGAGGACTGCCCTGATGATGCCCTCAGCAGAGGGTTCAGAGTCAGCCTCAATGTGGTCCCCCAAAGATTTGGGAGCAAATTCCCCCAGAGCATTCACCCTCATCTGAGTCCACCAACAATTCATCCTCAGAGGAGTCTGACACATCAGGTATGCCCTGTGGTTTGGGCACTGACCTAAATAATGTGCGGGGGGGGGGGGGGGGTTCCCAAGCTTGGATGACCCCCTGTAATTGTGTTGGAAGTAGCTGCAAAGTAGTATTGAACTTTTGCATCCAAGGTGGCTCTACAACATGGCTGGAGGGTCCTGGTGGAGAGGCAGGGGCAACAGCGCATGAAGGACATAGAGTATTCTCTAAGAAGCCCTGATTGACATGAGGAGCAATGTGCAATGGGGATCACAGACACTCCAGTATCCTTAGTCTTAGGTCTAGCCCCAGGTCCCAACAGGTCTGACATCCTAACAGGATATAAAGTGCCTGACAGTATAAGGAATAACCCCAATACTTTGTGATTAGATTTTCACCCCAGAATTAGGGAAAATGCACTTAAATTGCTCTCATGGGAAATTCAGTTTCCCTTCAAGTACTCTAAAGCCCCCTGAGCCCCACCAAAACACTCAGAACGTAAACCAGACGATAGGACAAGGGTAGACAAGTAGAATTAGCAGTCCCTGAACTCGCTACGTAGAGAGGTTGCAGTGTCCCAATATATGCAGTAAAGCGCACCGGAACTTAAATAAAGGCATTTTAAATAAAGTGAGTCCAAAAGTTGGAAACACTTAGAAATCACCAGATTAAGGCTAAACAACACTAAATCCAAAGGGAAAAGTGTAACAAAACCCTTAAAAGTGCCCAATTTGGCAAACAAGGGGTTAAATCATCACAGAAACCCAAGTGCTCCAGAAACCCAACGGACAAACATATAAACCCAGTGATTGCAGGAGTATATAATAGGAACTCCGAAAGGAGACCCCTGTGCGGAGGGGAAGATTGGGACAAGTGGACCTCAGCACTCAAAGAGTTGCTCACCTTTTTTGCAGGTCTTCAGACTACCACTGCTAAAGAAGAAGCCTCAGTGGGCTTCTCCTAGGGAAAAAAACATAGCCCGCAAGATTTTCCCCTCGGCTGGAAGGTCCACAAACAGCTCCTGGTAACTGAACAATCCACCACTGGGAAGTCAGTAATGGTAATCCGCCTAATGGGAAATTTCTACACCCCATATCTAACAGAAAAAAGTAAATATAACTAAAAACTAGGCAGAACTGTTCTCTTGCCTTTCTTGTTCAAGGAACAAATCTAACTGGTTGGGGATTGGCTGGTGACCAGCTAAAGAGGGAAAGAAGGCTCCACCCTGCACTTCTTTCCAAGAATTGTTCCTGCCTACTTAAAGAGGCGGTCGCCTTCCCAGAGTTACCTGTAAGCTATATTGGACAGAGAAATTAATTTTCAACGCTCTTAGAAGCATGGCAATAACATGGGAAAAAAGGTACATGTGTTTTAGCTTTGCCCTGTATGGAAAGGAATAAAGAAATGCAGTTTTCTGTGGCAATATCAATGGCACTGTTATTTGAGGAAGTTCCATTCAGGAGTGTCAAAGTCGTGAACCTTGCCCTCTTTTCTAGTTTATCCCAGAGGATGGGATAGTGCTTGGAAAAGCATACAGAACAGGTAAGCACTTGATCATATCACATGAAACTCAGATAAATCAAATGCTTATTCAACATCTCAGACATTACATACAAAGTTGGAGACCTTAGCTTTCATTACATCCAAAACCATACCCAAGCATGAAACAATGTCTGCAGTGTAAATTAAAGGTACCCGTTATTTATGATTTTTCACAGTGTTTTGGTCTAAAAGGAGAAGTAACCTATATTTTGCTGCTGTGCAGCACAAAGTTACTCCCATTGTGGGGAGATATTTAATTCAAAAGTTTAGTCTAAATGTGCATTTAATTAAATGGCAATTTTCAATTTTGGACACCTGGTGATGCTATTCCTATAGCTGCACCACCTTAGTACAGTAGCATAAGAGTTACTTGTTACACCAAATTGTAATGTCCTGTGCATCTATTTCAGTTTAGTCTCTCTTCAGGACAAAAGGGGGTTGATTCACTAAGCATTGAGAGAGTGGAGAGGACGTCTCCAGTTTATCACTTCTCCAATTCCTATGTTATTCTATGGAGTCTATGCACTAAGATTTCTTCAGCTCCGGAGATCTTAGCACACAGACTATCACATAAAATAGGAACTGGAGAAGTGATAAACTGGAGAAGTCATCTCCACTTTATCACGGTTTAGTGAATCTCCCACAAGAACTTTAGGGTCATATTGTAAAAGCCAAAGAGGCACAGTTGTAAGAAAACCCATCTGCACCATAGGGGCAAATTACTAAAATTCCTATTGACATAAATAACTCAGAGGCATATTTCTTTCTGTGTAACCCAGCTGACTGACTGCTTCCTGAATATGTCTCTTAATACTAAATGCAGATAATGCATGGCTATAGCAGATCAGATCCTGCACTGGTCAGTAAAAAATACTTTAGATCAGGGGTGTCAAAAATTGTTCAATTGTTGTACACAGGGAAGGATTTAGGGATATCCCTTCTTTAGCATAGGTGGAGTTAATCCAAAGGAATGAGAAAATATTTATGGTAACTCTCCTGTGTTGACACCCTTGCATAGTTGATCTGGATGCAATACATTAAAACTGTCACCTATTAGCATGTGGGCTCAAAAGTGGCAATTTTAACTTTACAGTAGAGAAGAGACATCTAAGTTGATTATCATTTACAAATATATTCAAGGTCAATAAAAATAATTCTCTAAGGAATTATTTACTCCAAGAGCTGAAGAAAAAACAAAAAACAGATACCATCCATTAAGACTTGAGGAAATATGCTTTCGACTAAAACAAAGTAAAGTTTGTTTGTTTTTTTTGCAGTACAGGCAATAAAGTTGTAGAACGATTTGCCTAAGGATGCTGCGCTTGCAGATACTTTCAAAGGATACCGTTCTAGCTCAGAATAATGCTTGAGAATAATGCTTGAGACTTATGACAGTTTGTTTCAAAGCAGGTAGGATGTTTATTTAGGGAAAACACATCTTTTGGAATCAGAAAGTAAACCCCACTTGGAAAATGGCTTTAACCCTTTGAGTGCCAGAGGGGTAGGCAACAAAGCAATGTGTTGCCTACCCCCTCTGGCACTCAAAGGGTTAACAGGGTTTCAGTGCTTTATTCTGGATCAGCAAGGATGATGTTGCCTAGGTTCAACTTAATAGACGCATGTCTTTCAGCTTCATCAACTAGGTTACCTTGATAAGAATGCCATCCCTGCAGTGATGAATGCCATTCCCAATCAGACTGCAGTTACTGCCAGGGAAGATTTCCAATCCAGCACCCTACATCATGCAGATTAAAAAAAAATATATCAATTTTTTTTTTTTTTTTTTTAAACATTTGGATATGCATCAATAATAATGAAATGCTGTTATGAATCATTAAACATAGTCCTCCAGGACATACTTGAAAACAAGAGAAATCTCAATGTATTCTTCCTCGTAAAACATTTTCTAAATAAATTCTCTGTATCCCACTCTTTTCTTTTGTTTTAAAAAATTATAAATACAAAATGTTGTTACAAGGTACTTATGACCTGACATATTACATATTTCTGTAAGCAACATGCTATGGATGCATAGATGTTGCATACAGAATTATGTGTCGTACATACACTATCCACATATGCTACGTAACAGGAAAAACAGAGCTTGTAACTCAACTACCCTCGGCACAGAGACAACTGGCAAGATGAGAGCCATCTGGAATGTCAATATGAGTAAAGAGATGGAAGCTAGGGGCTCAAAAGGCGGCCTCTGTAAAACACCCAGGACCAGACTGAGATTTTACAGAGGAGTGGGATCCTTGAAGGAGGGGAAGGCATGGGTCACCACTTACAGAAAAAAAATTTGACATCTGGGATGACAGAAATCCTTCTCTGAAAGAGAACAGAGAGCACTGAAAGCTGAACCTTAAAGGAATTCAAGCTGAGGCTCTTGTTCACTCAATCCTGAAGAAAAGAGAGCAGCCAAGAGAAGGTCAAAACCTGTGGAGACACATTCTTGGACACACACTACTTGTGAAAAATAGTCCAGACACTGTGGTACACCTTGGAAGAGACAGACTTTCATGCCTGAATCATGGTGGATATGACCTCAGCAGAGAAACCCTTCCACTTCAGGATGTTGGCTTTAAGAGGCATGCCGTCAAAGCCAGTATTTCCACATCCTCGTACCATAGGGGACCCATGAGCAACAGATTTCATCTGGGAAGTGGCTGAATCAGGTCTTGAATGGACAGGCTGATCAGATCCGCAAGTCACTCCCACCTAGGCCATTAAAGAGCAATCAAAAAGAGCAATGCCCCATCCATTTTGATCTTCCGGATTGCTGTAGGGATGAGAGGAATCTGGGGAAAAGCATAGAAGAGATGGAAGTTCCATGGGATGGATACTGCATTCGTTGCGAAGGCCAGAGGGTTCCCAGTGCAAGAACAGAACACGGAACCTTCCTGTTCTCCATGGATGTCATGAAGTCCATCATTGGAACTCCCTTGTGTTGATCAGGTAAAATGCCTACATATGGAGTTCCCAAATTACTGCATGTATGTCATGGCACCAGTAAGTTTTCTACCCCTGGAATGGGAATGGCTGAGATGGATGCAAAGTGTGGTTCCACCCAGTTGAGGAGATCCTTCACCTATCTCCTCCTGGCTAACTTGCTGCAAGTTCGCCCTTGGCGACTGATATACGCCACGCCGTGGCATTGTCAGACTGCATTCTCACTGGAATTCCTGTGAGAACCAAGGACCACTGAAGGACAGCCAGGCGAACTGCTCTGAGCTCCAGAATGTTGATGAGAAACAGACTCTCGTACCTTGTCAATCTGCTCTGGACATCCAAGTATCCTAGAACAGCTCCCTCCCAGGCCTCTCAGGCTGGAATTCATGGTAACCAGGGCATACTCCACAAAGGGTCACCCATTCTCCAGGTTTGGGCCGATGGAGCCACTACTGAAGCTCCTCCCTGGAAGGAGATACTCCAGATTTCTGGACCAGGACCTGAAGATGTCCCGCTGAAGTTCCCTCGTTTGAAACTGCATGTAAAGAACAGTCTCCAAAGAAACCAAATGACCCATGACCCACATGTAGTCATGGCCAAAAACCACTCCAGTGCTTGAAACATATACTGAAATAGAATCTGAATCTTCTACTCCTAGAGAAAGACCTTCCCTACAAGTGTGTCAGACCTCATGCCCAGGAACACCAGAAGCTGGGACTGGAATCAGAGAAGACATCTTGAGATTGAGAATCCAGCCATGATGCACCAGAACGTGGGCACACTACTGGATTTGGCAAGCCAAGAGCTCTCTTGAAAGAGCCTTGATGAATAAATCATCCAAATACGGAGTTGGAGAAATGCCTTGGGTATGTATGAATGCTGCAAAGGCTGCCATGATCTTTGTGAAGATTCTTGTCATTGAAGCCAGGCCAAATGGCAGAGCTGTGAACTGGTAATGATTGGAGCGGAATGCATAACACAGATAATGTTGACTGTATGGGTGGAAAGTCATACAGATACGTGTCCTGAAGATCCAGAGAGGCCAGATACTCCACAGACACATTGCCGCAACAACAGAATGCAAAGATTCCATCTTGAAGCGTGTAGCGACTACGTACCAGTTGAAAAAAGTTTAGGCCCAGAATGGGGAAGCAGCTTCTGTCCTTTTTGGGGGCCACAAACAGGCTTTTCCAGTAAAGAGGTCACAGCCTTGTGGAATAGTCTTGCTTTGCCTGGATCCTTTGAGGAAAAAACAAACAGATATGGAGGAAGGGATTTGAAATCTGTAAGGTACCCTTCTGATACCACCAGCAAAACCCACTGGTCTGTTATGGAGGATGCCCAGGCGTCTCGAAAAAAGGGTGAGATGGCCCCCTACAGGCAACAATGGACCAAGATTGAGTGAGTCATGTGGTTTGCCAAACTTAAACTTTGCAGGTGATAGCTTGGGCTGCCATGATTGCGTGGGCTTTGTGCCAGGGTGCATCTGAGCGATCGGCACCCATTAACATCACAGCTTGGCTAGGTGAAAGAAAATGATGCTCCTTTCTACCCAGAAAGGAGTGCTTGGTGGAATGTTGAAGCAACAAGGTGCTCTTACCAGGCCCAAAAGAAGCCTTGTCCTGAAAGTGCAAATAAACCAGTCACTTTCTAGAGGATTGGTCCACAAGGTGCAGCAACCACACAGGTGGAGTACTTTTCGGAGAACCAGGCTGCATCAGACAGGGCTTCCGTGACATAGGTATTGGCCTCCATGATACTGGCCATCAGAACAAACAAGTCCTCTTTGGCAACATCAGCACGCGTTACATAACAGTTGCGCATCAATGCTGCCCCAATAGCCTTAAACCCATGCAGACTCTAGATCAGTGCTAAAGGGGCCCAGTGGAGTAGTAGGGGCCACCACACAAGAGACCACGAATATTCCCTTGGTAACCCTGTATGACAATAGTAACAGGGAATGAGGGGGTAAGAGAAGCCCCTGAAGCTTTAGCCCTAGATCTCCCTACAGGCCCCTTAGTGTTCAACATGTATGACAAAATGTCACGAACCAAGTAAAAACTAGATAAATATTCTCAGAATAAAGAGAACATCCCTAAACACTCAGAAACGTACTTATCTGGTATGCAAAGGATTATTCTGGAGAAACGTAAGGAGATTCGGCCTCTGCCTAGGATAAGCAAGAGATGTAAGATGGCCACCAGAAAGTGACAATTGGAAGAAAGCCCACAAAACTGGTATTCTGGGTACTGTAGTCTTCTCTGCTGCCTGATACTGCCTACAACTCCAGCCTGGTGTACCAGCTGGACACTCAGAAAATAGACCAGATGTTAGGACATGATGAAACAAGAAAATAGAAAGGGCTCTGACCATTGTAGCCCAAACTGTTGCAGAGATATGTCCCAGACAAATTCACCCCATAGAAGTCAATGGAGCAAAGGTGGCCGCGGACAGGGTCAAGCTCTAAACAGCCGTTGTATTAAAACTGATCTTCACATCAAAAAGTTTGCAAATAGCCCAAAACCCCTAGATAGGAACAGGGGGTAAGTTAAAATAAACTCAAATAGGTACAGGAACAGTTAACCATATAAAAGAAACAGTGAAAAAGCATCCAACCTCACTGCAAAGCCTCCCAGAGTAACAAAAAAAGAGTAAGAAAGAAACCCCTAATGAGTGACAGAGTACAACCATCCTCATATCAGCCTCTGCAAGAGATATACAAACTGGGACAAAAAGTGGACCAAGGCATCAAAAGTGTTACTTAAAAATCTTCTGCTCTTCATGTTACCACCATAGGAGAGGGCAGAATCTCAAGAAACTTAATCACAAGCGAAGGCTACAACCTTATATCTAATAGTGAAATAATGAATAATGAGTCTCCACTCAAAAGAGCCTGTGATGTGTCAATGGGACTCAACCCATGGTACCAGTGTTCCATATTGGATGTAGCTTGAATAAAACTATAAATTATAAACTTAAAAGAGGGGGAAATTCATCAAAAGGCAATCTGACTAATAAGCAAGGAAATACTTATGTTGACTTGCAAAATAGCCATTTGTAAATGTGTCAATAGCTAGATCACTCAAGAATAATGGAGTACCAAGTAAATCTGCCATTTTCATCCTCCAGGCCCTGTCTGGTAAACTAATCTGTGGTGCAGGAATATACATAACACTGTATACGTATGTGCCAGTTATGGTGGCATTTACTCTCATTCACACATGTCCCAGGTGTGCATAATCAATGTAGGTAAATATGGCTGCTTAATGATAAACACCTGAAAATATTTATCTATGAATGTAGGTGAAGAGAAGAATATTGGCTATACTTCTCTACATTATAATATATGGAATAAAGAAGAGACAATTATTTGTGTTTAATAATGGCTGACTTCACAGGTTATGGAGTCTACATAAGAGCAATATATGGAAAGGAGGAGATCAAGGAAAAATATAGCTTATTTTAGTGTTAGAAAGATCCTCCTCGATCTAAAAAATGACCTGTTCAAAGACTGATCAGTGAAACTTGGTGGAGATGTTAAAGTCATTAATAATTAGGAATCAAGTACCAAGTTTCACTAATCAGACTTTGAACAGGTCATTTTTTAGATAGAGGAGGATAGCCCTGATCTCCCTTCTACCCTATATTGCTCTTATACTTCTCTATCTGCCATCAACAAGGATGCTCCCACGATTTGCTTTAATAGGTATAAGTCGTGAATTGCTGGAGCACTGGCAATCACATTCTACTGAGAACAGTAGTCAGTGAAATATCTCACGGAATGCAATAGTGTAGATGTTACTGGGTAGCATAGTTTCTAAAAGTTTATCACAAAGTTTGAACTGTAGCAACTTTTAAATAAAGCAATCCCCAGCAGTGGGAGTACAAATGTTTTACTCAAAAAGAAGAGTCCTACAATGTATGAGTCTCATAAGTTTATTTTACTTTAAGTTGTCAAAACATTGTACGCTGGCCATCATGTTGACTACACCTATAAATAATATCATAAACTAGATACACTGACCATGAATTAACCCTTTGAGTGCACTTTTTAAAAATATATAACAAAAAAAAAACAAAACACACAAACACACACCTTTGCTCCATACAAGTCACAGTAATTCATTGATAATTCAGCGGATTTCTTGACGGTCACTCCTGTAGTTTCACACTGCAGCACACAGTTATCAAGCTCAGTCTTTCCACTGTGGATACCTTAAAGAATCAAGGAAGGGAAGCGGACATTAAGACAACTCACTGAATCAAGAGTTTGGCCCATTCTAACCCTCTGAGCGCCAGAGGAATGCACAAGGAATTGCAAAGTAATGCATTGCTTACCCCTGGCAATCAAAGGGTTAAGACAGCCAAGTAGGCCAAAAACAATGCAAAGCTATTTATTCACTTTGACACAACAAAGGCAACTCCATTTAAAGGGATAGTAATACTTCGTTTTAACTTTATTTTATTTTGTAGGCATTAAAAAAACATGAAGAATGATATAAGTCTTATCTCTGAAACCTTTATGGTTTAAGAGATATTCACAAACAAAGTATCGGCCCCCTGTTCAACCAGATCAGAAGGGAGGTGCCCAGGTAGACTGCAGAGAGGGACAATCTTCAATTAAGATAAGGGAAAAAGCTGAAAAACTTGTCAAGGGGGGAAGGGCTTTCATTGTTTTCATACAAAGAAAATTGTCCCCTTCTGTTATCTGTCCTGTCATACAACCAGACTCACATCTGAGAAGAGATGGCTTACACTAGGTAAAAGGGGTAGAGAGGGGAACTTTGCTTGTGAATATTTCATAAACCATAAAGGTTTGAGAGATAAGACTTATATCATTCTTCATGTTTTTTTTAATGCCTACAAAATAAAATAAAGTTAAAACGAAGTATTACTATCCCTTTAAGTAATGAATGCATCTGCAGTGAAGACATGAGGAGGGCTGATAAACATCCCATCCCAAAGATACAGTGTTGTGGCTTTACTATAGCTTGCAATATATTAAATTAGCAATGTAGCAGACGTAATAAGTATGAACTGTAAAATATTTCACTTTAGTGTAAAAACTCTTCTACAGAATGCTGTATTGCAAGTATAAGAGTGAGAGATGTGTGGAAACAAGACGAGGCTGATGTATAAAGAAAGTGATGTAATTCTGGTGCAAGCCAAGCACACCATAAAAAACATATATCCCAAAAATTACCCATTCATTTAAATGGGGGTTTTAAACGCTTGAATGCTAGAGATCTTCACAAAGCACTGGAAACCTCTCAAGTGTACAAGATGTTAAAAGCTCCATAAAAAAAACTTTGCTAATTATTTGGTCCCTGTGTTGCAGCTGGTTTGCCCCAGAACTGCACCATTTTCTTTAGCACATCAGCCACAAGTCAAGTCATGTAAGGTGTTGATTACCAAAATCTAATGAAAATGTCCTGTGAAATGAAACACTGGCCTTTAACATACTAAACACAATTCATACTGGTGTATAGATCAGGTAACACCCCTTTCTGACTAACCCCTCCAAGTATCATGCAGTAACATGTTAAATGGACGCCATCAGCTAAATCAACTTTGGCGGTTTTGATGACATGTTAAAATCACTTACATGTCATCTTAGCCTTTTGTTATTTTGAAAATGAGTCTGAGTTATTTAGATTAGTAGATTATGCTAAATATGACATATTATGAAGGCATTCCTTTCTTTGCCTTACCTTACCACCCACCAATAACTAACAGCTATGCAACGCACTGCCGAGCAGTGACAAAGTGTGTAATGCAGAGCATACGGCACATATTAATTGGTGTCAATAAACAAGTACTTTTCTTAAAAAAAATATATATTATAGACATATAGTTAATTTTTAAAACACTCTAAAAAAAAATTCCTCAATTGGTTTTGGGGCATGGTGTCCCCCACTTTAACCATTTGAATGTTAAAAGTCTTCAAAGCAGTGTGAACCATTCAAGGGTTTAAAAGCTCCATTTAAAATTCACTGGAGATTTTCATTTGTCCCCTAAGGCACAGTTGGCTTGCTTCAGAAATGTACCTCTTTAGCTTATTGAATACAGACCAAAAAGTGCAAATTGTACAATGGACAAACACTTTCTAGCGAAAGAGAGGATTCTAGTAGACTTACTGTTAAAACCATTTCTCTTACTCCACGTGGAACACAGGAGCCATGGGGTCAAAGTTCCTTTCCACAGAGGGAAGGGCACTTCCAGCTCTACCCCCTGCCCCTCAATTTAGAGCTGGTACCATACAAGCATCAGGTGTCAATGGAAACCAAACTTGCACAACAAAAACCCGAACATGAACTAACAGGGTTCAAAACTCTGCCGAAGAATCCCTAAACAAGAACAACTGCCTGAAGGACATTCTGACCAAAGTTTTGCCTCAGCAGAGGCCAGAACAATGACACAGTAGTGTTTGAAGGTGTGCAGAGACAACCACATCACTGTCTTACACAGCTACTCGGCAGTGGCCCGATTCTTGTAGGCCCAAGAGGCACCCACAGATCTGGTGGAGGTTTCTTTCTGATCACATATACCTGTCAGATCCAAGAAGCAATGGTTACATTGGATGCAGCCTGACCTGCTCAGGGGCCCTCAGAAATGACAAAAGAGTACAATTTCCTGAAAGGCTGAGATGTGGTACAACATACTACATCCCACAAACTGCATAAAAATCATTGGGAGTATGAAGAATCGCCATGCCCAGGCGAAAAACCAGGAAAAGGGGTTTACAAGACAGATTGAAATTTGCCACAATATATTTCATGCTTACTAAATGCATCTGAGCTATAGAAACAAACTTGCTACATATACTCTAAATGGGAAACAACTTGGGAAATCCTCATTAGAGGAAGATTTAGGAGTACTGATAGACTTCACAGCAGTATGCAGAGTCACTCAGCTTCTGCAAGAGCAAATAGAGTACTAGCCTGCATAAAAAGAGGTATAGAAGCAAGGGATGCCAATATTATCCTACCTCTGTATAAATCCTTTGTTAGGCCTCATCTAGAATATGGAGTACAATTTTGGGCGCCTGTTCTAAAAAAAGACATTACTGAACTGGAAAAGGTGCAGAGACATGCAACAAAACTGATAAAGGGATTGGAGGATCTGAGTTACAAAGAGAGACTAGCCAAACTGGGTTTGTTTACATTAGAGAAGAGACGTCTAAGGGGTGATATGATTACCATTTACAAATACATTCAAGGTCAATGCAAAGAACTATCCAATGAATTATTTATGCAAAGAGCCAAGCTAAGAACAAGATGTCATCCATTAAGACTTGAGGAAAGGTGCTTTTGACTAAAACATAGGCAGGGATTTTTTATAGTAAGGGTGGTAAGGCTATGGAATTCTTTGCCTCGGGATGTTGTGCTTGCAGTTAATGTAACGGCATTCAAAAAAGCAATGGATGCCTATCTAGCACAGAACAATATTGACAATTATGACAGATGGCTTCAAAGCAAATAGGATATTGATCCGGGGAACTATCTGACTACCATTTGGAGTCAGGAAGGAATAATTCCCCACACACATTTGGGATTAGATTGGAAATGGCTCCAGAGGCTTTTTTTGCCTTCCTCTGGATCAACAGGGGTGTTTTTGGCATGGGCTGGACTTGATGGACGCATGTTTTTTTTTTTTCAGCCTTATCTACCATGTTACTAAATCATGAGTAAATGCAGCTTGCGTGAAACTTAATTTTTTAAATATATTTGTGCATAAAGATATCATGCTTTTATTTGGTTTGGAGCTTTAAAATGATTATCACGTGAAGGTGTGCTTTTTCTTTTTGTCATAAGTGAAAGTCTCTCTTTACAACATAGCACTTAATTAGCATATGCAACATTAAGAAAAAGCTTAATTTGCATATGAAACATTACTGGAAAGCTTCTTTCAAACTGTTCATTTGCTGCTTGTTTGGCTAGCTTTAGATTGTAGTCTTACGAGTGTTTTGCTTTGCAAAGTACTTTAACACTGTACTGCCTAAACTCTGAAATTGTAAATCGCTGCATACATCCATGGCTCTATATAAACATTCATTCATTATACCGCAGGAAGATTTTTAATGAAGTTATCAAATAGGCAAACTTGAATAAAGGTGACAGGTCCTTTTTAAGAAGGATGCAGAGGATGGCACTTTTTAAATGCAATGGCAAATGAACTTCAGTTAATGGATAACAAAGAACTGTCAAAACACAGACAACCTCCTATTACGCACAGAACAATCCAACTCATACATTTAATTCCAGAAGCAAGAAAGTCTGGCCTAGGGACAGGCTGCTGAAGAATCCCTGCTTCAGAGAACTGCCAGTTCATGCCTTTGAAGTTGTTCCATGCCAATTGTCCAGTCATGAAATCAAAATAAATTGAAAAACTGAAGGTACAAAAACTTCGACTCTAGCATGTTCACTATTATTAAAGAAAAGAAAGGGTTAAGCCGTTTAGTCAAAACATATTTTACATTAATGATACCTCGTGTTACAATACTAATTAACACCATTACATTAAAATGAAGACGATGCTCTTTTCAACCTAGGTGTCTACAGCTTCTGCACATTAGGCACTTGTTATAACACAACAGGTAGCAGTAGTAATGAGAACGAAAGGTCTAGGTGCAAAGCTTTGCACCCTAGATACGGAAAAAAATCTATTTGACTGTGACAAACACTGAAATAGAATTTATGTAAAAATCTTATAAGCAAGTAAAAATATGCCATGTTAAACCATTTAAGAGCCACAGGGGTATGAAATGCTTTGCCATTAATGCCGTTTGGGCCCTTAAGTGGTTAAAAGCTGCAGTCTCTGATTTTAAAACAAGCAATGAATGTTTCTTTTGCCAAATCCCCTTTATTGAAGTTTATTTGTATAATATTAAGGTTTAATATTCTGTTCTAGATAAGTATTTACCTAACTAACTTGCCTACTTTAACACTTTTACTACCAGAGAAGGTGGCAATTCATCAGAGATGTGTGTCTGGCTCACCCTTACAAAATGTTGAATGCTCAGATTGTTGCATACACATATGTTGGCCACATTTAATTTCTATGCATGATGGGGAAAAAAAGGATTTTTCCTGTTACCTGTTAAATCCTTTTCTCTTAGTCTATACAGGTTACTGATAACTTTGGGTAGGCAATCCACCCCTTTAATTGTAGAAAGGAACAATTCTAGAATTGTATGCAGGGGGTGGAGCCTACCTTCCCTCCTTGGCTGCAGCTATCCAACCTACTCCAGAAAGATTTGAGATGCTATCTATTGACTAGATAGTGGAAGGGAAAGAAGACTCCTGTGAATGACCCCGAAGGACCCCCACTGTCTGCCACAGGAGAGCCAAGCAGGGTCCCTTGACAGGGTGGAAGACCAGTAACCTGTATGGACTAAGAGACAAGGATTTAAAAGATAAGACTAAAATCATCTTTTCTCTGTCGTCCAATACAGGTTACTGGTAACTTTGGGATGTCCAACCACTGAGTTTCCCAGAGGCGGGAAATAAGGCAAGGACCAGGCGCAAGGCCCCAAAGTCACCAGAACAGATATGAACCATCAGATCAGAGATATCCCAACAAAAAAGTGTCAATGGACACTGAACAGGGGTAACAACACCCCCAAACTGTTACACAGCACACTGAACTAGAGTCAACAGGGCTCAAAAGTGAAGGAAGCACCAAAAACTGAAGATCCTAGACAGGCAAGACTGCCTCCAGGATTTTCCTCCCAAAGCTGGCATCAGCCGATACCAGCACATCAACACGGTAGTGTTTCGAAAAGGTGTGCACAGACGACCAGGTGTCAGCCTTGCACAATTGATCAGCAGAGGCCTGATTCTTGTAAGCCCAAGAAGCCCCAATAGATCTTGTAGAATGAGCCGTGACCCTGAAAGGAGACAGGCTTCTTCCTCAGCTCGTAAGCCTTACGAATAGTGGACTTGATACAAGAAACAACAGTCACTTTGGATGCAGGTCTTCCTGCCCTGGGACCCTCAGGAATGACAAACAGCGCATCAGATTGCCTGACAGACTTAGTGCGATGTACATAAAACTTGAGACAACACACCACAACTAACAAGTGGAGATCCCTCTCCTTGTCAGAGGCGGGGTCAGGGCAGAAAGAGGGCACCACAATCTACTGATTGATGTGGAACTCCGAAACCACATTCGAGAGAAACACCTGGTAAGTGCGAAGCACTGCCTTGTCCTTGTGAAACACCAAATAGGGTGGCTTACAGGACAGAGCATGTAACTCCGTGACACGGCGAATGGACATGATCGCCAGGAGGAAGGACATTTTCTATGTCAACAGGCATAGAGAAATAGTAGCCAAGGACTCATATGGAGGGCGCTGAAGAACGCCCAAAACAAAGTTAAGATCCCACGGAGAAGCAAGATTCTTGAAGGCAGGAAGAGTATGAGCAATGCCCTGGAAGAAAACCTTGACATCAGGAAGGATGGCTATGAGCCTCTGAAAGAAAACAGAGAGCAGACGTCTGAACCTTAAGGGAACTCAAACTGAGGTCCTTATCCACACCATCCTGCAAAAAGGCCAGGACCGTAGGCAGATCAAATTCCTGAGACAGGTCCTTGTCCGCACACCAAGATAGAAAGGTCGACCAGACACTATGGTAGATCTTGGAAGAAACAGGTTTGTGGGCACTGAGCATAGTAGCCACCACCCCAGAAGAAAGACTTTACTTCAATATTGAGTATTCAATTTCCAAGCCGTCAAAGTTAGCCTATGAACATCCTCCTTCCACAGGTAACCCTGTAGAAGAAGATCCGAACGGCAAGGGAGCCGGAATGGATCCGCCACTGACAGATCCAGCAGCTCTGGAAACCAAGCTTGGCGAGGCCAGTACGGAGCAATCAGAATGACAGGACAGCATTCCAGTCTCAATTTCCGTAACACCCTGTGAAATATTGGGAGGGGAGGAAAGATGTAGGCCAGAGGAAATAACCAAGGGATGGACATTGCATCCACCTCCAGAGCTAGAGGGTCCCTTCCACCAAGAGCAGAACGTCGGAAACTTCCTGTTGTGTCTTTTCGCCATCAGGTCGATGTAAGGAAGACCCCACTTCTGAACAAGGAGGGTGAACACCTCTGGGTGCAGTTCCCACTCTCCGCTGTCCACTGTGTGTCGACTGAGGAAGTCCGCCATGACATTTTCTATGCCAGGAATGTGCACTGCGGATATGGCAGGAACGTGTTCTTCTGCCCAGTACAAAATAGCCTTGACCTCTAACCAAGCGGCGAGACTTCTTGTTCCGCCCTGCTTGTTGATGTAAGCCATGGCCATGGCGTTGTCGGACTGGACAGTCTTCCAGCAGAGATGTCCAATTATGAAGGGCATGAAATATCACCCGAAGCTCCAACACGTTGATGGGGAGGAGAGATTCCTCCGGAGACCACCAACCCTGAGCACTCAGGTGACCCAGGACCGCTTCCCAGCCGGAGAGGCTGGCATTCGTCGTCACCGTGGTCCAGAAGGTTACCAGGAAAGACTTGCCTTTCAGCAGATTGGAGAGGTTGAGCCACCATGACAAACTCAGTTCCACATGAAGAGGGAGGGACACTGAAATCTTCAGAAAGTCCGGCTGACCCCTGCACACCTGGATCACAAACCACTGGAGTTCCCTGGTGTGCTCAATGGCAAACGGGACCCCTTCTATGATGGAGATGAATTTCCCCACTAGAGAGGACAGCTTCTTGGCTGGAACTGGATCTTGAGCCAGAGCCGCAGAAACCCGGTGGGCAATCTGGTGAGCTACCTCATCTGTGAGAAACACCATGCTCTTCTGAGTGTTGAAGAGAAGGCCCAGGAAGACCAGACGCTGGGATGGGACAAGATCTGACTTGTCCATGTTGATGATCCACCCGTGATGGGTGAGAGCTTGAATGGATTGCTGAACCTGCTGATGAAGAACACGCTGGGTATAAATGACTTGATAATTCTCTAGGTAACCCTGACTGACAGGAAGAGCAATGCGCAATAGGGGATACAGAGACACCAGCATCCTTAGTTTTAGGTCTGGCCCCAAGCTCCAACAGTATAGACATTCTCACAGTGTCAAATAACCTTACAGTATAAGAAATCAACCAAGTACAGTGTGTAGGATTAAAGTTTCACCCCAGAAATCGCTAAACTAGACTTATCTGGCAGACGAAGGGTTAATCAGCAGCAGAGAAAAGGAGAGTCCAAGCCGTGCGTAGGATACTCGTTCTGGAAATGGCACAGAATGGCTGCCATGACAAGAGCCAATCAGAAATGAGCGTGCGAAGCAAGCTCTCATGGGAAATGTAGTTACACAGTAGTTTTCCCAGAAAAAGTACCCAAACAGTGCCCGAAGCCCCCTGAGCCCCCCAACACACTAGAAACACGAACCGGATGATAGGGCAATGGCAGACAAGAAGAATGAGCCATCTCTGAAGTCGCTAGTTTAAGTGGTTGCAGAGATGTGTCCCAAACTGTACAGTCCCATAGGAGTGAATGGAGCAATGGCACCTATGCAGTAAAGCGCGCCGGAACTCAAATTTTACAAAATTGAAACAGTAAAATAAAAATGCATGAAACATCACTAAAACATGTTAGGATACCCAAAAAAAACTGAACCAGTAGGAAAAGTGTCAGAACCCCCCCCCCCAAAAGATGCAAAACCAGCAGCTAAAGGGTTAAACTTATACTATATTCATTGCCTTTTGTCAGTGTTCTTTGCCTCTCTCTTCCTCATTGTGATCGTGAGGGAGAGAGAAGCAGAGAACAGAGCTGCAGTAAATAAAAATGGGCAAAGATTGGGGGTAATTAGTGGTGTGGAAGAGAGATTGGAGAAGGTCAATTAATGACCTATTGCCACCCCTTTGTGTAACTAAAAGATTTAGAGCAAGACCAAAGCACAGAATAATTATAAACACACATTTAATTTTAAACATTCATGTGAGTTTTTTTTCTCTCATATATTATATATACACACACACACACACACACACACACACACACACACACACACACACACACACACACACACACACACACACACACACACACACACACACACACACACACACACACACACACACACACACTGCAAAGTCTGATCTGCAAAAAGTGGGACACCAGGGAAGGAGAGAGGGACATGGGGATTTTCACCTCAGAGGTACAGTACCCCACCTAAAAAGGGACATTTGGGAGGTACGAATGACTGTTCATACCTTTTACAAAGTCCCTGTTAAAAATGCACTAACTGAAGAAAAAAAAAAAAAAAAATCACAAGACAAGCTATAAATTTTTTTTTTTTTTTTTTTTAATGTATGTTATAGTCAAATTATATTAGGAGTTACACCCATAAATACAGCTCTAGAAGAAAGCCTTACCTACCCTTTAAAAAAATGGTATATTAATTTGTGTAGATGTACTAAAGGAATTAGAGGGAAAATATGGTTGAACAAACATACTTAAAAGGCCAAGATTGACCTTGTCCTCTAGTATAAAAACCCTGATAGTTAAGGGGTTAAGTGGTAAAAAGTAGGTAGGTTATTGTGATAATTATAGATTGCATCCAACAGTCCATATAAACTAATTCTGTGCATTTTTGTCTATAATACCAGTATTTACATTTGGGGCTTGATAAACACACTCACAAACACACACTCACCATGCCCTAACCAGTTACATCTTGCACAAGGCACCCTCGAACACACTGCATGCCCGTGCACACACATGCATGCGCTGCACTGTCCCAACTCGTGCATGCACTTATCCAACTCTCCCTTCTACTAGGAAAATATCAGTTGATCGTTGTTTTAATTTAAAAAAAAAAAAAAATTGTAATGACAAAAGTTTGTAGCTTTTCATTTTATCAACTAGCAGTATGAAAGTTGATGTCATTTATTTCCATTCCTGTCATTTTGTAAACACATCATAGCAATTAATAAGAGTAGTGATACTTACTGATAATGCCTTCCACGGCATCATGCTGCACAAACTTCACATTGGAGATTTTAATGCAGGCACCTGAGCAATCCACAAAATTGTCCCCTTTCCCCCTTTTTTCTATAACAATATCATCTGGGAGTCCATAGCCTATGAAAAAGAAACATTTTGCAGATTATAAATCACTTGCAGGCACTCTAGATCATGGATGGGAGACCTGAGGCCCACCACTTAGTTGTTCCGGACTCCAATTCCCATCATAACTTGCTGATGGCTAGCTGGGGATGAGGGTAACAGTCCTGAACAGATGGAATGCCTCAGGTTGCTCATGCCTGGTCTAGACACTTTTCCTGACTTTAAAGGGCTGAAACACTTTCGCAATTAATCAGATGACAGATGTTTGATAATTAACCCATTAACAGTTCTGTAATTCATTTTCCCTTGAAAGAGATTTTGCACTTTCTATATAAATATCATGTTAATATATGTTTGGGTATGTGACATTTTATACCCACTCTGTATGGTACTGAATTAGGCTGGTTGAAACACAAATACTGCAGTTCCTACGCAGAAACAGATTCTCTCCCATGGGGGGGGGGGGGGGGAGCGAGGAAGAAAGAGCGGAGGGGGGGGGGAGAGAGAGAGAGAGAGTGAGAGAGCGAGAGAAGAGGGGGAAGAGAGAGAGAGAGAGAGAGAGAGAGAGAGAGAGAGAGAGAGAGAGAAGAGGGGGAAGAGAGAGAGAGAGAGAGAGAGAGAGAAGAGGGGGAAGAGAGAAGAGGGGGGGAGAGAGAGAGAAGAGGGGGGAGAGAGAGAAGAGGGGGGAAGAGAGAGAGGGGAGGGGGAAGAGAGGGGAGAGTGAGGGGGAAGAGGGAGAAGCGGGGGAAGAGAGGGGAGAGGGAGGGGGAAGAGGGAGGGAGAGAGGGGGAAGAGAGAGGGGGGAAGAGAGAGGGGGGAAGAGAGAGGGGGGAAGAGAGAGGGGGGAAGAGAGAGGGGGGAAGAGAGAGGGGGGAAGAGAGAGGGGGGAAGAGAGAGGGGGGAAGAGAGAGGGGGGAAGAGAGAGGGGGGAAGAGAGAGGGGGAAGAGAGAGGGGGAAGAGAGAGGGGGAAGAAGAGAGGGGGAAGAAGAGAGGGGGAAGAAGAGAGGGGGAAGAAGAGAGGGGGAAGAAGAGAGGGGGAAGAGAGAGGGGGGAAGAGAGAGGGGGGAAGAGAGAGGGGGGAAGAGAGAGGGGGGAAGAGAGAGGGGGGAAGAGAGAGGGGGGAAGAGAGAGGGGGAAGAGAGAGGGGGAAGAGAGAGGGGGAAGAGAGAGGGGGAAGAAGAGAGGGGGAAGAAGAGAGGGGGAAGAAGAGAGGGGGAAGAAGAGAGGGGGAAGAAGAGAGGGGGAAGAAGAGAGTACTTACTTAACTGTAAAGGGTTAAATTGGTAAGCAGGTGTGAGAGACCAGCCAATGGGCAGAATCCAAAAGGAAGAGTGTTATCCTAAAACTTCTTCCCATGCCAGAATAACTGCGAAACTGGGATTTCTGGAAAATATCTTTAATGTTTAAAAAGGTACCATGGGGCTTCAGATGTTTAACCCCTTAAGGACCAGCCATGCGGTGCATGGCCAGCAGTTAAGGACCACGAGGCAATTATTTTTTGGCATTCTAATCAGGGGTCCCCAAGTGGCGTGCAGCTGTGTGGGGACCTCTGAATTCAATGAAGTACCAGGACCGTCACTGGTCCTTAAGTGCAGGACATTGGTCCTTAAGGTGTTAAAAACTGTGGTCCTCAATAAGGGGGGGGGTCCACTCAAAAGGTCCTTAAGGTGTTAAAAACTGTAGTCCTCAATACGGGGGGGGGGGGGTCCCACAATGAGATGACCCACAGCTTGCTAAGTGCAACCGGAGGGGAGATATGTCTCATATAAGCTGTGTGTAAGATTTCAAAATTGCAGTTGCACACCTGATCTTAAAGGGGCCACATACAAATTCGGTAAAGTCTAAAAATAGAGGAAAACTGAGTGAATTAATAAAAAAGTGGGGGAAATGAGCCCAGATAAGGAGGAAAGTAGTGCAAGGTGTAATAAACCTGCAAAGATGCAGAAAAGCACTGAAACCACATCCACCTTTATCATAGCAGTCAACGATTAAAAACACGCAGTATATTTAGAAACTAGAGTGCAAATACGACAACAATCCATAACAAGTAAGAGTGCTTACAGAAGCACTCAACAGGTTACTCGCATGCAGTTTTCACTCTTCAGGCTACCACTAGAATGAATGTAAACATTGTAACAACAAGTCAGCTTCTACAGGTCTGTGGTCTAGGAAAATAAACCTGTGCACTGGATAGTCTATTAATAAGGAAGCCAGCAATAGATGCCCTCCTAATGGGGGCTATATAGCCCCATATGGTAAGAAATAATAAGAAGGGTACTATGCTACCGCCCGATAACAGGGTAAATTAAAACAGAGCTTAGCAGGTGGAGGTTAAGTGGAAAAGATGAGGGGGTCTCCACCTCAGAGATCTTTATTTAAAGTGCCCTTCCCTCCTGGAGGAGGAAACTTTACCCCATGATTACTGTGTTCTACATTGGACGACAGATAAATTAAAACATATCTCCACCACTAGTATTCAAAGTCTTAAAGAAATATACAAAAACTCAAACCTGAGGGTAAGTAGAGCTCAGTAATGCCAGATGTCCTGGACACTAGTATATGGCAACCCTTTAAGCAGGTGGCATTGAAAGCCCACACCTGCATATATATCAAGGTAATAATAATTAAAAAAAAAAGCAGGGAGCAGAATATTTTTCAGATTAGTAAACATGCATACACTTGCTGATCGCATATGTGACAATGTTGCTTGAGCATTTCCTCTTTTACATCTGCAACTATAAGGATAAGGATAAGGCAGATAACAGGAGGGGTAAAGTTGGGCTTCAGGAGGAGAACTCCAACTGGGAAAGGGCAGAAGAAGCTACTGGGTAAGCCTCAAAAGAAAAAGTGCAGATCTCTAAAAGGGCCAGAAACTCAAATCCTACCAGCTTAAGAGGACAGAGAAAAATATATATAAGGTGAAAAGGGGATGGGGTGTGTGTGTGTGTGTGTGTGCGTGCGTGCGTGCGTGCGTATATAAAAGATATAAAAAGATATAAAAATTGCACTCAAGATGTATTTTTCCATATGACTGCCCTACTATAGAACAGCCACCCAAACAACTACACATTCATAACTAAAAGCAAAGACAGGAAAAATGAATAACAACAATTTTCATATAAATGTTCACATGCTGCTTTTAGTTATTAGATGCAGCAGTGAAATGAAATAACCTTGAACATAGGGTAATTGTTAGCATGTAGACTGTCTATGGCACATTTATATTACAAGACTAGCAGGCACTCCTGGAAGCACATATTTTGCAAAAGGACCAAGAAGACTTTAAATTTAAGTTCTTTCTAGGGTCCTTAACCTCTTGAGAACACAAAGGATTCCCAAAGAGTTGCTTCAATATGAGCTAAGCACCAATCTGGTCCTCAAGAAAATAAAGCAATCACCTCATGAAAAACATCCATTATAGAGTTAAGGAAACACAAATGCAATAATACAAGTTTCTCAGGCATATGTTTAAACATTTCCATACATTAACAGAATTTAAAAAACAGAACATGCTTCTGTTCTGAGGGTTGGAGGAACAATGACTTTGAACTCCTCAGAAAGGAGGCTGCCCTCTATTGTACAAGACAGCACAAAGTAAGGAGTGCAAAAGGAAGTTTCCTTTAACTTTTTGAAAAGCAACAGGCAAACTTTACTATAGATTTATGTAATACATGAGTGTTAGAACGTTCTCTTCCGAATAAGTGCAAGTCTGCTTAATTATGTGCACTCCTTTAACCCCATGGATCTTAGCGATGTCTTTAGTGCATTGTGAAGCAATGAATAGTGATGTCTCTAATAAAAAGGGTTAGTGTATTCTGAAATGAATAGATCCTCTTCACAAGTATTCTATTACCTTCAAGCTCTATTGAGTCAGTAATGCTGATCAGGCCATATACAACATAATGCCCAGGGCAGATAATTACTATATCACCGTCATAACAAGCATTCACTGCTTCTAGAGGATCTCTGTGGAACTAAACAAAGAAAAAAAATTATTTATAAACATTTTTTTTTAAGTCACTAAAGGGGGTGCGTTGGCAAAGAACTTATATTTATTGTCAATATTTTTCATTAGCATATATAATTCATTGTAGACCATGGTCCAGGCAGCAACACTTCTATGACCAAATGATCCATGATGTTTGTATTACTTTAACATTGCATATACAAATGAAAGCATTAACACAACAATGCATTTGATAATGCACTTGAATATAAGGCAAAGATGGGCAACATCAATTGATCTGTGAGAAAGGCTGTTACATTTATGAAGAAAATACAACTGCATCAGATAAAGATCAGTATTACAGTGCAACTTTGGAGAATACAATATGTTTGGGCTCCTTGTAAACATCCTTTGCTGTACGTAAGAGGACTGTTTGCCTTTACCTTCTGTGCAATTTTGAAGCCAGTCTCTCCTTATACACATACCTGATAAGTTAAATGTAAAGTATTAAAGGAAATGGTAAATCCGTATATTGGCTTTACTTACTTTGCAAGTACATATTATGTAAAAAATGTAAGATGTAAATAATTCTGTCTCTACATAAATCATTGATAAGGCCTCATCTAGAATATGGAATACATTTTTGGACCCCAGTTCTTAAAAAATACATTATTGAACTGGAAAAATGCAGAGACATGCAACAAAACTGATAAAGGGATTGGAGAATCTGAGATATAAAGAGAGACTAGTCAAACTGTTTGTTTACATTAGAGAAAAGACATCTAAGGGGTGATATGATTAATTTACAAATATATTCATAGTAAATACAAATAACTCTCCAATTAAATATTTACTCAAAGAGCTGAACTAAGAACAAAGTCATCCATTAAGACTAGAGGAAAGCCACATTTGACTAAAACAAAGGCAGGGATTTTTTTTTCAGTAAGGGAGGTAAGGCAATGGAATTATTTGCCTTGGGATGCTGGGCTTGCAGATACTGTAACTGCTTTAAAAAAAAAAAGTAATGGATACCTAGGTAGCACAAAAAGATATTGAGAATGGACCGTTGGCTTCAAAGCAGATAGGTTGACCAGAGACCTATATTACTGCCATATGGAGTCAGGAAGAATTTTTTTTTTTTTATTTTACCTGACTTGGGCCATAATTGAAAATGGCTTCAATGTTTTTTTTTGCCTTCCTCTGCATCAACAGGGGTGATTTGGCATTGGCTGGACTTGATGGATACATTTTTTTCAGCCTTATCAACTATGTTACCATGTACAGTTAAGCTGGAATATATTTATTTTACTTACAGAGCAGACTGAACTCTAACTTCTAATCTTCATTTCCATGGACAGGTCCTAATGAGCTGCACCATACTCTTCATGTACTCTGCAGTGAGTGAATGGGCTTTGTGACTCACTAGGCTTAAAGCAGTATATAAAGCACTGAATAACGCGAGAGATTCACTAACCATGAGGTGCATGAAGAGCATGGGCATAATTTTTGTTGTTGCAGTCACTGGAACCGGTCCACTCCTTCTCCCCCATAATCTCACTCCCTTCTTTTCACACTTTATACTTCACCCATTACCAGAGGGCAATTTTCCACAAAAGAATAACACATACACTGTAAGAGACACACAGCAGACAGGAAGAATGTGATGACAGAAAGGAAACAGAAGCAAGTGGGGACAGCTGAGAGAAAGGCAGTGCTGTTTATGTGTGAATGTTAACCCTTTGAGTGCCAGAGGGACACGCAAGGCATTGCTTTTCAATTAGCCCTTTGAGAGCTTTGCAATACATTGCATAACCTGCTGGCATTCAAAGGGTAAAGTCTGAAGATATATTTAACCCTTTGAGTGCCAGAGTGGTACAGAAACCATTGCAATGCAATGCGTACCATACTCCTCTGGCACTCAAAGGGTTATAAAAAAAAAAAAAAAAAAACCTTCCAATGGCAGTCAGATGTTTCCTGGATCAACATCCTATCTGCTTGGAAACTATCAATTCTTAATATTGTTCTTAGCTAGAAAAGTATTCAATACAGTACAACAACTGCAGTATCTGCATACACAGCATCCTGACTCAAAGAGTTCCACCACTTTATTGCCCTTCTGTAAAAAAAAAAAAAAAAAAAAAAAAAAAAAAAAAGTCATGCCTTTGTTTTAGTCAAAAGGGTCTGCTTCTTACCTTAATGGATGGCCTTTTGTTTCTTGCTTAGATCTTTGAGTAAACCGTTCCTCGGAGAGTTCTTTGTATTATCACCCCTAAGCCAACTCTTCTCTAATGTAAAACACAGTTTGGCTAGTTTCTCTTTATAAAAGACAGATCCTCCACTACCCTTATCAAGTTTGTTGCAGATCTCTGCACCTTTCCAGTTCAATGTCTTTAAAAATTGGTGTCCAAAATAATATACATATTCTATAAGAGGTCTTATTAAGGATTTAATGATTTAGAATGATATTCCAATCCTGTGCACCTATAACCCTTTTTTTTGCAGGACAGCACCCCATTTGCTCTTGCAGAGGTTGACAACACTGCACAGGCTGTTAAGTCAATTGTATATAAGAACTAAAATTTTTTTTTTTTTTTTTTTTTTACTAAAAAGGTTTCCCCATGTCATTACCCATTATATCTAGCGAGTTTGTTTCTGGAGACGAAATGCATAAACTTACATTTGTCAATACAAAGAGGGATAGTATTACTTTATATGTATAAAATAATAAATAAATAAAAATGCTGAGAGGTGTTTTATTCAAATGTTATTGCAGCTCAAACTTGAATTTTTGTAGAAGCAGTATTGTAATGGCCTGAAATATTACAGTGGCACTGTTGTAACACTATCCTGTGGAGATTTATGGTCAAATGACCAGAACTTGAATAACCAGAACGTGAATAATACCACCTCTCAGTAGTTAACGTCCCCCCTCTTTTTTTTTTTTTTTTTTTAAGCATGTTAAGCATTCCAATCTCATTATACCTCATCTGCCACTTTTTTGATACTTCAGATCTTTTTGCAGAGTATTGTATGCATTTCCCTACAAAGTTTAGTTGCATCAGCAAAGGTTGAAACATTAATTTCAATTTCCTCTTCAAGATAATTAAATAAACAAATTAAAAAGCATTGGGTCCAAGAATGAACCCTGTGGCATGCTACTGACAACTTTAACCATTTGAGTGGCAGAGAAGTATGCAACTAATTGCAAAGCAATGCGTTGCGTACCCTTCTGGCCCTCAAAGGGTTAAGCCCCCTATTCTTGGTCCTCTTCTATATTCGCTATTTATAAATGATCCGGACAAGGTTTACAAAACATCTGTGCACATGTATGCAGAGGACACAAGAACATACTCTAAAAATCAAAACATATCACAATTTGAGGCAGAGTTACAGGATAATTCCTCTAAAGTTGAAAGATGGATAGCTATAAAACAAACATTTCTTAAATACTGACAAAATGTTCACAATGGTATTTGGTACAAAGCACAAAACAGTTAAAGGGATAGTAATACTTAAATATTACTAATCCCTATAGCAAAGTACTACTTAAAAAAAAAAAACGTATTGCCCCCAGTGTCATCTCTCAAACCTTTATGGTTTGAGAGATGAACGCTTCTAAAGTTGCCCTCTCCTTCCTCCTTCCCCTTAGTCAGCATTCTAGCTGACTAAGGGAAATCCGGTCAGAGATCATTAGGTGGCTCTGCAGCAGAGCTGCGATCGCGTTAACAAAAACTAAAATAAAAAACTTTCACTAAAATGGTCTTCCACGTCTGCTTGCAAGCCAAGCACACGTAGAAGACCATATCAGGGAAAGTTTTCTTTTTTAGTAACACGATCCGGCTGTGCTGGAGAGCCGCCTGAAAGTCGTACAACTCTCTTCCCTGCAGTCAGCTAGAATGCTGACTATGGGGAAGGGGGAGGGAGAGGGCAACTTTAGAAGCGTTCATCTCTCAAACCATAAAGGTTGGAGAGATGACACTGGGGGCAATATGTTTTTTTTTTTTTTTTTTTAAGTAGTACTTTGCTATAGGGATTAGTAATAACTTAAGTATTACTAACCCTTTAAAGGGGAGGACAGCAGGACGGATCGCGAACATCTTGCCATAATGTCTATGCTGCCAGTCCCAGCTGGGTCTAGGAGTCATTGTTAGGAGCCGGGCGGCTCCGGAAGGGACTGACAGTGCAGGCGCGCGGACGTCATTATGGCAAGATGTCCGCCTGTCAGCAACAGAACAATGCACATTACTTTGGAATAAGATAATTCTGGCGACTAGCGCTACTAAGCTGCTAGTCGCCAGATGGGGATTTATTGAAGTTACATTCTAGAGGTGGTAGTTCCCCTTTAAACATGATCTATCACCCCTATATGTTTCTCTTAAGAGGATTCTAGTCTTACCTGTTAAATCCTTTTCTCTTAGTCCATACAGGTTACTGGTGACTTTAGGTAGGCGATCCGCCCCTTTATGTAGGCAGAACAATTTTAGAATGGAATGCAGGGGTGGAGCCTACCTTCCGTCCTTGGCTGCAGCTAGCTAATCAGCTCCAGTAAGATTTGAGACACTAACTGAACCTGAAAGACCCCCAAGTTCTGCCACAGGAGAGCCAAGCATGGTCCCTTGACAGGGTGGGAGACCAGTAATCTAAGAGAGTAAGAGAAAAGGATTTAACAGGTAAGACTAAAATCCCCTTTTCTCTGTCATCCAACACAGGCTACTGGTAACTTTGGGATGTCCAACCATTGAGTTTCCCAGAGGAGGGAACGAAGGCAAGGACCAGGCGCAGGGCCCCCAAAGAGCATATATGAACCATCAGATCAAAGATAGCCTAATAATAACAAATGAAGTGTCAACGGACACTAAACAGGAGTAACAACACCCCAGGAACTGTTACACAGCACAATGAACTAGAGCCAGCAGGGCTCAAAAGTTAAAGAGCACTGAAGAACCGAAAAGAAGATCCTAGACAGGCAAGACTGCCTCCAGAAGGCACCAGAATCTCCTTATTAATGTGGAACTCAGAAACGGCCTTCGTGAGAAACCCCTGCAAAGTGCAGCCTTGTCTTTGTGAAACACCAAAAAGGGTGGTCTAGAAGACAGAGCATACAACTCCGCGACCAGACACGATTGCCAGGAGAAAAGCCATTTTCCACATCAGCAGGTGTAGAGGAATAGTAGCTAAGGACTCAAAGGGAGGGCGCTGAAGGACACCCAAAACCAAATTAAGATCCCACTGAGGAGCGGGAGTCTTAAAACAGGACGATTATGAGTGACGCCCTGGAAGAAAACCTTGGACATCAGGAATAATAGCAATGCGCCTCTGAAAGAAAACAGAGAGGGCAGATGTCTGAACCTTAAGGGAACTCAAACTAAGGTACTTATCCACACCGTCCTGCAAAAAGGCCAGGACCGTAGCAGATCAAATTCCTGAGAATGGTTCCTATCAGCACACTAAGAGAGAAAGGTCGACCAGACACGATGGTAGGCCTTAGAAGAAACAGGTTTGCAGGCACTAAGCATAGTAGCCACAACACCAGAAGAAAAACCTCTCTTCTTCAGTATTGAGGATTCAATTTCCAAGCCGTCAAAGCTAGACAAACATCCTCCTTCCACAGGTAACCCTGTAGAAAAAGATCCGGACAGCAAGGGAGCCGGAATGGCTTCCCCACTGATAGATCCAGAAGTTCCAGAAACCAAGCCTGCCGAGGCCAGTACGGAGAAATCAGAGTGACAGGACAGCGCTCCAGTCTCAGTTTCCTTATCACCTTGTGCAACATGGGATGGGAGGAAAGATGTAAGCCAGAGGAAATAACCAAGGAATGGACATGGCATCCACTGCCAGAGCTAGAGTATCCCTCCAGTGAGAGCAGAACGTCGGAATATTCCGGTTGTGTCTTGTCTCCATCAGGTTGATGCATGGAAGACCCCACCTCTGAACAATGAGGTTGAACACCTCTGGATGCAGGTCAAACTCTCTGCTGTCCACTGTATGTCGACTGAGGAAGTCTGCCAGGACGTTGTCTACGCCAGGAATATGAACTGCGGATATGGCAGGAACATGTTCTTCTGTCCAGGACAAAATAGCCTTGACCTCTAACCAAGCTGCGAGACTTCTTGTATCACCTTACTTGTTAATGTAAGCTACTGCCGTGGCGTTGTTGGACTGTACCCGGACAAGCAGTCCTTCAGCTGGTGCGTCCAGTGGCGAAGGGCATGAAATATCACCAGAATCTCCAACATGTTGATGGGAAGGAGAAATTCCTCTGGAGACCAATGTGCATTCAGGTGATCCAAAACCGCTCCCCAGCCGGGTAGGCTGGCATCTGTCTTCACCCTGGTCCAGAAGGACACCAGGAAGGGCTTTCCCCTCAGCAGATTGGAGTGGGTGAGCCACCACGACAGACTCCGTTCCCACATGAAGAGGGAGGGACACTGACATCTTCAGGAGGTCCGGTGGACCCCTGCACATCTGGATCACAAACCTCTGGAGTTCCCTGGTGTGACCCATGGCAAACAGGACTGCTTCTGTAGTGGAAATGAACTTCCCCAACTAAAGAGGACAACTTCTTGGCTGGAACTGGATCATGAGGCAGGACAGCGGATACCCTGTGGGCGATCTGATGAGCCACCTCGTCCGTGATAAACACCATGCTCTGCTGAGTGTCGAATAGAAGGCCCAGGAATACCAGTCACTGGGATGGGACAAGGTCCGACTTGTCCATGTTGAGGATTCACCCGTGATGGGTGATTGCATGAATGCAGTCCTGAACCTGCTGATGAAGGAGTTCCGGAGAAGGGGCTTACAGAAGCAGGTCGTCCATGTACGGAGTGACTCTGATGCCGTTCCAATGGAGGATGGACACTAATGCTCCCAGGACACGATTAAAGACTTGAGGAGCTATAGTCAGACCAAAGGGAAGAGCAGAAAACTGAGAATACCCTTGGTCTCAAGCAAATCTGAGGTACTGCTGGCTCTCTGGATGAATGGCGATGTACAGATATGCGTCCTTAAGATCCAGAGAAGTAAGGATTTCCCCAGTGGACATGGCAGCAATTAATGAGTCTTGACCACAAAGGAACGGAGATCCTTCAGGTCCAAAATTGGACGACAGCCGCCATCCTTCTTGGAAGCCACAAACAGGTTTGAGTAAAAACCCAAAACCCTGTCCTGAACGGGAACTGGTTCCAGAACCTCCTTGTCCAGAGGGCACGGATGGCACAGTTGAACAGACGGCATTTCTCTACACCCTGAGGCGTGTGAGAAGGGAAAAACCAGAACGGAGGAAGAGAGGTGAAAGGGATCCTGTACCCTTCCGTCACCACCTGCAAAACCCATGGGGTCCACCACTGAGTCCTCCCAGACGCTGTGGTAATGACGCAGACAGCCACCCACAGCAGAGTGGGGAGCTGGGTTCGGCAAGTCATGCCAAAAAAGGCTTGGAAGCCTTGGGCTTGGTGGAGGTCTTAGGCTTCCATTGTTGTTTGAGCTTGGAGGAGGAAAGCAGAGTTCAACGGACGTGTCTCAGTCCGGAAGGAAAGGAAAAAAGCCAATTACGCTTGATAGGCGTCTTCTTCCTAGAGACCATTGGCAGAAGGGTACTCTTACCCCCTGTGGCCTATCAGATCCTTAAATTCTGGCCCAAACAGAGAAGTGCCCTGAAAGGGCAACGAGAGCAATGCTTCCTTAGAAGCAGTGTCAGCAGACCAGATCTTAAGCCACAGAGCCCGTCTGGCAACCAGACCTGGTGGAAACCCTGGCCACCAAACCGATGGCATCAAGCAAGGTAGCAGATACATAGTGCTGGGCCTTAGACTAGCAGCAAGAGTAAGCTGTTCAGTCCAAACCGCAATGGTTCTATTCACCCAGGCTGCGGCAAATGCTGGACGTAGGGAAGTGCCAGCAGTGGCAAAAATGGACTTGAGGGAGGCCTCAAGTTTCTTGTCAGTCCAGTCCAGTCTTTAAGAGCGGAAGCATCAGCAACTGGAAAGGCAGTAGACTTAGAAAGCCTAGAAACCGGTGCATTCACCTTGGGGGGGGGATGAACCCACTGAACAAGCACCGCATCAGAAAAGAGGTAAAGCTTGGCAAATTTCCAGGAAACAGGTTTCCTGTCCAGAGACTTCCACTCTGACACTAGGCGGTCAAGAGTGGGGTTAGGTGACTCAGCCAAGGGATCAGGATCAGCCTCAAAGGGGTCCCCAAAGAACTGAGGGGAGCCCAACACCAGAACATTCCTCATCATCAGAATCCACCAACAGTTCCTCTTCAGAGGAATCTGACACGTCAGGTACTCCCTGTGGTTTCAGCAGGGAAGATCTGACTGAAGTAGGGGTCTGCCAGGAATGGAAGACCCCCTGTAACTGGGATGGAAAGAGTTGTAATGTAGACCGGAGGGCTCTAGTAGCAGCTTTAAACTCTTGTACCCAGAGTGTCCCTGGGGGAGACTCAGGGACAGCAGAACATGCTGGGCATAAATGACCTGAGGATTCTCTAGGTAACCCAGATTGACATGAGGAGCACAGCGCAATGAGGGACACAGTAACCCCTGCGTCCATAGTCTTAGGTCTGGCCCCAAGCTCCAACGGATTAGACATTCTCACAGTGTCAAAATGTTAAAGTATAAGGTGTCACCCAAATACAGTGTGATACACTATTAAAAGTTCACCCCAGAAATCTCTAAAATACACTTATCCGGCAGGCGAGAGAAGGAGAGTCCAAGCCCTGCGTAGGATACTCATTCAGGGAAAGCACAAAATGGTTGCCGAGACGGGCAGAATCAAGATTTTCCCCCTCAGGGCTTAAAGGTCCACAAAAAGCAACTGGATACTAAGCTAGCCACATCTAAGGGCATTGTCAGTTACAGTAATCCGCCTAATGGTGGTATTCCATATCTAACAGAAAAATAAAAAAGTTTCTAAAACTATAGCAGAACTGTTCTCAGCCTGGTGTTGTCTTCACCAAGGAACAAATCTTTCTGGAGCTGGTTGGCTAGCTGCAGCCAAGGAGGGAAGGTAGGCTCCACCCCCTGCATACAATTCCAGAATTGTTCCTGCCTAGTTAAAGGGGTGGATCGACTACCTAGAGTTACCAGTAACCTGTACTGGACGACAGAGAAACAGTTTTCTTGAAAAACAGGTGATTCTGAAAAGCCCTTTAAAAACTGCCAAGCGTTTTGTCTAGGTGATAAAGCCTTGAATGCTAGAGAGGTCTCCAATGCATTGGGAAACAAAATCGTATGAGATCTCCTGCATTCAGTGGGTTAAACACCCCAATTACAAATCAATGGGAAGTTTTGTTGTTCCCCTATGGTGGAGGTGGTTTGCTCCAGAATTGCACCATTTAGTTTCCTAAATACTGCCCTAGAAGTTAAAGAGCTTATTTAACCCTTTGGATGGAAACGACTACTCCGACTCACTGCAGGGGTCATCTTTATGATACAAGATGTTAATGTAGAAACTTGCAATCCATTGCTGGTAGCAACCGAATTAAGGAAGAAAGCATGTAAAAGTCTTTTCATCTTGAGTGTGGAGTGTTTAAATATTCTGAGGCACCATTGGACAAAGGTTAAAAAGGCTATTTGTGAAGGGCAACACAGAAAGACAGCCACATATCAAACATGCCGTTTACGATTTCTCAATTCTAAATTTGCTAAGCATAAGGTGAACGTCCTTTGATTGATCGCCAGACTAAAATAAGTAATATGTCAAATATAAATCAGCCAAGCTTGCACTGCAGACACTTTATTGGGCCCAAAAGCAAATTATTCTGAGGGCAGAATACAAACAATTTTAACAAACTTGGAAGCTAAAGATCCTGCAAATTGAAGTATTTTTATTGTGTTTAACTGATGATGCTCAGTATTATCACTTGTACTAAAGAACTGCATCAAGACAACAACACTCAACATATCTTTCTATGAGATGGATTCTCATATGGGGGAACTGGTAATCAGCTAGTCACAT
This sequence comes from Rhinophrynus dorsalis, assembly GCA_037306005.1. Classification (NCBI taxonomy): domain Eukaryota; kingdom Metazoa; phylum Chordata; class Amphibia; order Anura; family Rhinophrynidae; genus Rhinophrynus; species Rhinophrynus dorsalis. The sequence goes on along the minus strand of CM074722.1, from coordinate 293,830,903 downwards.
GTGAAGCATCAGTTGGGTTAAAAAGATCTCAGGCTCTAACAGAAACAGAAAAATAAAGCCTTTAAATGACTGCTTTACTGCCCCCTCCACGGTATTCAAAGGGTTAAACAAATACATTTCTGTAAAACTGAATTAGGATTTAACAAAAAAATAATTTTCTCTTTAATCTATATGGAACAGTCCCTCTTCATGGAATGTAGGGCACATCACAAAAGTCTGGGTCTTTAGGGTGGACAAAAAAGAAGAAAAACAAGGCGTGCTGATACTGCCTGTTATCCCCTTATAAATTTATAATCAGTAAAAGATAATGTATTCGCATTCGGAAGTGGTTGTGTGGCGCGTACGTGCTATTCTCACACCATACAGGTAGGTAGAAAAAAAAAAAAACCAGCAAAAAACAGTCTCTGCTTAGGTTCTTCTGTTCCCTGAATTCAGTCGTCTCCTCAAATAACCGGCTGTTCCTCTTATTTCATAAAGATATATTTATTAAAAAAAAAAAAAAAACATTTAAAACCATTTAAAATTCTGCATTTCACAGCAAACAGCAACCCGTCCATTCGGATCTACTGGGATCACCATGAGGATGAGAGGAATCGAGGGTTTAACACAGATGGAAGCACCGTGGAATGGACATCACATGCATTTAGAAGGTTAGGGGGTCCCCAGTGCAAGAACAAAACATTAGAAACTTCCTGTTTTTCTCTGGTTGCCTTGAGGTCTATCGTTGGAAGCCCCCCAGTGTTGGACTAGCAGGCAAACTGCCTCCGGATGCAGCTCCTATTTCCTCAGTCTTGGCGACAAAGTCCTCCAGTAGGTTTTCTACCCCTGGAATGTGAATGGCTAAGATGGCAGGCATGTGCTGAATCAGATTGTCTTGATTTCTGAACCAGGACCCTCGGATGTTCCCTCGTGTAGATTTGCAAGTAACGAACTGCCTGCAGAGCAGATACCAAATGATCCATGACCCGCATGAAGTCCTTGATTGTGGCCGATGCTCACTCTAGTGCCAGAGACACAGACAAACATTAACTGAATCTACTCCTCCATGAGGAAGACCTTCCCTTGAAGGGTGTCAAATCTCATGACCAGGAACACCAAAACATGGGATGCAGGTGCACTCTTGGATATGGGGAGCCAAGAGTTCTCCTGAAAGACCCTTGACGAGAAATTCCTTCAGATATGGAGTCAGAAATCCCCTGGGCATGAATGAACCTGGTTAAGGCTACCATTCTCTTTGTGAAGATTTGTTGCAACGAGGCCAGGCCAAATGGTAGAGAGTGAATAGGTAATGATTGGAACCAAAAGCAAAGTGCAGATAGTGTTGACTGTCCGGTTGGATCAGGATGTGCAGTTTTGCGTCCTGAGATCCAGTAGGCTCATATCAGCCTCTGCAAGAAGAGACATACAAACTGGGACAGAAAGTGAACCATGGTACTCAAAGGGTTACTTAAAATTTTCTGTCTTCAGGTTACAACCAGAGGAGAGGATAGAATCTCAAGAGACTCAGGCATGAAGGAAAACTTAGTATACAATAAAAACTATGCACACTCTAAACTTAACAGATGAGAGTTGGTACCGTGTTAGCCGTATAAATACAGGAGGCAAATATAGTTTTTGATACCTTTTATTGGCTAACTAAGCAGATTTAAATGCAAGCTTTCAAGACCTTAGGTCTCTTCCTCAGGCATGTTATACAGATAAATATGAAATGTTTTCATATTTACCTGTATAACATGCCTGAGGAAGAGACCTAAGGTCTTGAAAGCTTGCATTTAAATCTGCTTAGTTAGCCAATAAAAGGTATCAAAAACTATATTTGCCTCCACTCTAAACTTAGGCTGCATATAGTGTCCAAATGCTAGGAGGAAGCTAAAAGGGTGCTACAAGGGAAATTGTAGACTATAACAAAATAAAAAGATAACCCTGCAGATATCGTACACCTAGAATTTAGTGGGACAGCACAGGCTCAGGACTAAAACTCAAAACTATCAGAAAGAGGGTAGTCACAATCACAGCAAAAAAGCCTCTCAACTGAAATCTTAGAAGAGGGTGAGTGCTCTTTTAAAAGCTGAATAAAGCATCACGGAGCATCATGGTGAAATTCCTAAAATTGCCAGAGCATAAAACAGCTTGCCAAAGTTTGTGATCAAATACTCATGATGGATTGCCGGGGCATATACCGACAATGGCAACATTACACAAGTTTTGTTCTTTCCTCAAAGGCAGAATGTGAGACCTAGGGATTTCACTGTGATGCTTTATTCAGTTTTTAAAAGAATACTCACCAAGGTATTTTGTTCTGCTGGTACATTTGGTGGTTTCTCTGTTTCAGGGATCTTTCCATCCCCTCTCCATTGAAGTGCACTGTTGTCAAATTCTCTGAAAAGTGGTTTAAAGGGATAGTAACACTTAATATACAGTAAAATGTATAGTGTAAGATTTATCCCTCTGAATACATCAATGGTACCATCCACTGCGGACAAGTGTTTTATTCAAAAGTTATAGCAGCTCAAACTTGAGAAGGATCTCAATGGCCTGAAATTTTACAGTGGCACTGTTTCTACATCATCCTGTGGAAATTTCTGGCCAATTGAACATAAACCTACATAGGATGGTCTAGCAACAGCACCACTGTAGAATTTCAGCCATTAAGATATTGCACCTAAAAAAATTCAAGTCTGAGCTGCTGTAAGCTTTGAATAAAACACTTCTTTGCAGTGGAAGTACCATTGAAGCACTCAGAGGAATAAACCTTAATAAATTATTATATATATATATATATATATATATATATATATATATATATATATATATATATGGTATGTTACTATCCTTTTAAATGGAAACAATACAATATTGCTTCCTCACCAGTAAAGCCAACATCACTCAGCACTGCAGATCATGAAGGCAGAAAAAAGTATAGCAGAGTTTGAAGCTATGGAAAAGCTGTTCCCTTAGCGGTCAGGTAACCTCCTATAGTTAATAAAGTCCATTCAAATGACCCTTCAGAGAAAGTGCCCACCCTGAAAAATAAAGACAAGCTATTATTGAGTTCATAATAACAAGCCCTTCAGTTAAAGCTCTTAACCTGGATTTCCAGTTCTTTATTACAAGACTCTGGTTCAAGTCTTTCCCTCGTTAAACACTGCAGTGTGCTGACTGTCATTGTAGTTGACACAACATGAATAACTTTTCCCCCAGTAGCACGAGGGCCCTTGGCTTTTGAACTGTAGGATCCAGAATTTCTCTGGTAACAGAACAGGTACCTGAAAAGACAAAACAAGTTCTCAGAAGGGTCTCCCCTAAAGCATGGTCAATAATACATATTTATTGCTACAAAGTTATACCTCAGGAGTGGGTTCTCAATCAGCTTCAACTTCCTTTTCAGATTCTCCAGCTCACTGTCCATTTTCATTCCCTCCACCATGGACACATTGTCCAACTCCGATTCAGAATCCGAGTCTTTGTTGGATAAATTGTTTCGGAGGTTGGTGAATTGTAAATAAACTTCTTCACATTGTGACAGTAGCTTGCGACACTCCACTACAAGGCCTGATGGGACACGATCTTCCAGAATGTCATAATGCCTTCAATACAAAGAACATGCATCATGACATTAGCCTTAGGTAATTTTGCAAGAAGTATACACTTTCAAACATATTATTTTAGACAACAGTAGATCTATAAAACAAAAAAACAAAAAAAAGAAACCCTCTTCAAGCTATTTTATTTTGTTTTTGGTACTTTCAAGATCTTTCTAGCAGATTTTCCCCCACATGTAACAGTTTCAGAGACTTTCATTTGCAATTGCTGTACACTATACTTCAGAGGCAGAAGAAATTGAAAGGAGCCATTTGAAATGTATCAGTGAAACTAGAGGAGAGGAAACATTGACTGATGCCTGGAGAATAGAACAGCTATAGATGGAAAGTGAGCTAATGGCAGTTTTGTGTTTAAAATGTTTCAAAAACTTTAAATCATTAAATCAAACAAAATAAGAATAGCTACTTTCCAATAGTTTCTGCACAGAAATAGCATTTTACAGCAGTCTTTTGAATAACGCTTTTGCATATTGTGGTGCATGTCAAATAAACATTCATATCTTACTTGTGGTTTTGTGTAGAAGTGTTGTGTATATGTATAGAGAGTGAAGTCACAATGGCAATTCGTCCTTTGTTGGCACTAGAGGAAGGGTTCTATTTCCACCTTCCCCTTTTCAACCCACAGGATACTAGCGAAGTCTGCATACACTGATTTGCAATGGATTGAAGACTTCTAGCATCCAAGGTATTAAAATGGAATGTTACAGCAAACAAGTAACACTTAAAGGGACAGTAATACTTAATTTTATCTTTATTTTATTTTGTAGGCATAAAAAAAAAAAAAAAAAAAAAAGTCTTATCTCTCAAACTTTTATGGTTTGAGAGATATTCACAAGCAAAGTTTCCCCTCCCTGCCCCTTTTACCTAGTGTAAGCCATCTCTTCTCAGATGTGGAATCTGGTTGTAAGACAGGACAGATAACAGAAGGGGACACTCTTCTTCCTATGAAAACAATGAAATCCCTGCCCCTCTTGACAAGTTTTTCAGGTTTTTCCCTTATCTTAATTGAAGATTGTCCCTCTCTGCAGTCTACCTGGGCACCTCCCTTCTGCTCTGGCTGAACAGTGTTACATCAGTAAAAGGGGAGGGAGGGGGACACTTTGTTATTGAATTACTCATGAACTACAACTCTGACAGAATTGAAATAACACTCTCCAAAGTCCAAATACTATGATGATTAATTAGAGCGGCTTTTATTATGAAACATTACTATCCCTTTAAGACCATATGTTCTAAGACAAAGTGGAGTAATTATAAGGCAAATCATAGGATGAGAATACAAAACTGAAAGGCTTTTAACCCTTCGAGTGCCAAGTGTAAGCAACGCATTGCAATGCAATGCATAACTCTCTGGCACCCAAAGTGTTAATGACTTGAATGAAATGGAGGTCTCCAGTACATTGCAAAGCATTATGATGGAAACCTCTGCAGCATTCAACAGGTTAAAAGTGACATTTGAATACATGGGCATTCTTATTTCTAGAAGAAACAGGAGGAATACAGCTGTTCCATCAACTTTGTAGTATGGACTACAAATCATAAATATACAGTATTAATGTGAGATCTCCATATCCTTTTGCTTCCAGTCAGTTATATGTAGAGCACAAACTAAAAGCTGTGTGCAAGCCAGTTGTTCCCTCCTATCTCCAAACAAGATGCTCGCACCACAGTAAATGATGTGCAATAAGTCCAAGATTCATATAAAACCAGTTGAAGTGCATTTGCAAATAGAATAATAAAAAAAGGTTAAAACATACCCTGACCCCTTTCCCGAGTGTGTGAAAAATGATCAGTCAGATGGCATGGGGATAGCGAGCGCTACTGAAGCTCACAAAAAATGATCAATAGTGCTTACTCATGATCAAACCAACCTTTACAAGTTATCAAGAAATGTATTAAAAAAAAAAAAAAAAACGCATCCAACCAGATCAAGTCTCTAAACTGACCAATAGAATGCTAATTACATGGTAATTGACTGCCAGTCCTGGAGAGAGAAGATATCACAACACCAAGCTACGACAGCAATCTTAGATCAAAAATAGTTAATAAACCTCAGCTCTAAGCTATAAACAAGCTATTCAATAAACAGTAAAATGCTGCCACAGACACAACCTCACCAATCCCTCTACATTGATGGCAAAACACCACCACACAAGAGTATATGTAACAATATTAGAACTGGTTGAATAATAAAATGAAAATAATTTACACAAAATGAACTGTTGATAAGATTCTATTCATAGACGAAACCTAATGTAGTCTCATCCAACAACGAGCGGACACCTTTACAAAAAGTTCATGTCCATCCAATGTGGAATGGAATACAATGTCTCCATGCTGTATTAAAACCTGAACTAGCAATCAACAAGCTTAATCTTTTCTATTACAAGTAAAGTCCAAGGAGAGATGGATTATGCAATTTCTATCATGAGTCTCTAACAAAAAACATATCCTCTTGGTCCAGATTGAAAGAAAGTTTACACAAAACACGTCACATTACATTCTTTGTTGAGACCAGAGGCATGTTTCGTATTAAGGGTGAAGATCCAAAATACTTCACGAATTGAAAATTTGCTATCCAAGTCTTCTCCTCCTCTCTGACCCAACAGTACTCGCTCTAAGTCTTGAACGTTCAGAGATTCACAGTTTAAAGTGAGAGAAGACATTGGATTTAAAACGGATATTCTTAATGTTACTAAGGTGCACATTCTGCCCTTCGCTGAATGATCTAGTTGTTTTACACACACATTGAACATCACAGATTGTAAAAGTAAATAAACTGAACCTTTCGTGGCAAAGTTGATGTACGATTTATTTTTATATACCTTTTTGGTAACACAAGAGACAAAAGAACTACACTCCAAAACAGATAGACAACCACACCGGTAGGTCCCTACCATATTTAGCCAAGCTCATCCTCTCTCCAGCTGTATGCAGACCTGGTGATATAAGGGCAGGAATAGTTGGGGTTTTCTTAGTTACAAATCTAAACCCCTTGTTTTACTATGTTGTTGAATTCCATAATGTAGGGAGTAGAATAAACTACTAGATCTACCACAGAAGATTTGCCCCTTCAATTGCCTTTATACTTAAAGAGCTGACTTCTGTCTTTACGTTTGGCTATAAATACTGATCTATCTAGCATCTAGGAAGAGCAATTCCCCTTCTCTAATCCCTGATAAAGATCTTTCGATTGTCTGTGAATTGTTGTTCCATGGAACAGTTTCTCCGAAGGCAGATTCTTTCTAATGGTGTGGGGTGCAGATGACAGATATCCACTTTTAATATACTGTTTCCTGCTGAGGGTTTCCTGAGGACGTCTGTGGTAATGCATCCACTGATTGGATCCCCCGAAATCCTCAGATATGAATCTTACTGTGGTGCAAGCATCTTGTTTTAATTCTTATTTGTACCCCAGGGTGTAATTTGCAGCAGAATGACTCCACTTTTCCTCTGAACAAAAAGCTTTCCAGCTTTATGGAAAAAGCAAAAGATGAGCAATTCAGAAAAATACCAAATGCATCATAAGGGACACATAATTAAATGGGAAATGTAATCACCCTCACGTTGCAGTTAGTATTGAGCAGAACTGCTTAGATTTTGCTTTCTGCATTAGTCCCTTTGCAGTCTTAAAAGCTGACCTTTTAAGGACCAGAGAAGTATGCAAAGCATTGCTTTGCACTGCATTGTACACCACCCAGGTCCTTAAAGAGTTAAGCTGCGTATCTGGAACAGAAATCATATTTTCTGTTCTGAAACTACTGCATTATGTTTGGGGGAGTAACACAAACTGCTACTTGCTTTTATATGCACAAACAGTATCCTATCTAATAAGAGAAAAGGATCACAAAGGTTTTTACTGTAATTTATCATCCACCTCCCATCATCTTAAAAAGCTTGGAGGTGTGCAAGTGTCTCACCAAATTCTGTGACAAGAAAAGTTATCTTAGATACAAAAGCCCTCCTTCCTTCTGCTGTGCCATCTGTTGGACTGTGCACACATCTTTTTGACAAATGCCTTTTGTCATTTGCAAATCTGAAAATTTCCAGCCTAGAATAATTTCACATAGGTGTTGAAAACATCAAGTGAACCAAAGCTGTCAAAAATCAGGTTTTACTGCATATAAACAAAACCTTGTTAAAATATTTGCTAAAGAGAACCATATACACATTTCTGACATTAGTGAGAATACCTTTTATCCAACACAGAAGTTCGGTTAGATGTAATGAACTAGCTTCACAAGGAGACATTCTGGAGCATACCAACTGCACCACAATTATCGTTGAATTAAAGAGCTATAATTACTTAATATGGGAGGAAATAAAAAAAAACAAACAGATTGCCTAGCATAGAAGGCAATCCCAATTATAAGGCAGCCTCCCAAGCATGGGATAATAGGATTTTAGTGTTGTTACTGGTTAAATCATTTTATATCTGTAGTCCATAAGGAACACAGCAACCACGGGGTTGAGTCCCTCTTCCTGTAGGGCAGGGCACACCACAAGAGAGAGGGTCTTTGGGGTGGAGACTCAATCCTCCAGCCCCCCTCCCCCACCTAATCCCAGAATTCATGAGACGAAAAAAAAAAAAAAAAAAAAGCAGGAAAGAAGAGAAACTCCCAGGACTAAGACCCTAAAGAGGACTTCTGCTCTGGAAGCAACACTGGTACGATTGTTTTCTCCTTGTGGAGACCTGTGTTCCATATGGACTAAAAAGAAAAGGATTTAACAGGGAAGCACACTAAACTCCTATTTTCTCTTACATCCAAAATTAACAAAGGTACCATGGAGATATACCAAAGCTAGGTTTCCCAGGGCAGGAAAAGGACCTCTCACATGTCCCCATTGTACCAGAGTTTCCTAGGACTAACCAGTATCTGAATAATCCAAGCAACACGTTTCACTTGACACTGAACTCACACAGCACTAGAAAAAGAGCTAACAGAGCTCAGAAACTGCTAAACAACAACTATAAGAAAAAAAGTGTGCGGGTCCCTAAACAGGCAGAACCACCTGCAGGACATTCCAGCCAAAGATGGCATCAGCAGAGGCCAAGACATTGATGCGGTAGTGTTTGGTGGGGAGTCGAAGAGGTTCTGCCACTGAGAGGTCCAGAAAGCTCTGGAAACCAAGCCTGTCGAGGCCAGTACGGAGCAATCAGAATGACTGGGCAGCGCTCCAGTCTCAGCTTCTGTAGCACCCTGAGTAACAGAGGAAAGATTTACGCCAGGGGAAATGTCCATGGGATCCACAAGGCATCCACTGCCAGAGCCAGGGGATCCGCCCAGTGAGAGCAGAACGTTGGAACCTTCCTGTTGTGACTGGTTGCCATCAGGTCGATGCATGGAAGACCCCACTGCTGGATGATGAGGTTGAACACCTCTGGATGTAGCTCCCACTCTCCTCTGTCCACTGTGTGCTGACTGAGGAAGTCTGCCAGAACGTTGTCTATGCCAGGAATATGAACTGTGGAAATGGCAGGGACATGCTCCTCTGCCCAGGATAAAATAGCCTTGAACTCTAGCCAAGCTGCAAGGCTTCTTGTGCCGCCTGCTTGTTGATGTAGGCTACCGCTGTGGCGTTGTCAGACTGTACCCTTACCGGGCATTCCTCCAGCTGCCGTGTCCAGTGATGTAGGGCATGAAATATCGCCTGGAGCTCCAATACATTGATGGGAAGGAGAGACTCCTCCTGGGACCACCGGCCCTGAACACTCAAGTGCCCTAGAACCGCTCCCCATCCGGAGAGGCTGGCATCCATAGTGACTGTTGTCCAGAAGGGCACTAGGAAGGGTCTGCCTTTCAGGAGATTGGTCCATGTGAAGAGGGAGAGATAGGGATCTTTCCAGGAGATCTGTTCAACCCCTGCATGCCAGGATCAGAAACCTCTGAAGTTCCCTGGTATGAGCCATGGTGAACAGGACTGCTTCTATAGTGGAAATGAACTTCCCCCACCAAGGATGACAACTTCTTGGCTGGAACCGGATCCTGAGAAAGGATAGTCTGGACCTTCAGTGCTATCTGATGAGCCACTTCATTAGTGACAAATACCATTCCTCTCTGAGTGTTGAAGAGGAGGCCAAGAAAGACCATCCTCTGGGAAGGAACAAGGTCTGACTTGTCCAAATTGATATTCCACCCATGATGGGAGAGAGAATGAATGCAGCCCTGCACCTGCTGATGAAGAAGTTCCAGAGAAGAGGCCTTCAGAAGGAGTTTGTCCATATATGGAGTCACCCTGATGCCATTCCGATGTAGGATGCAGATCAATGCTCCCAGGCCGTAGTCAGGTCAAAAGGAAGGGCAGAAAACTGGAAATGCCCTTGGTCGCAAGCAAAGCAGATATATTGCCAACTCTCTGGATGAATGGTGATGTTCAGATAGGCATCCTGAAGATCCAGAGAGGCCAGAAATTCTCCAGGGGACATGGCCACTATCACTGTGCGCAAAGACTCCTGGTGGTATTGGGACCAGACCACAAAGAAGTTGAGATCTTTCAGATCCAAAATGGGACGACAGCCGCCATCCTTCTTGGAAACCGCAAAGAAGTTGGAGTAGAATCCCAAGCCCCTCCCCTGAGGAGGAACTGCTTCCAGGATCGCCTTGTCCAGAAGGGCCTGAATAGAGTCTTCGAAAAGGCGGCACTTTTCCGGTCCCAAGGGAGAATGAGACGAGAAGGCACTGGGAGGAGGAAGAGGTGAAGGGAATCCTGTATCCCGTAGCCACCACCTGTAAAAGCCTGGGTCTGGGTCGCTTGTCGTGAGTCTGCTTGAAAAGGACAAAAAAGCAAATTCCTTTTGATAGGCACCTTCTTCCTCAGGACCAGTGGCAGGTGAGTACTCTTCCCTCCAATGCCTCGCTGACGAGATCCTTGAGCTCAGGCTCAAACAGGGAGGAGCCCTGAAAAGGCAAAGACAGGAGAGCCTTCTTGGGGGCCGTGTAAGCAGACCAGATCTTGAGCCAAAGAGCATGTCTGGCTACCACAGACATGGTAGATGCCCTGGCAACCAAACGCACAGCATCAAACAGGGCAGCAGAGACATAATGCAGAGCCTCAGCAATATTAGCAAGAAGTCGCAACATGTCAGAAGAAGGGGCCCCCTGACGGACAACTGAATTGAGCTGTTCAGTCCAAACAGCCACAGCCCTATTAACCCATAATGCAGCAATGGCAGGGTGGAGGGCAGAGCCAGCTGTCACAAAAATAGCCTTGAGAGAGGTCTCAAGCTTCTTGTCAGTCCAGTCTTTGAAAGCAGAGGCTTCAGCCACTGGCAAAGCAGTGGACTTAGAAAGCCTGGAAACTGAGGCATCCACTTTGGGGGGATGGATCCACTGCATGAGGGCCATTTCAGAGAACGGGTAAAGCATAGCGAACCTCCTAGACACAGGTGGTTTCCTGTCTGGAAACTTCCACTCCTCAGACACCAAGCGGTCAAGGGTGGCGTTAGGTGGAAAACAAATATGGGGCCTAACATGCTCCTGAAACACATCAGAGGGGTCAGAAGACGCCTCCTGTACCAAGGGAATGTTCAGAGTGGTTAGCACAGCCCTGATCAGACCCTCAGCCGAGGGAATGGGGTCAGCCTCAAAGGGGTCTCCAAAACACTGAGATGACGGAACAGCTGAACAGTCATCATCATTATCATCATCATCCACCAATAATTCCTCCTCAGAGGAGTCAGACACATCAGGTACACCCAGCGGTTTAGACAGGGAAGATCTGATAGGGGCAGGGGCCTGCCACAAGTGGAAGACCCCCTGTAAAGTGGATGGAAAGAGTTGTAAGGTGGACCGGAGGTCCCTGGTTGTAGCCTTAAACTCTTGCATCCATACTGGCTATAGTATATGGCTGGAGGCCGCTGCAGGGGATTCAGGGGCAGCAGCGCATGCTGGGCAAACATGACCTGAGAATTCTCTAGGTAACCCTGAGTGACATGAGAAGCAATGAGCAATGGGGGACACAGACACCCCAGTGTCCTTAGTCTTAGGTTTAGCCCCAAGGTCTAACAGTGTAGATATTCTCACAGAGTCAAACGTTCAAAGTATCAGAAACACCCAAAAAGAAGTGTGTATGATAAATAAAATCACCCCAGAAACACCAAAATAGACTTATCTGGTAGGCGAAGGGTTAAACTGCTGAGGAGAGAAGGAGAGTCCAAGCCCAAATGGAGATTCCCATGGGGGTGTGGGATCCCTAAAGGAGGGAAAAGCGTGAGCCTCCCCTGTAGAAATAGTCTTCACGACCGGGACGGCAGAAATAAGTCTCTGAAAAAGTCAGAGAGGGCTTAGATCTGAACCTTGAGGGAACTCAAGCCAAGACCCATGTTGACGCCATCCTGAAGGAAGGACATCATCATGAGAATGTGTCCGCACATCACCGGAGGAAAATGGACCAGACTATAGTACACCTTAGAGGAAACAGGCTTCCGAGCTTGAATCATGGTAGATATGTCATCGGAAAAACATCTCCGTTTCAGTATAGCTGCCTCAAGAGCCATGCCGTCAAAGCCAGTCTCTCCACAAAAAAGCCCTAAAGCAACAGATGCAGTCTGGGCAGTAAGCCAATTGGATCCTGAATGGACACACTAAATAGTACTGCAAACCATGACCTCCTGGACCAGCATAGACAAATTAGAATAACCATCACCTTATCCATCCTAATCTTCAGGATCATGCTAGGATAAGAATTGGGCGAAACACAAAGGATAGGTGGAAGCTCCAAGGAACAGATATGACATCCATTAAAAATGCTAGAGGGTCAGTTGTCCGAGCACAGAATGTCAGAACCTTCCTGTTCTCACTGGTTGCCATTAGGTCTATCAACAGGACCCCCTGGCGGTGTTAAACTATAAGGTAGTTTGGATGCAGCGGCCCATTTCCATGGCCTACCTCTTGGCAGCCGAGAAAGATTGCCAGTATGTTTTCCACTACTAGAATGTGTATTGCTGAGATGGCTGGAATGTGAGCAAGTGAGGAGGAGATCTCTCGCTGTTGGTTCCCCTTGGCGACTTATGTACAACACCATCGTGGAATTCTCTAATTGAACTCTCACCAGGGGGTCCCAGTGAGCACTTATGACCAATGGAAGAGCCTTAAACTGCTCTGAGCTCCATAATGTGTATGGACAGTAGATCCTCCTCCCCTGTCAACCTGCACTGGGCCCCAAGTGACCCAGTGTCGCACCCCAGCTGCTCAGATTGGTGTCTGTCATCCACCAGGATCCACTCTGGAATCTCAAAAGGGCTTCTTCTCTCCAGATGTGACAGATGAAGTTACCAATAAAGATCCTCCCTGACTCCCAGAGACAGGGTCATCTGATGGGAGAGGTGCTTCAGAGTCCTGTACCATGTCCAGAGAATATCCCTCTGAAGTTCCCTCATTTGGAACTGTGCGTGCAAGACACCTTACAGGGCAGAAACCAACTGACCCAGAACTCTCATGTAATCCCCAATTGTGGCAGACTGTCCTCTGTGACAAAGACCTTCTCCTGAAGGGTGTGGAATTCCATGCCCAGAAAAACAAGACCTGTGATGGGAGAGGATGTCTTGAAATTGAGAATCCAGTCATGATTCACCAGAATGAGGGTGCTCTCTTAGATATGGCGAGCCAAGAGCTCTTATGAAGGAGTCAAGCAATTATTCAAATATAGCATTAGAGAAATACCTTGGTCATTGATGTACACGGCCAAGACTGCCATGATCTTTGTGACTATTCTGGGAACCAAAGCCAGTCCAAATAGCAGATCCATTAACTGGTAGTGACTGCTGCCTAAAGCAAACTGCAGGAAGCGTTGGCAGTCCAGGTGAATTGGGACATTTAGGTATGAATCTTGAAGATCCAGGGAGGGTAGATATACCCCCTGACACATTGCTGCAATGCAAATGCAAAGATCCATCTTCAAGAGTGCAGCAACCACATATCTTTTGAGACATTTCAGGTCTACGATAGGCCAAGCAGTAGCTGTTCTCCTTGGGAACAACAAAAAGTTTGGACTACAAACCTGAAAAGTGCTCTTTGACTGGGACAAGTACTAGAACCTGTTTTTCCAGCAGAGCTGAAACTGCTTTTTGAAAGAGCCTCGCCTTTTCTGGGTTCAGCTGAACCTTTGAGGAAAAGAAGTGACATAGATGAAGGGATCTGCAATCTACACAGTACCCACCTGATACCACCAGCAAAACCCATTGCTGCGTCATGGTAGATGCCCAAGCGTCTCGAAAAAGGTGGAGACTGCCCCTGCAGCTAATGGCAGACCATGATTCTGCAAGTCATGGGGAGGTTGGTTTGTCAGACTTTGCAGCTTATTGCTGGGCTGGCAGGTTTGGCTGGGCTTTGCGGCAGGGCACTGTTGGAAGATCTGAGAGGTTTGCGCCCTCTGCACCCCGGATTGACTGTGGAATGAAATCCATACAATTTCCTTACAAAAAAGGACAGCTCAGTGAAAATCTGGGGCAACAGGCAATCCTCTTTCCAATAGAGTTGCTAATAAACTGTTTTCACGCCCAAAGAGGGCCTTGTCCTGAAAAGGCAAGGACACTAGTGACTTTTTGAAAGATTGGTCCGCAGATCAACCCTTGAGCCGCAGAGTGTGGCACACAAAAACAGAAAATTCTGAGGATTTCAAAGAAAAATTGGGTCGTATCAAAGCCTCAGAAAAATAAGCATTGGATTCCACGATGTTGGCCATCAAAACCTGCATGTTCTCCCTAGGGAGCATGCAAAGCCTCTAAGAGTTGCTCTCCACACACAGAAATTTCCCTACTGACCCAGGCAGAGATGAAAATAGGTCTCAGCGCTGTTTATCAGTAGGAAGTTCAGGAAGGTCTGATAAAGACTTAAGTGTTTTTTTGGGGAAAAACAGGGCAATCCTTCCTACACCTCTGTAAAGTGTTCAGAAAAATAGATCCTCCACCAACGGCATCAGAAACCTGAAGGGTCTTCAGCACCACCTTGAAGACCCCCTCAACAGAGGGGAACTGGATGAGCTTCATAGGAATTTCCACCGAGAGGGAAAAGTGAATGTCATAATCATCCTCTGAGTCCAGTTCATCCTCAGAGAATACCCCCAATAACCAAAGCAAAGGTTTACAGGAATGGAGTACCCCCTGAAGAAGTAATTTGTGCCACTAAAGAAAGCAGTGTTTTAACCCGAGCAGGCTCTTGTTCAGTGCTAGAAGTGGCCGGAGGAGTAGTAGGGTCCACAGAACAAGACGACAGAGAATGTTCACTTAGAAGCCCAGTGTGGCATGAGGAACAGTGGTTAAAGGGAGTAAGGGAAGTCCCTGAAACCTTAACTTTGAGTTTTCCCATAAGCCCCTTTTTAAAAAACATTTACATAAATTTAACACACAAAAACACATTTCAAATAAATATACATATAAAATAAGGAGATAATTAAGATTGCATTAAATATTTATATTTTTTCCCATAAGAACATTCTCTTCAACTAGACCAAGCAAGTAAAAATTATTTTTTCCCATATGCCCCTTAGAGTCAGAAGTCAGACATGTCCAAGAGAGTGTCAGAATTGAACTGAACTAGATTACATATCCCCAGTGTAAAGCAAAGTCCCCAGAATGGCCAAGTATTTATCTGGTATGCATTAAACCTGAAAAGAAAGCGAGAGCCAGCCACTGAGCAAAATAAACTAGTTAAAAGATGGCCACCATTAAAAGTACAAGCCTATTGGAAGAAAGTACGGGGAAAGGGGTATTATGGGAACTGTAGTCTTCTTTCTTGCTCATTGTCTAGTAAGGCCTGTTATTTTGGCCCCAGTCCACATCGAGCTCTGTGGACACTCAAAGTGGCCCAGATAATAGACCATGAAGAGATAAGAAGAGCCATATGTGACCTTTGAAGCTCAAATGTTTGCAGAGATACATCCCAGAGAAGTTTCTCCCATGAAGTCAGTGGAAAAAAGGTGAGCGAGGGCAGGCTCTGGTTCTTAAAGGAGCAGTTACAAAAACAGATAGAAAATAAAAACTAAAGGAAACAGTCCAAAATGTCTGGGAACAACAGGAGGGGGTGAAGAAACAAATATAAAAGCAGAAAGGGACTTGAAATAAGCCACGCAAATCCAGTATAACCTCCCAAGTAACCAAAAGTGTAGGGATAGCAAGAGAGGATTAGGCCACTAACAGATAAAGAAGTCATCTGCACTTCCAGACCCAATGAAGAGAAAGAAGAGCTAAGAATGAATGCACAATACACGGTAGAGAGTATGTAATGTAGCTCAACATTAGACATACAGTGGCCCAAGGCACTCAAAGGGTTACTCGCCAATCTTTAGGCTCCCATCATAGGATAAGTGCAGAATCTCAGACTCAACCATGATGAAGAGGTGTAAAATAAAGTCAACCTCCACAGGGCAAGAAAGGTCCCCAAAGCACCTGTGAATTGGGCAGTTCATCTCCAGGGAAGCTCAGATGGGAGCCCTCCCCTAGTGGGTGACTGTACAGCCCCATATGTAAAGAAAAAAAAAATAAAAACCTAAGAAAAACCTAATCGGATGACCAGTTTACAGCAAACTGCTTTGAAGGACATATGAATTCAAGGAAGGCGGTGGTGTTGAGCTGGAGGAAGGGGAACTCGGCTCCACCCCAAAGACCCAGTCTTTTGTGATGTGTCCTGTCCTCCAAGAGGAGGAACTCAACCCCACTGTACCTGTGTTCCATAGGATGGTGTAGCAACAGCGCCACTGTACAATTTTAGGCCACTGTGATATTGCATCTAAAAAATTCTAATTTGAGCTGTAATAGTTTTTGAATAAAACACCTTTCAGCAGTAAGAGTACCCTTTTTTTTTTTTACTCAGGGGGATAAACACTACAATATATATATATTTTTACATATTAAGTATTATTATCCCTTTAAAAATTAATCTATATGCAACAAATCCTCTCAAACCACTATGGTTTGAGAGATATTCGTATTCAAGGTTACCCCCCTTGTTTGCAAGCACACTTTGTAGACCATTCCAGTGAAGTAATTAGTTTTAAATAACGCAATTTCGACTCCACTGAAGAGCCTCCTCGTGTCGGCCGACACGGATCTCCTGCTGTCAGCTTTATAGCCGACAGCTGGAGAAGGGGAAGGAGGGGGAAACTTTGAATACAAATCTCTCAAAGCATAGAAGTTTGAGAGAGAGAGAATTTGTGGCATATAGATTAGATTAATTTTTTAAAGGGTTAGTAAACTCGGGAAGTACAGGTGAAATGATAGGAAGAATTAAAAAATACTTACTGCTCTCATTCCAATCTCTCAAACCGTTATGGTTTGAGAGATATAACAAAATAAAGCCCTACGCTCCCTCCCCCTTCTCATGCGTCCTCTGTATAGCAAATGTCATGAGTTCCTGCTTCAGGGACCAGGCGGCGGCTCTTCAGGAGCGCTGTCATCGAGATATATAATTACTTCATCAGTATGGTCTACAGTGTGTACCTGGCTTGCAAGCACACGTTGACCATTCCGATGAAGTAATTATAGTTAGATATCCCGATGTCAGCACTCCTGAAGAGCCGCCTAAAGTCAGGCAACCGGATTCTGCCTCTGACAGCTTTACAGCTCATCAGACAGAAAGGGGAGGGAGCGGAGGACTTTATTTTCTTATATCTCTCAAACCATAACTGTTTGAGAGATGAGAGTGAGGGCAGTGAGTATTTTTTAATTGTTCCTATCATTTCGTCTGTACTTCCCCCCCCCCCCCCCCCCCGAGTTTACTATACCTTTAAGCACTACAAAACTACAAAGATTTTTTCTGGGACATTACTGTCCCTTTTAAGGCATGGTTTTTGGCCTGTCTTAGCTTGCACACACCTTGCCTGTTTGCAATCAGTTTTTATTCCTTGTGTGGCCTGTGGTGGTGGCATACTTTGGTCTACAAGGAGACCTGGTGGATCCACAGTCCTCTTTATCCACTTACAGCAGGCCTACAAAGTTTTCTTTATACTGGGTAAGTATTTGTTTACAACTTTTTAAATAGCTGTATGTTTTGTTTTCAATGCAGATACTGGGACCCTCAATCATTATATAGACTATATAAAGGGTCCCCTCCACCAGGTTCATTTCCAGCAGCTCCTCAGCGAATGTTTTTACTATAGCTAGGGCTTTACAGGTGCATTAGAATAGGACATCCTCTGATATTCCTCTGATGAAAAGGTCAGTGGTACCACGAACCATGTCAGGAGATTTATAATTGTTTTTAAGATTATAATAAAACTATTTCATTTTAATTTGATCAATCTATATTATCCCCCAAAGACACAAACACTTTAAGGCAATATATGCACACTGGCTTAAAATGTATACAAGCAAAAATTGAGACATGGAGAGCGCAGAGGTGTCCCTGTGGGAGTAATGAAATGGCACAAGGAGCATAACAGGACACATAAGAGCAAAGGAAAAGTCAATTTAAGCCCGTGGGGGGGGGTATAAAAGAAACATGGGAGAGGGAACAAAGAGGTATACCATATAGGTGTGGTAGAGGGTAAAGGGGTACAAAATTGTGATAAAGAAGGGCATAAGGGGTAAAAAGTTCAACACAGGGAGAAATTATAAATGGCAGGAATATGGATAATTAAAAAAAATTAATCATAATAATTATATTATAAATCTGTGTTAGAGTTAAGCACAGAAAGACAACATAGTATCCATGATCTCACATGTGACAATTCTCTTCATGGTGTCTGGACATCCAATATCAGAGAGAGGCCCCTCTCTCTTCTGTAACTGGTTACCTCAACAGGCCATCTGTCTCAGATATTGGAAGATGTCCCCAAGACCAACTAAAAGAAGGAGATCTGTAACCTGTCACATGAGGACATCTGAGCATTTTGTACTCCTCCTGCCAGCCAAACCTGAGACAGAATGTAATCAAGCCCACCCTGGCTTCTTCACTGCAGCTTTGACCCAGTTGCCACATTCAGAGAACAGTTGAATGTGCTGCGTTTTATACATTTAATTGGTGCTCAGGGCTGTCATTTAGTGTTAGGGCATAGAAGATTGTGGAGATAAATTAAAACTATTACTTGTAACATTATCCAGACATCCCTGGTTAATGTGCATGTTATCTGGATAACACATACAGTAGACAGTTCCTGCTTTTAGTCTTAACCCTCTGAGTGCCAGAGGGGTATGGAATGCATTGCTTTGCAATCCATTCCATGCCCCTCCGGCAATCAAAGTGTTAACACACATGCACATGGTATTACTGAAATGCTAGAGCCAAAAAGGTAAAATGAACCTGCAATAAAATAAATAGCACATGTAACACTAAACATTTATCACTTAGCATTTTTACTTTTTACAAGAAAAAATATATAAATGCATAACCTGTTTGTATGGAAATACATGCAGGATGCATATTTAACTGGAAAAAACTACAAACACTATGCAGAGGAGACTAACCCCAATTTGTTATTAAGCAGTGCCACCTAGAGGCTAGAAAGCATCTTTAGGAGACCAAACCTCTGCAAGCACAACAATGGTATAATAAATGTAGTCCTTGCGAAATGAGACCATTAATACTGCTGAGCTCCAACAAGGGTGCAAATTTGCAATGTTGAAACATGCACCTTGCATTAATTTGAACAATCTATAACCATAATGCTGGTAGACAGGAATAATTATTGTGCAGATATGTGGGATGAGTGAATGAAATATTGCAGTACATATTTTATTTGTAAACCCTACCAGTTGATGCAGGTCTGTACAAGATTATAATAGGGAGATGGTGCGCATGCAAAATTAATCAAGAAATTGCACTTAACTTAGCTTCAGTACCACAAACAGTGTGATGTCTAATCTGTGTAAATATGAATACACATATTATATTTACAATAGAAAAAAAATAAAGCATAACAGTGAGATGAGAATATCAGATGTCAGATGTAGAGATATAGGCCTGGATTCCATCACTTTCTATAATATTTTTATATTATTGCTTTTCATCCTTTGTTTTAATATAAATGCTTTAATGTATCCTCCACTGAAATGTCGTGTACAGGATTCAGTGCATTAGGGATGCTATCTTGCATGTATGATAGTGCCTGTTTTTTTTTCCTTTTGGGCTCTTTCGGTGCATTTTCCCCACTGACTGGTGTTGCGCTTTGGTAAAATTATATAGATAGAATCGGGAGGATGGAAACACTAACTCTTGTATGTAGATTGCCCAGGTGCACAATCCTTATAGGACAATGTATACAGCAACAAAAATGGTAGCATCAGTGGACTTGTTAAGGGAAAAAAAAAAAAAATAAATAAATAAATAAAAAAAATTATGTAAATATTTTGTTCCAACCACTGGAGCTTTATTTTAATAAAGGTCCAGGGGTTGAACCAAAACTTTGACATAATAAAATTGCATATTGATTTTCCTTAAAGTGTTAGTAATGTCTTTATTTTATAAATGCTAACATTGCAGCTATTATTAAATGAAATTAAACAACCCTAGCCCCATCTCTCAGACTTTTATGGTTTGAGAGATATAGGAGGCTAAAGTTCCCCGCTCCCTCTGCTTTCCCTGCTATAAGCTGTAAAGCTGACAGCAGGAGATCTGAGTCAGCCGACTCGAGGCGGCTCTTCAGCAGAGTCGAAATAGCAAAATGTTAAAAGAAATACTTTGTCAGAACGGTCCACAAAGTGCCCCTGGTTTGCAGGCACACTTTGCAGACCGTTCCAATTAATTATTTCTTTTTACATTTTGATATTTCGGCTCTGCTGAAGAGCCACTTGCTTGTCCCGGGACCAGGATATCCTGGCATCAGCTTACAGCTGATATCAGGGAAAGCGGAGAGCAGGGAACTTTAGCCTTCTATATCTCTCAAACCATAAAGGTTTGAGAGCTGGCACTGGTGTTGTTTAATTTCATTTTATAATAGCTGCAATATTAGCATTTATAAAATATAGACATTACCAACACTTTAATAAGTCCCACTGGTGCTGTCTTTTTTGTTGTTGTATGTATTTATGTATTTTTTTTATATTATACTAATTGAAGAGCCCGTTACACAGGACACAGTGCCACTGGCAGACGGTCTCTGTGCAGTCATGCGCAGTAGAGACTACCCGTGACGAGGCTGATACAGAGCTGGGTGCTCCGAACGTCACGGGCAGTCTCTACTGTATACGACTGCGTCATTACAAACTTTCTAGAGAATTATTATATAGGATAGTATATTTATATACATACACACATATTTTTCCCCCATCCCTACCCCTGTATGGGTCCAGCACAGATGCAAACAAATCAAAAAATAAAGTGTGTTATTTGCATACAATATATCACCAGATCTACAAGTACCACAGTAAGTATTTTGAAACAAATATCAAGTTCTTACAGTCGTAACCGAGGCTCTACACATCTAACAAAGTAATCAAAATGATCTTCCTCTTCTTCATCCCAGGGTCGCCAGATGTGCTGATAAAAAAATCTGCAGGGATAAAAAAAAAAAAAAAAAAAAAAAGTGTGCAATATTTAGAGAAGTATTTTTATCAGACAAAAGGAGGGTAGGAATTAATTACATCCTTGATGAGATTTTAAAAAAAAAGGCAACCAGAATTCTCCTTGGATCAACATCAGACCAGAGTTGAAACCAGCTGTCATAACTGCATATTGTTGTTTGTTAAAAAGGCACGCAGGAACTATATCCCTTTGAATGCCAGAAGGGTATGCACCGTATTGCAATCTATATCCCTTTGAGTGCCAGAGGGGGTATGCAACATATTGCAAAGCAATGCGTTGCGTAACCCTCTGGCACTCAAAGGTTTAAGAGTGCATGTTTTCAAGATATCTCTGAATGAGCACAGGCAGACCAATTAAAGTGACTAACACTAATTATTCTACCTGTTCTCCAGCTGAGATATCCTGTAAACATGCTCTCTTGGTAGCTCGAGGACCTGGCTTGACTACCCCTAAAATCGATATAGCCTCATGGAAAAGAACTGAACAGCCTTCCTTCCCTTTCAAAAAATAAATAAAATAATTATGTTCCTTTGCTGTAACTACAAGCACCATCGCTCTAGTCTTAATGGACAATCCCTTGGTTTATGCTCTTATGATCTTCATAGTATTTGGGTCATGGAGACTTATTTCAGTACTGTCAGGGTTGTAGTTCAAGAGTAATTGAATGATAAAATATCCCCCCTCCCACCCCTTTTACCTAGTGTAAGCCACCTCCCTTCAGATGTGGAATCTGGTCCACAGACCAGACAGCTCAAAGCAAGGGACAGTCTTCTTACTGTGAAAACAATGAAAACCCTACCACCCTTGATAGGTTTTTCTCCTTATACTAATTGTAGATTGTCCTTCTCTGCAAGCCATATGGACACCACCATTCTGTTCTGAGGTGAGCAGTGTTACATTAGTAAAAGGGGCGGGAGGGGGATACTTTATCATTCAATTACTCCTGATCTACAAATCTAACAGTATTGAAATAACACTCTTTGTGGCCCAAATACTATGAATATTAATTGGAGCTGCTTTTATTTTCAAACATTACTACCCTTTAAAGTAAATTTGTAAATTGCAAATCTTTTCTAGCTACATTCCTTTGACAAATAGACGAGACTTTGAATAATGTAAAATTCCTCTCAGTTACAGCAAACAAAAGAAAAAAAAACAAAAACACCAAAAACAAAAAACACAAAAGCAGACCTATAATGCATATGTCAGGAAAATCATAGTAGTGGGCAGATTCTTAAAAGTACCCTTCTACCTGACATGCCTTTTATGTCAATATGACTAGGTCTCTTTGTCATCCTACTTTCATATGGGTGTTACTATTGCAAGCGAGTATCTTAGTGAACTTACAATTAAATTCCCTTTTCTTAGTTCATGTGGAACACAGGAACCATGGAGTAAAATTTTCCTTCTCTGGGCCTTTGAGGGTGTGGGGGTAAAGCTGAAGTTTCTGCCTCAGTTTCAACATATTGTAGCATAAAGAATCAAAAAGCAAGTGAAAGAAGGAAATCCCTTGAACAAAGAAATTAAGAGGACCTGCTCTGCTCTGTTCCAAGAGAAAGAGAATTTTAGTGACACTTACTGTTAAATCATTTTCTTTTATTCCATATGGAACAAAGGAACCATTGGGTAAAGCCCCCTCCTCCAGAAGGCACCCCTCAGTTTCAAGAAGGAAAAATTGAAGGAAAACCCCTGGAGAAAGACTTCAAGAGGCCTCCTCTGCCCAGTGAGTTAAACATGCTTTTACCCTGGGTGAGAGTCCTGTATTCCATATGGACTAAGAGAAGGATATAAAGGTGTCACTAAAATAATTTTTTCTCTTACATCCTATATGAAACACAGGAACCATGGGGCTACACCAAAGCACCCACTAAGATTCCTGAGAGGAAAAAGAAAACCAGAATTCCACAGGAGTAAACATGCTTCATGTAAAAAGACAATGGACACTGAACTAGCACAGCAAAACCACCAAACAAGAACCAACAGGGATTAAAAAATCTGAATAGGCTAGAAGAAAAACGGAGTGCTTAAACAGGCAATGAAGGACATTCTGGCAGAAGCTGTCTGAGGCCAAGACACTGAAACGGTAGTGTTTGGTGAACGGGTTCAAGGACTACCACATCTTCACCTTGAAAAGCTGTCTGTCAAAGAGGTACCCCCAGATCTGGTAAAGTATGCCGTGACTCAGAAAGGAACACGTTTCTTTCTGACAACATACACTTGTCATACAGTAGCCTTGATCCTTGAACAACCGTGACTCTGGATGAAGTCTGGACCACTCTAGGGCCCTTAGTGATGCCATGAAGTCAACTTCTGGAAGATCCCACAGGTGAACAAACTGCTTGAATACCTCCAGATTGAGTTCCCAGTTCCCAAAAACCAGCTCTTGAGAACTTAAGATGTCTGTGACTATGTTGTCCATGCTTGGCATGTGGGCCACTGAGATGGCTAGCACATGAGCGTCCACCCATTGAAGGAGCTCTCAAACTTCTGTTCAAGCACGTTTGCTTTGGGTTCCTCCTTGATGGTTGCTGTATGTGACCATTGTTACATAGTCTGATTGGATCCTTTCTGCTGTTCCAATCAGCAACTGGGACCTGTGATGAAGCACCAGGTGAATGGCAGTAGTTCCAATAGGTTGATCAAAAGGAGACAGGTCCCCTGTCCAACAACCTTGTGCGGTTAAGAGACCCAAGGTTGCTCTGCAACCTATCAGGCTGGGGTCCGTGGTGTCCCTTATCCATTCTGGTTTTACAAAAAATGTCCCAGAGTCAGATGGTGCATGTGAAGCCACCAGCAAAGATCTTCCCTCATCTAAGGGCACAGAGATATGGCATGAGGCATATGGGAGCACTGCCTTGACCACTGCCATGAATGGAGAACCCCTTGAATGGATAAAAGCAACAGAAGACAGGGCATTTTCCCACATGTCCCTTGGGATCAGACATGTTCAGCAAAACACCCCCAATGTGATCCAAAGTAGTGTAATAGTAGGAGAACATGCAGATATACCCAAAAATGGTGAAATTTACTTACCGATATTTGAATTTTCTCTGTGTACTTTCCACGGCAAAGAATGGGTGTGAGCTCCGCCTCTCAGCTGGTAGGACCAATTGCAAAACTTTAAAAACCAGGCTGTAACATCCGGTTGCCAACTAACCATTGTCTGAGCTATAAAAGAGTAAGGTTAGAATTATGTCAGAATATGCATTTATCATCACTCCTTAAACTACTTAATATATATTAGAGGGAGGGAGGGAGTGACGTGGAAAGGACAGAGGAAATACAAATATCGGTAACTAAATTTCACCAATTTCCTCTGTGTCCTTATCCACGGCAAAGAATGGAACTTAGCCCAGCAGTACCATAAAGGGGATGGAAGTAAGTAAAGATCCTACCCTTAACTAGGAACAACTGTCTGAAGCACTTTTCTTCCAGACTTTGTGCCTGCGGCAGCTTTCACATCCAACTTGTAATGCTTTATGAATGTGGACAGGGATGACCATGTTGCTGCCTTGCATTTCTCCTCTGGCGAAGTTATTGCCTTGTGAGACCATGACGTAGTGATTGCCCTGGTGGAATGGGCTTTGATAAGTAATGGAGGATCTTTCTCTGCAGACTTGTAAGATGAATAGATACAATCCCTTATCCATCTTGCCAGAGAAGTCTTAGATGCAGCTGACCCTTTGTACTTTCCGAAGAAATGCACAAACAGGGAGTCAGTCTTTCTAAAGTCCTTTGTTCTGTCCAAATAAATTGACAGGCATCTACATAAATCTAGATTGTGTAGTGTCTTTTCCTTGTTATTGGTTGGATTAGGACAAAAAAAAAAGGTAAAACTATTTCTTGACTTAGATGAAACTCAGATATCACCTTAGTCCTAAAGGTAGGTCTTGTCCTCAAGACTACCATATCTTGATGAAAGGTTATGTAAGGACAAGTGCACATGACAGCTTGGAGTTCCCCCACTCTCCTTGCTGATGTAATCGCTGTCAGGAATACAACTTTTAAAATGAGATTCTTAATAGAGATGGATTGCAATGGTTCAAAGCTTTTATGGACTGCAACCTGTTGCAAAACCAGATTTAGACCCCAAGCTGGTATAATCTCATGCACTGTTAGTTTAATCTTGGTGATTGCTTGGATGTATCTTTTGATTATGTAATTATCTGAAAAAGGAGTGGCTAGTACTGCTGATAGGGCCGAAAGCAGAACCTTTAATGAAGCTGGCTTTAGACCCTTTTTGATTTCATCCTGTAGGAAATCCAAAATAATTCCTACCGTTATTTTTTCCTCTGTAAATATTACGTTCTTTGCACCATTTGTAGAATATGTTCCATATACGGTAATATATCTTTGAAGATACTGCTTTTCTTCCTTTAATTATTGTCTCAGCAACTTCCCTAGAGACACCCTTAATCTTTAAAGGGCGCCGTTCAGCTTCCATGCCATTAACCTCAAGAAGCTGGGATCTGAGTGCAGTATAGGATCCTGTGATCACAGATCTAGGATGTCCAGAAGCTTCACGGGTGGATGAGCCGACATTCTCACTAGGTCTGCATACCAGGTCTCTCTTGGCCATCCTGGGGCTATCAGTATCAGGGTTGCTTTGTCATGTTTTATCTTCCGGACCACCTCCAACAGTAGAGGAAAGGGTGGAAAAACATATGCCAACCAGAACCCCCATCTGATCCTTAGAGCATCCTGGCCCCAGGTCTTGTTGTCCTTCCATCTGGAGATAAACTTGTGACATTTTGTGCTGTCTCTTGTTGCCATCACGTCTGTCGTTGGTTCTCTGAATAGATGTACTATGTTCCTGAATACCTCTGTTTTGAGGGACCAGTTTCCTGGATCCAGAGCGTTTCTGCTTAGATAGTTCGCTTGGACATTTGTTATGCCTGAAATGTGAGCTGCAGACAAGGCCAGCAGATTGTTTTCAGCCCATAGAAATTTCTTCTGAGTCAGATTGTTTAAGGTTGGACTCCTCATTCCCGCTTGGTTAAGGAGGTACCTTACTGCAGAGATATTGTCCGATCTGACCAGGACTGCTTTCCCTTTGAGTTCTGCTTGAAGTTGTTTTAGGCTGTACCATACCACTTTCAGTTCGAGAATGTTGATGTGTAACCTCTGTTTCTGTCTGTTCCACATGCCTTGTATCGCTCTCTGATGCCAAATTCCTCCCCAGCCAATACTGCTGGTGTCTGTCATCAATATTTCCCAACTGGGTTCTATCAGAGTTTTTCTTCTTAAGAGACTTGACTTCTTTAGCCACCAACATTCTTTTTGGTGTCTGGCCAGACTGGAATGCGCTCGGGGAATTCCAGTGTGTTTCCTTTCCAATATGTTAGCAGATACTCCTGTGATGTGCTCTTGCCCAAGGAAAAATGTGTACTGCCGAAGATAGATTGCCTAGAAGGTTTGAGAACTCCAGGGCAGTATGTTCTTTGGGAATCTTGATATCCTGCTTGTGAGTCTGTCTCTCCTGTCTCTTGATAGAAACACTGTGCCTCTCACCGTGTCGAATTGTAGCCATAGGAAAATCAGACTCTGTACTGGCACTAGATGACTCTTTTCTTTGTTGATTCTCCAACCCAGATCCGATAATATCTGTAGGCAGAATTTCGTGGCTACCAGAGATTGGTGACGTGACTCCTCCACTATTAAGATGTCATTGAGGTAAGGAATTACTTTTATGCCTTTTTGTCTTAGGAAGGCTAGGGCTACTGCTAGGACCCTGCTGAACACTCTTGGCGCTGAAGCCAAGCCAAATGGAAGAGCCCTGAATGGGTAATGGTGACTGTAAATGCAGAACCTCAAAAACTTCCTGTGAGAAGGTCTAATTAGAATATGGTGGTATGTGTCCTGCAGGTCTGTCTTCGTTAAGAATGCCCCTGGATGTACTGACTTGGTTATTGAAGCCACCGTTTCCATCCTGAAATTCCCTACCCCGACAAATGAATTGAGCCATTTCAAGTCCAGAATCAATCTCAAATCCACTGAGGATTTCTTTACTGGAAAAATGACTCCATAATTCCTTTGCTCTCTGAGAACCTTCTATATCACTCTGTTGGTCTGTAGATCCTGAATAGCAGCCAATACTTTGTTTCTCATCATTCTTTTGGGAAATTTTGTGTTCTATGGGACAGATTCGAATTCTATGCAATACCCCAGTCTCAAGAATTTGTCTGCGACAGTCTGTTTCCAGACGCGTCCACATAGGACTCCAGTGTACCCCCTAATTGAGTTGGAGACGAGAGCGGCCTGTTCTCATCGAGTATTCTTAGAGAAGGGCTCTCTCTGCAAATCCCTCCTGTTTCCTGATCTAGTACTGAGAGCCTGGTTCCTTCTGCCTTGTTCATAGACTCTTCCTGGCCTGTGCCTTCTTGCATCCTGAAAGGACTGCCTCCTGAAGTTAGAAGATCTTGGAGAAGAAGTTCTGTTTCTACTTCTTGAGGCAAAAAAGGTGAAATTTACTCACCGATATTTTGTTTTCCTCTGTGTCCTTCCACGGCAATGGACTGTGGGTATTGACTCCGCCCTCAAGCTGGTAGGACCAATTGAAACTATAAATTATCTGCTCCTCCTCCATTTGCTCAGTTATTCTTGTTAACCAAGCTGAAAAATATATATGAGGAGAAGTTAGTATTAGAATATACAACCCCTAGGGATTCCATACCATTATCATATATGCAAAACTTATGCCCAAAGTTAAGCATACGAAACCTGACCTCTTAGTCTCAGGTTTGGAACGATACTGATACCATACCAACAGACAGGGAGGGGTTGCCGTGGAAGGACACAGAGGAAAACAAAATATCAGTGAGTAAATTTCACCTTTTCCTCTGTGTCCAATACACGGCAATGGACTGCTGGCCAGATTCAGCATTAGATGACATTTTGCATTAAAGCAGGCTCTCTAATTTTCACAAACAATATTAAGATATAATAACAAGTACTCACGTTATGTTGTGCAATCCCATCAACCTTTCATGTTCCAGCAGTGTCCAGATGTCTGAATTGCTTATGCGTTCCACTTGGGCAACGCACACTACCACACTTCAGGTGGAGACCTCAGAAAAGATGATGCACTTCCGGTGCTCCGCTTTGCTAGCAGTTAGCATTCCCAGGATTCCAGATCTGAAGTAACACTCACAGGTGGCCAGACAAGCGCTCCATGCGACCCCGCTGTTTGGAGGTGTAGAGCGGCCCAAACATGTACACTGTATCGGTTCACAGTGTACACTGAAGGAAAAAAAAAATAAAATAAAATAAAATGAGGTAAAGTTAAGCTTGTGCTGTGGAGGACTGAGTCTCTGTCCTCCAGCTTGGTAGGACCAATTTAACTGGCAACCGGATGTTACAGCCTGGCTTTTAAAGTTTTGCAATTGGTCCTACCAGCTGGGAGGTGGAGCTCACACCAATTCTTTGCCGTGGAAAAAGGACACAGAGGAAAGGTATTTATCTAACTGCAAGGGGTTAAACTGGTAAGGAAGATAAGAGCTATCCTCTGTGTAGCCTATGTAATGGGTAGAGTAAAATAGTTGCCACCCCATCCAATTCTGCAAGTCTGAGAAAAAGGGGAGGTTTTGCATTGCCTATCCTCAGGAAACAGTGGCTCTTCAGCCAAGAAAAAGCAGCAAAACTGAACCAACTGAACATGCTGCCCAAGCTGGCCATGTGATAGAGAATGGACTATGGTTTAATTTGAGCCCCACTCTGCCCATTATATGTGAAACAGGTTCAGAGATATCCAACAGAAGATCTCCCATTCATGTCTGTGAAGGCAGCCACCAAGCAGGCTCCCATTCTTAAAGGCAATAAAAACCATTGATCCAGGGGAAGGAGAAAGCCCAGTAATAGAATAGAAAACAGATTACCGCTGAAAGGTTTAATAAAACATATGCAGAAAGGCAACCACCTTTATCATCCTAGGATTCAAGGAGATAAAGTAGAATTGAGTGCAATTTAGGTGGGGCTATCACATCTTAGTGGGTGCCATGAAAGAAGTAGGAGATTTAGGACAATAGAATGCAAACAGCTAACTCATAATTCCTTTTTCTTCAGCTGGAAGAAAAGAGGAGGCTCTGCATCAAGTGTCCTGCCTTTTTAAGTGCCCTGCGAAGGAGGAAGCTTTACCCCATGGTACATGTGTTCCATATAGGACTTAAGAGAAAATATTTATTTTTGTTTATATTTCTTTTATCGTTTTTTCCATATAAAATACAACAACCATATAAATCACATTCCAGATTACACATAGTCTTAATTACCTATACATACAATAAACATATATAACCCATTCCAATTTATACTTTTTTTTGTTCACCTGTACTTTTATATTTCCCTACCAAAATCTGTTTGGGCCCACTTTATTCATTCCCCCAACTTGTTACTCTGGTTTCAAAAAATCCTTATTATGGTAAATTGAATCTCACAAGTTTAATTATCTAATCCTCCCCTCTAGCATCCCCAAATCCTTCTGTCACTCTAGATACTAACAACATACAACCCCCTTCACATTCCAACTATTCCATCCATTATTCTCTCTAATATACACACAAAACAAACCTAAACATCATACCCTATCAGGTCCTCTTCCCATCCCAAAGCCATCTCATCCGTTATTCTCCACTATCTACCATACCGGGTAGTCTCTTAGCTCAATCAGGGGGTCTCATTGGGAAACTGACTTCATTAATGCCCAGGTTTTCCATATCGCATACGTTTCTACTTTATGATTAATAACATAAAAACATCTTTCCATTCTATACTGATAATCAATTTGATTGATAACCTCAGACCACAATGGAGTATCTTCCTTTTTCCAATTTCTCACTATAACCAACAAGAGTGCCAATAAAATACTTATTGCCAGATAAACTTTTGGTTTATCCTTTATTGTTAAATCCATATGAAATAAAAAGCTGGATGGTTGAAGAAGCCCATTGATCTGAAATAACTGTTGAAACATCTCTCTCAATTTAAACTTAATTTAATTCATCACATTCCCACCATATATGGTACATGGTCCCCTTCTGCCCACCGCATATCCAACATTTATTTGAACAATTTCAGTAGAACTTGCATAATTTGGAAGGAACCATATACCATCTGTGTAGTACCTTAAAAAATACTTCATAAAGGTTTATGCGATTGACAGCTTTCCTAACCTTAATCCATGCTTCAAAGCAAAACAAATCTGCGCTCCTCCATATAAACTATCCAAATGTGAACCCTGTATAAAGCATATATCTTACCACTTTAATACATTTTGGGGCCTTCGTTGCATAGATTGGCCAAAGTATGTTTAAGCCCGCCTGCCACTTCAAGGCTCCCCAATACAAGGCGAGAACCTTCATAGTCATTCCGATCTAAATTAAAAATTCCCTTGAGATTTCTTGTATGTAACGCGTAGGGTGCATTTAAAAACAGTGGACACATTTAAAAACTACAGTTTCAAACAAATTCATGTTAGGACTCACCTTCAGTCACTTGCAGGGAGTGCGCTTCTGACCAGAGGGCTGGAGCGCTCAGTCCCCTTTATATCACTTATCCACCCACCCCCACAGGTCACATGGGGTTTGCACAAAGCCTTAGCTGCATTAAGACATAGGTCAGACAGCCCAAAACACCAGGCCAAAACCTTGCCTTTAAGTGGTAGCAAATGTGAAAATATATATTTAATTGTAAAACAATTATCATTATGAAATTAAAGCAATAGTGATA
The DNA here is from genome assembly GCA_037306005.1 of Rhinophrynus dorsalis. Lineage (NCBI taxonomy): Eukaryota > Metazoa > Chordata > Amphibia > Anura > Rhinophrynidae > Rhinophrynus > Rhinophrynus dorsalis. The sequence continues at coordinate 293,800,122 of CM074722.1, read as the reverse complement.
AAGCAGCTAGAATGAGAAGGAGAAAGCGTGCAAAAGCGAAAAACAGAAAACTCACAGCGCTAACTTATATTAACTTATACATTTAATTTATCACTTTTATCTGTAAAATTAAATGTATAAGCTAATGTGAGTTAGCACTGTGAGTTTTCTGTTTCTTTCATTAATCCACGCTTCATTCCGTCTTTCAACTTCAAACGCCACCCCAAGATCTTTCTCCCATTTTTGAATCGTTACTGGTTTATTTATTTATCTCTTGTTGATTATTAAATAACCTCGTTATTTTAGAAATAAGTCTGGAGGTGTAACCTTGGCCAATAAGCTGTTCTAATATAGAGAAGGTATTCAAATTATACTTTATTATACTTTAAAAAGTATTAGCCTTTTCAATCAATTGTTCCTTTATTTGTTTTGGTATCTCATTTATCTCTTCGATGAGAGCTGTGGTAGGATTGATTTTATTGCAATTTTCTTGTTGCGCTAAATTAACGTAAAGGTCAGAAAGATTTACCTCTAGTTTTTTTTAGATAAGCGGTTTTAAATCAAATATCCTCTTCAATGCGCACCACAAAATGGGGTCAGAAACTTGCTAATTGTCATTCTCTTGCAGAAATCTCTGCACCTCTTCAATTAACCCGACCTTTACCTCTTCCTTTTCCAAAATATAATTGTTCAACCTCCACTTAGGTCTGACACCACATTGTGGGTCAGCTATTAAGCTTATATATACAGGTGCATGATCCGACCACGTTATACTCCCCAAATTCAAACGTAAACAGTTCGATAAATCTCCCTGCCTCATTAAAAAAAGTATCAATTCTTGAGTATGAATAGTGTACCTTTTAAAAGAATGAAAAGTCCCTCTCCATAGGGTGTAACATTCTCCAGATATCATATAAATTATTTCTAATTAAATACTTTATAAATGATGAGGCAACAGATTTTATTTGCAGGTTAACCTTTCTTCCCTTAGGTATTGACTTCTCAATT